>JANVCC010000037.1:11805136-12463019 GCA_025345505.1 Todiramphus chloris collaris | reverse complement strand
GCGGGAGGCGAGGCGGGCGGCGAGGCGGGCGCAGCAGCCGCCGCCGGGAGACGCGCCCCGCCGCCTCCTCCTGCGCGCGGGGCCGGAGCGGCGGCTGGACGGAGCCGGCGCCCATGGGCGGAGGGTGGGGGGAGGCGGGTGACCTCCGCCCCGCGGGGGCCGGCCAGAGCCCCCCCTCCTCTGCCCTGCCTGCGGCCGCGGCGCGCAGGGACGGAGCCGGGGCGGCCCGGCCTGAGGGGAACGGGGCCCCCCGGGGTGCGGGGTGGGGGCCGGCGGGGAGCGGGGCCCGGAGGCGGCGGAGCCGGCGCAGGCCGCAGGGCGAGCAGGGCCGCCGCGGGATGCTCGGGGCTGCACATATGTGAGGGCTTGACTCGACCTGGGGGCGGGGGGAGAGCGCCTGAGCTCCCGGGGCCTGGAGTAACCCCGGCTCCGCGCCTTCCCCCTCTCCCCGCCGCAGTCCCCGAGGAAAGGGAAGGGAAGGGAAGGGAAGTGTTACGGGCGCTGCGGGGATTAGCTGCTTGAATAAGGAGCTGTAGGCGGATAGCGGCTCTTGAAAGCCGAGTCCAGCCCAGCACTTCGGCTAAAAGGGAGGGGACTCCCTGGGTATAAACCTGCGGGGATGGACGGGATTATCTGAGCAGTGCAGAGGAAATAATTCGCTGTGTCTGAGTGGGGGCTAGGAGAGGAATGTAGTCCAAGTAAAAGCTAAAACCACTTTATGATAGTGGGATCGACTTAACAGGGACGTGGAAACCTTTCTCTTTGTGAGTGATATGTGCCCTGTGCTAGAGCAAATAGTGTTGGTGTTGCAGTGGGTACTACTGTGCATGTGAGCTCTCATAATTGGTTACCTCTAAGAAAAACATGTCATTAGCTGCTTCGGTGAAGAATGCAAGAAATAATGCATAGTTTTTGGTATGTCCTGTCAGCAGATTGAATTTCTTTAGGAACCAAGTTATATAGGCCCTTTCTTCCTTATGCGCGTTAGGTCCGCAGGCACTTGTGGATAGGTGCCACTGATGCTGCTTATGAGGAAGGGTAATGGAAATGGATGCTCCACGAATATGTAGGCAACCCTCTTCCCTGCCCCTGGGTGGCTTTGTAGTCCTGAGATAAGTTCCCTCACATTAGAAAAACTTTACTGTCAGTATCTAGGCTGTTCATGTAGCGATGGTTTCAGAGTTGTAGTTAAGTCTGAGGTGGACATAAAGCTTGTGAACTGTGAGGTTTTTCTGTAAAAAGTTTCCTCCTGTCATTGACAATTTAATTATTTAATTACTTTCTTAATCTAGGCAGACATTAAGTGAGTCAAAGGTTGAAATTAAGGTTCACTGGAAATTTGCAAGTATGTTTTGTTATGGCTCAAAGATACCTGTACTGTTTGCCAAAACTATAGTACCTTGGTTCTTAACACATTTCTACCCTAAAACCCCTCAAAATGCTGCTGCAGAAATTACCTTGTGGTTGCTTTCTTCAAGCCCTCAGAATATGACTCCTTGACAGATGAGTCCTCTACCACTCAATAACTGGAAACTGTACAGCTTCATTTTGGGGATCTGTTGTTTAGTTACGGCATGAAGGTGTGGGTCTATGTACACAACAGAAAAGCTGATTTTCTGTGTGTTGGTTTCTTGGATACATACCACCTTGGCCTCATTCTGCATATGAAGAGTCATGTGCACATGTAATGCTGTACTTAAGGATATTAAAATATTTTCTTCATTTTACATTTCAGGAATTTCTGATGTTTAGCATTTCTGCAAATTTTGGTGATGGCATCTTTCCTAAATGGTACCTTACATTTAGCCATAGTATCAATTTTAACTGCAATCTTGACAGACTCGGAGTCTTACGTTGGACTGAAAAATCTGTGCTTAGGCAATTACACAAGCTGACAAATTGTGGAAACTGTAGAGGCCTTAGCAATTGACTTGGAATTCAGGGGAATTGCTTATTGTTTGGCAATCCTGAAAAAAAACCTCTCAGCCTGGCTTTAGACCCTTTCTGTGACAGTCTTGCCCTTCATCTTCAGTAGGAGTTACAGCCACTTCTGAGACAGAGAACGTTTGTTTCTGGGTCAGAGAGCACACTGCAGAACATATGATCCATCAAAGCCTGCAGTAACTTTCTTGGTACTTATCTGCATGCTCATGTTGAATCTGCTTAAGTGTTGTAGGTTTTGTTTATTCTGCTAATTTCCAAATCTGCATCACATATGTATGGAGATGGGGCAGTTTTTAATCTTTGTATCCTGTGTGTTTTTCAGCTTTTAGAGATTCCTGTTTTTCTCATTTGGTTGGGTACCTCGGTGAAGCCTGGATGTGTTGCAGAATTCAGGCCAGACTCTCATTTGCACACTCAAGTACCTCAGCAGTGATGTGTTGCATAAGGGTGGTATTATCAGTGGTTTACATTGTTACTTCTTTCTTCTTGCATCTGCTTTTATGTTTTGAGAAAATAGATTTGTATTAAAGAAAATTTTCCACAAATAAATGATCTATTACATGGGAGTTTGCTTATGGACTGTATTTGGGAGAGCTGGAACAAAGATAAAAAATATTCATAATTTCTGTTTGCATTGGGTTAATGTGTCTGTCTTATAACTTCACAAAGCAAGGAGGAACAAAGCAGTGCCTCTCTCTGGTGGTTAATAGCCTGTGTGTCCATGATGAATTCTGTCACATTCCCAAGAAAGTTTTCTCCTAATCTTTAGAAACAGGGAGCGTGGCTGTCCAGGCGCTCAAGTGCATTTAGGTAAGTTTCAGAATGGCATTCCTTATAGCTGGAACTGTACAGAGTTGCCATCCTCAAGTGGGTGTTTCCCAATTTGCTGATAAGAGAAAATCAGTGAGAGACCCTTGCTGAAGGCAGATAATTTTATTCTTGGATGATTTTACATTTTCTTAAATTTATGGACTTCATTATAAAACTGTACCATTAGTACAGTCTGCTGAAGTGACAGACCTCCTCAGCTCAGCTTACCATCTCCCGTGGTTTCAGTTGAGATTCTTGGAGCTCAGTGCTGAACTGACACTTAAGTGTGGTCACTGCTGTGCTAACCACGTGGACTTTTTGTGACAGGCAATTTTTGTAAGGCAAAATAAATTTTACTTCTATAATGAGATCTCTTTTTGACTGAGAATTTTTATATATCAGTAAAGAGACATTTAGAGGATACTCTTCATCACTTTTTTTTGTTTGGTAGTAAAAGTGGTAATGAAATAAATGTCACTTGGATTATACAATTAGTCTTAGATAAGATGCCTCAGGATGAGAAAAATGGATTAATCATTTTTATGGGAACAGGAAAGTCTTTTCTCTGTAGAAAATTTTGTGCCTTGTCAGTGATAATAGCATTGATCTAGTAGCAGTGAGTTTTCATCAGTGTTAGCTGCTGTAGGAGTCTCATCATCAAATGCTTGCAGGTACATTTGCCTTCACATTAACTTGGCCAGGTCTCAAGCCAGCTAAGCTAGCCCTGCACCTGTGTGAGACCAACAGTGCCAGAAGTGCTGGGCATTCCCAGTGCTCTGCCATTTCTGGGCAAGCCAATTACGCCAGGCCCTGGGCTAAGATGATACCATGCTGGGAGTTTCCACTGTGTGGTGAACCAGGCTGTATACATCTGTGCTTGCTGCTGAAAACAAAAGAGAAAAAGAGACATGGGAGCTAGATGCATTCTGAAAAATAACAAAAAGAATCATTTGAGGGAAAATTTTTCAAATTATTATTTTTTGAAAATAACCCAGATATTAATTCCACTTTCTCAAAAAATTACTTAAAATGTTAAAAAAGAGCCTTTTTTGCATGTAATGTCTTAAAGCCTAACTTTTATTTTCAACTTAGTTTTTATGAAAAGCCTTGACATTTTTGAAAGTGTTTTTCAGGTATTTTCACCATCATTTTCCATTAAAGAACAGAACAGCAGTGCAAACTTGATATTTGTAGGCATAAATCTGTGCACTACTTACTTTTTGCTGTCCTTGTTCTCATCATTCAGTTGAAGACCTTTCCCATTGATCTCACGATGTTGTGGTACAGCATAGTTTGGAAGGGGATTTTGGAGGTCAACATGTTCATCCTCTGACTAAAAGCAAATCCAGTTAGAGGAGGTTGTCCAGACCCTGGTCCAGGCGAGTCATAGATATCTCCAAGGTAGGAGACTGAAATCTCTCTGGCCCCTATTCCCAAGATAACTATCCTCATAGTGAAACTTTTTTCCTTATTTGGATTGTCTGTGTTGTAACATGTATCCATTGCCTCTTACCATTGTATCTCTGGAGAGGGTCTGTCTTCATCTTCTCTATACCCTCCTGAAGGCAGCAATGAGATATCCCTAAGCCTTCTCCAGGTTGAAAAATCCAATGTGCTCACTCCTTCCTTGCACAGAGATATTTTGGTGCTCTAATCATCTTGGTTACCCTCCGCTGGGCTCACTCCAGTGTATCCACATTTTGCATATATTGGGGAGCCCAAAGGTACCCATAATGCTCCAGATGTGGACTCTGTGCTGAACTGAGGGGAATGATCCCTTCAGTAGAAGGAAGGCAGGAATCCAGATAGGTACTTTTTGCATATCACTTTTCTTAAATGATTTTTTAGATTCAGCTTTAGTTTCTTATTCTTGCGGGAGAAACACATTGTTTGTATTGGAACCTGCTTAGATGACCTGACCCCCTTCTGGAGAGTGTTTTGGAAAGTCTTCTGTTAACTAATCAGTTTCACACATCTCATTTCTGGAAATAAAATTCCTTTTCAATGTCAATAGAATGACTATAAGCAATATATGTATTTTTTAAATGTTGTAGCAATATATGTTGTTTGATGTCAAGTACTGTGCTTACGATTGCTGAGCTCAATTGCTGCTGAATTTAAATGGATGAGGAGCAGTTCTGGCTGATTTCAGGTTCAAGGCAATTCCTATTTGCCTTAGGCGAGAAATGGTTTCACTGCCTGTGGAACTACTTGCATGAGTGTCGTGAGCAGGATTAGCCTCATGTTGGCAAGGATTTTACTTTATTTTAAATGGAGGAGTCTGAGATATGACATGCATATTGTAGCTTGGATTTTAGCACATCTGCTGTATTCCCTTTGTTTGGGCCACTCTGCATGTGATACTTCTGTATTTCTTGTACCAGTGCCCACATTTTACTTTCCTCATTTTCATATTTTTTCACCATTTTTATGCTGTCTTTCAAGCAGATGTAATGGGAAACAATTAAGTCAGTTATGGTTTTGAGATATGTTGTAAATGGAATTCCTGAAGGGTTAGGATGTGTGGCTATATATATACATATATACACACACACATACACATATATATAATTTTTTATTACTATTCACTAAATTATATTTCTAAGAAATGTTAGGGTAAAGATAGTTTTCAGGTTAGCTAGTTTCAAGCAATGGATTTGAATATGATCAAAGTAAAATGAATTCCCAACAACACCCTAAAGACTTTTTTTGAGTTTGAACTTACTGTAGAGTAGCTAACAAAAGGAAATTCCTTTATTCTAAAAGCTATTTTAATGAAAAGGATGGAATTATAAATATATGAAGTTACTATATAACATTTTTTATCTAGCATTTATAGCACAGGTAAATTTATTTTGAAAAAATGTATTCTAGAGGTTTAAATCAAGTGATTTATTTCTTTAGGCATAAAATCTGTCAAGAGGAAAAAATATTATAAATTATTAATACAAATGAAGCATAAAAATAAAAAATACTTTACAGCAGCACCTAGGCCTGAAGGCAGAAGTTATGTTCTTCTACAAGCCATGTTAAGAAATGAGATCTTTCTATAGTTGCTATGTCAAGAAAGTATTATGTAGGAATTTTATGTCATTCTGAAGTTCTCAGAGGCTATCTATGATTTTTAAAGGTACCAACGGTCTTTTTCTATGGAATGAAAGATGCTCTTAGGCTTTGGAATGGACCAGATTTAGTTTCTTACTTACTCACCTGCTTGCAGACTTTTGAGGAAGATGGTGAATTATGTATGCTGTTATTGCCTTCTGTATATCTATATATCTATATCTTTTTTTTGCATACGTGTGCATGTGCTAGGAAATAATTGTGTCCAAGATTGTTATTGAAAAGGCAGTAACATTTCCCCTGTCTGTCTGTGATTTCAATCTTGCTGATGCCAACTGAGTTAATGTGTAAGGATGTAGAATGGAAAATTTGATCTCTGTGTTCTTTTCCATCTCATTCTGTGACTCCTAAATTAAATTTGTAGTTAATTACACAATTTATTTTGTGTTGACCTTCCAAGGACCTTAAAGCATCTGACAGTGACTGTAGAGTCTCAGTCTTTATTTCTATGCGTCCTTGTATGAATTTATCATAAATTCTAATGGTACTTCTGGAATTGAAGATGGTTAATGAGTTACTAATAAATAATAACATATTTGTCCCTGGAGATATATGACTATAAATATACACAAAGAAAAAAAAACCCTAAATTATGTCATACACAGCATTTAAGATAAGGTAACACCACTACCACCAGTAATAATAGTAATTCTGCATGTCAGAATATTACAAACATTTTGTATGTTGTAGGTCTATTCTTTAACACAGGTATTGCACTTGCTGTTAAAAATCCTGTGTTTGGATGATTAGATCCATTTGTAGTCTCATAAAATACTGATACCTGTTCCTAAGGTGCAGAGTATCTGTGGTCTTGGGGGACACAGCATACTTGAAAGCTGGTTTCTTGATGCAGAGGCCACATACTGTACAGGCAGAACTTGGCTGAGGCACAAAGCCCTACTTCTGTCCATCAGATGTCATGGGGAAAGAGAAAAGCGAAATGAAAGAAAGCTTCATACTACAAAGTAGTTTATTGACTATTTAAAAGGATGTTGGTCAGGGTAACCCTTATGGAGGGTAGGAGGTTTATAATTTATTTTTTATTTTTTACAGATGGACACTAAAGTATTTGTCATTTACCATCAGTAATCTTTTTAGAAGAGGCTTTTGATAGAGAGCTTTGGGAAAAAAGGTACAGCCTACAGTATTATTAGTGTAGGCAAGTGTCTGAATCTAGCAGTGCATTTGTTAACCTAAAATTAAAGTACAAATGAGAAAAAGCCAGTATGGCAGCAAGTGAAAATACGTATGTGACCTGAAATTGATTGTTGTGTACTAGCAAGAAATATTGAGTGCACCTTGATGAAGTGCAAACCCTGTAATTCATTGTCTTCTGTGTTTTATCAACAAATACACAAACCAATATCCCTCCTTTCTATTACTATTTTATTTATGAAGTGCTTGTGAAACTGTAGCAACTCTGGAAGATGGTAAAAAATGTATAAATACACAAAGGTGCAAAGTTACTCACTGGAACTGTGAACGTTTTTCACGATAGAAAGGAATAGATGCAGACTGGAGATAAAGATGCCTGAAGGCTCATGAAGCCGTTGCGCAACTCAAACCTGGTTTCACTGGCATTGCACTTGCAAAAGTGAGGGTAAACTAAGGCCCTGGAAATAATGCTGAGTCCTATGGAATGGTGAGGTTCCTGCCTGAGAGGAATTGCTGCTAGAAGCAGAAACCAGTGACAGAAATGAACTTGCACAGAGCATGATTCAAATGCAGCCACATTTTATATGAAACTGATTTTAAAAAATCTATCAGCAACCTTCAGGTTGTGTTTCTCCCGGGATCCTGACAGACTGGCACTGCTTAGCAAGTGAGGCATATTTTATTATAAACTATTAATGGTTAACGTAAGGTTATGACATATTCTCTTGTTTAATAGTTCTAACCTGTGGAAATAAATGTGCAGTAGGATAAGCAAATTGGCAATTAAAACCTCAAGAGCAGAGAAGTTCACTTGCTAGGAAGGAGAAGCACAGTGATAAATGATGCACAGAGTCGGGAAGCCGGGGTGGTTAAGTGGCTTATGCAATTCATTTTCAGAGAAATGTAAGGCAGGCTGGGGACAAAAGGAATGGGGGAAAGCAAAGAAAAAGGAACGGGCCCTGAGGGTTTCACAATACAAAAAGTTTGTATTGGGGTTTAGGATAAAATTTGGTCTCCGACAGCTTGGGCATGATGTTTAATGCAGTGGAAAGAGCAAACAATAGCATGGCACAAACTAGTAAAAAAGTATTAAAAAGAAGTCACATGAGCTGGGTTTCTGCAGGAATTGAAAGGTTGACAAGGGAAACCACATTTAAGAGATCACCTGCATCAATTTCTAGTCAACCTTTGTGTATCCTTTTGACAAAACAAGATATTCTCAGAATTGTGTATTCAATTATAAAGGAGCAATTGTGAGTGACCACTCTAGGGGGTAGGTGAACAAAAGCCAGTACAACTGCTTTCTGTCTGAAGAGGAAAATTATGGTTATCAGTGGAGAAAACAGAAAATAATTAAAGGGGAAGGAAGCCATGGGCTACTTGAGTTAGTGACTTGTAATCACAAGGGACTTTTTTTGTTCCTTACTGCTTAAAAGGACAATTGACTTTTATCAAAAGCCCAGTAGAAAAAACTTAAATGTTACAAACACATGCACCTGAGTTGTGTCTCTGTCTCTCGTGCTCTGATTACTTTTACAAGCTGGACAGATGAGCATGGCTTTGTTAATAATCCAAATGTGCCCCAAGCTTAATTTAAAATGTTTTGATTGTCAAACAGAAGCCTAAGAAAGCAAAGGGCAACTAGGCTTTATTGGATTTTTTATATATATATATATTTTATTTTTTTTTTAATTGTTAGCTTGAAAATTGACTTTTTGTAAAAATTCCAATATATGAATTGTACCTTACTATTTGTCATGGGTTAGTATTTTAGGGACTCCTTTACTGAGATTGTTGAAAGTTCTTGTAAGTAACTAGCTGTCATTAAAAAATAAAGTATTGAATGAACATAGTGTGCAGATATGTCAATTAGCTCCAATCTTTGTTTCACATGTTTAATAAAAAAACAGGTCCTGGTGGAGCACAGGTCTACAAAGTGTCCCAATATGAGCATCTGTTAAATACTGTTAATGAAGTTTACCCTAATAGGCTTCAGAATTGAGCCTTGTAGTCATGATTTGTGAAAAGATTGTTTAATTGCTGGATTTTTTTGCTACATAAATCTTTTTTTTTTTTTTCCTGTATGATCCAGCAGTTAGCTTTTCAGATCTGCTACACAACAATGTAAGTGCACTAGGAAAAAAAAACTGTTGTCCCAAATGCCTGTATTTTTCCTCTCTGGTCATCTGGCTTTGGAAACAAGGATGTAATCCAGTGTTGACATGGCTAGCAGTAATACGGCATTTACTCATGCATTTCCGTTCCGTAGCATGAATATGATTCTGGTGCCTTATCTGTATCTCTTCCCAACAGATGAAGCTTGGCTGTAAGGAGTAATGAGGGCAAATTCTACCTCCACTCTTGTTCGTTTTATATTTTTCACTACCATTAGTAATATAGCTGCTGTGTATCTAAAAGGCCTTTGGTCTTGGGACTGTAAGGATGGTTGTCTTAGTAGAATAGAAAACAGTCCAACAACAAAAATGTGAGGGACATGGACAGAAATTCTGTCCCTTCTTTTTTATTTCCCCGTTGACTGCCCTGATATTTCCCCAGGCTGTGTATTCTGGCAGTGGCTGCAGCTGCACAGCTGAGTACAGGCTTGTGAGTGATGCCTTCAGTCAGTATCGTTGTCTTTTCCACTGGTTGTTACCTATGTTTAAGAATATGAGCATACAGAGGGAGCAAAACTAAATAAAATCATAATATGAACTGCTGATGTCCAAGCTATTCTAAAACTATCTCATGGTATTCCTTGCCTGTGCCAAAAAAAATACCCACTCAAGAGACCATTTTATTGTTTCTGAGAGTAAGTCACCCTCACTCAACCCATCATTACAGAGGAAAAGGATTCAATTTATGCTGCCTCCTGCTTCTGGATTCTGAAAAAGAAACTGTAAATGAGTCTGAAAGAGATATTGTTTGTTTGTTTGTTTGTTAAAAAAACCAAACATAGACGTTCAGGCTTTGGAATATGCTGAGAAGGTGGAGTCTTTCTTATTCTGGGGCACTTGGGTTGTTGATACCACCCAAGTAAGTGTAAGGGTTTGGTTTTTACAGTGACCCACAAAGAACTATTGCCTTTTACCAAATTAGGCACCAGAAGTTCAGGTAGTGGGTTCATCTGTGCATCCTGTGGTGGTTATTTCTCTGTATCCATGCTCGATGTGATAATGTAAAACTCCTGGTTCAACTCCTGTTTGAAGCTGGGCTTGTAAACAGCGTGGCTGTATTTAAAGGAAATCGACACCAGTGTCAATAGTGAACTGGTTTCAGTGCCATCTGCCGTATTTTAGCTGCAACTGCCACTGAGTGGTGAATGAACAAAGAGCAAGTTCAGCTGTGCACAAGGAAATACAAATCCTGTTGTCTTCAGAAATTTATACAATGATAGACTTTGGTATTTTCTATGTGGTAAATTCATTGCATGTCAGTCTTCTAAGTAATATCTATGGCCAAAGTGAGGATAACACACTTATTTTAGTACTGAAGTAAGAGTCAAGACCAAAACCAAAGAGCTAGTAAATCTTACACTTGAAAAGATTTATTTATTTTATATATACATATATATATATAAAATAATGATTCTATGTGATCTTTACTAACAAATTTTGAGCTAATTGCTTTGAAGCATTTGTAGCAGCTTGTACCATCAGAAAGATTGGTTGGAAACTCCTGAGGTAAACCTCATGAGGAAATAATAAGGAAAGAGAACATGTGGATTTTGAAGTTCCAGATGCATTTGCTGTCCTGACAAGGAAAATGCATTTCTTGTCTTGTAAATACAACAGACATTGTAATACACAAGAAAGAATAAATTCGGAGAGTGCAATGTCAATTTATCTAGCTAGTTTCCAGTGACCAGACTTTAAAATGGAAGAGCATGTCTCCACTCTGATCTAGAATGTCATATAAATTGACAAAGATATTTTCATTATAATTGCCCAGGAAATAACTGGTATCACCACTGTGACTGGTGCTTTTTGTTGATTTACTGTTATTTTGGCAATGTGAAAGCCAGTGCCAGCTGACACACATATGCATCTGGCATGGAAAATACTCTTAAAAAATTCAGTGATGCGACTTGATATTGAAGTCAAAATGAAAAAATATCTGTGAATATACAGAGATTTGTCTCCGAGAAAGAAGAAAGTTGGTGCATGGTATAAAAAGATAGGAAGCCCTTGTTTACGTTTTATATATGTTGAGATAACATTCCTTGTGGTGACAGTGACAGCAGAGTGACCATAGCTGTTACTTGCTCACTCTTCTTATGCATCCACCCGAGAAGTATTCATGTGGACTACAACGTGGTGGTTGCCCACAGACCGGTGGGGAAACCTTTACAGATTGTAGTCTCGATGAGACTGTGATGTTGGGGGAGCATCAAGGCCCCTGTTTCTGTGAATATTGCTGGTTCTTTGGAGTCTAGTTGCAGTTCAAGGTGAAGCAGGGAGGGTGCAACTGGAACAGTGACATCTTTATGTATCAGTGATCGCTTCTCGGTGTGCAGATACTTCCTGCTTCTCTGAAATTTTCAAAAAGTGTATGCACATTGGCTGTGAAGCTACTAGAATGTATTATCAAAACATATTTAATGTATGAAATGATCACATATTCAGTAAAAAGCACTAGGGAAATGCATTATTTAACACACTGCCTCATGATGGTGTTTAGTCTGGACCTAAATAGAGCTTCAGTTCTAATTGTGTACATATACGCGCTTTACCAGTGGGGCTTCTATAAATGGATTTCAAAGCCGTGCTGAGGTCAGTGTTATTACGCTGATTTTCTATTACTTTCAAAATCATTTTGTTTCTGACGATGTGAACTGACAACAAAATGAAAATGTGTCCCACCCACTTAGGGTTTTTTTGTACATGCTCTTTCTTTTCCTTTTAGTTGCCTCATGTGAGGGACTTGATGTAGATCTTACACTTAGAAGAAACCAATATCCAACTGCATTTAAATTACTGCTGATGTGTAAACCTGTGGGGCAGGAGCTCCAAGATGAGGGAGAATAAAGAAGAACACTCATTTTATTGATGGAAAGGGATTAGTGTTGAAGAGATTTATATACAGAGTCTATCCTGAAGCAGCTCTTAAGCAGGCTGTACATGAACTTGGGTTTGGGAACTGCATGGTGCTTCCTTAGAAGGTCTTGTAATCTGCATGGATGAAATGGGCACAAGAGACAGGGAAAGCCATGGAAACTGGGCATGTCACTGCCATTATTTATGTGGGCTTTCATGTGACTTTGGAAGCTTACACAAGGTACAGTAAAAGTACACCTTTATGTCTAACATTTAATATTTCAAGTTTTATTATGTAAAGACAGCCAAGACCCATTAATTCACTGAGAAATTCTTATTAAAGTGATAAGTTTATGAAAATTATCTTCCTGACATTGAATGGAATTAATTGCTGATGCAAAAAGAAGGATGTAACAAGACCCAAGACAATATAAAGCTGTCATATGAATAATGTGTTTTTACAGTATTTTGCTAAGTTAAGAAAAATTGGAGTGATCTGACCTTATTTATTCTTTACAGAAATATAGGCCTAGAATCATTACCTATGTTTTAGAATGCTGCATTAAAAAATAAGCAATTAGTTGAGCCTATAATACCATTTTTTTGACAGTTCATTAAGCTATTACATGAAAAACAGGATTACTTACATAAAAAAATCAGAATCCTAGTGAAGCTGTAGCTAGAGATGGGATTAAATAAAAAGTCTTAATATTTAAACAAGGTATTAGAGGCTGAGGATAAATGGCAGTCAATTGATAATAACATTTCTATACAAGTTGGCTTAGGTCATATCTTGCCATTGAAGATGAGTCAATCTGAACCTTAAAGCTGATTGACACTGAGCAGGTCTGCTCTTTGCGGGTCAAATTTGTGCCATGATGCTCTGTTCTTCTACAGTAGGTGCTGCTGTTGCTGGCATTTGTCAATTTTATGTAGACAAAGTGGGCTTGATTTCCCTATAGGCTGTGTTGCCCTATCTTCTGTTGTAGAAAGTGTTCCTTTCTTGAGTTAGGTGACATGAATTAGAATTTTAGAAAAACAAGGTAGGTGGGCTTTTATGAATTTAGATGGGAACCTCATGGTATTATTTGTAAAGAAGTGGAGAAGTGTGGGTGAGAGAATTGCTTGGCTGGGTAAAAATGTGACGAGAAGATGGATTTGGAATGTTGTTTGGAAAAGATAGGGGTTTAGGGGAGAAGTAATGTGTGTGGGAGCATGGATGCAGGGAACAGTTCCTAGTTTGGGAAAGTAGGATGAAGGGAAAGCAAACTTGAAGCTGAGCAAGTCTAAACTGTTGTAAGAGAAGATGCCCTTCATTATTTTCTTGGCATCCCACTATCTGATCTTAGGGCTGGGAAAACTTTCTCTAGGTGATCCCCACTCACACTGTCTTATTCCCTCTTTAGCTACTTCTGTAGAATTAATCCAGTGAGTATTTAATTTTCTCAGGCTTCTTGGTAGGGTAAGTGTTGCAGGTCTTTATTACCTAGCAGAGAAGAGTTACTTGGATGCAGCACAATCATATGCTCAGCATTCAATAAGAACCCTTCAGTTTCCTCAAATAAATGAGACAGGTGAAAAAGATACGCTTATTTTAGATTGAGTGAAGCTCCTCTAAACTGAATCTGAAAATGATAAATAACTGGAAATGGCAGAAAAAAGGCAATTGTGCTCTCTAGAGATAAGGGCAACTGGTAGGTGGAAGAGCAGAAAAAAAACTATTAAAATGAATGAATAAGATCAACTGCTATAATGTTTTCTATGTCAAAAACCGGCTATTGCATCTTGAACTGTTCCCATTACAGCAAAACATTACTGAAAAGACTTAAATAGCTTGCCCAGCAGAGCAGCATATAGTAGCATCACTGTAATTAAGCCTCCACCAGCATTTCTATGACAAACATATCTTCAGGGTCCTATAACCCAGCTTTCAAATCTTTATTTGGTGCTTGCAATATACCCTGCTGTGATTTAACATTCATCCAAAGATTATGTGAGATTGTGTTTCATGGTGGTGGAGCCTTGTTCAGATCAGAGGTGCTTACAGCAGTATACTTTTCAGAGTCCTCTGGACAATGGTGACTTTTTGCAGGCTGTCCTGCGTGTGGGAAGTGGGCAGCTGAACCTGTGTGCAGTAAGAGCCTTATACCTGCATGATGAAGTAGTTGTGCAGTGCTATGAAGAGGGCAGGAAAATCACAGTGGACTGACAGTCACAGTCCGATTCCAATTTCATCTCCTCTGCTTGAAGCGGAATGTAATCAGCACCAATCCCTTTCTCTCCATATGCAGTATTGGAAAGTCTCTCAGGGTTAAAAGAAACCAACAGCCACTGAACGTGCATTATCACATGGGCAGGTGGGCAGAAGTTTGGACCTGCACTCAAAATACATGATCTGATAAGGTAGCTAAGGAAGATTGCTAGTCCATTGCAGTGAGGAGAAGAAAGAGACTCAGTAAACTTCAATTTCTGCACGCTCTGGGTGCTTACCAATGACTCAAGCAGGCATCCTCTTTATGAACACCTTGTCTTTTTTCAGAAAGCAAGGAAGCCTCAGGAAGACTTCACTTCTACAGGCAGCATGTTAACAATACTCTTATACTCAGCATGTGAATGCAAGGATGCTTTCCTAGGCCAATGAAGGTGCTTAGCATTTTGTGCTGGTTCTGAGAATTTGTGGATGTAGGTTTAGTTTTCCTTCAGAAACTTGTGCTATCAACTTTGCTACCCTGGAGTTCAGTCTCTCCTATCTCCTTTGGGATTAATATAGATATTTCAGAGTCCCAACAATAGATAAATCAGATAAAATATTCATTCAGGGTTTTTTTTTTGCTATCTGTAAGTCCAGATACTTAAGAGTCTATAGCAATTCTGGACTAAAATTTGCTCATCAATGGGCTTCCTATGAATGCTGGTGTGTAAAGGCTTCTCCTTTTTTAGGAAAAAAAATGAAAGTTTTGAGACATGACCTCTTTAATACTGCCTGCTGTAAGCAAGTCTTTGACATGAGCACCCTGTAAACAGTGCCTGTTGTTACTATGTGTTAGGGGCATGTCACCGTGATTCTTTCTAGTAACGTATGCAGCCACAGCTCCTTTTCTTCAGTGACAACTAGAAGTAGGTTCTGTTTGTAGTGATGCAGTTCTAGGCACCTTTGAGTAGCATCAAAAGAAAATGCACTACATAAACACAGCGTGGAAATTTCGTTCTCTGTCTAATTGGACTCCAGTTTAGCCCCATTTGAAGTGTGTTAGCTCTTAAGCTTAAATTCTACATGTGAATATTTCCAAGGCTGATCCCTTAGACTTTAGCCCGAACGGCTGCTGTCTTGGAAATGAGATCTTGTCCAACCATTCAGCTGTTCTTTGGGATCTTCAGACTTTCCTGGGATAAGCTTTCTGTGGTCAAAGGAAAAAGTGAGTGTATTTCATGAATCCTTTCCTGTGCTGTAAAGGATTTGAACCATAGGACCTCTGAATCTGGTGACTAAAATCATGAGAGGTGAGTAGAAATTGAAAAAGCTCATCTTAGAACTATGCAAGAAAAACAGCTGAGTGTTGATTATTTGTTGTGGTCTAAAATAGGATAATTTGGGCAGCTGCAACAGAGGTCTGATGTAAGTAGTATGAATGGCTAAAATAAACATGTTTCTTAGAGGCAGAACTGAAGTGATGAAAAGGCACTGAAACTTGAGTCTCTTGACTAAATGTCTTTTTCCATTGCATGTGGAGTCACATGAAGTACATTGGTCATACATTTAGCATCTCATAAAAACAAAATCTGTGCTTTATTTCTCACCAGTGTGTTCTGCATGCAGTAAAGATGTTATGTGGTTATGCCACGAATTTTAAATGCCTAACATGGTAATTTTAACTTCCAGATGTGTAAATGGCTATCTTGCTCTAACTTTCCCCCATATTAACTGTGTTACCCATCACTTTTGCACATAGTGACCTATGAAATGCAGGTTCTACTTATGCCTTATGCTACAGGTCTCTCTTAATTGCAGTAGGAATAATACAATATACATGTAATTAGTGCAGAGGGCGGTGTTTTAAGTCTTTGTAGATCTTTTGCAAAAAAATCTCTTGTGCCTGGAAGTTTGCTGTAAAACAATGATAGTAATAAAGCTTTTGTCCGTAAAATGCATAAGCATTAGAGTATGTTACATATTCAGAACGGTTTTATGTATATTAACTAACCCTTGTGATGATGTGGGGAAGTGTGTATGTATGTATTGTTGCTATGGCACATGAAGGGGAATATGGTGCCAGATAACCTTTCAGAAGGGAGTCCCACTTTCAACACTATATATATAAAAGTAAAACTCTGGGCCTTCATGACGTACCTGAGATGAAAAGGGAAGTCTGTGTCACAATTAGGATATGAGCCCAGAGTTCTGCTTTCGCAAATAGGCTTTATTAGTGCATATTGTTTATAAGGCACTAATTTCCTACTGAAATATAGTTACATCAAAGGCAATCAGCTTTGCTTAGGTTCATTGGGTGACCATTTAATGTTCTGCCAGATATTCTTCTCTTGGAAGGCCATGTGGCACTTCCAGTTAGCTCAGAAGTGATGTATGTGACAACAGTCAGACTATATGCAGCTATGCCCACAGAATACCTTGTCTGCTTGCCAAGTATTTGCATCAACATCCAAAAAAAATCCAGAAGTTGTGATAAAATCCATGAAACCCCATTCTGATTAGGGTTGATATTTAATCATCTATTTATAGGAAGGAATGAATTGTGTAGATTGTTTTACTAGGATTGAAGAGAATAACTTAAATTTTTCTAGCTAACTGAAAGCTCCTTTAGTAAAGGAAGAAGAAGGTACTGGCTATATTCTGACTCTTTTTTTATGGCTCTTCAGTAAGGGTATAACATTTTTTACTTACTCAGTGATCACTCTGCCAGGCTTGATGAGCAGTTTTGCCAGATCCATGCAGGTACTGAGAGACTGATCTGAGTCTGTTCAAGATGTGATTACTCAGTCAGCTGACAAGTGGTTGCTGCCAAATCAACAGAATGAGATAATGATTTTGTGTCAGCATGAGACATGGTTCTGCTGCCTGGTATTTTGGACTGCCCTGTGCCTAGCCCTCTCCTAGCTTTTTAGGTGTATTCCTTGATGCCAGCTCTTTTGCACAGTCGACTTTCTTGATGGAACCCTGCTAGCCTTGCATTCTGCTTCTACTGTCAGCTGCTGTTGAGTACGAGACGGCAGCACAACTGGGCATGGCCTTCGTGTGTTTCTGACCCTTGTCTGGGCTGCACTGGTCACAAAGGTGGTGGGTTTTGCTGGTCTGGATCCTTAACTGGCTGCAGTTGCAGAGCTCTCATCATTCTCAAGCATGGTACTGTTAGGAGGGCGGTGCACTCTTGCATCTGCTTGTTCTCCATGTTTGCAATGGCCAAATACTCCAGGATTGGGAAACTGTCAGACACTCAAAGCTGGAGTAATTAGCAATGACACTGGAAAGTTTTGGTATCCATGTGGATAGCTCTTACCTGATGAGTGTTACAGAGGAAGCTTCATAGTCTCCCCAGCTGTGTTACGTACTTGTATAATCTCTTCCATCCTCCCTCCTGTTCACACAGTAATGCCTCAACCAGGAAGCCACCTACTCTGCTGTACATCATCCTCAGCTATTGTCAGCTTCATGCATTGGTAGATGCACTTTGGTTCTCTAATGAGAAGGAGGCCTGACAGGGTGGGACCTGCAGTCAGTGGGTGGCCATGTTGTACACAGCATCTGTGGGAGGAAAGAGGAGCGGGTGGTGGCAGGGTGGGACCCTTGTGCACCAGAGGAACAAATGTTGAGCTTAGCAGGCTGAGGAATGAGGAACCCGAGTCACTCAGGGTAGTTCTGCTTACAAAGAATTTGCTACAATTTGCTACTTGTATGTAACATAACTTTTTGGAACAAAGGTAGAAATAACTTTATTTTTTTGATCTACAAATTCACATGCAACTATGTTTTTGCTTTCTTCCCCTCTCCTCATCCAAGCAAGATTTGCTTTCTGTCAAGGAGCTGTTTTGGGGCATATCTTATGCAAAGTTTTGCAGAGTCACCAGGCATTCAAGGGAAGGGTCGATAGTGGGTAAGGGAGTGAAGCCCAAGTGCTGGGACTCCCAACCCTCCTGCAGTGAGTGCACTGCAAACTGTTGCTGGCAATGGCAGAGAATCAGACAGAACATCGTGTTTGGGGAATTAAGAATGACATGGATAGGAGAGCTCAGTTTGTAGCATGGAAAAAATAATGAAGGACTGACTGAGGTGGGATTGGAGAGGTGGTGGTTGCTGCCAAGACCCTTGTGATAGTGCTGCCAGTATCAGTTGTACCGGTGCTCAAAGAGGTCTGCTTTTCAGCTGGGTCATTCTGCCTGTTCCTAAGAGAGGCTGGCTCTGCTGAGGTTCTCAGTCGCTGTGGTGTCAGTATAGTCCAGTACATCTTGTATGTGGTTACGTGGCATTGAGTGACAGGAAATAAGGAGCCCAGGCTTTTTGCAGAATGGGGGACATCACAGCAGCCACTGTGCAGAGAAGGAGGAAGAGATTGTGGCTGGAGCTGGCTGTAGGAGTGAGACAGGGGGACCAGGAGAGGAAGTGGACTGAGAAGCAGCTGTGGAAAGACAGCCATGGGAGGCACAGCAGATTGCCAGTGTGCACAATCATTTACTCTGCTGTAAGCCTTTATCATAACCTTAGTCCAGTAAAATGTTACAGATTTTAAACTGGCCTGAGTGTTTACTCGGATTCTTTGTGACTGACCTGCTTGAGTTCATCCTGAAGATCTGCAGACAGAATTGTTTGGCATTCTGAGGGCTGAGTTTGCCTCCCCTACCATACTGCACACCGAGATCTGCGGAGCTGGTGGATCAGCTGAGTTAGCAGTAATCTGTCCAGAGGAGTAGTTGCAGGAGAGAGGATGGAGGCTGATTAAATTACTGATTATAAATACTGAATTAAATCCACTTGAAAGGAGGCTTTGACTTTCATGAAGCCATTAATCTGTAATTGTGACAAGTGATTTCTGTGAATACTTTCAACTTTTAGGTGGTCCCTGAAAGGTTCCTGGTGCTTTTTTTTTTTTTTTTTTTTGTGGGTTTGTTTGTATGGCTACTTGGGAAAGTTTTGCTGCATAGTTATAATACAAAAGTAAAGAACAAATTAATGACTACTGAATAATGCATGTTTTCGTACACAAATACACTCTCATTCAAGGCAAAACCCAACTGTTCTAAAAGGGTCATTGAAAATAAAAATTATTTGGTATTGCTTGAGAAAATCCTGATTAGAAGTTGCAGTCTGGTACGGAAGGAAAAATATTTTGCAGAAATAGGGTTGGACAACAGCTTTATAATCAAAACCAGATTTCACGTCATGTGATAAACTAGCAGGACTTAGTGTTTGACTCCTTCTGGCAAACAGGAAAACATGCCCCATGGAGGGTGATCTGGACCTGAATAAAGGAGACATCTGGAGCTTGCATCCTTTCCCCAGAGCTGTTTCCTTGCCCTTTATCCCCTCCAAAATTCCTGCCTGAACATTGTTCTTTAAAAATTCAGGCTTCGTAGCCTTTCTCTCTGGCTTCGGGAAAGGTCTGACTATTTTTACGGAGTCCGCGTTAAAGCATGAGACTGATGGGATGAACTGTCTGGAGTTAGGGGTACGGTTGAACACGAACCATCTGAGCTGAGCGGGCTGCGGGCCCCGCGCGGTCCGGCGGCGGGAGCTGCGCGCGCGGAGAGCTGGGGTCGGGCGCCACCAGGCGTTGCGTTCCCGCCACGGCAGCCCGCGCTCCCCGCCGCTGCGGCCGCGCCTTCTCCCCGGTGCCGCCGGGAGCCCACAGCAGTAACGCACGCCAAATTCGCTTGTCGTTTTCCGCTCTTGCGCTAACGTTTTGCACACCTGTGGTGTGGTCAGGCGTGCTGTGTGCCGTAAGTGCCGCAGTACAATCTGGCCTTTCAGGTTCCTTTCAGGTCTTTGGCATTTTTGAGTTGTTTGGGTTTGCTTTTTACGCGGGGAGAGGACAGCATGCACAGTGTTCATGAAAGACATTTTAAAATCCTGGATTTTTTGACTCACATTTCAGTCTGTTTACTGCATAAAAGTCGTTTGTAGTTGCTGGTCATTGTCCCAGGACAGACCTGCAATGTAGGAGGTTTTTACAGGTCAGAGTAGCAGATGGTTACACGATGCCTCCTCCTGACCCTTTCTGTTTGAGGATGTACTGCTTCCTAGAGGTCATTGCAGGCCATGCCTTGGGCTCTGGTGAGGCTGCCAGAAGATCTCCTTGGACCATTTGCAGTCCAGCTGTTACTGACTTTCTGAAAAGCCTTATCTGACTTATTTTTTAGACGTGCCTGCCTGGTGAACTCTGCCTTGCATTGTTCTCTTTGTTTTGGTAACTTAATTTGGAGCTCTGGCTTTCAAGTGTAACTTAATTTGGAGCACTGGCTTTCAAGTAGGGGTTCCTTTTTAATGATGAATTAAAGAATTGCAGAGATTTATGATTGATTCTGGCATTGATGAAGGGGTTAAGTAGGATGAATTGAGTAAGAGAGTCTTGTGGGAAAGCAGGTGGGACAGTCCCTCAATGTGGATATCTGCAAGGAAATGCTGTTTTTCCCTTTTCTTTCAGGCCAGGCAGGAACAAAGCCAGGAAGCTGAGAGAAGTCAGCAAAGATCCATGGGGTTTTATTGCTCATAAAAGAGTTTTGTTGGTTTTGTTGCCTTTTTCTTTTTCTGATGCAGACTAAAAGTGTGTCTTTGCTGTTTTATTTTCTGTCATGCTTTTTCTATGGACTAGATCTAAACTAAATCATCCACTTTGACCTGATCAGATTCTTACTCAGTTCCTGGTAAGGCTAAATGGCTTGTGCTATAATAAAATTGTGATAGCTTCTTAAATGGGAAAGATATCACCTTGGTTATTTCTTTCATTCCAGGAGGCCTGTGAAGGTAAAACCACAAGTGCTTTATTTCTTACTCCCTCCAACATGAAACATTTATTTAAAAAAAGGAAAAAAAAGGAAGCAGGAAGGGAGTATAGGTCAGGAAAGATAGTGATTATTCTTTTTTCCTGTCCTAGCCCCACTTGAAATATAGTGGAAATAAGTATAATTATTATTTCTAGCCAAAGAGGATAGTATAACTGGAAGTTTACTACCACAGTGAACACTTCCCCTGCATGTGACATGCAGAGGAGTGAAAACATAAAGAATAAATATATATAGGTGGATCTGTACTCTGAACTGTAAGATCCAAAAACCCCCAGTGTGGCTTTATGTGATTTGTTCATTACAGTTAGTCCTGACTGAATGACAAGACCTGTGTTTGAGCAGGTCTGACGGCCAAGGTGGCTGGTCCCTTCTCACACTAGTCTAAGTTCTTGTTCCTGAAAGAAGTGAAGAACCCACTAATCGAGGAACTAGAACTCAGAAAACATTAATTTTGTTTATAACTAATCCTTCTGTTTTCACTGAATATGCTGTTATATTCTTCCCGACAGTGTATTAGTGGTACTGGACTGTAATTGGATAATACCGATAGAATTGTTGTTTCTTTCTCTGAATAGTGAATATGTGTTTTGATAACGGGACCTTAGCTCACCTGAGCTGTCTGGGAAACGCAGAAGTGTGCCAGGTGTTAATATTCAAACAGCTTTTCATTGCTGCTTTGATATGTATCAAGGATGCTGATCACAAGTCATTATTTCATGAAAATTCCTAATGGGGTGGGAGTGAAAACTTTTATTAAATGGCATGAACTTCTGCATCTTATTGTTATAAAATAATAATTCATAATTTATTTTTAGGGATAAGAAATTAAAATGCATATTAATTAAATGAATAATAAAAACCTTTATGAGAATCTCAGCTACAAGTTGCAAGCAGCAGTTTAATCAAATTCTTTCTGTGGAAAAATGTATTTCATTATAACATAATTAGCACATCTCTTGTGTTTTTAATACAACCTGTGCTGAAGTTTGTTTGATTTGGAGTTTGCTCGTGGCAATTAGCAATGAAGGAGTTGAACTTTTCTGCTTTACTTCAGGCTTTGTAAATTCTAAGTGTCATACCTGGGGAAAATTGATGTGATTTTTTTAAAGCACTAGAATAATCTTGGGAGTATATTGGGGTAGTCATTATTAACAGCAAAAAGAAATGATAAGAAACTGTGATATCTAAAGCTGCAAATTTTAGGGGTATTTTTGTTTTCTGGGTGTGTACTGTTCTGTCGTGTCCTATCTAAATCCTGGACTGAGAAAGCTGGAGCTTTTTGTGTACTATAGAGTAATCCTGCTTGCATCTGTCTGTAGCAGCAGGTCAGAGAAGCAGAAGACAGCAGGCCAGAGGCTGGGTTGGTGGTGCTGGCAATGTCTGCCTTTTTTTCCTGTTGAGGCAACACTGATAGACCCCTCAGGTAATGGCCACAGGCATATGTGTAGTTCCCCTGCAGATGGGTGGTATGTACTGACACAGGGTGCAAGTACTTTCTGTTCTACAGAGTGTCCTTCAGAGGAGTACTTTTCCAGTAGGAAAAAAGGGCAGGATCTCGGTAAACATGGTGTTTCAGAATCACCCTGATACCTGTCTGCTAACACACCAAACATCTGCTTGGAAATTGAATGCATCCTGTAGCACTGGCAGACATGAGTCCTCCAAAATCAGAGGAGTCGACCTTACCAGCTGCTGAACCAGACTGCACTGTTGGGGCTTTTCTTTTCCTTACCCCAGGAGCTTTACTGACAGCTCCCAAAGAGTGGGAGAAAACTTCTTTTACAGAAAGTCCTTTGATGAATTCGTGTCTAGTCTGAGTTTGCTTAGGAGTGTAGATACCAGTGTTTCTGCAGTTGAGTTCACTGTGGTACAAAGCCTGATATTGTGTTCTATGTGAAACTCATTAATGCACAGAAAATCCAAACTTGAGATTGGCTTTTATGTAGTAAAAAACCCCACAACAATACAGGAATATAAAAAGAAACTATCCAGTGCAAACATCTTTATACAGTGGAACTTGATACAGTGTTCCTTAAAATAGCTTTATAAAACAGACTTAAAAATAGCGATTACAAGTAATACTATCTGGATGATGCTTACCAAAATATTGTGCTTACTGCACTAAATAATTTCATAACTAACTTTACCTTTTGATAGCCAATACCTTAGCTACTGATGAAAACCTTAAACTGTAAGTATTATTAGTTAACATTCTTAATAATATACTAACATGTGAAACCTCAATAGCATACACTGTTCACTGGATTAAGCAAAGCAGAATGAACACATTAAAAATCAAACCAAGGCTGTCATCCCAAAGTGTACTTCTTTTATGAAGGATGTGATCCAAAGCTGAGTTGACTGATGGACAGATTTCTATTTAGTTTTTCTTTAGTTCGTATTGAAGATCTGAGTGAATGCATTACTGATGATAGTACTCATTGATGTCCAGTGAAGTGTTGGACAACTTTCTACAGTAGTGAGGACTAATGTGAGATGACAGTATAGCTGTTTCCTGCCACGAATGCATTTTGAGGGAAGGGAGTGTAAATTAGAGATTACATGAATAAGTGAAAAGCAAATTTGTGAGGTTCCACTATACTGGTTTAGGAAAAAAAAATAGATTTAGTGTTATTTGGTTAGCTACCAAATTTAAATAAACACATCAACTGCACTAATACATACAGCTCCTGCACAGATACTGCAAAATTGAGTGTCTGTGTGGCAGGGCTCTCTGTTCCTGTTGAAGGCACTGGGAATCTGCATTGCCAGAAGCCAGAGACAGGCCATTGTCCTAAGAGACCTGCTTTTTACCAAATGTATTTGGCTGGGTAACTTCCTGCATGAGAAGTTTTATTCTGTTTATTCTGTGGCTCTTCATCAGGCGAGAAACTAAACACATGTTTACCAGGGACATAGTAGTTGCAGCTCCAAAACCTTACTTACATTTGCAGTTCTTTTATGCAGACAAATGTGTGGATGTGTAGCATTCTGGTTTGGAAGTCTACAATATTTTCCTATTTGGAAAATACCCGTTTTGCAGTACCTGCTTAGAAAAAAATCAAAACAGTTTCACAGTAATGAGTCCTTTCATTTGTTTGTCCCTGAAAAAATACAATTGCTTTAATAACATTGAATAAAAAACCTATTCAACCTCTTTCAAAATCTAGAGAGACCTATGTTGGCTTCTAGAGAGATTTACAGTATTGGAGTCTTAACATTCCCCCGATCTCCACATTTCCTGCCCTGCAGGATATGTTCCATTGACTAACACTGAGATCCTATTTACAGAAAGGAAAACTGATTTTGCTGCTAGCTAGAGCAAATTCTAGCACACCGGAAAGCTGCCTGAAATCATCATCAGGCTGTTAAAAATGACAGATGTAGCCAGATTGTGCACCTAAAAATCCTGTCTAATTTTATCCTTAGTAACTCATAGATGTAATAGAAGACTATGAAGCAAGAATAATTAATAGATTGGAAAGGAGGAAAAATCATGCCTCTTTTTGAAAGTGACAGAATAATTTCTAATATTAAGTGATAGACCATATGTTCCTCCTCTCCTCTGCTGGGTAAGCATAAGCATGGAATATCAATAAAGATGGTACAAAAGGGCCAGGCAAGCCAGCCGGCTGGAGATACAGGAGGTTGTTCAAAACATTTCTTCACAATGTCACTGATCCAGTGGATGGTGACCTTGAATACATGTTGATGAAAACAATACAGAAGGAGAATAACGAAGGAGAAACTGGGGACAAAACCACTTTTTAAGGAGAAGTGTCTATTGCTATAGGGAGAGGAGCTGTGTCCTAGAGATTCAAGCAGGTCCTCAAGCAGCAATTTTGTGGGAAAAAAATGAGTTTTAGCAAGGATAGCAGTGCTGGGGGAAGTCAATGTACATGATCTGTGTTTCTTTTTAACCTACTGCTGTCAGGGTTTTTTTCATGTCTGTTCAAAATCCTAGTACAGCTTGGGTGAAGAGCTGTGGGTTCTTCTTTGGCCATTGACAGGCTCTTGATGTCTATCAGTAGTGGGAGGGAGAAAACTCATGGCTAATTTGAACTCAATACATAAAATCTTCATTTGATTCTGATCCATACAGCTCAGCTAACATTTTAAACCTGGGTCCCCAGTCATTCAGAAAGTCATAATCAATATCTGAGTCTGAGGAGCCTGATTCCAAAGAACTGAGAGATTCTGCAATGGACTCAGCACCTTCATAGCCATAAATGTGAAGTGTGTCATATGGCAGCAAATCCCTGTCATTGTCGGCTTCATCCTTCTTAACCTCAATCATCATTTCCATTTCTCCAGCACCAGAAGTTATATTTCCAGGAGGTTTTTGGACTTGTGCATATGGAGAGGGAACTGCTTCCGCCTTTATGCCATTCTTGCGGACAGAGTTGAGTACAGATACATCATAGCTGGTAGTATCCATTTCACCACCACCTTCCTCATCGTAAGTGACAAGCTGCTCGTGAATCTCTGCCACATTCCTCCCAAGACTGCTCAAATCCTTCTTGTGTCTCTTTCTTAGAAGAATTAGCAATGTGATTACTGCAAAGAAGACTTAGATGAGCATGTGTAAATAGAGAAAGGAGTAAACCAAATAGCAACACAGTCTGAAGCATTTTTGGTTTTTTTAGCACATATCTATTAAAACCAGTTTAAAATACTGTTTAGTTGTGGGATTTATAAGCTCTCAAAGCAGTTCAGTCTGTACAGGAATTGTACAACTGACCTTGAGCTGGCATCTGAAGTACAAATGGATAGTGTCACAAGTTCATTGAATCAACTACTCCCTTGAATTGGTAAATCTTTTAATGCCAGGCATCAAATGCTACTTATGTGGTAAACGAGGCCTTTCTCAAACATTAAAAATGTTTTGCCTTCCCTGGTAGATTCCTCATATAGAAAGTAGGTACTGGTCTGCTGATTTGTTACTGATTTATTTGTGTAAACTGTACTGTTTAAAGTGTTTCCAGACTAGTTCAGCCTTTGGAAACAGGAATCCTATTGTTACTGCCCCAGCACAAGTTTCCTGTTTTATATCTGCATGTGGGCCTAGTAACAGTAAATCAAGTATACCAAACATGCACGTAATAACCTCAGCTGAGCTTTTCCAACAGAATGAACAGCTTTGTAGCTGAAACTATGCTAACAGCCAAATAGAAGGAGGAAGTGTAATGAATATTTCTGCCTTTGTGACCGTTTTATAGCTACAAAGCTTTTGTAGATCTCCAGTAAGAAAAAACAAACCAAATCAATCCCCATATTTTAAGTCAGAGAACACTGCAGAAGTCAAATACTTACCGATGATTGTGAAGATACAGATGAAAATTGCCACTAGTGCTTGTATACTAACTCCGACTTGTTTAGCTCTTTCCTCACAAAAAGTGAAGTTGCCTTTTTCATTACACTTGCAGACACTGATGACAAGTGTATTTGTGCTGCTGAGCTCGGGATCACCGTTGTCTGAGATGATGACAGGCAGGTAGTGGATTTTGGCAAGTTCACGATTAAACTGTCCATATTTGACAGTGATATTAGCTGTGTTATCTGGAAGAAGTAATGACATCTAATTAAGTGATAATCTCTACCAGATATTCTTTATGGATTATCAGTCAGTTGGTACATCTTCCCCTTAGACAGCACCAGCCTTCAGGGAAGTCAGCAGAACATGGGTGGCAACAAACATTTTTTTCAGTAAGTTAAGCTCTTAAAAATAAATTGGTACTTAGCTCAGCCAGACCAATCATAGGTAATTGCTACAGCTTTTCTCCCCTGTGTCCTAGTGTCTCACTTTGGCTAGCTGAGAAAATGCATTGCAGGGATACTCTACCATAGTTCTCAACCAAGGAGAAGTTGCTATCTTCTGTGGCCAGGGAGTATTTGAAGAAACCTCTAGGTGATATTTCATCTTTGTCAGTAGCTGAAATCCTGATGATTACCTGCAAAGATGGAAGAGGTCATAATTTTCAATTATGTATTGTCTCCAGTGATAAAACTGCTTATAGTATTCAAGTCAGAGCTGAGCTGTGTATCCTGTATAACCCTTCAGTAAAGGGCAGGACAGAGATATTTTCTGATGCTCCTCTTCAAGTTCTTTCAAGGCACCTCTTCAAGTTCCTTCAAGGCAAGTAATTTCTTTGTAGGTCTTCAAAAAGAATAATCTTGCCTCTTTGTTCACAGGTAGGAAACAAAAGAGCAAATCTTATTGTAATTAAAGCATAAAACACCCCTTAACGCTCAAAGACATATGGCTCGTTTCAATACCCAAAATGACTGTCTTCTAAAGCGTTCGGCTTACTTACAGGTATGACTCATTCACTGAATGTCAGTGAGACTGCCACTAAAGAATGACATGCTTGTTTCTGAAAACCTCAGCCTGGGGTAGACTAGATATATAAAATGTCAAAAATGTGTACGATTATGTCCCAAAGGTATTTTAAAGTTATATTTCAGGTGAAATAATTCCTTGTGCATTCTAACAGAGTCCATCAGAGAGTCCAGTTTGTGACAAAGTCTCTCAATTAAACAAACATTATAGGTATGGCCTAAATATTTGTGCCTGAGGCCAAACATCTAAACCCACAAGTACAACCATTATTTGTGGGTTTGCAGGTACTTGCACTCTTATGAATACTGCACCAATGTTAAATGCAGCAATGCTTCTCTTAGTATTTTCTAATGGTTTCATTCTCAGTATCATGTATGAAGATTTGTGTGATAAAAGAGATGTGCTAGCTTTTGCTCTGCAAGGCTGGACTGTACTTCACAGTTCAATTGCTAATGCATGTACATAAGTAAAAGCCTGGAGGGAGACGAACTCTGCAGACCGTGTGCAAAAGCAGATAAAAGTCAATAAATATTCCAACAGTGTAAAGTCCTGAAGAGAGATTTCTGACCACTGATGCTTTGGAAATCAGTGAAATAAGGTGCTTGGGTGTGAAAACTGAGCCTAACTTTTATGAAAAGGTATCTTTCACTTGAGCTTGCAAGTATGTAATTTGGGTTTAAGGGAAAAACTCTCCCTCCTATCTCACCTTTCCTGGTGCAGCATTTTCACACACTCTGGGTTCCTCGGGGTAGACAAGTTCTGGAGCATTGTCATTTTCATCAGTAACTATTACGTGAACTTGGGCATGTGATTCTCTGTCAGAAAGACGGCCTGAAAAAACAACAGCAGTATATGTCTCTGAGATGTCTGGAATCTCAGTGCAGTCTAGCCCCGCGCTTTCCACTATTTCTGTCTACCTCTGTGCTTCCTGCATGATGAATGTGAAGAGTTCCTAGCTCCATCATTAAATTAAACTTTTCCTTTGACAGATTCAGGTATTTTCCTAAAAACTCTCCCATTGGGCTAAATCGTCGAGGATCTATGAGGAAGAAAATGACGGTTGCTTGTGGCTTCATGATTCTTCTCCCTCTGTGGCTATGGGTGCCAGTATCATTCTCTGGCACTAAGGCAACAGGAACAGAACAGGCAATATCTCTGTTACTAAATATCTTTCACCCTTTAGAAAGGTCAGTCACCCCTAAACCAACTTGGGACTGGTTCCCAGTCCTGCCCTGGTTCCTGAACCTGAGCGAAGCTATGTGGGGATGCATGTACAGTGATGCTCCCTGGGCAGCAGTGTAGACGAGTTTTTTCACTGTGTGAGTGAGTGAAGCTGTCCAGGATGTTTCTGCTCTGTCCTCAAGCTTATTCCGGTTTCCCAAGCTGCTTTCTCTCCTCATGGCCTTTTTATTCCTTGTAACAAACTGAATTCATTTTCATAATAGCTAGGGGCCAAATCTTAAAGCTGTATTTGACCTATCTGTAGGTACTCATTTGACTTGGAAGATTGTTGTGCCAGTCTGCAAGCATCCCTTTCATTCCTAGCTTAGTGGAAACAGGCTGTCAGGTTGATATGCTACAGTCCTGCTGTAAAGCTGTACACTGATCTCTTTCAAATAGGGAAGTGGATAGCACATACCATCTTCAAGGATTTCCTGAGCTGCTACTGTGATGTTGTATGAGGAACTGAATTCTCTGTCCAGGGGCTTGGGAAGCTGAATAATTCCAGTATCAGATACCCTAATATAGTCTCCATTAGGAATAGCTCTTCGTCGAATAAATCTGTTTTTTTGTTTAAAAAGAGGTATGTCAATGCAAGTGTAGTAATACTGTTTCACTTCAGGTATTCACAGTGGAAGGTCAGAGAGTCCTTGTGTGACAAATTATATTAATATCTTGACCAGGCAGTCTCAGAATATTTCCCTAAAATTATACAGGCTGTGAGAATAAAATATATCCATTGGAAAATTTTCAAGATTACTGTCTTTTGCTGTTTCAGAAGTCTTATTTTCTTTTCAAAGCACATGCTTGAGAGTTATTACAATAACAAATGTAACAATAAATTAGAACCATGTAAAGATATCTAGATTTACGCATTTTCCTGTAAATGTGCAAATGCTTAATCAGTAAGTTTATGCTGTAATTACATATATAAATGTAAGTTATGTTCATGTCTTTTGGTTACGATATATATCCATGGCTACAGCGCTGGTAAAATCAAAATGATTTTTTAATTTTTTTTTTATTGGCACGCAGATTCTGAAAAATAGGGCTAAAGTCTCAATTCTTTATCAAATTCTTGGAATCATTAATGAATTATCTACTAGAAAATAAAATTACTAAAGCTGGTGTCATGTTACCTGATTTTCCGTTTAGCTGCGTCAGGATCGTGTGCCCAAACTGAACCAAGTGTTCTTATTTCTGGATCATTTTCCCTTACTTTAAACTCATATGGTAGTTTTGTGAAGACAGGAGGCTCATCCACATCAGTGACTTCAATGGTGACTGTTGAAATGCTCCTAGAGCCCCCAGATTTAAAATAGCGAAGATCAACTGTGGGATCTGTTGCTTCAATATCAAACCTGTATTCCGCTACTTTTTCGAAGTCCAGGGGCTAGAAAAAAGGCAAACATAGATATTCTTCCTTTGGAGATGTCTAACTAAACTTTGCATTAGCTATGTATACAAGTTTAAGTTCTGTGCTCCAGTCATGTTTGGATATATTACCGAAGTGCATCTTAGATAGACTCCTGGGAGAGATTTTCCAAATGGAAATTTTTTTTCACAGAGTGTCTTGGGCACTTCATCCAGTATTCTAAGTTGAACAAGTATTTTTTGTTTGAAATAATTTTCTTTTATAATTCTACAGCTACCAAAACTTACTTAGGTCCTTTTTCTCAAAGGCTGGGGACCAGATTCTCCTCTTCTTGGCTAGGCTTTCCATTCTGCAGTTGTGCAAGGCAGACTTCATAGCCACACTGACTGATAGCTGAGGCATTTAGTGATAGCTGGAGCATTTAGTGATAAATGACATCCTCTTCTTTGCTTTTTTTTTACAAAAGGAATCACACAATAGAAGGAAGGCCAGGAGCTAGGGTAGTAAGAAAGGCCCAAGCTATCACTCGTTTCAATGTTTGGGTCCCTTTGCACTATCGCCTGAGATGGTGAAAGCACTGTGAAACTCACAGCAGTTAATTGTGGTGACTCTTTTTTGTCTCTTTGAGTAGACATTGCAAATGGAATTGATAACGCTTATCTAGCAGTTGAAATTTTATCTCAGATGGCTGCATATTTAAATTATGACATGTGCATGGCCAAAAGCATGTTACAGAACCTCAGGGTGAACTTTGCCTACTGTGTGTTAAAAGATGAGCTGATTCCAAATCACCCAGTGTGTGTATGTGTGGGGTCTCTTCTTGCTCCTTCTCTGGGCAGAAGCTGTGAGTAATCCATTCCTCAGGTCCTGAAAAGACCAGGGGAAGGACTGCGTTTGCTGGGGGAAAGCTGCTTACACCTATGGTAACTACAGCTGAAGGCTTTACTGCTGGTCTTGGAATACTCGATATGTTTTTCCTTAAAGTTTTCTTTTCTTCTTAATGAATTTCTGGTCTTAACAGTTTCAGAGAGATATTTAGAAGTGAAAAACACATTCCTGTCAATCTGAGAATTACAGGAGGTGATTTCTAGTCCTCCCTCCTCTTTTTTTTCACAGGAATGTCCCTTGGTACAAATGAAGTAGGCCTGAGAATTAAAATCAGAGAGCAAACCCTAATAAAGACTTGGGAGAGTATGCACTCTCTACAGAGTTATAACGAATTAGCGGGGAAGCTCTGAAAAAAGGGAAAAGTAAGAGAGCTGTGGCTCACTGGACGAAGTGACAAACTGTAAAGAGTACTTTTAGAAGAGTGGTCAGGTTCACATTTTCTACTTTGGTTTCACTTAGGACTGCAGAAGGGAAAGATTCTTTGACTTGGCCAGTTGGTTCAGCTCTTAAAATCACTGACTCTGAAGTGTCTAAGTACTAAAGTTTGAGAGGACCCTGAAGTGTATAGTGTGAGTATCTGACAAAGTCCCCAGTACACTCTGCAGTAATTCTGGTTTTTCCTGGGAATAGCAGTTGAAATGGACTAGTCAATCACCAGTTCTTCTCCTGACAGAGCTTACAGAACAGAGTTTTCAGGATGAATGTGTTTCACACTGACTTCCACACATTTCCATTTTTTCCTGCCACTAGTCCCAAACTGAATCAAAAATCAAACACTTCTGTTACATATGGGAAAAAAAAATGTCTTTGTTATTGGGAAAAGTACCTTCTTTGGCCTAATGATTCCTTCATTTGTGAATGGATTGGCTACAATTTCAAAGGTATCCCTGTAATCTCCTCTGACAAAACTGTATTTTGTATTTCTATGTTGTGGTTCATCAATGTCTTCTACTTTGACTCTGCCAACTTCTCCTTCTACTGAAATGTTTTCCGGAACTTTAAAGTGAAATGATGCTGTTAAAAACAAAAACAAAAACAAGATGTAAAGGGTGTGTACGTGGAAGTTAGAAGTTAGTTAAAAATTATTCTTGGTTTATAGAGGTGCAGCAAAATCTTCCATTGAGAATTTAGCATTACATATCTTTACAGACAGAACTTCGATATATTTTTTATGAAAATATTATTAATTCTTGAAATTATCAAAATCTTGTGCAAGGTGACGAAATCAATACAGATTTTTATTTCCCCCCCTAGGTGTTTGTCGCCCAGGAAATGAAGCTAGGGCTGAAATGCAGAAGACCTTCTGAATATGTAAGATTCTTTTTCCACTTTTAGGAGAAGTTGAATTGTGACAACCTCTGACGTAAACTTGTTATAGTTCTGTCAATGCTTGATTTCCAAATGATACAGTGCTTGCATTATACTCACGGTGTTTGAATACTGGGAAGTTGTCATTGATGTCAGTTAAAGTGATAATGACTGTAGCTGTGCTTGAATCCCCAGAAGACCCTGGAGCATCTTTTGCTTTAATGACAATTTCGTATGTTGACTGATTCTCTCTATCTAAATCAGCCCTTGTTGTATAAATCACACCTTTGGAAACAAAAATATTGAATATGGTGAGATTTTACAGCATGTCCAACATCTTTTGATTTTGACAGTAAATTTTTGTCTTATGCCACACGTTCACCTTTAAGTATCATTTTTACAGTGGTATTTTTCTAAGTCTGGAAATGTTAGAAATTTTTCTATGTGACGGAATATTTGGGAGTTTTTGTACAATACATTCCTTTAAACAGATCTTTGCTGCTTAGAAGCAGTCTAATGTTGTCTAAACTTCGTCACTACAGCATCTAGAGAGTTTGTATGAGCACCTCTTATCTGATTTATTTGCTCCAGAGGATGAGTATGGTTACAAGAGGTACTGATATTATTTTTAAAACTGAGTGAATTTAAACATGAAACTTCAGGAGAGCATTGATTATTGAATGCTGCTTTGTAATTTATGTATTTTCTTCTTCTGTTTTCTCAAAGGAATGGTATCTATGCTGAACTGAAAACATAACCTTTTGTTAGCTCTAGTTAGTCTCTTCATCAGTGGGGAAGGAAATGACCTTTTTTCTTCTCATTTAGTTCATGTGACCTGATACCCTGACTTTATTAGTTCATTTCCAGATGCAGATATTGGCATTGTATGTGTGTGTGAATGAAAAATCTTTTTAAATTATGTTTAAAATTACATTTTTGAATTATTATCCTCCTTGTCCAGAATAAAAAAAAAAAAAAAGGCTTAAAACTGCATTTTCCTCAAAGTGTAAAGTAAGGATAAAGTGTAAGGACATTTGCATATCTGACCTACCAGAGTCATCAACTGTGAAATATTCATCTCCTTTAATAACTTGGTAGGTAACTGTGGCATGACCTGTAACTGTTGGGTCATCAGCATCTACAGCTGTCACTTTGGTGATCGAGGTTCCTAGAAAAGGATTTTCAAACAGCATATTTAGTATATATTCTGCTTTTTACCAAGAGACATGAAGGGAAATGAGTGATGGAAGAACATACCTACTGGTGACATTTCTGGGACAGATCCATTGAATACTTTTTGTACAAACACAGGGACATTGTCATTGATATCATAAACCTTGATAATGAATTTAGATGGGGGTTCCAGTGACTGGTTGTTTCTTCTGTCAATAATGAGAGCTGTCAGTTCATACTCTGCTTTCTTTTCTCTGTCCAGCCTCTCAAATGCATATACATCACCACTGGTTTCTTCCACTTTAAAAATGGTGTTGGCATATTCACCTTCAATAATATACTTAGCGTTGTTGTTCCTTACACTTGATGTAATCTAGAAGGAAAGTATAATTCAAAGAGATAAAGGTGAGCTTTGGCATCTGGTTGCAACAGAGTTTCTACCACAAAATACACACAATCAAGACTTTTTCAGACTCAGTTTGAAACCAGAATAGCCACCAAGACTTCTGACGTCATCTGGTGTATTACTGAATAAGCAGCACCACAGCAGCTACAACCATGCAGAGTTATAGGATGAAACTTGAATCCAGGCTGAAACTTGCTTGCTTACATATCAAGAAGCATTTTTATTTTATTTTTCAGATCTTATCTTGTATTTCCTAAAGATATAAATTGTTCATGCAGATAACATACAAATGGTTAACCTCATTATGTCTGAAATAACATGTGCCACCGCGTTCAGTGTGAGCTACCCTTGTTTGCAAGTAACCTTCTGAACTTAGCAGAGATTTTGCTTAGATTTTGCAGAATGACAGAATCAAATCTATATTCACAACTACAGACATTATTCAGCATTAGTCTCTGTTACTTAGCACTTGGTAGAATTCCTGCCATAGCTGACAACTTTATTGTGTTTAGTCACCTGCAATTTTTTTATAGTCAGTCTTTAGGCTCATGCTATGACAGTAAGATTAAATTTACACTCCTTAGATTTTAAAATTTAAGAATATATGTAATGAATAAGGGATGGAGTAAAAGGAATGAATATTAATCATTTTCAAAGTATAATTTAATCCAATCCCAAATGGGTTTACACCTTATTCAATCTGCAGATAATCTGATGATTCTTCCCTTTCTATACCTTCAGCCATCTAAGGACACTGATAGAAAGTTTAAACCACAATTTTCCGTGAACTATATCAGCATTCTTATTTCAGCAAGCTATTTATCAATAACTGCTGAGTTGGACCATCAATTTCTAGTCTTTTCTTACTGATGTTACCATAAATTGCATTCCGGATTTGATTTGTCCTGTAGATGTAATTTACTGATGAACATTCTTTCATTTGTGTTTTCTATTTTGAAATGTGTCGTTAAAATTTTCTTCCCTCATTTCCCATATTTAATCATCTTTCTGCTTTCTGGGGCTGCTGAAGACCAGTTTGCAACTCTGGAGATGTAACATGAGAAATACCCTCACCCTTGCTCAAACATTGCATAGTCTGTGCTGGCTTTCTCAATTTTTATTTACTAATTTAATGTAAAAGATATAGACTTCCAAGATTGCTGTTTCTAAAGCTGAGAATGAACATACAAAGGAAAGCATCCAAAGCCTGGAAAGATAAAATCAAAATGTATCAGCATATTCCTGCAGCTGTCACTCAGTGCTGCCACACAACTGCTGTGGCCTTTTTTAAAGGGTTTATCAAGTGTTCAATCCTGCAAATGTAATGCACTGAACACAGCTATTGCTAAAAGTAATCAAAAGCATTCCACTGTTGAAAGACCACAGAGCACAGTACAAAGTGAATTACTCTTATTTAGGACAGCTCCAGGAACAGAAGTGTTCTCCTCAGTCTGCTACTGAATTGGTCTGAAATGAAACAGAGATACCCTCTGTTAGCTGAGAGGACCCTATGGCCTCTTTTCTCTCTCTTTGGTGCTTTCTGCCAGGGAGCAGCACAGATCCAGAAAGGTCTGTTTCACTTTTCCGAGACAGCCTTGACAGGTGCTGATTATTGTACATGGGAGGAAAATGTAGAACTGCATTTATCTGAAAAGTGTCAAAGTAGTTCAGTTTGAAAGACTAGATTGGAAGAATTCTGTCTGGGTGATACGCAGTTAATCATAGGACTTTATGAGCACTGCCCTGAAGAAAATGAGTTTTCAAGCAGGTCAATGCTTGTTATTATTTTTAAAAATCATTTTGTTTCACTTTGCAAAACAGATTTTTTTATTATTATGTAACAGTATTCCTAAACATAGCACTTTTGTTTTGTGGCCAAGCTGAGAGATGTAAACTGTATTTTTTAATGCATATATTTTTTATTAAGTAATCCTCTAGGCTTTTGAAAGAATCTTGAGCTGCCAGTAAAATACTGACGTACATCAGCCGCCACACTTCCTTCCTAACTGAGCACCTGCATGCAATGTGGTTGTTTCTGCACAGCGGATGCTACATACTTGCTATTCTCTAACATTTATTTGTACTCTTCAAAAGAATTAGAATCCCTTTGATGTTATTTTTTATTTACTCTGTGTCCACATTGTTAAGATTTTAACATGTTAGTATGTTGGTATTAAGTTCCATTTCTATTTCCTTTTTTCCTCTTCTGCCTAGACTGGAGACAACTAATACTTTTCAAGATACTCATGTGCTGTCTGCATTTCTAATTATTCATTGCTAACAGACTGCTATTTACCTTGCCAACATGGTGTGGTAATGGTGTATCAATCTCTTCTTTGATATGCATTTGATTCCATATCCAGTCTCTCTTCAGTCGTTTATGACTGGCATTGTTTGAAGAGAAGCTTTGGTTTGTTTTCTGACTTTCTTTGCCAGCAAATGCTGGAGCCAAGAACAATGAGAAAAGTAGAATAAGGTGCTTCATCTTCTTTGGTAGCCTAGAAAGTAATATAAAATATGAAAACTATATAAATAACAACAGAGATTATAATTAGGGAGTGCACACATGGAAGTGCAAATGGGCTTTTCTTCTATAGGAAAGTTTGACTACTTTCTGTGTTTCTTTGTGTCTGCCTAAGCATCAACATTTGAAATATCAGGCTTCTTCCTTCCATGAAACAGTTTTACCTAGATGACGATTGTGAAAACCAGCAAAATATTTTAATGAAATAAAAAATGTGCATGTTCTGAAGGCTAGCATAAAAACTGACATCCACTTGAATTACCATAGTTAATCTGAAGAGGGAGTGAGTAGCAAAGATCCCCCACTGTGCATTCCGGAAAGCATAGCAGGGTTGCAGAGCACAGCTCTTGGGAGGAGTAGCCACGGGAAGCAACACCAAGGCTGAGCCAGACCAAAGTTTGTTAGCTCAAATTGAAATGAAATGTTCCAGCTTGACAAACCAAGTACAATGTTTTGACTTGCCCTGACATGAAATATGCTGTGGTCAGTTTCTTCATATGGAAAATGGTGATTTAGAAAAAAATCCTGCTTTGTGTTTTTTTGTGGAAAAAATGATTAATATGAAATTTTCAGTCAATTCCAAGTACACTGTAGCAAATTATCTGTCTCAGAGAGCTCATTTATTCATTCAGTTCCTTGTCTTTTGAAACATTTGAAGACACCTCTTCTCAGGTTTTACCATCTACAAAATGATCATTTGTGGAATTATTCTTAGGCAATATCATATTTGTACATTATAAGTTAATATTAGCAAACTTTGGTGCTGACTCTCATATCAGATTGAGAAGTTATTTTAATGTTGCAAAGCTGATTAATTTTCTTACTAAATTTCCCCTTCCCAATATAAAGGACTGTCAGGGAACATTAGCACTAAAATAATCATACTTTAAATTACATATAAATGACTTTCCTTTAGCTTTCAGGAGCTATCAGCATGCATATCAAAAATAAAACTGTTATTTGGGATAGAGAAATTGTCATCACACAGGTTGCTAGATGCAAGATTAAATTACTATTTTCTTCAGGAGGGTGCTGAGATGTTTCCAGAATTTCTCTTTGATAGCTAGGCAATCAGTGTTATCCTATGGTGCAGCATCAGTGTCAGTAAAAAGATTTTATTTACCATGAAATACTGCTTTCCTGTACTTTTCTGCATTGTTGTACGTAATCTGCGGAATCTTATTTTTGTGATGGCATAGGCAAGGACCAAAGAAGGTGGCTTTGAACTTGTTTTTTAATAGCTACACTGTGTTTTACACAGTTTTACAGATTCATATAAACCCTTTTGATTTAGTTAGTTTCTGGTATTCTGTACACTTACTTTGGCTCTGAATATATTTAGAAAAATGAGTAAGATTTAGTTGTTTGACTTTGTTTTATTTGTGTACATAAACATTCTACAACTGGGAACTGGACAGCATTGATATGATTCTGTTGTGATCATGTAAGTCTGTCTTTTATGCATAAAATTAAAAAACATGATAGCCAAAGGAAACCAGTTGCTTAACATCAACTACTGTTTAAAAAGTGATTTTCTCTTGGTGTTCTGGTACAGAGGAGATCTCTTGTACTGCTATAGTGATCAGCTGGGAAAACTGATGATAGTGTTTCCCACTTCAGTCACATTCATTGCACTAGAAGTGAAACATTTACAAACAACCTTGCCAAAAGCTTTTTTAACCTAGAAGTCAAATCTCCACTAAAGCATACTGGTCTCAGTATAAATATACTTTGTAAAGAGTAATTTTGTGCCTTCCTACAAGTATTTTCCTAGTATTTGCCCCTCTGTTTATTAATGCTCAATTCAGAGCCTCGGTCAGACTTCTCAGGATACTTCTCTCCCTGTTGCTGAGAGTGGTTATTCGTAACACCAACTCTGGGACCTTTGGTATCCTCATACAGGGGCACTGCTTATCAGAAAGTGAAGACTGAAACTCAAAACGAGTGTATGGTTATCTGCACAGTAGCTCTGGGACTGTGGTGTTACCCTGATTATTCCTGAGGGTCCATGCAGCAAGTACAAACTCTCCTTTGAAGTAGGTGGCCTATACATGGTTTCACAGTTCAGGCCTTGTTAGAAAGCTTGGCCATTAATTCAGAAAGCGTGAGACTGAGTCTTTTAAAATATATGCACCTTACAGCTGAAACTTAAGCTACCTGTTCCACTCAGCAGATACGTCTTTGTGGTTTTAGATTTTCAGGTAATTTCACTTTAACTCCTTATTAATGGATTTCTTGTTAATACTTGCCCAGTTCCTTTGTAAGCAATTTGGTGGAATCTGGTCCCCCCTCTAATATGCACTGTAGGTCAAACACAGATTGAGGTAGAAGAGCTTCTTGCAAAAAAAAATTACATCTGCTTTGTCTTTGACATCCTTCAAAATTTCTCATTTTGTTAGAAGTAAGACTGCACACTTGAGCATTATGCCTGCTGTCTTTTCTAGGGACATTTGGTATGCATTGCTCCATAGGACAGTCTGACTTTGAGAAGACTTCCTGTATGATGCCATGCAAGTTTTCCATTCAGCAGCTGGAAGTTCATTGCTACTGAATCTGTAGCTGAATTAATCATGATATTTAAGAATACCCTTCTCTGGCAGCACATACGAACACTCAGAAGCAGGACCCTGCCGAGCAGTAACTGGATAAGGGCACTGTCCCGGTGTGAAGGCCATGTTCCATGGATGTTAGCACTTGACAAGCTGTACTCAATGCTCTCTCTTTCCATGATACTTTTTCTTTTCAGCAGATCTCAACTGAAATGCCAGTGGTGCTAGCAGAAGGGAGTTACTCCCATGCCTGAGCCAGGAAAATGCATTCCCATGGAGTCAGAAGCAAGAACGTTTCTGAGGGATGACAGGTGGATGACATGTAGGGATTGGCTTTTCATTTCTTCTCATGCCTGCTGTGGCAGTCAAGACTGAGAAAAGGAATTAAGATGCATCCTTTCAAGGAACGACCCCTGTGGCCACACCCTTCCAGAGAAGCAGACAGCACATCACGCTCTGTGACTGATCTGTCCCATCTGTGCTCTCCCTGGCACACTGCCGTGAGGTCCCATTATTGGTCTACCTTAATGTACAGTCTCCAGTTACCTCTCTGTCTCTGATTAGACCAATAATTCAAACTTTTTTCCATTTAAGCAGGGACCATAAATGTTCCGTAAAGTTAGCAGGGGAATGGTTTATTCAAATAGCTAAGTTTCTTGCTTTGGTCTTAAATTTTCTTTCAGCAAATGATGGGTTTTTCCACCAACGTTATTCATTTTATGTGTTGAATTATTTTAGCAAATAACTCTTGGTCTGCAGGGTACTATAGACAGTTAACTGAGAAATTCTGGTACTGGAACTGATTTATGGGACACATGACTCATACAGTGTAGTTTCTTCTTACAGATTGGGAGTAATTATTAAAGAAATGTCTGGTGGCGATACAGACAATACTGTACTAATTAAAATCTTGCATTTTACAAGGTGTTTTGTTAAGTAATCAACTGTAAGCTGGATGAGCAGATAATACAAATAATGTCTCCATGTAATGAAAACACATTTGATGAAATATTCTTATGAAGGTTTGTGTTTTGTTTTTTTTCCTGGTATTTGCCTCTAATTTGGTTTACTTCTCACTCTAAAAATATTTATCAATGCTTATGTGCAGTTAGTTCAGTTAGCAAAGAAATTTGTTCTATGCTTGCATCGTAAAGAGAAATTAAACTGTGTTTCCATATGGAGACTTTGGTAAAAAAGGAGAGAGTTGTTGAAATGGAGTATTTTTCTGCTTGATCAAACTGAAATCTTATAGCTAATCTTTGAGAAATATTGTTTCTCAGTATCTAGAAAAACAGAAATAGTGCTAGAAATAATGACAAGGAACATCCTAAAAGAGAAATTTACTTAAAGTGGCTGTCATACACTAGAGGAGAAATAAATTTTGAAAGGTTTGTGTCTGTATTGTTCAGATAATATGCATACTTTATTGTCAGAAAAGCTGAAAATGAAATTATTATTGATGATTGAGCTGGAAACTAATAATAATAATTATTATTTTTGTTTACAGTATCTTGGTTGGAACCTGAACAATGGAAATAAAAAATCCCATGCAAAAATGAGAGTTTCATCAAAGCAGAAAATATTAACATAATTAATAATAAATCAATATTATAAGACATAATCTATTCCATACCACAATACTGGAAATTTTGCTGGTTTTGGTTGTTAATCAAACCTCAGCTGCCATGCCTGCAGCCATGTAAATGAAGGGAATACTAAATATCTGAAATACTGTGTTCAGTCAACTGGGAGAGATAGGGAGCTTGAAGAAGGTGTTCGCTGAGTTTCACCTGCCCTTGCTGGGGTGTTGGTGTGGGGACAGGCCCTGGCCCTGCAGCGTCCCAAGTAGCGGGTTGCTGGGATGGGTTCAGGCACATGGAGACGTGCCGACTGGGCTAAAAGAGAAAGAAAACTAAGAAAACATTCTTTCAGAAAAGTTCTTCCAGAGCAGTTAAATTTGGATAGCTTTAGTTTAGTTTAATAAGAATTTTCTGACTAACTTTCCCATTCTGTCTGCTGTACCCTCCCCAGTATTCCTAACTAGCTCTGTGCCATAAATTCTGTTGAATTTGCAGTGGATTAAACCCTGCAATAGAGAGTAGAAAATAGTTCAGACTTTTTATCAAATGCAAAAAATTTTCTTTGTTACACCATCCAAACACCTCCAAAATTACTATGCTCAATGAAGCTGTGGTAGATATAAAGAGAGCAGAATCTGACCTAGTGTCAAATAACAAAATCACTGTGAGCACCCTTGCCATAAAGAATGCATTTTTAACATGAATTTCTCATCTATATGATGTTTAAGACCAAAGGTAAATGTGTGAATGCAGTAAGCATTGTGAAATACAAAGGTAACATACTAAACACAGCAGGGGATATTATCTTTTTCTTTGCAAGGCCTCTATTTTTGGTAAGCAGGCAAAAAAAAAAAAAAAGAGAACAGTCCTAGCAATACTTAACGCTGCCTTTCAGGGATCTTAAATGGCTGTACAAACCTGAATTGATAAAGCATCCTCATTTCTATGTGAAAAGTACCGTAGCTAGTTAAAAAAAAACCAATATCCCTTTCAAAAGGTACATTTGAAGCACAGGGGATTTAAATGTGTTTACCATCTCCTGACAGTGGACTAGGAGCAGGAGTAACAATAGTCCCAGATTTTGTTCTTCCAGTTTCTTCATCTCATAATTAGACAACATTGCTCTTACCAGCTTCTAGCACACCCAGCAAAACACAGCAGCAAAGTAATCACAGAGCTATAATAGTTACCTTTGCTCCAGTTCCAGCCTGGCATCTAAGTCGTAAAACTGTGATCCTCCTTTGCTCCCATGAGTTTACAGTTTGAGAAGAGTTGAGGGCACATAGTGAGTATAGTGAGAATGGGAACTATGGGAGGCCTACAAACTTTAGTAACATCACTAAAACGAAGTAAATTGTGCAACATTTCTCTTGAAGCAATCATATTTTTTTTGGTTGCATTTTCAGATATAATTTGGTTTGGGTGGTTACTCAGTGTTTCTCTTATTTCATATTAAGGCTGTCTTGTCACATGTCCTCAACAGTGTACAATGATTCATTTAAAAATAGGCCTTTCCTGAGAACACAGTGCTGCTTTGTGGTTTCCAGATTATTGAGCTAATTTAAATGAGCCTAGTGCCTGACTACCTGGTATTATATTTTTGGCTGTCCTTATGTCGATTTTATGCATCTGAGAAGTGGTTTCCACTGATGACTAAACAGTCTGGAGTGCAAACACCTACCTGAGAACTGATTATAACATGACTTTTTATATGCATGATAGTACCTTTGAGTAAATAGCCACTTTGATGACTAAACAATCTGGAGTGCAAATGCTTGCCTGAAAACTGATTATAAAATAACATTTTATACTTGTGATAGTACCTTTGAATGAATAGCCACTTCAGCAGTATCTTAACTAAACTTCCTACTTTAAAAGAAAACAAACCCTGTCATTCAGTACTCTGAGAGCACTGTTGCGTGCTTTTGGTGCCATTCAGTTCCTGGTGTCAGTGCTGCAGCACTGTATATTAATATAGCTGTATACGTTAAAGATTCATTGCCTGGTGGAAAGCAGGCAGGCAAATTGGTCTCCCAATGTTTCTGTTATCTCACATACAGAACTGGCTAAAATGGGGAGGAAAACACTGGTTTGCTGCCTTTTTTGTTTGTTTTTTCTTCTGTTAAGGAAACAAAGCCACCCCGCAAATTAGTGTGAGGAAGAGCTTATGCACTAAAGAAGGGTGAGCATCAATAATGAAATCTCCCTGAATGTCCTCCCAGGACTTCCTGACACCCCTGCTTGCATTTTAGCAAGTGACTTGCTGAGTCCACGATTGAAGTGCTGCAGTACATACTGAGAGAAGGCCACATGAAAAGTCTGAGTATGAACTGAAAATAAGAAATGTATGGTCTAAGAAGACATTTGCTGTAAGCAGAATTATTTTAGAGAAATGATTGAGGAAGAAAGTTATAAGAGGTCACAGGGATCTCCTTTGTTCCCTGAGAAGAAGATTTTATAGAAAAGGGTTGTATAAATATGTAGCTATTTTGCTAGAAATCACCTCATAACAGATCTGAAAAAGAAGCAGGATGAGGCAGGTGCAGGGTCTGATCTTGCACCAGTAGCTTCTCGTGACTTTACTGTAGCTGGTTATACATCAGTGACATGCCTGATAATATTTTAGCTGGGTAGATTAACAAAAATTAAAATGCTGGCATGAGTGGTAAAGACTGACCCACAGCAGGCTTTGCTTGTTCTAACCTATGAACAGTGCAGGCCTACAGATGCAGTCTGTCATCATAGCAGGCCAAAAATAGTGTGCTTTGTTCTCTTGTGCATCTTGGCTTTGAATTGCTCTTAATCTGACCCATTAGGCATTTCCTCCAGGACAAACAGGGAAATAATTTTGATGGTGATGCTGCTTCAGCTCAAACATTGTTCCTCCCAGCACTATCCTTCCAAAAGGTATCCTGATAATTGTATCAGTGGACTCATAACATTTACTGCTTATTAGCTGGATGTGCAAGACAGAATCATGATCTCATTTTGTGCACACAAACCCTTTGATGACAAATGCTGATTTAGTTGAGAGAATTCAGAGGCTCGTCTATTGGACAGTCAAGCAGCAAGGCCCAAAATTTCAAAGGCAGGAGGACATTTAACTTCTGTTGATTTTTCTCAATTTCTTGTTAACCTTAATGTGTATTTTCCAAAAACTTACAAAAACATGTTTGCAGTTTGGAGAGTGCTGTTTGCGTTCCTACACAGCTCCTATCTGATAAAGAATGAATTAGTTATACAACTATTGAATGTGTGTTGCTGGTGTAGGTTCAGAATCAGTTTCCTGTTCACAAATACACATGTGTTTGGCTTAGATCTAGATCTACCTGTACATAGCACTCATCCAGCCATAATCAGCTCTGAATTCAACTTCTGTTAGAACCCAAGAAAACCTCCAACAATATCTTTTTCTGTGAATATTTGGAAGAGAGAGACTGATAGATTATGCCTAGTTGTTCTCTGTCCTTTAGGGACTGATAACCTTTTGTGGCTAGCGTTAAAGTTTAAGTACACGCGGGGATCTGAAATGTTTCTGTTTGTGGAAGTGAATCCCATTCATGATCTAATAAAACATGTGACCATATTTCTATGTACCGGTATAGTATATACAAAAGTATGCAACTTTCACATAGGTCAGAGGGAAGCTAGGGTAGTTTTGTCATGTGGCATATCAAAAATTTAATGTAGTCAAGTTACCCAATCAGGAGGGGCTGCTTCTGTGTTTCATGCGCACAAGTATGATTCCTATTCTAATTTTGAATTGAATAATTTTTCTGTTGATCTATAGTAATCCCTTTTTCCTCTGAGTTTCTTGCTTGTAAATTTGATAAATGAGAAGCAAATTAAAGGCATGTTTTGGATACCGGGCTGGTCTCTTTATGGACCTTAAAAAAGGAACCATTATTTTTGGACTAGATAAATTATTAATTCTTAAATCACTTCTGTTGTTTAAATGACAGTGCATTGTTTAAAAGAGGGTTGTTTGCTGTGGTGAGGATGACATATGTGATGAAGGTACAACAGTACTTTGGAATTATTAAAATGAGTAGTGACACCACTGATTTTCTCCTCATCTCATCAGATGAGTTAAGCAGTCTAATTGTTGTTTTGATGGATGACTGTTTTCTTTTCTTGTGAGCATCCTGGTATGTGTAGCAAATAATCCACCAGTGTTTGCAAAACTGCTCGCCTTCTACATTGCCCAGGACAGAAATACATATGATGATCTGTCAGAGCCACACTGAATCATTAGATGAGGTTTAAGAATCTTCCTCATTTCACACTCTCAGCATGCAGATTATGTATTATGCCAGGTGTAAAATCAATGTCTTCATTTCTCACAATGATGTTACTTGTCATCACAGAGGCTGTAGAGATACTTGAAAGCTGATGATAACCAATTTGAAACTGAACAGATAGAGTACATGAAGCACTGAAATATATATGCTTTGGGTGCTGCTTAAGAGTTCTTATTCTGGACATGCTACTATAGTCATATAATGCTTTACTACAGAAACTTTCCCTGAAGTGACCCCAAAAAGGATTAATGTGCTTTAAAGTACCAGCAAGTGGTATTGTCCAATCTTCCCATGCAGAAAGCCTTTTACTTCACATATGAATATGTTAGTACAAAATAACAAGGGATAAAAAGTGCTTAAGCACAGTACCCAGTATAAGCCCAGCTGCTAAAATGTTTTGAAGCTCATTTGTGATTAAATTCTTAAGCCAATTTGTGATACTGTTTCATAAAAGATAAATATACTATCATAGAAAGGATTTGTCTTTCCCTTAGTTGTTGACAGACTGGACAACGTTGAGTTTCAGGTCATAAGCTACTGTCCTCTAGGTCTCTACAGCTTCTGAGCTTTGGGGGCACATATATGAGGGCTGAAGGACTCCTAAGGAGCAGGAGTATTCTGGTGTTTCGCAAGTATGCTCAAACCCACAAGCAGAGTTTGAGTGTTGGTACAGAATATTACCAGCTTGTTGTCATGTCATATGGATTCAGTGCTCTGATGATGTAGAGCATTCCATTTTTAAAAATCAGGAAGCTCATAGTGCCTCTGGCTAGTGTGATTTATTTGGTTTGCAGATGTTGCAGGGGTGAAACTAACAATTAAATGACAGAAAATTTTTCTTGGCCGCATGTCTTTTGATGACAATTGAGAAATGCTGTTGAAATATGAGCTATTTTGGGGGTTAACTTTGCATTAAATACAGCCTTTTTGTTCTGAAGCAAGCTAATAAGTTGGATGAGATAATCCCTGCATAGTTTGGAACTGCAAACATCTTCCCCTATGAATTCTTTGTCCAAAACATAAAACTAAGAGCAAAACATCTCCCATCCAGATTAATTATTGATAAAGACAGATGCTGAAAATAGTGACAAAATGTCAGTGTTGGAGACAGGCAAAGAACTTGGTCTCTTCCTTATATCCAAAAAGTAGTTTGAAGGATGATCTTGCAGTCAGGTGTACTTTGCAAAGAGTCTCATTGGCTTTGACGAATGATTGAGGCTGTCAGTCTCAGTGGCATATTTACGCAGCTGTAGATACAGATTCTTTCTCACTTGCTTTGAGCCAATTTCCTTTTGCTTAGCCCAAACTGTGGTGGCTCTGGTAGGAGGGACAGAGGTGCAGATGTCTCAGCACTGAGCCTCCCTCATCCCCAGCACCTCCCACAGTCAGATGAGGTTTGATTTTTGGGGAGCAGTGGTTTGGGTGAAAGGAGGACAAGAGAATCCTCCCCAAAATTGTTTAGCTCATCCCAGTGCAGAAGTGGAACAATTTAGGTGTATTGGATGTGTCAGTGATCACTAAAGATTTCTCAAGCCTCTTTAACCAAAAGCTTTGTTTCCCACAATGAATTGTGTGCAGATTTCAGAACTGCTCTGTTTTGATACTGCCTCCTGGTTAGCTCTGCTCTACGCAGAGATTAACCAAAGCTGTCACTGGATGTTTAAGTTTGGCCAACAGAAACAAAATGAGGTGCATTATGAGAATAATGTTTTATAGAGTTTTTTCTACTTCCCCTTTGTTCCAGAAATAAGCCTTAATATCAGAGATGCTTCCTAGCACAGGGTTCCAACCGAGTAGCTTTGATTAAGGAAAAGTCTCCATCCTTTGAGGAACTGCATGAAATAAGTATGATATTTTATTTTTTTTTAAAGTACAATGTAGCTGTGTTTATAGCAGATAAGACTTTTTTGACATTTTCCTTCAACAAAAGCTCAGGAGCAAAAGTGTTTGTCTTGAACACAAGCATCACACACAGGTCACAGTAATTGATATGTATTGTGCTAACGGTAATCTGAAGCAGAGAAACCATGTTTAGCTGGCTGTGCGTTCTGATTCTTTTGTCCAGAAAAATAATTTCATGGCAGATAAAGAAAGTATGTACATATACATAAATCTCTTGTTTTCTGGCTGGGCAAAAGGCTAAAAAAACAGGGTGTGTCAATATATTTTGTTTAGTAATTAGTATTCAGTATTTTTCTCCCTTTTAAAAATGTCTAATTCAAATGTCAGTTCATTATTCTCTATTTCCTGCCCTTATTCAACTAGACTTCCAGACCAGACTTAATTAACTTTAAGACCTTTTCTGTCCTCTCCTATAGTTACAGTCTTTTCCTGGAACATTTCCATTGTTAAAATCTCCATGTGTTGTGAGATGATACAAATGATATTATTACTGCTCTTATGAATTTACAATGAGCCTTTCAATATTTTTACTTACAGCTTAGTACTTGTCAGGAGAATCTCCAAAATAAAACCAGGGAAGCAAATTTCCAGATTACAGTGCTGGTAAAGGGAAGCTGAAGGACCTGAAAATTCAGTCTTCAGACACAGGGAAGATTAAAAGGTTGAGAAAAGCTGTTTTAAGTGTAGTGACTTCTTTTAGAGCTAGATTTTTTTTTTTTTTCTCTATGGAATTGTTTCCATAGGGGGGTGACTGTGATTTAAAACATCATAGTGTTGTGTTTTGCTCCGTTTTCTATGCACTTGCTTAAACAGGTCATTAGTCTGAATGAGGCTGCCAGGGAAGTTGTGGAGTCCTCATCCCTGGGGGTATTTAAAAGTCAGGTAGATGTGGCGCTAGTTAAAAGACATGGTGTAGTGGTGACCTGGCAGTGCTGGGTTAATGGTTGGACTTGATGATCTTAAAGGTTTCTTCCAACCAGAACGATTCAATGTTTCTAATTTTACAACCCAGAAGCAATAAGGGAGCCTGCACCCAAGGAGAAGTTGCTTCATGAAATAGCTTGCAACCATAGTAGGTACTAGTTCAACATGTAAGCTGTGACTGCAGGAGAGAGCCTGTTTCAAGGCACGCCATGCTTTTGTTTACATGTAAGAGAAGCCTTTGTGAAAGTGATAAAAGTGAGATCTGGGGGCTTTCAACTGGCTGACCCATGGACATTGCTGCTCACGGATCCTCTCAAGCTGGTGCCAAGGAGCTAGGATGGTGGCTGCTGCCCTGCTGAGCCTCACTGCGCTGAGCACCAGGGAGCAGCCTGCAGCCCCCTGCGAGCTGGCAGCTTTAAAGTAACCTGGCCCCTTGGAAAGTTCCTAATCACAGCAGTCCTGCACTTGTGGCTTTGCTGCCTGAATCCAAAACACATCTGGAGATACTTCTTAAGCTAAGGTGAGATTTCCTTTTTTTTTTTTTTCTTTCCTTCTCCTTAGTGGCTCTGTAGGTGGAATGTTTTAATCATGGCCACTGAAAACCCCTTTCTTGTGGGAATGAAGACTTTATCTTCATTTAGAGTAGCCAAAGATCAAGCCATATAAGGCAGGTAATACAGCTTACGATTTTACATCAGGGAAATGATGCAATATGTTCCAAAGAGAAATATGCCTCTTTCTTCCTGTTTGAAGTTTAAGTCATCTCCACATGCAATGACTGGAGGATCCAGTATCTAGTCTAGTAGTATCCTAAACTTTTACCGAGGCTGTTACTGGCACATCTAGTGTACAAAGCAAATGTATTTGTTAAACGGCACTACAGCTGATAAAGCTCCACAATAGCTTTGTCACTGTCAAGTTCACATTACTGTCTTTGTAGAAAGAATTCATTACAAAAAGCAGTTCTGCTTTTTCTGCTCTCTGCTTTCTGCCCTTGCTGCTTAATTTCTGTGTTGGATACCTGGTTTTGGTGGAGTGAATTAGTAATTTGGATGATTCTAAAACGTGCATAGTGTAGCAATATTTGTTTATGTTTTAATGACAGCCTAAAAAGCTAAATTAAGACTACTGAGCAAATAGAGAATATATATTATTTCATTGTAGATTTGGATTGATAGATTACGTGGTGAAAAGTCCACCACTTGATTAGTGGTATTGGTTGCTTGGCCTAACCCTGACATGAGTAAACCAGTTCTCTTGCAGACAGATCATATATATCTGAAAGATAATGACAGTATAAGCCAGTAAGATAATGCAAATCTCCTCTGAATTCAGGTCTAGGACTGGAGGTGGGGGGGAGGGTGTATCACACAAAGAGAATGGAGAAGCTAACCTAAAACTGTGTGCCCGTGGAGATTCTGCCAATGAAGCTGAACCTTTCACAGGAACAATACCCATCAATGGCAGGATTTCCTATCCCTTGCATGAGAGCTGCAATAGGCCCTTAGTCTCCAGTGGTATGTTGTAAGGTAGACTTTGCACTCCTAGAGGATTTCCAGAACACAAATTAATAGCAGATAGCATCATAATAGGAAGGGGAAAAGGAAGAGTAAACCTACCAAAGCATTGCTTAGCAATGTGCACAAAGGCAGAAGGAATTCAACTGTATCCTCCAGACATACTGTGGAAGTGGAATTTCCCTTTATGCTGTCATACACAATAAGGACAAGGGCCTGTGTGTGCTGCAGATAACCCACCTTGCACCCTGTGAACTTTGCCAGGTGTCAGGAGGACCATTCCAGATGTTGATGGTGGATGTGGGAGAGAGGACAATGTAGAAAAATGGAAGAACTCAGTGAGGAGACAATATAAATTATTAGCTGGCCTGATTTAAGCCTGTAGTTCTGTAGAGATATACTCTGACAGGAAAAAAGAATTTTAAAAGGTTTACTGTTTTTAATTTGAAATACTAATTGAAGTAGTTGATTTACAGATACACAGTGAAGTCTTGTTCCATAAGTGCTATAAATCAGAGGAGCTTCTAAACACTCCCCCGTGACTTTTACCTATATCCTGTTTTCAGTTCTGTTTCACTCAACAGAGGCAGGCAGGATGTGCAGCAAACCTGGCAACAAACCTGTTAACTGTTTGGGTGGAACTTTCTCTGCCTAAGCAGCTGCCTCTTTAGCACTGAGCCCTGACAAGTGCTCTGCAAGCTGCAGATTGCTGAGTGACATGTAGCTATTTCGTGGCATAATCTCAGTGTTAGCATTTGGTTTAAAATGTTTAAGAAACAGTTTTATGATCTTATATTAAAGAGCAAATCTTTGGGAAATACCTCTTGTTGCAATGCAGTGCAGCAGTAGCATTCTGAAAAATAAAGCCCAGGTTTGGGACAAAGCAGGAATGATTTGTTAATTCTGTTTATGTTTCCTTTTCAAATTGTTTTGTTTTATTGTTTGTACCTTCACATCATTCTCTATAGTATACTGTACTATTCTAAGGCTTTCACATGCTAAATTAATCCTGTGTCCTTTTCTCTTGTTTGTCACCCTTTATTTAAGGACAAAAAGCAACACCTGGAGATACCTCAGATAAATTGCAAGTCAGCATTTCTGTGATTTGTTTCTGGTATATTGGTTGTTACAAGACACAAATTAACCTAAGATGAGAAGCTTTTGTGAATCATTGGAGTATCCTTGCTTTTGGATAATATTTTTTCCTACATGAAAATCTGTAATACTGTATACTTTTACAAAGGCTGATGTAATGATTTATAATCAGTGGAGGCACAGACACATTGATTAACTGCACTTTTGTTAAATTCAGTAGCAACCAACTTTTAAGGTTTTCAGGAGGTAAGAATGGAACATCTTTTCTTACAGAAATTCATCTTCTTCCGTATCTTTTTCCCTTGCATTTCTTTCCTTCTTTTATCTTTATTACAGCTTGACAACCAACCAAGTAAAATGTACTGTGCACACTGACAGTCCCACTATTGCAAAACAGAGTTTTTACAGAAAATGTGGTATTGGTTCATCTCTTATGCATAAATGCTTTGTCTCCACAACCCATACAGCAAAGTTGTTAGCTCGGGAACTTGCTACACTATCTTTAGGACAATATAAAAGATTTCAACCAACTTTTTGTATCATGCCACTGCTCATGAAATACCTCAACAGAAAAAAATGTGGTTCTTTCTGGACCAGCAAAATCAAGATACTTCTAAAATAAGAATTGCTGGTCTTTTAGAACAGGGACTGTAAAACCTTGTAGTCAAGTTAGATGTGCTAAAATACCCGGGCCACTTTAATCTTGAGATAAAGGATACCAAGTCACTGATGTGTTTATGTAAACTCCCATCCAAGCCTTAAATGATTCTCTTAGCAAGAGAGATATGCCAAAACTGTCTAGTATATATTGTGGCTTTCACCTCCTCTTGGCATTGGTAACAATAAAGCCATGGCACCTTAACGGCAGATACCAAATCAACCGCCACTTTGATAAAACACATCAAATCATAGCACAGCATACACCTGCTCACTCAAAACAGTATTTAGCCTGTAACTGCCCATGCTGCAAGTGAAATCCTTTCCTAAAGGGTTTACAGGTTTAATTTGCACTATTATTTCTGTCCCTTTTTCATTATTAATGAGTATTTGCAACATCACCCAGCAGAACTACAAAAAAGCATAAGATGTCTCTTCTTTAAACAATCTGAGAACATTGTGGTATAGCCCAACAAACCCAGAGATTATAATTTTCCACTGTCCATTGTAAACAGCTCTGCTGTTGTCTACACTTAATTTGGTTTAAGTGACATCAGTATTAGGCCCGAAGGATTCTGTATAAAATTCATAGTCTGTCTGCTATATTTCTTAAGTTATTTAAGACATTAGAAGTGATTTTTGGTGGAGGTAAAAAAACTTTTAAATGAACTGCATAGTTGAAGGGCAGCAAATCCCTTACCTGAGTCAGAGTTCGTGGAGCTTCTTTTAGTTTGTCTCCAAATCAGGCAAGGTAACATCAACAGTATCCCAAAATGTTAAGCAGTATACGGAAAATGGAGATCAAATAGAAAAATCCACTTCTCTTTTCGTTAAGCAATACTGGGAGTGTTCAGCTCTTCAGTCTCCAAGGTTTTCCATCTGGGAGTCAGCCTTTTCCCATCCTGCATCCCGGCATCCTGTTATTGTTCCAAGTCTTAGTAATACAGTGAGAAAAGGGAGTGGAGGAAACAAGATAAACTTAGCATTATTATTGCTATACCTACTTACTTGTTGCTGATTCTAATGAAGGAGCTGAATAAAAGGAAATTTGGTCTGAGAGCAACACAAAACTTGGTGTATTATTTAGTATCGTTTTATAAAGAGTTTTAGGAGTTGGCAAACATCTGAATAGTACTTTAAATAGTGCCTGATATTTGTTCAGCACAGACTATACTTATTTTGCACAAACAGGATTTTCAAAGCAGTTTGGAAATGCCCTATCTATAAGGATTTTTATACCTGCAAGCAAAAAAAGCTACAGCCATTATGTGAATGAGATTAGATTCCTGTAAAGCTCTGTCAGCGCTGGATGTAAAAATAAATTTAACAGTATTTTTCACAGGTAGAATTATGACCTCAGAAGCAAGACAGTGTAGGTGGGCCCTCCAGAAGGAGAAAATGTTTGTAACATCTTGGTTACAGTTACTTTTAAGTCTCAAGACCACTCAGGGGAGACAAAAGGGAAAGAGTCAGCATTTGTGTTACATTGCTGAAGCCAACTTGCTGGGCAGCAGCAACCTGGAGAAGACTCACCAAAGTGCAGCCATCATTGTCTCTTACATTGTCACCCATGTAAAACTTAAGTCAGGATATTGTTCAGTGACCCCAACCTGATGAGCTAGTGGGTTTTTCTACAGACTAGCCCAAGTACTCAAACCCTCTGTGGGACTGTGCTACATTCTTCGGTGCCACCTGCCACTTTCTCAGCCCCATCTGTGTGGTAAGACTGAATGCAAAGCAAAGGTATATCTCTGTCATTATTCAGTACAAATAGAAGAGGAATTTTAAAACTAAATGATGCAGAAGAAAATCTGGGAAGTGTGGGACTTAACTCAAACCTCATTTTTTTAGAACCAGTTGGAACCAGTTATAACAAATGTAGGCAAAATGTTCAATGTATCTTAAGTAAGACATTAAATAATAATGTTCCATAGTTAAGTACTGCCCGGCCCCTATTTGTCATCACAGTCCAGCACAGATGATGGCATTGATTTCCTGGCTTGCTATAAGGCTGAAGCTGGTTAGATTGTTTCACATTTTTATGATGTACAGCAGCAAAGATGAACAGTTTTTAAAAAATTTTGATACATTAATTATTCAGAAAAGTTAAGAAAATAATGAAAAGTCATTTTTCAAGTCTTATGTAAGGAGACCAACTAGGCTTAAGTTTCCTTACAAGAAAATAAGCCATTCCTGTGTCATTGCTGAGAGAAGTGCAGGGACGATGTTGATAGGAGTTTTCCAGGGAACTGCAGTTATCTGGTCAGGATGCAGCTCAGTGATAATCTTGTACCCACAGCAGACAACAGTCCCAGATATGATTTACTTTTGCAAAATGACTTCAACTTTATTTACAACCGTTGCATAGCCTTTGATGTTCCTATCTGTGGACTCGGGAGTAAGCATGCTATTTAGCTGATCTAAACAAAGGATGAGAATAAGGGAGCCCTTCACATCCACTGCTCTGAAAAGGAAAAGAAAACCCCTACATTCTCTATGTATGCCCTGAGGCAACAGGCCTAGATTATCAAGGTCTGTTTTTATGCCTGCTAAATAAGCTTTGTATTAGTTGACTTGTTTTGTCTTGACTGAAAAGTTCAAGGAAAGAAGTGGAAAAGTCACTAAAGGCATTTTTAGCATGCTCTGTTTCAGAGCTCAGTAGAATAACTGAAATCCATTTATAAGCTTTGGGGAAGATACTTTCATTTAAATTTTAGAAACCTGATTTAATATCTCAAAACCTTTCACATTATGCTTCATAGATTTCATCTCTGCTGAAGGATGAGGAAAAGTCCATTGAGACTTTACTGAATGAAGAACCTGTCTTGGCAGCCTGCTTCAGCAGGCAGCAAAGAAAGCTCCTGATGGTTGAGACCACCCCATGCCCTCTGGTTAATCTTAGACATATGCACTGCTGTGCTTCCTGGGCCATGAATTTCATTACCTTTTCAAAGCTGTTGGCTCAAAATGCTAGCAAACAGGTTTTCTTCTACATCTTAGACTTTCAGATTTATTTCTCTTTATCATTAAGGTCAAATTGCAAAACTTTGGAAAAAATTCTTCACAACTGGTGTCTTGCAAGCAAGGTGGTAATGTTTTAAACAAATATTGTTATTACTTCACACCAAGTTTTGCTAACAAGAAGCGTCCTGTGCATGATCAGACAACATCAATAGGTACACTTACCTTCTAGGTGACTCACTTTATGTATGAAATCTTATTTAACAGTCAAACTTCTGGAAGTGAAAGGAATAGGTAAAAAAATGAATAGGATCCTTAGCATCAACAACTTTTCCACTATTTTGTGTGGCTCATGGATGGAGCTGGTGGCACAAGTAAAAGGAGCGATAATTATTTACTTGACATTTCACGGTGTTGTTCTGCCATTCCTTTTTGCAGATGACACCAGGCCTTTTTCCTTGGTCTGTTCAGCACTGCTGCACAAGTTTTCTTCCATGTTATATCCAGCTGTTCTTACTAGATCATCGGGTTTTTTTCCCCAAGACTTTACCACAGTTGTTCATTAGCTGCTATTATTTGACTCTGTGGTACCTGGGTTAGATGTGTCTGGTTCAGATAAGCATCTCTTTCTATGAAACTTTATAATGCTAGCCTCTGTTATTTAAATGTTGGTGTCTAAGCAATTTTCCAGACTACTTGTGCTAGTAAAGTTTAAAATAGTCTTTTTTTCTTGGATAAAGAGGGTAAAACTCAACTTTGCTTTGAAGGTGCTTGTGCATAGTTTGAGTTTGACATTTCTGGGAATCTAAAGTGATAACTGTCATCTTGCTGTTGCTGGAAGGAATAATGTGTTATAATTGGCAGAAGCAGAGCCCTCATTTACTATGCTAAATCTATTAAATTTGACTGCTCTCACTCTACACATATACCTGTGAGTGGATTATTATAAGTTAATGGAATTGATAACTGCACAGAATAAATGTGAGACTAAAGCTTGCATCTTTCTTCAGAATTATATTTTATCTCTTGCTGAGGAAATTAGTCACGTGATCTGAAACTCCAATTTCATTACTTTCTGTGTAGCCAAACAGCAGGCCACCTCTTTTGCTGATGGCTTTTGTTACATCTTGTTTCAGTTTTTCACTGTAGTGCTTGTTCGCTGTCCTATCTGATCAATGGTCTGTGAAGTTCTCCTCAAAGGATTCATGGAAACCATAGTTGTAGGAACTAGTTCATTGCTTTCCTAACCAGCACAAACTCCAGCGAAGCTGATAAAACAGCCCATGCTTTTCATTGAGTGAGCATGGATTATTTTTTTCTTCAATAGCAATTCCAGTTACGTTGAAATTCTATGTGATAAATAAGCCCTTCTAACAAGCACAGTCATCAAAAGCAAAGGCAGCTATTGACACAGCTGCAACTAAGGAAGTTTTAATTTCTCAAAAGCAATCATCCTGATGTTTGACTCTCACTGGAGAAGGGCTTTACTTCGTTTGGCAGTACAGCTCAAGAATGCTTTTGAAACCATTTTTGTAACTAGAGGTCTGTCCTGCTAAGACCAGCACGTTACAGGCATTGTGCAAGTGAAAGTCTGCCAAGATTTGAAATTCTGTCACAGCAGTAATCAGTATTTTTAAGAACAGCTAAGAATTATGGTAGGGGAGAGCATAAGCTTTCCTTTGGTTATAAAAATAAACCTGAAACGCTAATTTTGAACAGCTCAGATAATCATTGTAAAATCCTTCCCAATTTAAATGTGCAATTGTATCTGACCGTTGTCCGAAGCCTCTCTGGAAGAAACATTACTTAAAGTTTAAAAAATAACAATTACTACTCCACGTGGAAAGCATAATCTCTGCAGAATGTTCTGTTGTTATTTCTGTGCCTTTTAATCAGGGCAGTGCAGTGCTCTTAGTCACTTCCACTTGGTAACTGTTTTCCTTTTTGTCACAGATTGAGATGCATATCCTGGAGTGAGTCTGACTCAGCTTCCTTTTGTCAAGTTTGTTGAAGAGAAGAATGTAGTTCTGAAATTTTTTTTTTAATATAAAGTGTATTTCAAAAAATTGCTGAGGAATTTTAGTTAAAGCTGGTGAAATTGGATGTTTACTGGGGACGTGATATCATTTTTCTGAAATGTTTTCCAGAGTACCATTATGGCTGTGCCATACACATTTCATTAAACTGCATCTCTCGTGGAAGGTTAAATCCTATGCTCCTTGATTGGGCAAATCTTTCATCATATATATGAAACCTCTGGCTGCATAAAGACTAATGACTGCAGGATTTGCATCTAGAATGTTCAGCAGGGAATGATCCCAAATTATCTTCTTTCCTTGTTTGGAAATGTCAGGAAAAAATAGATGATAGAAAATGCATCACATTGTATTAAAACTCTTGGTAGCATTCTGAGCAGGAGCTGTAAAATGAACTGCCTGACCACTGAGGTGAAAGGAATCATGAATCCCTTTGATTTGTTCATTGAAAACACAGTCCACAGGGATTTTAACAGGCAAGGCTGCAAGCTAACTCAGACATGGTAACCCTGATGTATGACTTGAGTTTGAAGAGCAAGTCTAATGCAGAGGTGTGCAGCTGATCAAAAGTTTTCCAGAAATATTTTTGATAAACAATCTTGATTTCAGTGAAATGTTTTCACCCAAAGAACATATCTGCTTTAATTGAAATGTCCCTTAACACGAAACCCAAATCAAAACAATTTCTTCTTCTCCCACTTAAAAAAAAATGATGAAAATCATTACCTTTCATTCATTAACACTGCTGATTGTTTCTAGAGCAGCTTCTAGAAGTTTTCACCTCTGACTGGTAATGTAAATGTAGAAGAGTTTCTTTCTGTTATGCCAGGTCTGAAATGAGAGGGATAACATCCATCTTAATTTTTGGTACAGTTTGCAGTGCAACACTCTTTAGGTCTGTGTCACTCTTTCAAAAAATAAATAGAACCAGAGTCTGTAGTAGGTGATGGAGAGGTAGTGCTGTGGAGCTACTGGGGCGGGAGGAATTCCCTCTCCTTGAGCCCTGTCTTGTGTTTCTCTTGACACTGTGCTCATGTCCTGACTGTGTGCTGGGATTTCTTGCTCTACAAGGAATGCAGCATATTAGGAGAAGGGAGCTGGAGAGAAACAGGGATATGGCCTCCTATCTTTCCTTCCTACATTATTTATGTAACTGATATGTGCATTCCGATGATGACTTTCATATGACACTGTCTCCATTAATAGGTCAGATTTGCCAGCTGAAATACTTGGCTGCAAGCTCCTGACTTCACTTCTTGTGTGACCAAGGGTAGCGGATCTCGGTCCCTGCGCTCAGCAACACTGCCCATTTGACTTTTTCAGAAGTTGAATGTCTGCTCGGAAGGTCTATGCCAGATTTTAGATAAACTTTAAAAAAGGTTGCTGTAATGTTTTTCTTTCAAAAAAGACTGAAACCTAATTTTTCTGCCTCTTACTGTTCTGTCAGAGCCTCAGGGAGGATAACAAGTAAGATTCCTGCTTGAACTGCGATATGTATACCAAATAACCTTTCCAGACATTGGAGAGATGTCATCCCAGAAGCTGCATCACACAAATAACCCTGTAATGCTGAGATTCGTGTGGCTAATCAAGTGCAGAAGGAGTTTTATCTTGAGAGTAAGCTTTTACAGTGTTGAGGTGAAAAGAGCAGGGTGCAACAAAGAATAGGTCACAGACTTTGGGTTGCTTCCAGAGTGGTGTTGGGGGTGCCATTCACCTCAGTGTCTTTTCCTGACACTGATGCACTGTATCCACTTGTAAACTTGCCAGAGAAGGGATGTGTCTCACTAGTGCTTTGTTCCATGCTAGATGAGTCTGTGAATAAACAAGTTCCTGGAAGGGAAGCTGCACTGGGTGTTTACAGGACATGAGATGACCCATATCTTAAATGCTTTCCTTGATGCCCCTTGAAGTCTCTAGATTTTCCTTTTATTTGTTATAGTGAACTGCTGGTGCTCCAGTGATTTAATCTCTGTGCATGAGGTCATGCCACTGATGTTAGTGTCTCCTGCAACAAGTCACGGATCATCCCTCCCTTCAACATAATCACAGAATGGTAGGGGTTGGAGATCATCTAGTCCAAACCCCCTGCTAAAACAGATTTGCCTAGAGCAGGTTGCAGGTCCAGGTGGGTTTTAGTGTCTCCAGAGAAGGAGACTCCACAACCTGTCAGGGCATCTTGTTTCACTGCTCTATCACCCTCCATCCATCCGGTTTCATAACACAGGGGTGGTCCGAAGTGCTCTGGTGCTGTGCTTGGAGCATCTTCCAGCATTGTTCTGCTGTGCCCTATTAAGGCACGCCTACACGCAAACACACATAGATGCTGTCTTGCTGCTGTGCAGCCATGGGCCTGCCTGGAGCACACGGTGCCAGCTCCAGCTGGCTGGCAGATCACAGTTGTGGCTGGCCAGATCTCTCTGGCATATGGTTTCCTGGAGAGGGAGAGGGGCTGCGACACCCTGCTAGCGATGTGTGAGGTGCCAGGGAGGGGAAGGAGAAGCGTGAGGCGTGGCGTCCAGTGTGTGAGACTGCGGGCTTGTGCAACAGAGGTCAGATGGACATGAGCCTCAAACTGCTGCCACCCTTTTCCCATGGGCACAGGATTTCAGACTAGGGTTTTGGTTTTTTTTAAAAAATAGCACGTGAGAAAAGGGAAGGAGGTCCATGTGCTTTCTATAAAAGCTGTTCGTGGATCTGTCTGCTGGGCTGAGTGCGTCTGAGCATTTGCCAAAAGGAGGGTGGAGAGAGCTGCTCTGAAAGAATTCTTGCTGAGGGGTTGAAGTCTGAGAGCCAATGCACTAATGCCTTGTAAATTGGTTCAGTGACTTTTACTCATTTATATGCACTCCCTTTATTATACCCTCAGACCTAGGCTGCCTTATTTCTGGTTTTGCTGCCAAACACTGTGCAAACGCAGATGGTTTAAGTGTATCACTGACAGTCCCCCATGTATTGTTCCTGTTCTGCATTCTGCATTGTGCCTCGTTTAGCCAGTGAGTATATGTGTAAGAACTCCTAATGGCTTGGAAATCAGTCAGTATAGACTTTTTTCCCCCCAGCTTGTTGAAACTGAGCCATCCATGTGGAGGAAACACCAGCTAGTGTTTTCCTTTATTTAAAGAATGGAAGCCATTCTCTGCTGTGATGTTGTCTCCTCTGCAATGAAGCTGCTCTGATTTGCAGTAATTTGAATTTAGCCATTGCAGTGAAACGTGGAATGTAAAGTTTCAATCTTTCTCTAGAACTGATAAAATAGCATTTAATTCTTCATAGGAGAAATATATTTATAATTGCATAAATAGCTTGCTAGCTTCCAAGAGAATAGGGACAGCTAAAATATGATGGTAATCCAAAGATTGGGGTTTGGGCTTTCTTGTTTGTAATATGGGCATAAAGAAGAACCTTGCAAATAGTCTAGAGGGAAACTAGACACAGAGGTTGAAGGGCTTGGTCTATAAAACACCAAACTTCAGTGACTGTGATCTTTGGAATGCAGTGGAAAAGCAATTTTTAATCTTCTGGTTACCTGTGAATTGCTCAGTTTGATAGTGCTGAGGCATGGGACTGGTCTTTCCAGCTCCTTGCTAACACTTCTGAGCTGCAAATATCTCATTGCAACTCTGCTAACCGAGGGAATAATGCAGGATGGAAAATGTATAATGAATAATGAAAAGACTCAAGCTTTAGGAATTAATGATTCATGCTGAAATATATCTGCCCTGGACAATTTTCTTTTGCTGATATTTCATCTTGAATGTACAAATGGTTATGCTGTGCCCATCCCTGTGCACTTTAATAAACATTAAAAAGAAAAAAAGTTGGTTACTAACATCCAAACAGAATTTCAGAGGAGAGTGTATATATTTAAAAGCACAATGGAAAATCTAAGACAGTTAAATCTTTGCTTTGACTTTTCAAGATTTACATTAATTTTGGAAATTCAGAGAAAAATAAAAATGATTGATCTGGCTAGTTCTCAAAGTTTGTGAATGAACACTTCTATTAGGATCTATCTTCCTGAGCATGCTCCTGAAAAAAATTGTTGTGTAAAGATATATTTACAATAAACAAGGGGAAAGAGAAATGTTTATGAATTGCTGCATGTAGATTTGCAGCTGTTTTGACTCGTCACTACTTTAATGCAGCAGAAAATTCTGCTGATTTAACTTTAAAAAATTGTTTTGAAGAGAAAGCATAATTTAAAACCCCTTGACTTTCAAAAAACCCACCTTTTATGTGTTATTTGAACACTAAGTGCAATATTTAAAAATGTGCTTCAGGTATCTATGAAATGAAATGACTGGTAATTAATATTGTTTGTGTTACAGAATAATGCATAGCCTCCTCTGAAGGCTGCCTGGGGTTAAACCAGAGCAACAGATCCTGAATCCAGGCCCTTCTTTGGCAGATGGGGCAGTCCAGTCGAAGCAGGTCTGACCCAGACCTTGACCCTGCCCTCCCTTCAAACCAGAGTTCATTGGCTGTTTCTGTGCTCTGAAGCCTTGTGTTCTGCAACACAGAAACCTCTATGAACATGAGGATCTGGCCTATTTGAATACTGAAATTAAATAGCCAGATCTTAGTGCATTTATTCCTCAAAGCTCTATAAAGTAGAATGGATTATTTCAGTTGGAAGGGACCTACAACAATCATCTGTATTTGGTTTCTGCAAGGCTGGGCTAAGATCTCATTAGAAAAACTTTCTTATGACGCTTCCAGGGTTTCCTGCCCATGTTCAGAAGACAAAGGAACTAGTTTTCTTGACAATTTTTGTTGTTTCCTGCCCTTGGCTGGTGTTTGCAGGTGTACAGCAGCACAATGAGAAATGCCTTCTACGTGTTTCCTTTAAAACTTCAGAAAGGTTGGTTTAGGCTTGGATGAAACATGAGCCATTTCCAGTTGTCCCTGTGGAGCATTATCTATCTAGGGCTGCATGTAGGAAACAAGTTCAGATGGGTTCTGAAATGTAAGCATTAAGAATGAGCAGATTTAAAAAAAAATGGCTTGTTGAAAAGAAAAAGGCACCTGACCCAGTAACAGTGAAATGCAGTGAGTCAACAAGCTGGAATGTGCTGTTGGCTGTGGGTGATGCTCTTTGGTGGCTTCCATCTGGGAGGAGGGAGAGAAAATGAATAGGGCGTAGCTCTGGAGAGAGTGTTGCAGTTCATGTGGGAGGGAGTTCTGACTGCATGGGATTTCACTGTGGGTAAAAGATGCCTTCTCCATCCCAGCACAGGACAGCTTGTCTAGCACCAGAACAGAGAAGTGCATCTGTGTGTCACAGAGTATTTCACATAAGCACTTTTGGACTGTCATGGCAGGAAAAATAAAAAATATTACTGCTATCATTACAAAAAGTATATTGAAGAGAGGTCAAATTACGACTAAAATGATGTATATCTGAGCATAATTTGACAATGCTGCTGCATCTACAGGCAGCCTGAGATATATAATACACCACATGAAAGCCTGAAAAATATAAGGGTTTTTTTATGAGTCATTTCACACTCTTGGAGCAGACCTCATCTCTGACAATTATACACTTGTAAATACAAAATCTTCTACTGAGGCTGTAAACAACAGTTGTTTAAACATTTCTAGCAATAACTTGAATATTAGTTAAAAGTGTTTAGCAGTGATTGACAAGATTTAGTTTAGTAGTAATTGAATAGCTCACATATCTTGGTTTTATATCTGAAAAGATGCTGTGGTTTATTTTGACTTGACAATCTGGAGGTAAAGAGCAAAATGAAGAGCAGCTGTAGTCACGGAATGAAACTACTCAGTAAGGGCTTAATGCGTCAGAAATCGGGAAAATGAGAAATTCCAGGTCTTTGATTCTTGCTTTACAGAGCAAGAGACCAACTAGCATATGAGAAAATGAGACTGCTGTGCTGTATGCTTTTGTTAATACATACGAACAAATATAGTTTGCATCATAAATCTATGGTTTGCATAACCAGAAGAGTTTAGTGATGGAACGATCTTTGCTTCATTCTGCTCATTTGCTGGAGGGTCAGAGCCTCTCTTGCTCCTGTAGAAGTTTTGCCTATTAGATAGAGCAGTGTATTTTCATGCACCTTTATTGATAAGGTGTAGCCAAGAGCCTGGCGTGCTGGTGTGAAGGGAACTCCTGGGACTACACAGATGGTGATAGTTGGGTGATTGCAAATATTCCCGTCACGAACTTGAGATTTTTTTTTTTTTCTTTTGCTGTTTAGGGGTTCCTTCTCACCCTCACCTTTTCCAGTCAGCACACTGTATTTCTCCCTTTTCCCCTGACAGTTCACATGCACTTAATATCCTTCTCCTGTTCTTTCCTGCAGCTCCTCCAGTTTTTCTGCTGCCCTGCCTTCTTCTGTAGTGCCTCCAGGTTGTTCTGTACTGCAAATGAAATCATGCCCCTCAAACCTCTGAAGAGCAGCGGGGAGCAGTCCCCCTGCCTGTGATACCAGGGAATCTAGAGTGATTGAATGTAGCTCTCCTGCTTTTCTGATCTTTCCCAGAAATGATAGATACATCCTATCCAATGTCAGAAATCTTTTGTGGGATGACTGGATACATATACCATAAGCCATCCTACTACAGCGTGATGTAGGAGCTTGTACTGGTACTACATGTTTCCAGGCTAAACCACCTCCTTATTAGCTTCATTGGTACCTCATCCACACAAATGTGTGCAGTACCACAAATAAAGATTAGACCTGATGGGACTGTTTGCTGATGATGTTTATTATGATGTTCAAGATGAAATAGGGCCCTGTTGTGCTGATCATTGTGCAAAGGGCTTATTGGTTTGAAATCTTCAGTTCAGACTTGGTCTACAAAGTGCTCTTTTCTCCACTCCTGCAAGGGGTTGAAGGCACTAGGGTAACATTTTTATTGACTTACCTAGCTGTAGCTTAATTAAGTATTAAAGTGAGCTCACTTTCAATTCTATGACTGAATATATATGAATCCCCTTGAAACATTTTTTTTTTCTTGTGAATGAGTCAAATATTATTTCCTATTGCTTTACTAGTTTTGGCAGATCATATCTCTTTAAGAATGGCTTACATTTTCGTTATGGATTCTGATCTGTGACCCACAATTTTATGATAATACAACTGTGTACCTCATGTTGGGAAGAATTGTCCCATTTCCCTTAATAATACTGCTCATGAGTTAGGTGACTTGAAGTTTAGATTTACTCCTGCAGGTTGATACAACATGGAAGTTTTAAAGGCTTTTATTACCATTTAAAATCAAATGTGTTCATTATCTGTGAAGTGGAAGGTGACTTCTGATTTTAATCAGATCAGTAACATCTTTCTGCATTTTGTTATATGCATTACATAACTCTCTAGTGTTAGCTACTTTCGGATATATAAATGATGCAAATACTGACAAAGCACTTCAGCAGCAATAAAAGCCTGTGCTGGTGATGCTGCAAGGATGTATACTGTACATGTATGGGACTCTTACTGTCTCTTCAAGGGAGGTCTGCTTGCTACCAGGGGTTCCTTCATTCTCTGGTTTAACAATTGTTGTGGGGATGTGTACGTCCAACGGATCTCTGAATCTTGTGAGAGCAAAATGTGGAACATACCAGATGAAGTCAGGTGTGAGCTCTTCTTCTTCCTGATATCCTCTCTGGCACTACCTCTGTCTGTCTGTCAGTCACGGAGTGAAACTGGTTTGATATTGCCAGGAGGTGCTTGTGGAGTTCAAGTACTCCAGGCTACTATTTACCGTGACATTTTTTTCATATGCTTATTTATTGGATGATTTATGAAAAGCTCCCCTCCTTGGCCACAACAGGAGATTTTTTTTTTTAAAATAGAAAATAAGCAACTGATTTCTCAGCTTTGTGAAGGCACTCAAAGATATGTTTTGTGGTACAAGGGGAAGATGCAATATGGATGCCAGTAAATGCTATCGTATACACTTTGAATAGAATAATATGTGGGAATGGAAACTTCTTTTTCTCTTTTTGAATACAGTAGTTCTGGTTTATTTTGACCCATCTATGCTTCTATCAAAAGGATTTCCGTTGTATAACAAAGCTTGGGACAGGAAGTACATTGTGCTTTGACTTCTGCTGAAATAAGGTATAGACTGTTATAAAATGTTAAACTTGTACCTTTAAAGTGGGCTTTTCTCTACTGGAATTGTTCTTTTCACACTTTATAAACTGGCTATTGGGGAAACAGGGAAATTTAAGGATAAGGAGAAAATTGTTTTTCTCTGCTGGTATAATATTTTAATGCTAATAAGTTTTAGAAATAGATCTTGAAGGAGAGAAAAAGAAGACTCCCAGTTTAAAAGTGAAACATACTCCCTTTGCTGCATGTATCAGCTTCCTACAATAGATAAGGGTCGTGTCTCACGTTGCCTGTGCCTGAAAGCCCCTCCTGAATAGCTGTTGTAACCCAAGATACGGTAATCACCTTGCATGCTGATCTGGCTTCAGCAAGATATCTTCTGCCCCATTAGTATCTCTTCTGTGGCTATGACATCTGTCTGTCTGTTTTCTGTAATTAAGGATGGCTTGTTTTTTGGTTCTTTTTCCATTTAATTTTTAGTATAATTAGAATTGCCACATGTAAATTGATGGCACTGGTAGATTCATGAAAATCAACAGCAGTAGAAAGACTCTGTCTTTAGGGTTTAATTTTTTTTTCCATGGCAATAGTGCAATGGTGCTTTGAATTTAAAATATGTTCTAGCATTTTGCATATATAAACAACCTGAGGTTTGAAACAGTCAGTTTGCTTACGTATATGCAATGCAATAGTAACTACCTCTGTGGATGAAAACTACATTCCTTGAGTGTTGTGACCTGTCCCAAAGGCAAAGCTGTACCTGCAATAGTCAAATACTCCATGACTTTTTACTAAGTATGAATGTCTGTACTGTGCAAAGGCAAACCGTGTTATTGTCTCTGACTTTAAAAGGGAATTTTCTCAGTAATTTTATGAGTAGTTTTGTTATTTCACATGTTAATTACATCTTAATTGATTTTAGTTGTAAGTGGAAAGTAAATGGTAAGACATTCCTTATAAGGACATGTATGACTTCAGTTGTAGTGAAAGCTCGCCTGAATTTTCTAAAAAATCTTTGGCAGTTATTTGGGAGACTTAAGAAGATGAGTGTAGATACCATGAAGCAGCAAATATGTATGGAGAAAAGTCATCATCTATTAAAAGGTTATGTGGAAAATACTTGTAATAATTTCTGTCTATGAAGTTAGGTTTATTATGGAGACAATACTAATCCAGGCTGTATATAGGGCAGTTTTCTTTCTGGGTACCTTCCCTGAACAGGCCTCAAAGTTGAGAAAAAAATCCTATTTTTCTTGGGGATATTCCAGGTTAATGTTAATAATCATTAATGCATTATAATAATTAGAACACCAGTTGAGACTTAAAGAGTTTTTGAGAGGGAGATGCAGTGAGCTGCATCAAGCAAGGTCTTGTGCCTGGTAGGAGAGGTTTTTGCGCACTTGTCTGGACTCTTCCTTAATACTAGCCCCAGTCCATTTTCACCACAATTTTATCTTCCATGCCTGCTGTTTTATGCTCACCAGCTCTCGTTTCAGTGCTTAAAAAAAATGCACCCCACCTACTGTGATGAATGAATCGACTTTTAGGAACAAAGGAAAAACACATCGTATCCATCACCAGGCAGAATCTCCTGGGAAGCCAGGAGTCAAGGAAGAATGCAAGAATGAGAACTGCAAGCCAGAAGAATTTTAAACACACTTTTTTAACTTTGCTAGGATAACATTTAAGGTTACCTAGTGGAGTGTTGTCTGTGGCCAGAGGCTACTGAATTTCTGAGCAGATCACAGTGGCCATGAAACTTATTATAGGGGTAGGTTGGAGCTAAAGATAGAAACAAGGGTTTCAGCTTCTGTTGAGAAAGCTTTGCACAGAGTGCACCGAGCACAAATTCATACAGCATACAGCCTAAAGCAGCTAATTGTAAACCAGTGTGTTTTTACATGTAATCTTTCGAGGCTTTCTAATCCAAATGATCAAATAGGTCAGGATGTTTGTAATGGACTGTGGAGCTTTTCACTTTTCTAGCATATGGCTGAGGAGCACTGTTCAGTGCCTAAGGAAAAAATGGTTTCGAGTACAAGGGCTATGTAGCATCTGCTAAACCTGTATTGGCAGCCTTTTCAATGAATTAAGGGATGGAACTTGAGCTGTTGTTTTTCTGTAAAAAGAAGGCTATTTGGGCAATTGCAGTTCTTCGTGATGAGCAAAGAGAGCTTGAGGCTGATATTCCTGAAACATTCAGAAGCTCAGTCAGAGTGCAAGTATTAGACTGTGGGAGATAAATTTGCACTTTTGTCCAACACTAAGCTGGCTTAAAATGAAAAGAAGACAGCACTAGTTCAGTGCAAAATGTTGTGAAGTCAGGATGGTATTAAAAAAAAAAAAATTAAAATAGTCTCCTGATAGGTGCAGAGGGCCTGAAATGCATCACAGAAAATCTAACAAGAGCAACGCTTTCTCCCCCTTCTACTATTGAAGATGTTTCTGTGAAATGGCAAAATGTTTACAGAACCAAGTAGTTAAACCAGTGTTCTTCCCTCTTCTGACTTCTCAAAACTTTGATAAGAATCTCTTCCTCATCACTTTTGCTTAGCAGCCTGCCGTTCCTTTCTGGAAGCTGTGTTACACTGCTCTAACAGTGAAAACATACTTCATATTCAGGCAGACACACTTACATAATTTACTCTGGTTTGCATTGAAACTGGTTCCTTAATCACGTTAGAGAAAAAAAGAGATGAATTCTAAAGTTTAGAATTTGTATATTAATATTGTATATTATTAATATTGTATAATATTGTATATTATCCTTCACTGGAAAAGAAATTTGAAAACTGAATGCAGACCTCATTGGTCTGTTGTTGCTGATCTGCTTCAAAGCAGCTCCTTTGAAAGGGTAAATCAAAGTCAAGATAATAATTTCTTTGCTTCAATTATCATGCAACTCAAAGCATAGTTCCAAGTCCTGGTATAAAATGCTGACAACTAAAAAAAATGGTTTGTATGTTGCCCAAAACAAACACTTGTCTTTTGGTAAACACAGCACAGGTAAACTTAATAACTATGCAGGATTTCTGAAAAGAAGCTACATTAACTGAGCAATTATTTTGATCTGTGTTTTTAAGTCTTTAACTTAAAAACTGAACTTCTGGGTTATTTTTTGAATTTTCAGTTCTTGGCTTACTTTGCATTCTGTGAATTAAAGGATACACTAAATTATACTGATAGAAAGTACAGTGCAGATCAGTTTAAGACCTTCAGTTAAGAGATACTAAATGAAAAGAGATACAAATGAAGTAGACCAGGCAATGAATGCAGCAAGCAAATGTAAACTTTCCATTTCCAACAATGAAAGATATAAAAATAAATATTTTTTAATATATGTATTTTAAATTATACTTTAAATTATAAGTTTATAATTCAGATTTAATAATTACTTGAAATTAAGTTACACTTAGACTATAACCTATATAAAATAAAATATATAGGAAAAATCAGATTCAGACAGGTTATTCCTTAACACTTTGAGGGGAAAGCCCAGCCTGGGGAAGTTGTTAGCTGTGCTTGCAGTCAGCAGCTGCTGGGGGCCAGGTGGAAACTGCAATGAGTCCCCAGCTGTTCCCACTGTAGGCATTCAGCTGCATGGCAGCTGAAACTGATGCAAGTCTCGGCTACTTTAGTCCTAGGTCCTGCCCTGGCTGATCTTTGGCACCTTCACAATATGCAGTGAGTTGATTTAGGGAAGTTGTCTGAAAACAGTTCACCTCTGCTAGTGCAGGTAAGTCTAAGAAAGATTTTCTGTCCAATGCTGAAAAATAATTGTCTGTCTTTAGGCACTGTAAGAGTAACAGAGCCTGCAGATCATTCAGATGTTGTATGGAAGTCACATCAAGAGGTATCCTGCTAAAACCTGGAAAAGGGAGTAATGTTTTATTCTTCCTGGATCCACATTATGGTACCTCAACTGACTTTGGGTTGCCTCGTAACTGGCCCTGTTTAGTTGAGACTGTTTAGAAATTTCAAGACACCAGTTTTCCACAGGAGAATAGATATGAATTGGTCCCATAACGCTGTTCATTGGTGTTACTCATAAAGCACTAAGTGCCTGGACTGGGAACTGCTAAATCATTGTAGCTCTATCATCTTTACTGATAGATTTGCTATTAATGTGACAGTTAAGTTGCACATTAAATATTATACCCATTATTTCATCTTCTTTTCAGCATATAGGCTAGCTTATTAAGTGTAATTTGACTTCAGCTGTACTTGTGTAACATATTACACCAATATAAACGGCTCTCCTGCAGGTTAAGCTGAACTCTTAGTGAGGTCAAGATGTCTAAAGTTTAGCTAGCTGTCAATTTTTATGAATCTGTTCTGAAATACTTAGGCACACAGAAAGGCAGCCCTTCAACAGAGAACAGAATTTATAGCTTTAAAAAACTGTAAACAGAACAGGGTAACGCTCTCCTTAGTACTGGAAACTTAAGAATCTGAAAATTAAAATGTGTTAGTTTGCGAAAGTGTAAACAAAATGGTGTTGCTGTTAAGAAACAAAATGGATGTAATAGAACTCATATCCTTAGAAATAATAAAAACAAGATTAGTAGCAGTGATAAAGACAAATTTATGTCACGTCTTGCATTCAGAAGGGGTGGGCAGCTTCTGTGGAGGTCATAGAATGGTTGTCATCAGAAATACTACTTCATTTGTAACTACAAGATAGTGAGTACAACTCTAACCCATCAAATCCTGTGTAATTGGGCATTACAACCATCTGACATTAATTCTTCTTCCCTTTTAGTGATGTCATCACAGTAATTCTTAAGTGTGTGTGAGTGCACCAAGAGTTTATGCCTCACAACACATTAGGAAGTGGATAAATAGTAGCAGTCCTGAAGTCTCCCTTTGGGCTGGGAAGGGTTCAGTATTGGCCACAGAATGGCTTGGGAATGATCAGAGTGAAAGTTTAGGGAATGGGCTAATTAAAGTTGCTGAAATAGGCTGAATTTTTATGTTTGGTTGTGATTAAAAAAAATAAAATAAAATTCAAATACAAGCACACCTCTGCTCCAAAAAGGAAAATTAAATGAAATAATCCCAGAAAGAGATTACTTTGATAAAAAATGATTTATTTTTTTTTTAATACCATAACTAAGACTTAAAATTTTACCTATTGTTACTTATTTCTTGTAGAAAGCAATTATACTCTTTGTGAAATGGTATTTTATTTGAATCAGTTATTCCATTTTTAGGTCACGCTGCTTTTACATTATCATCACCTTTAAAACGTAATGTGATATACAGAGAGTCATAAATTGGCTCTTGTAACATGAGAAATAAAACCATAATGGATTCCCATTGGATTATAAATGGCAGTGGTAGGAAGACCTTCATAATTTTGTGGCTTTACCACATATGAATTATAGGCATGATCTCTCACTAGCAGGATGCATATAAATATATATAATCACTGTGCATTTATTTATGTATTCTCCATTATGCTTGTAATGTGTCTAAGGGTAAAAAATACGGCCGTGTAGATGACAGCAGAGTTCAGCAGGAAAATATTTCAGATGTTTGTGCCATTGTGATTTGTGCCAGGAGGAAAAGCCGTTCAATAGCATCTTACTGCCCTCTTTGGAGGGTTATCCTGACCTGAGAGGGACTGTGTGCATGCTTAGAAACACTGCCTGCTCTTCACAGGTAGGAATGGAGGTGTGAAGATTAATGAGCAGACAGCAGTCATTGATTTACTGATCTCACCACTTTCATCTCTCAGCTTAAGGGTGTTTAAAGGACACAGTGAAGGCTCCTATCCCTTTGGCTTTTCCATTCAGGGTTTCTTATGTAGAAACAAGTGATTATTGTTCAGTCTGAAGAGTGACAAATTGTCAAAATGAAAAAAGTCTACAAAGTCGAACCAGGTCCATGGCTGCTATTGAAAGTCTAGTTTGTAGTTAATCTCTCTGCTGGGTGCTGGTGCCCGGTAAGCACTAAACAGGAGTTTGTTAGGGCTCACGCTGTCCTTGTGGTCAGCTCAAGGCTGACATAATGTTTCAGTGAAACTGGAGACCAGATACACAGTGGTTATAAGCTTGCCACTGTTTTGAGAAATGTCAGCCGGTGTAATTCAAACAAGGCAGCATCCCTGTAGCTGTCAGCACTAACAAAGACCACCAAAATGTTACACAGCTGGAGTTTCTGTACCCAATAATTTTGACACATCCCATTGCTTCTTTTATAACCTCACTTAGGGAAAATATGCTTGTCCCTTCTGTGCTTCCTATATGTGGCATGACCACAGTGATTCCTGCCATGGATGTTGTAACTGCTGATTAAAATCTTTCCGTTTTCCCCATTTTTTTTTATGCATTTATCATCTTATTATCAGCTTTGTATATTATAGCTATTTTACTGTGAGAGAAAGGAACACTAAACTAATAGCTATTAAAAATAATTTCTTCAAAGTGCCCCATCTATCAAAAACATTGCACCCCAAATGGAGGCAGGAAATGGTGTTTGTTTATCGATGCACATGGTGATGGGCTTTCCTGGGGTCTTTCTCACTGGCACTGTAGACCCAGTTTCCCCTGTGCTGACTTATGAGTTCTGACAGTTCTTTCTGTCCAAAGGAACAAAACCTTTTCTGCATGCCGACAAGGTGAGTCTCTGTGTCCAGCACCACTGCTGTCCACAGGAATATGGTGTTTTCAGTTCATTTCCTGCTCTTGTTTAATAAGCTTCTCTTTACATTTTTGTGATGGCTTCAGTGTTTTTGGTAATGTTGAGAGATCTGGGTGAAATGACAGTGCAGACTATTGTATTTCTAGTCCATTAAAGGTTCATTTCAATATGAAAATCTTCAGTTAATCTGGTTATAAGTACAAGAATATTTTCTTACTGTGCTTACAAGAACCACAGAAAAAACACTGTGCAGTGGACACTGATGATTTGAAAACTTAAAACATCAGGGACAAGAAAATACTGCCCTCTCACAAGGGTGCTCCTGTTTTGTTCCAAGTTCTTGTTCAATCTCCACTGTCTGAGGATTTATTTTAATGCAGTTACCTGTGGAGTTGTTTAAAACCACCTTCTGTTGCAAATCTCCTCAGAAGGATTCTGCAAGTGCTACACTCAATTATTTCAAAGAATGAAAATTACCTTTAATATCTTCTCCTGCAATAACCTTCTTCCCTGTAGTAAATAAGATTGCACAGAGAATAATTTTCCTGTGCTGGACATTGCATTAAGCAAATAGATAAATATTTCTGTAAGCTATACTATATAAATATGTTGCAGCAGGTTGCCACTTCAGTGATCTGGGTAATGATTTTTCCTTACATATTACCAGCAATTGTTTGGATCATATAAGCTGTATGTCTTTTGCAGCTAAGATAGGCAAATATTTATTTCTTGTGTTTACAGTGAAATTACTGTCAGGATTTGATGGAAGGGATAACATTATGCCACAACTCAGTGATCGCTCTGAATTTTTTTTTTCAAGAAATATTTTGCTGTTCGTTTGACTCTTTGAGAAAATACAGTGGTTTTTCTTTTTTTTACAGAAGAGTTCAAGTATAATCTTGCTTTTGGAGAAGGACATATGAAGGCTTTTTTAAATTGAGCCTATGGCTCCCCAAGTCTTTCTCCAAAGATAACTCCATCTGTACAGCCTCTCCATTTGAATTTTCAACTAATACAAAATTCTGCTGTTTCCTAAGCGCTGTTTCCACAGACTCTGATATTTCTCTGCCTCACTACAACTGGGAGGGATGTCTGAGTACATGCTAACAAGATCAGACTTTTGTTGCTGTGTGGTGGTGAGTGTGTGCTCATTACATAGCACGGTTGTGTGAGCCCAAAGGCCAAGTGTTCAGGGACTGTAGAGCAGTGCCGTTCCTTGAAGTGAGATGTTTTTAACTGTGTGCCTCAACTCATTTAGCAATTTTAATTCATGTCATTACTTAGACCTTCTTCTTAAATAGTGTAGAAATGCTTTAATGGCTCATCTTTTTTTTCCTGGAATGATTGTTTAAATTATACCTAGGACCAGAAGACAAGCTTTGGAAAGGTGTCCTCTGTAACTGTGGCTGGGGATTTGCGGGCACAAAAGACAAAGCACGTAGCCAGCTTCTGCACCCGCTGAGTGCACGCCAGCGTGACATCTTTGTCTGCTCCCTGGCACTACCCTATTCACTAGAACTGCACTGACTGACTGCGTGTGGGGATCTGGGTTATGTGAGGTTGAGGGGTGAGCAGTTGAATGCAGGGATTAAGCAATTGTATGTGCAGTTTCGAGCATAAAAGCTAGAAGCTGTGGGTAAAACTGGTTGGAAATATGATCATTAATAAACTATACAGATATGCAGTCATCCAGCCATCTGTATGACTGCATGTACAAAGCCCTCCCTTAAGTATATGATACAATACTCTAAAAATCTGTATCATTAAGGATACTGCAATAGTTGTGAAGCCATTCAATTTCATATTTAATGCCTTCCTAAATAAGGCCAATTAGCTCTGTGGCTAATGAGAAATCACTCTGTGATAGTCAAACTGAACCAAACCTACTGTTTCTTGAATTGAGCAGAAATGTGTTCCCGTACAGGCCACTGTTAGTCTGTTCCAGCATAGCTGCTCATGGTGTTTAATATTGCTTCAAAGGTGAGGAACTGTTTCCTCTAGAAGTTCTGGTGAGATTCTAAAGTAGGCTGAGGAAGGCAGAACCTTGGAGCCCTAGTTCCCCCTCTTAGAGATCATTTATGTGAATCGCTTTCTCAATCTGGGAAACTCTGGTAACTCTTAATAAGGGTCAGTTAAATGGTAATTGAGTGAATGTAGGCAAGTGTGTGTGCATGTGAATTTTGCATAAGCACAGTTGCTGGTATTTTAAGTCATGAATTTAAATGTATGCAAATCTATTTAATGAGTTAGATGTATAGTTTTTGAGTCTGAATTTCAGAAATAAATCTGTCATGGAAAAGAAATGGTATTCAGAGACAGTTTTCCTCTATTGTGACTATAACTTAAGGTGTTTTTTTTTAAACTATCATTGTCATTCTTCTATTAGATAAAAGAAAAATAAATCTAAAAAACCTGAAGTACTCTAAAAGTAAAATAAACATCCATTTAAAATAATTACTTCTGAAATATCTGTTAAATGTTATAAAGTTAAAAGTTGAGAAATAAAGCTGGCAATGCAATAAACCTGATTGCACCATTATGTGAGTTTTGCTGATTTAAATGCTGAGTATTTGCTGTCCAACTTGCGCTTCAGTTGAAAGATTCACTTCCTTTCCCTCCAATTTTCTTGACAGTTCATAATTTCTATTCCTAACTTTTAAACTTTGCTGTTTCCTTTTTTGTGCCCCTGCAAAATAAGGCATGGCTTTCAGCTGATCAGAATACTGAGGGAAAATTAGACGTAATTTTGTATAAGAACTCTGACTTCAGTTAGAGTCTTTGAAGATTTATTGGGCAAATTGCCTGCCAGAATTTCATAGCTGCTAAAAGTATTGAAAATAAAAAAAGGTAACATTTCAGTGTAAGCTATTAGATTACTTATTTGAATTACTACTTCAGCACCTTTCATAGAAGCCTTGTAGTGTCTCAGGTTGCACGCATTACAAGTAAGTAATCAAAAATAGAGCAAAAATATCGTTGTGTAGAAACCTCATTGGACATGGGATGAGCAGGCCTGTTGTAGTACAGAAGTTTGTATTTTATTTCTTAAAAGATCTTATCTGGTTTAAGTGAACTTGGTCTCTGAAGTTTCTCTTGGTCTCTTTAAGCACTCTAGGAATGTCAGGATGATATTCTGTCTGCAGATAAAATAGCTAGATTTGATCTAGTTTCCCCACTGTAAGGAATATCTTCAGTTGTGCCTAATAACCTTGAGCAAAAGTATAGCAATTTAGTATGATACTACTTAGTGTTCTCATTAGAGCCTCTTACTGTTTCTTCTCCAGGCAGTGTAGCATACCACCAATGTCCTCTGTGTGCTTTTAAAAAATATCACAGCTTTATTTTGAAAGAAGGAAGCATGGACAATTTTCTTCAGATTTGCCTTAGGCTTCTTTCCAATTAGAAAAGTGAAATGGGGCAAGGACTTAATCTATGTGCAAAATCAAAAGTAGTTTGCACCTACAAGTTGTGCAATGAGAGAAACAAATCATCTGTCAGTAACTGAGAATAATGGAGCCACTGAAAATCATCAGAGCAGGATGAGCAGGAGGAATGGCCTTGTTTTCCTAGGTTACTCACTTCGAAAGACTTAAGCTGTGATGGATGAGATGCCTTAGGAATGCTAGCAGTATCAGTCTGCTGGCATTTTGTTACTACTGCAAGCAATTGCTGAGACAGCTCAGGCCTGTACCCCAGGGAGGCTGGCACTGGGTGGAAGCATGCTTTCTTCCTGCATAATTCAACCATGGGTTTGGTGGTTTCATTTTAGTATCTTGGAAATACATGCTTTGTGCTTCACCCAGTCAATGCTCATGTTAGTAAGAACGACATGAGACAGCAGGAGTGAAAAAAGAGACTAGACATATGGCACTCCTTGGAAAAATGAAACCTTAAGTTGCCCTTTTAGTTTCATTTAGCAGAGTTTTCCTTAAAGAACAGTCCAGAATGTGACAGAATGAAGTAAAGAAACAGATGAGACCTGATCTGCTCATCTGCAGAGGGAATTTAATTACACTTTTGTTTTGCTTATGTAATTTCCTTCCCCCTGCCCCGTCAGGCTCTGTTCTCATCAAGCAATACCTGACAAAGAAAAGATGTGAATAGGATGCAGCTGAAAGCTTTTGAGCTCTTGGGACTTAGGTAGGGAATGCAGATCCTCATCCAAAGCCTCCTCTTTTTCTTGCTGCTGGATTTCTCTCTGCCCCTTTGAGGAGAGAGGGAGGGAGGAAAGATGTCCAGGAAGGCAGCTCTGGGGCACAGAACCAGGACAGAGGCAGCTGAGTGGGCCTGACCCTGGTTTCCCTGGAGAGAGGGTCTCATGCTTCTCTGTGTGCTCGAGGAGAAAAGCAGTCAGCCTAGTGCAGCAGGGTTGGGAGGCAAGTAAGCTTCGCATACCTTTACAAATTCTCTGTGTAAGAAAAAACCAAAAATCCTGCTTATTCTGCTGCTGCTGTCTGGTGAAGAAAGTGGCCCCAGCTCACAGCAGCAGAGACACCCGTTTGGGCTTCAGCTGCTGAGGTACAGGTCGCACACTGAGGAAAAAGGGACCAGCAAAAGTTGCCCTGATCTTGGCTTGCAGGGTTACAACAAGATTGCACAAGCTCAAGTAACTGTTTTAATCAGCTTTCTAATTATGGTTAAACTCTTTTTCTCTATTCCTAAAATAATGAAGATGTCCATATCCCCCCAGCGTGCGATAAGGCTGGGGAGATCATGTGCTCATGCTTTGCTGCTCACTTACCTAAATGCATATTTGCTTTTTGTTCCCTGTGACTTTTTCAAGTGTTTTGTGCCTAAATATAATCTTTGCTCCTTACCTACCTAGAGCCAAATCTCTACTCAGGTAGTCCTGATTTTTTCACTGCAAGTACTTAACTCACATGCAACACAGTCTTCAACTTGGTTTAGTAGTAATCTCCACTCTTGCATCATCCACACTATTTTACTGGCTCTTCAACCAATCTGTCTTTATTGTACTGTCTTTCTGGCTTTGCATTGACACTGCTTTTTGTCAAGTGAGTGCTTGTTTCCCCAGTCTATTGCTTCCTCATCAATTAATCTGTGTTTGTTTTGGTGTTGCTTGTAGCAAAAGCTTCTTTTTAGGCTTTTCATTCCTTTTCCTGTTGATTTCTGTTTTGGTTTTTTGTTTGTTTGTTGATGTTTGTTTTTTGTTTTTTTTACCTAGCCAGTGCCAGCTATCTTCAACTTCTGATCTATCCTGATATCCCTGATTATTAGGCATTTATCTTTTATAATTTTAAACCGTTAGTCTTCATGCTCCCTAGAACAAGATAGAGTAAGCAGGCAAAAAGAGCACAGAGGAAAATCTTTTTCCATGAAATGTCTTGTCTCTACCATATTCTGTGAAAACATACTCAATGTGTGTGAACCTTTACTTATGAAGTTATGTCACAATCAGACAGATTATAGAAAACTGAAGTTGTTTGTATTTTATCCCCTTCTTCCCCAGTGCTGGCACACTCCTGCCCTGAAAGGAAAGAATAGCTCATAAAAATGTGTAGTTAACCTGGACAAAATTAGCTTGTTTTTCCTTCAGGGCCCTTCTCAGAAATAGCAGAAGTTGTGGTTGAAACGCTCGCAGAAGGTGTCTCCCTTGATTTGGAAATGCCCTGCCTGGTTAACACTCGCCAAAGGCTCCAGCTGAAGATGGCGTGCTGCAGTTCCAGGCGTCAGGCAGCGGCAGCCACGGCCTCTGCTCTGGCTGAGAGTGAAGGGCTTTCCACAGGGTTACGATTTGCTTGTGCTTCCATCCCTTCTGTTGTTCGGTAGAGCTGCTTCGCTCTGTTCGTGCTTCAGGTCTGCCAGCTAGATACGTTTTTGTATATCATCCAGACATTATTATTCTTCTGCAGTGTATTTAAATTCAGTAGTACCAAGAATCATAAAGGAAATTTGTTGATAATTTGTCAATTGTTGGTATAATGGTATCTTTAGGAGAACAGCACCTGGCCAGGCTGGTATGTGCTGCCAGTTGGCACTACAGAGATACCTTAAAGTCAGGACAAAACCTCTCTGTAATGCCTGCAGTAGCACACACATTTTCACTGTGCAATGTACACAATGACAATATCCAGCAGGAAGAGGCTCTCTGCAGCATTTGAAGGGCAAACAAAGGGGAAGGAGCCTTGATTAGTGAGCCTTGTTTGTATTACACAGGGATCAAAGGAGATAAAACACAGTCTATTGCACTGTTTGCAAAATAAAGATTCCAATTACAGAAGGTGGTACTGCATCTGTGCCTCCCTGACAGCTGTGAGGAGAATGAAAACAGCAGCTCTCATTGCACTAAGTTATTAATAATTGATTCTTCCTTGGATATCTGCAAATTTAGGCATTGCACATGCTTGTACAGATGACTGGTTTGGGTTAAGATTGAAATGTTCAAAAGTGCCCTCTTCCACCTTCTGATTTTCAAAGGACATGTGTATTAAGGAGCCCAAGGGTCTGTCTGCAGTGATGGTTCAGAGAGCTAAGCCAGGTTGAGGGATAGACTGTAACTTTAGCTGCAGCTGGGGAACAGTACAAAACCCTCCTTATCCAGTATGGGCTTCCTTTGCTCTTCCATCAGGACACGCAGGGATCAGGTAAAGAAACTCGGTGCAGCTGCTGTGGTAGCAGCTACTGCATGAGTGCTGGGGCTAGTGCCCTGTAACTGAAGGTTACTCTTTACCCCCAGGCACTCCACAGGCTGTCCATGTCCTTGTGCCCTTCCCGGGGAATTTCCTGCACGAAGTGAAACAGGGGAAGAGTTGTTACCTTGAAGAACACCGAAGGCACAGTATTTATGAGGACTGGTCTGAGAAACAAACTGCATCTAAGAGAAAAATATGTACCCAGCTCAGATGGAGGCTAAGTTGGAGCATTTGAAATGCTCTCTTGTGTCCATGGGATGTGAAGGCTCAGCGCCCCAGCCTTGCAGCCAGCTTGCCCCTGGAGTGTGCGTGTGAACTGCCCCCGCCGAGGTGGGGGGGAGCAAGCCCTGGTCCTGCACTGCGAGCAAGTAGGGACCTGAACTGCAGCCTGCCACTGAAACGTCCTCTTTGCTAATGTGAGGCTACCTGCTGATGAATGCCCCCCCACTGCTGATTTCTGCAAAAAGCAACATGCTCTAACAATCTATTACATGCGCTGCTGAAAGTGTAACGAAGATTTGAATGGATGCTGCGTGCTGTATGGAGAACAGCTTTTAAATTTTACTACATGGTGCTAGGCCAGCCCAGCAGAACTTGCCTGTCTTTGAGAAATGCTTTTATTAGTTGGCTGTGATATGTTGGCAAATTAGGCCACGCCAAATGTGCTTGCAGCCTCCTGCTGTGAGGATGCTTCACAGAATCTTATGCATACCTTAGAGGTGTTTGCACATTATACGGTATTTGCAGTCTATTTGTCCTAGCTTTGATCATGTCCTTGCTAACTGTATTCTACTTGTATGCCCTTCCCTCTGTCAGCATCGATCCTTTTCATAGTATTTTATACCAACTTGGGTATAAATTGTCTTACAGTTTTCTAATTAGTATTCCATTCTTATACTACAAAGGCAAATCCTGTATCTCTTAGACCAGCTGATAGTGTGGCTCAATGCACACTGCTTAGTACATGCAATATGTAGTGCTTGTTAAATTTGGTATTTTATACATGGTTATAGGTAGTTTAGTAATACAATAAAAGTAATATCCAGCAGTTATATATTTGATGCCTCAGATTTCAATCATACAAACTGAATTTGCTTATTCTTCATAGCAGGCGATAGAATTAGACTTGGTAATAAACTTGAAACACAGGGCAACCCTGAATTTTAGGCTAGGTGTATTAGCTCAGCAGGAAGTAACCATCGGCATGTGAGGAGCCTGCTCTGCTGGCGGATTGCACAATGAAGGTACGATTCTGCCTGCAGCTCTGTCGTGAGCCTTCCCCACTGCATTTCCAGGCATACCTTTTGTCTAGGCTGGCTGTATGGGAGCAGGATTGGCTTCTGTGCCTGCTGGCGTGAACAGAGTAGCCGTATGGCATGCTTGCCAGAGATTTGCGATGAATCTACCAAATATCTTCCCTCAAGCTGTGCTAGGAGACTGTGTGTGTTTAGACACATGCTGGATAACAGTACACCATCCCACGTATGCTTCCAAGTTCTGTAAAATACCCCTTCAGCTTTCATTCCTTTTCCTGGAGAAGTTACCAGATGCTTCATTATTGTTTTGCAAAACAAGCCACATATTACCCATATGTTTTCCTCCTTGTTTTTCAGAAGGCAAACTAAATGTTGGTGCCCATTTCAGATATTCATTAACTATTTTAGATGGGTTGGAAGAGAGCAGAGAGAAAATCCACTGGATGTGCAGGCAGGCTGGTTGCACGGTGTCTGGTGCTGGGGGTCGCAGGGGGCTCCCTGCCCCGCAGGCTGGAGCGATAGCTCCGGGTGGCACAGACTCGATGGGAAAGGATTAATAATCTTCATACAGTCGCAATAAAGGGAATATTTCAGGGCATTAGCCAAACCTCCTGGTGAGAGGTGGTGGTAAAAGGGGTTTGATCTTTTAATGTGCTTTTTGAAGAAGATACGTTTCTTTCTCCGAGACTAGGCAGGGTTATCGACAAGACACTGAGGTGGTGCAAGAATGAGAGAGAGATTTAAAGCCGGGCGAAGGAAGGGACTGGGGCTGCTGGAGTGGAGGGTAGCTAAGGTGAATGAGGCTTAATTACTGGTCTTTGTTTTATATTCTGCCACTTGACAGTCTCCATTAAAGGCATAAAGCTATAGCTTTATACATATCCTGTAAAAATCTGAATTCTGGGACAAATGCTCCCTTGTCAATATGGTGCTGTTATTCAGATCAGTTTAGGTCTCTGCAGAAAATGAAGACATGTCTGAAAATGGATTATTTGGAAATTAAGTACATATCCCAGAGTAAATATTAGTCAGAACCAGGGGATAGATTCCCATCAATAATGCCTTACTTCCCAAGTACTCCCTTTGATGCTAATGCAGCTGCACTGATACTTAGTGATTTGGAAGAATTTAGATGGAAACTGGCAGATATCCATGTTTTGCTTTGTTGAATTTTCAGGAAGAAACTACTGTTTCAAAGTTTCTGATAAATATTTTGCTGTGTAAAACTCAGCCAAATGATGCATAATTCAACATGTTCCCCCTTCTTCAAATTCCTAAGTAATTCCTACTCTATTTCATCTTGACTTTGTAAATGGCTTTTTCTTAAACTGCTTTGGGGAAAGGGGATTTCTTAGCTATTTTTTAATGAATCTTTTTGCACCTCTTTGTCTAATGCAATGCTATAATAAAAAGTTTGCCTAGCAACCAACAGATGCACTATTATGGAAAAACTTATTAATGTTATGTATTGACACAACCTCAACAATTCAGCTGTCAAAAGGTTGACACTTCAGTGGGTGACAAGAGCAAGAGAATATTAATAGTGTAATTTCTGAGGTGTTTCATGTCAGAGTGGAAATATCAGTTGCTTAAGAGCTAACTTCTGGCTGCTCTGAGGTCTGCTGAAGGGACCAAAAGGAAACCAGAGGCCACAGGTACTTAATGTACCTGCTTTACTGGAGAAGTAAGAGAAGGGCTTACCCAGTGTGGGATTTCTTTGAAGAAAAGGCAGTTCTGTGAGGAAGCTGGAGATTTCTGTGATACTACATAGGGATTTCTAGCTATGACTTGGCCTTAGTGGGAAAGGGAAATATCTATAATATGATGGCTTTTCTGCCTTTAGAAGGCTACAGATGTTCCTGATTGCAGCATGATTTGGAGAGGAATTACCTTTCTGCAGAATACTTGAGTAACTTGCCAGATGATGCTCCATGACTTTGGCTCCAGCTATCTGTGCTACATTACTGTAAGAGACATTTCCTGTATCCTGATTAGTACATATTGCTTTGTAAATGGAAGCACAATCATCTTTATAAAGTCATCCATACTTTGCTTTCACGAAGTCGTCAGCGTCCCGCCCGTTGAAAGGAATGCTGCAATGCCTTATGCTGTCTCCTGGTAGTGACTGCTAGTTTTCTGTTGGCAGTAATTGCTGTAGTTAGCAGTATGCATCTGTGACCTCCCTCCAGTATCTGGCATAATAATGCTCCTGTGTTCCAGTTTGGCCCTGTGACACAAATGAGATAGGAATATGAAAATGAGGAACCATGCTCTGACACTGAATTATTGTAGAAGCTCTGAGCAGGAGCTGTGACCAGAATACAGCTAAGAGGATTCATCGCTGTCTCTCGGAGGCAGCCTGCTCACTGCTTGCTCTGTGGGGGGTAATAAAGCGCATATTAAAGCTGATGAAAATTCTGAATGTTGAGTGCTTGAACTGAAGGGTTCTGCTCTGCCTTTCCTGCCATGGGGGAGTTTTGCAATTTAAGGCCATGATATATGATCCAAATGTTTTATTGTGGTGTTACTGACTCAGCCAGCAGCCACCCTGCACGCTTACTCAGTCTGGTTACTTGTGCTTTTGGCACACACCACCCCTGTGAGCAGCTGGGAGTTAACTGTGGCCAGCCAGGACCGAAAAAACCCAGGAATGTTTGCTTTCTAATGCATTCCAATGTAAGTTAAGGGCGCTCAGAACTCTGTGGAGTCAGCAGACCTAGGTCAGTCATCCCCTGATTTTGTCTCTCTTCCCCATCTGTGGGGTATGCTAATCATGCATGAATTCAAATATTAAGTATGAAAATAGAGGTTTGTAGTGCCTATACTGTGTAGGTCTGCAACGGAATTTGCACACGTGCCAGGACAGTTCACATGCAGTAAATCTCTGCCCTGCAGTGCATGTAAAATAATCTGTTTAATTACAAGCTACTAAGAGTTTACAAGCAAGTGAATCTGATTCATGCACATCATAACTTGCAGGAAAATAATACCTGTACTTGAATAGATGAGCATATAAATGAAAATATTAAAAAAACCCCAAACCTTTATGTGGTTTAATGCAATAACCATCATAGATAAATTAATATACTTTATTGGGAAATCAGCATGTTGGAGCCATACCCTAGTCTGTTATGCAGGGGAATCATGCCAGCATGTAACGACAATACTTAACATGTACAATACTTACTGACTTTTTGCTGTTTAGCACATTGAACGAATAGTAGGTTCTGAACTGGTAAGTGAAGTCTTGCAAAACACAAGTCTTTGCAGCTAAGAGGAGTTTCCAGTTTGGAAAACATGTAAATGCTAAAGCAACATTAATAACAAATTGTAGCTGAATAGGAAAATACCACAGGGATGCTAATCATTAAATATGTTGAAAGTGTTATTTATGCTCATCAATTTGGTCAACCTTCAAGACAGACACTTCTCAGTACAAGTTAGGAGATAGCAGTTCTCAATTATCCACAGCTTGTTAGACCTTTGAACATTGCACAATAAACACAAGAAGTTCTATTTCACAAAAAACTAAATGTGCAACTGTCAATTAATGCTACAGTCTTGGTCTTGTAGTTCTCTATCATGCATAATACTTTAGGGTTTTGTCTTCCATGTGTATTTAAAAAAAAGCTACTACTTACTGCTATTCTGCACAGTTGAAGTTGCTTTTTTTAACTAAAGGTGGGGAAAATTGATTAGCTTGGATACTAGAAAAAAACTCTGCACTGAAAATGTTGTGAGGCACTGGAACAGACTGCCCAGGGAAATGATGGAGGCACCATCCTTGGAGAGATTTAAAAGCCATGTAGATGTGGTGCAGAAGGACATGGTTTAGTGGTGACCTGTCAGTGCTGGGTTAACAGTTGAATTTGATGAGCTTAAGGGTCTCTTCCAACAAAAACAATTCCATGACTGTGGTTAAAAGAAATAGCCATACGTTCCCTGTTAATCAATGAAGTATTCTGTATAGCAGTAATGTATTCTGAAGTTGTTTTTTCCCCTGTTTTTAAAGTGACTAGCAACAACTAGCAGGCTTTTAGTTGCATGATACCAATTGGCTTGTACCTTTCTTGGAAAAGCATGGACCCATGGCTCCAGCTATGAATTACTAATACTTATATATACTAATTTAATTCACTAAAAGCTATTTAGAAGTGTTGGCTTGATTTAGTCACTGGCATTCTGCAGGAGGAATAGGTGGGTAATAAAAAGCAAAGCAGTCACCTCCCCCAGAGGTGTTTATTAGCTCTTTCTTAAAGGGGAGACCATAATTCACTGTGGTGAGGCTTATTATACTTCTTTACACTTTGTTAAATATGGGTCTGTAAACTTTGTCTGGGAGGGTCTGGAGTGTCTTCAGTAAAGTAGGTCTTGGAAAGTGACTCAAGAATCAAATCTTGCCCAGATTAGAGGCCGTCCTAAATGTAAGTTTTCTGCACGTGTGTACATAAATATGGGTATAAAGGCAACATTGTCTACCATTCTGATAGTAACTGTCCCATTGCACACCTGCTGTGCGCTGTCACTGCTTCACATTTAAAAGGCAGAGTCATCTACCTTCACTATCTGAATGCCTAGGTTATATTGTGTAACTATTGACACTTTTTTTCTCATTTGACAATATCTGTGGTTTTTGTACAGTCATTCTTACTTTTCTTTGAAACTGAGTGACCTTAGATGGTATTTCATGGCAGTCATGATGCTTCCCCTGTTAACAACATATTTTAGTAGATGAAAGCCCTGCGTGCCTGCCAGTGCTGTGGAGTTGTTGTAGCTCAGGAGGTGTTGAATTGCCTTAGCCCAGGACTGGCCATTCTGGGTCATGTAGCTGCTGTCACGCACTCCCAGACTGGTCCTCCTCAGAGTTAAGATTTACTGTGCACTCTAAACAGATGGCAACAGCACTGGTGAGTGGAAATACCTCAAATGCATTGTTCTTTCCCTCTCTGCCTAGGAGAACAGAGGAGCATCAACTGACCCAGGGTAGACAGTTAGGAACTGACCTCACAAAAAAAAAAATTCCTCCTTTCTCCCTGATTTTCAGTGGAAGGAAAATACATATATATTTCAGAAGTAAATATAGCAGTCTTGTATTTTTGTGTGGCCAGCTCTGGCTGCAGGATTTTGCAGCACTCCGTGATCAAGAAAGAGAGCAAGACAGCCATCTGGTCCCTGCCCATCAACATTCACAGTTCTCCCAGCAATTTGCATTCTTATTTTGCTGTGGAATTAGTACTGTTTCCAAGACACAGGGGAGTCTAGAGAGACTTCTGAAGAGATCATTTTATTCCTTGTGATGCTATTTATTAGGGAGATAATTAAAAATTCACCATAAATGTGCTTTAATTAATACATCAAGATGAGAATATAAATCCCTTAGGGTGAAAGAAGAAACTTCACCTTTAAATATAAAATGTACCTTATGTGCTTTAAAGTAGACCTTTGAGAATGGCAATTTTACTTATCTCAGCTTTTTAGAAAGTTGAAATCTCTTTGTAACAGGTAGGTAATGATTTCAATTGCTTTTTTTTTTGTAGGTGAAGAAATAACAGCACGTATTGAAGTGGAATACTGGTATTTTCATATCTGGGAAATTATCCGTTTTACACTTTTGGTACATAAATTATCTGAATAATAGTAGAAGAAATTCAGACTTCATTGGCAATATAAAGCACCAAAGAGAGCTTTTAAGGAGAAGAATGCTTTTTGAACTTTATTTTCTGTAGATTGAAGAAAAGGGAAAATACTTAAATAGGTACCTTATATATAAGAGGTCATATTATTCAGAAAAACACAATAGCGTTATAATTTAATTCTGTGGCTTATTTCTCTTGAGATCTCACTTGGTATCTCAGCATTTAACGTGTGCCTTCTCAGATTGTCTGATGTGCTCTCTGGGTTTGCTTGAAGCTGTATTGATGTTAAACCTACCTGATAAATATTCACAGGAAACTGCTGGGGAAAACATGAACAAAACATAGAATCATAGAATGGTTTGGGTTGGAAGACACCTGATACCTTTGTTTACCCCAGTGCAGATAGCACAACTTTCTGTTGGTTTTTGTTGATGTCTGTGATAAACCTCTGTGAAATAAACTGGGGCTGAGCCTGCCCTGGCCATGCAAGAGCACTTGGGGCTGGCTCTTCTGGTTCCAGGAACAGCTTTGGGCTATGTCTTCAGCAGCCACCAGCTTTTTCTGACCTTGCTGTCTTCAATGAATTTAGGCAACCAAGTTCCTCCCAGAAACACAAGTGTAATAGTAAATTTGTGTTCTTAACTTGATTATCCCCAGCACCCAGTGGTGTTCTTGAAAAAAGAGCATTGTGCTTTATTTTTAATGAAGATGCAAAGCAATTTGAACCTGAATGAAAAATAGCTTACTGTTTGGTTTGGTTTTTTGCTTGCAACTGGTAGAACGTGTAGGAAAATAACTCGGAATGAAAGGTAATGCAGGATACTATGAGAAGCTAGTTAATACAGCTATATAAATACTTCTGTTGTTTTTAGCAAGAAAAAAAATACTTCAAATAGTTCAGATTCTATTTTTCTTTTCTTGAGGCCAAAGCAGAGCTAGAAACTGCACTATACATTCTTATTCCTCAGCCTTCAACCAGCCTTGTTGCAAGCCTGCTGATCCCTGCCGTACTGCAGAGGCAGCTGTAGTGGCAGAGCCTGTGTTTTGATAGAAGGGGCTGTGCCCTGCCTTTCGGGGTGCACAGGGCTCCGTGTGTGCGGGCTGATGGCACACGCAGGGCCGGGGAGGCTGGGCTAGGGCTGGGTTCAGCACTGCAGCTAGCCCCTGGCTTCAGCTGCTTGCACTGGGGTGAAAGTGAAGTAATGAGAGCAGTGAATCAGGCCTATAATGTCTTGTCAGCCCATAAGGTAAAAGGAGTAGTTGGGAGTTTTGATTGATTTGTTGTTTTTCCTGAAGTTGTAAAGAGCAGAATATGTGCTGATGGTATTTCTGAAGCCCGTGTTCTTTAACCAGGAAAAAGCTAAGCCTGTCTGCTGCTGGGGAGGAAGCAGATCTTGCTCATCAAGTGGCCTTCCTTAAACTAACTGCCATATGAAAATCAAAAGAAACAAAAAAACTTAAGCTTTGAATTCAATAGAAAGCAGAGCCAGCTAAACATGGGGATCAAATTAGAGTCATGTTTATTTGATGCAAAGAGAAACAAATGCATTAAATATATGTTGCTTTTCTGAACTACAACAATATTGTCCTACTGAATAATCAGATCTGAAAGAAAGAAACAGGGAAAGATCTGTTGTGGAAGCAAAAAGAGAAAAAAGGAGAAAAAGCAAAGGTCTTTTTTTTTTTATTTTATATATGGCTTTGTCATGTACCATTTTTTGAGAAACAAAGGGTATTAATACATAGTGCAGGTGTTAATGCTGGAACTCATGTAGGTTTACTGGGTTTATATACAGTATTACAAGCACAAGTAGATATGTGAATTTTTAAGTTTTTGGGGGTTGGGTGGCATGTTGTTTAGTTTTAGGCTTTTCCCCCATTTAGCTTGACTTATGAGTTTCCAGTATTGAACTGTTAGCATAAAAAGGATGTACTTCCCTTCTTTGTAGAATAAGCAGTACAGGACTCTATAGAATTGTCTAGTTAAAATAATTACCTCTTTCTGCCCTCAGTTTTTCAACTTGTTTATCTCTATTCTGTCTGAAATGTCACTCTGGGTTTGAACGATCTCAAGTCTTGAAGACTGAACTCAAGTTTCGTATTTTAGCACCAATATTGAAAAGTTAAACTAAAAAGTGTTGTAAAGCGGTTGTGCATGCAGACTTAGCAGAGGGTGGAGTGTTATTCAACTGAAATAAAGAAAATGCCCTTTTTTTCTGAAGACTGACATGGGCTTGGCCATGAGTTTTAACCCAGGATTCTTGGTAGCCTAGTGTGGGGTATTTTCGCTTTTTTTTTTTTTGTTTGTTTTAACAGAATTGGGCTTCAAGTATAAAATGATACATCCTTTCTTCCTTAGACCTGCATTTGGTAACTTTCAGGGAGGACTGTTTTATGATGTCTATCTGTTAGTGACTGATGATGTTGCCTATAGGTTTCAAGGTGTGTTTTACTTATGTGTGTGTCTAAACATTTAACTTTCAGAAGACACATTTTCTGTTCTCTATTATACATTGTTCTAGTAGCAAAAAGAGTTATATGTATATCGGAAAAGTTTGATTTCTACCTCAATTCTATTATGAAGTTTGTTCTTAAGTGAGGCTGGTAATCTGTCTGCAAATCGCTGCTGATATTGAAATTCCTAACAGAAGGGGAGGTGCCAAATGTGATATTTTTATGGCCACGTTTGTTCTGGGGAGAAGTATATACATAATTAAAGTTAATGTTGCTTAGAGCATGCTCAGAGTCCATCATCACGTTATCCTCACATGGCCTCAGATACCTGCCCCAGCTTGCTAGGGGTGCCAAAACGATGATAATTTACTCTTTCACAGACCTGTAAGAGTTTTGCAAACAGAGCCCTCTAATATATTCCTGCTTTAGCAATGGAGAAATTGGAATAACTGATTGTTTGATTTTGCATAGCTAATAGATTACTTGGGTCAGATGTACCTGGCTCATAAAACCATGTCCTATCCTCTTGGGCCATGCTACAGATGATAGAATTTATTAGTATTGAGAGTCACCAAAAAGACCCCATTCTTTACTGTGATTTAATTGAAGACTGGTTGATGCTCTCACATCTGCAGCAAATGCTAGAAAATCAAACAAGCTCCGTGGGTTTCTCAAAAATGCTTTTGACTTGTGTTTTTAAAGTTGAGACCTTACTGCATATTCTTATTATATACGATGGTACAGCTGATGAATTACTTTTTAGATCAGAAAAGAATGCTGATAAGTTGGATTTGGTATTGTAGCTGTCACTGAAGTAGAAAACGTTATCTTTACTAGAAAATATATTTTGAAGAGTCTCACTTGCCTTTGCTTTTGTGTCACACGCATGATAAAAATCCGTATTCAAACAATCGGGGTAAATGGGCTTTACTTGTGAGTCATCAGACTCTGCACTGTTCGCTTATGTGGGGTGAATGTCTCTGAAGGGGGGATTGTGCTGTTGTTAAACAGTGAAAGCATATAATTGAATTATACAGGCCAATCTGTTGTTCTGGTTTTTTTTTTTTATTTTTTTCTGAACTAGATGTTAATTTAAAGCCGCTTTCATTGTCTCTCACTCTCAGCACTTGCTGAGGTTTTGCTCAGCCACAAGAGGACAAAGCCAGAGAGGGATATGCAGTGCTGTGCAGCAATCCTCTGTAGCATTAGCCCTCTGCTTTTAACGTGAAGGGGCAGCTGGCATGACCTGCTCATTCCAGCACCTTCTCTCTCTTGACAATGGCTTGCTGTCAATCATTTCCAAAGATGTTTTCCCCAGATTACACCCCACTAAGGGTAGACTCAGGCTGAATAGGGTCAGAGTATATATTTGTTTCTCACGCAGTCTAATTTTCCTCCTGTACCTAAGAATAGACTTGCTGAATGCAGAGTACAACGCTTCTATTGAACATTGTTCCTGACTCATCTCTGGGGCAATGTGTTCAAAGTGAAGTGGGCTAATTAAAGTATGGGTCTGTGTGCGTCAAAAACTTTGTGGTGTAATAATTGGAATGTCATCTGGGATTTTTTTAAAAATGAGATGTGGCACAATCTGATAAGTACAGAAGAAGAATGATTTGTATTTTATGTTTTTAATATGCTGCACAGACAGGATGAGCTCCACATCAGGAGAGTCCTTTGCAGCATAGATGATAAATATTAGTGATACTTGCAGACCACTCAGCACCTTCTACCAGGGTATCATTCAGCTTAACTGTTTTTGCGGAGGAAGAAGTATTACCTGTAGTAATTTTTCTTAAGGAGAAGTTGTTTGCCAGAGGTGGTGGAAGGAAGTGGCTGGTATGACAGTCAACAGAGGTTAGTGAGAGCTAGCTTGGTTTGTGGGTGGGTTGGTGACTGTTGCAAAAAAGGCTCATTCTATTATGATTAGTGTTGGGGTAAGTCTGCAAGTTTGAAAAGTGTAATCGGGTTCAGAATTTGCAGCCCCTCCCTACTGCCCCTCCTGGCTATAGAGATACAAGAATTTCTCTCTCTGACAGCTAATTAAACCAAGTTCAACATGTATGTTGTAATCCGTGAAAAAATAATCATCTTCTCTAATGGCTGGAAAGAGCTGTTGTAGTTTAAAAATATTAAATAATTAACCTTTAGTCCTTAGAAATAAGAAGTTTAAAAATTACTTTAGTGTCTCAAATTTCAACAGAGGGCAGTGTGACATTGCTATATGCATCTCCAGAGCATTTTCTGTTGTGATGATTTATGCGAAGACTCTTCCACTCAGTGTCCTCATTAAGCTTATTATAGGAGTAATAGCATTGCTGAAAGCACGGGGAAGATGTAAAACAGAAGAGACTTTTACAATGGCTAGATGTGCTAAAGGCAGGATAAACTGGAGAACATTTTAAGGTAATGGATGGAATCAATTACAGCAGCATCCCAGGATCCAGGATAGCAAAAAGGGTTCTGCAGTGAGCCATGGGGAGAGGTTATTGTTATGGATCAGTTCCTAGTTGGGGAGTATTTCAGCGAGTATGTCTGGTGTGCAGAGCTCAGCCAGAAGGTTTCAGGCTATAGAATCTAGTTACATTGAGATGTTTCTGCTCTCCCATTATTTGGATGTCCCAAATGGCTGTGGTCTCCCAGAGCAACAGAGAGCTGTCAGGACCAGCTGGTTTAAGTGGTGCCCCAAATGGATGCTGCACATCTCCTGTCAGCATCACTTGCTACACAGGTTGCTTCAGACTGTTCTTTCATAGGTATTTTCTTACAGCTACTAATAACTACTGCCTGGGAAGTAGCATTTTAGCAACATCAGACCAGAAAGGGGCTTTCTGGGTCACTGAGTTCAGTCTCTTGCTATAACAGAAAACTGTATCACATAAACCCCTTCAGAAATTTATCACACTTCATTTTAGAGCAGACATTGCCTTACTCCAGGGGTGACCTACCTCAGATGACTTGGAAATACAGAAATCCAACCTACTTTTCTATTCATCCACTCCAGTTTTCTGCCTGGCAGGTCTTAGGTGAGGAGACCCTACCCCAAAATACCGAACAGAAAGTGTAACTATTTAATCTGTTAAATGAAACAAACCCAAACAATAAGTCTTCCATTGGGATTTTTTTGCATAAGAAAAATAATAAGTATTTGTGTACACCCTTTAGGAATGCCATGTTTTGTACTCTGCCTGCTAGTGCTACAGCAGCAGTTAATTAACAAACACAATTCCCAGAGCTGTGTTGACATTAATCATTGTTGCCGGTGCACAAACAAAGATGTTTTGGCATGAAAAGGTGCCTTGGTAGTTGAAGTTCTTGCTGTTGCTAAACAGAACAACAGCATCAATTTAAGCTCAGTTTAAAAATAAGGAAAAAAGTGATGTTTATAAATGGAAGAGAGCAAAGCATCATGGAGATAGTTGCCTGTAAGAAAGGAACAACTGTGAGAATAAAGGTTAAAATAATTGGATGTTACTTTGGGAGTAAGTATTAAATTACTATGAATAAGGAGCAGCAGTCTGCTAACATGAGACATACACATGCAGAATTGTTGTGCGGGAGTAGCTGTGGTATCTCCTGAGAAATCAATGGAAGAGGTGGAACCTCAAGGCAGAGTATGAACTTGTGCCTTTTATGTTAGCTCTTTCTGTTACAGAAATCCTTTTAATTCAAAAGCTCTTTAACTTCTTGTATGTCAGAGCTACAGAGACTCGTTGGCCAAAAGTTGGCTTATGGTCATCTTAATCTCCTTGACCCACGATTTCTGTTTAAATAAAGGTATAATATCAATTATAGTGTATCAGTGAAGGAGAAATACAGCACTGAGCATAAACAGAAAGAAATTTGTGTCACTCACTGTCCTCTGAAACTGAATTGCGTGGTGTATGTGCATCCTCATGAAACCCTATAAGAAAGATGAGAAAGAACTTGCAATTCTTTCAATAGGAATGAGCTTGTAAAGCAGGACTGGAGTCTCTATTGGGGAGTCAAATGACGGGGCTGGGAAAATGTATGAATAGGGAAAATGAGGAAAAAAAAAATTCAAGAGACTGTTTTATGATAGACAAAATGAAGATAAGCAGTATTTAACTAGCTTCATTGAAAATTAAGCCTATATTTAGCCTGCTAAATGGCTGTAATGGCTGTTAAAGGAAATACACTATATACAATTTGGATCCAGATTTCTACTATTGACGTTCGTTGCATGGTGGGATGATGTATGCGGCTACATTAGTTCCAGTCACATATGGCTTTCTCCCTGGCAGTTGATCTGTATACTTGTTATTACTATTCCAGAAAACACGGTAATTATAGATGTGAATGCACATACATTTTCCCCTTCTGGAATTAGAAAGCAGCTATGCGTTGCTGTAAGAGCATATCTTCAAAATTGCCCCTGATGCTATTCGGTTGAATAATTCTTGTACTGCTTGCTGTAGTACAGGAGAGCAAAGCTCCCGGTTCCTTTTACAGACCTTGTTTTGCCATTGTGCAGCATACTGGGTAAGCTCCTGCTTTTGAGAGAGAGGGTTTTCCTGCAGATTGCTGATTTCAATTTGTTCTAATCATATTTACAAGGAGGTAACCTGAGACAGCATCACTGCTCCTGTTCCATCCTTCTGGAAGGATCCCCAGCTTCTGACCGTTGCCAAAAAATCAGTGCTTTGTAATCTCGAGCAAGGAAAGACGGAGGACTTCAGCAGGCAGCGGTATTCACGCGTTGGACTTCTCTGCCGTTTCTCAGAATGGCTGCAAAACGGCAAAGTTTATGCAACATGCCTGAGCTGCGTTTGTAGCTATTTTGCCTGCTTTTCGGTGCGCTCTGAAAAAGCTGGTTGTGTTTTACTCTGCCTGCCAAGTGTGCGGAGCACTCGGGAGGGGGCAGTGCGGCTCCAGGGTTCAGGGACTGCGTGGTGGTGGAGAAAAGACTGTGCCTTCTTTCCTCCATCTATCAGCAAACGTGTGACAATGTCAAACTGTACCATTTCATAAATGTGAACAAAATATAGTTTAACAATCTGATTTCACCCCATCTCCAAACTGCTTGCAGACATTTTTTCCTTGACAAAATGCCCATCGAATCAAAATTCACTTTGTAGTTTTATTTAACAATATGGTTTTTTGGGTTCTTTTTTCCCCTCCGGTTGAGGGGTGGGAGCCCCCACCTCAGAAATAGCTTTCTAAATAGTTGTGTTGAATGACAGATGAATTTTTGTTGGTATGTTGGAATGTTTCATGGTACCGTACTGTGCTGTGATACTGTGATTGATTGTATCTGAATACTTGATGCCCAGCACTGGTATTACAGTTTTGTATTTTAGGCATATGCAGTCCCTATGCTTTATGCAGGAGCTAATGGTATGAACAAAGCACCTTCTGATGGTATTATAAAAGCAGTGTCTGCTTGCATATTGAGCAGAAGGGGGACAAGCTATTATTAAATGATTGTAGGGAAGAAGAATATTCCCTTCCACCCTTAGGCTAATATTAAGTATTCTCAAGGTCAATTGTAAGAGAATATAGAACAAGACAAGAAGCATAGGTACTGTCAGTTGTATTTTCTGTTTTCATGTGACTATAGCCTTAAAATCAGAATTATTTATAGCTATGCTGTATCTCCCTGTGACCCCGGTTCCTCTAGTTCAGGATGCCCGTTATTTGTGCTCAAAAAGAAGCTGCAAGTTCATCTTTGAGTTTCTCCCTTTTGTGCATAACAGACAATAGGAAGTGCCTGGAGTTTTCTTGGATTCCAATTCTAATTACGGTTTTTCTTCTGCATATGTATTTGATCTTTTCAATACCTGGAGATTCCTGTATACTGAGACTGCTCAAATATTTGACTGGATGTATTGGTTTGGATGTATACTTAAAAAAATCTGAAATGATGTTCTAAGGAAACATCTAGGTGCAAACATGAGTTGAAATTTAAAGGCAGATTTACACTTCTGTCTTGCTTGTATTGAAGATAGAAATAGCTGGGGTTGGGCATTTCTTCATCTGGGTAAGTTGCTGATGTTCTCTAGTTCTGGCTCTGCATGCTGTGGAGATGTGATCTGCCTGAGAGGTAATGCTGTGAGCTTTTTCACAAGCGTATAACATGACATGTGGAGGTTAGAGGATAAAACTTATCTTTGAATTTGTTTGAAATTTAATTCAACATAACTAACATCAGAATAACTTGAATAATTTAATGTTAAATATTGCTTTTATGTGTGTGAACTTTGCTGCTGGTGGAGGCTAATAGAAAAAAAACACAAAATGGTGGGAAAATTCCAATGAGCCATTTTAAAACAAAAGAGCCTACTTTTAATCCATTTCAGTATATGCACAAGCTTTAAACAAGGGGTTATTCAACCACTCTCCTATTCATCATTCACAACAGTACCATTTCTAACCTTTCGGGTCTCTTTGAGTAAGTCACTTAACCTTCTTTTGCCTCAGTTTCCCATTTGTGAAGTGCACAGGGGTAATAAATCTTGTCTACTTCACATGAATTATAGGACACAAAGTGCAATGCTTAAGCATAAATGCCAGCCCTGCTGAAGTCAAAGCAAAGTAAACTGATTTTATACTAATTTTATATTAACCTGATAATATATTTATTGAAATAATTGCATGTGTGTTAGTTAAACGTAGTTGTTAGTCTTGTAAGTGGCTGCAGAAATGGAGACATGCATACCTATAAGTCTTTCTGGAGGTTTTATGTCAGCTGACTGTGGGTAGACATCACTATTTATATATTTTATATATATATAATATACATAAAATATATATATATGTATTTATATTTATAGGCATTATTTATTAGAACAAACATAATTTGCTAATGTGTGGATTATAAGTGCCTGTGTAACTATATCACTTCAGCTGATAAGTTTGTGAGAAAAGTTGTACAGGAAATCCAGCCTATGAAAAATTGCTTCTATGTATCCTGCTCTGCAACCACAGAGTTAATTTTTGAGTGGCTAAAAGTTTTTAAAACTTTTTAGTGAATGAAGGTGAATTTAAATCAAATCTGAGCCAAATTAAGCATGACCTTCTTTTGAGCGTCCTCGGGTAATTCAATTTTCTGTTAGAATTTTTTTCTACTTTAGAGTTGAAGTGTTTCAGAATAATTTTTGGATAGAAAATTTCAGTCTAGCTAGCTACCTGACTATGTGCTTATCATGTTTATCATAAGCAGTTTCTGGAGTTGAAGGTACATTGGCTCTTTGAGTTATCCCTATTTGGCAGAGTGCTCTGATACATGCTGAACTTGAGGTACATACTGAAGCTGCATTCATTTGAAGCTACGTGTCTGCTTGTATGCTTTCTTGAAAATAAATGTATTTTAGCAAAGTAGTGAACACATACTTAATTGGGACTTAATAATTAACTTCCTCTTTATTTGCATAAAAGGCATTATCAAATGTATCATTGTGATGCATTTTCCTGTCTTGGTCTCGTAACTCGGCATTCACTTCTAAAAAGAAGATGCTTTGTTGCGAGTGCTTTTGCCTGCATTCTGTTTTACAGAGCTCCATTCCTCCTCACATTTCCATGCCAAATAGCGCAGTGAGAACCAATCAGGGAATGTGACAAATGTTGAGAACGTTTCTATCTTCCTTCGCTGCCAGTGGAGCACTCATTCTGTTTTCAGGATGTCAAATGATGTGTGCAGGCAATAAGCTTGCCTCACTAGCACTCAGCAGGGGGAAAGAAAAAACTAACAGTGCCCGTTCTCTGTCTTTATAGGTGAAGTGAGCAAGTACATGTCTCAAACACTATTTCACAAAATCCATTAGAATTTTCTGAAAAAAAGAAAAAAAAATTATTCTTATTTATAAGATTTTCTCCCTTCATTTCAGAGCCTAATTTTAAGGCATTATATGTTTTTCTGTAACCAATGATTAGATGGTTATCAGCTGTATACTAATCTTTCCCCTCTTGTTCTAAGGCTAGTTAATGTAGAAAGGCAGGTAATGCAGCAGTATTATGCAATGAATGCTATCACAAAGTGTATTATTTGCTATTCAAGGCTTGATTTCACAACTCATTATTTATGTAGTTTCAGTTATACTGAGTTCCCTTGGGCCATTCAGGTTTTATGCTGGTGCAAGTGAGAGCAAAAACTAGTCCTCTTATTTGTATATTCTCAGCATAGATCCCCACTTTAAGCACCTAATTTCTGTATTTGTCTGTGCAACTCTGGCCTTCCCTCCCCCAGCCCTTTTCCAGGGCTGGCTTTTCCAGTGGAAGCTCAGTGTCAGAAATATAGGCCGGATGCTGCACTTCACCCCTGGTGCAACTCAGGGGTGCACAGTGCCCCAAAAGTACAAATGTCTTGATTACCATGGGTTGGGCACTGTGTTCATGCCAAACTGTGTGCTTGCAGTTCTGTCTATAGTGAACACAAGCATACTGAGAAAAGCCCTTGCTCTGCTTCACTGGTCCTGCAGGCTTTGTTTTGTCTTCTGGTTTTGTCATAGTAAGATACCTGTGCATATACTTTGTCTGGAATTCTATAATTAAGGTCTAATCAGGAATTTATGCTGACTACTTGTCATAAAGCTTTATTTCAATAAATTCACACCAAAGTGGTGTAGGGGGAAAAAGAATGTGAATTCTAGCAGGTAGCCCATAACTCTGTGTGTGAATGTCCAAAACTGACCTTTTGAGCTCAAACAGAAGCCTCATATGAGATGGCTATAAATTCTGATAATGTCTGAATTAAACAAGTGGCACATTCTAAATCCTCTAGTTAATAAGGAGACATAAACCAGAACCACAGCTTAGGGGGAATGTATGGGGCTTTTTTTACACAGAGTACATAGGGAGAGGTGAGGTCTTGGGATTCTGGAAAGCAGAGCTGGTGTTGAAAAAGAAGGGTTCTCAGAATAAGAAGTGATCTCAGGAAAAAGAGGGACATGAAAGGAGGTGGTGATGCTGCTTCCTGGAGGAAAGATCCTGGATATCAGGTATAAGTAAAGCAGTGAATACCAGGAGATGCCCAGGGACCATGGCCAGAAGGACCTGAGAGGGATAACCCTGTGCAGCTGCACAGCTGAAGCAAGACAAGATTTGGCCTAACCTCCCTGCTGGACAGTGAAGTTGAGAACACTGATAGCACTGAGGGGGATAATGGTAGAAGCTCTAACCTCCTTGGGTTTTTTAAGTAAACCCCAGTATTCAGATCTATGATAGGTTATTGCTTACTCTGTCTCATCCGTGACACAAAGGGGAAACAGCTCCTTTGTGCAGCTTCAGAAACATCCTTTACTGTATCTATTTGACTTTGTGGACCTTTTTAGCATTTGTCCAACGTACGTGGACAAATCTTATTGTGGTAGCTCTTGTAAGGGCAAAATTCCCTCTGGGGAACTTCTGGGAAATATTCAGCTATGTTACATCGCTCTCCTGTGTGTTTTGAAATATCACTAGCGTCAATAGGAGAATCACATCGTATTACACCGCAGGTAGGAAGGACACAATCATTCTAGCAAGATGTTTTCAATAAGCCAGGTCTCAAAAAGAGATCCAAACAATTGTTATGATGAAGAGAAGAGAGGATATTAGTCAAAAATATTGGTTTTGAAGGTGCACAGCTTTGGAGGGGCTACCAAGAGCAAATGTCAGTTGTTTGGCTGTTATACAAGTCTAGACCATATTTCTTTTGCTTGACAATAGAGTTGGGAGACATTAAGTCGGCATGCACAAGGGAGCTGGGAAATGCATTTTTTCTCTCTCAGCAGCTTGAGTGATGTTCAGGTCTTCCTCATGCTAGCACAAGTCATTTTACAGAAAAAAACCCCTCCACTCTTCTGCGTTATTATCAGTGTTCTTTCAAGAAACAATCCTATCTGTGTTATTAATACATTCTTTTCCCAGTAGGCAGAAATATACAGGGAACATTGCTATATATTATGACTCCCTTGTAGTTTATTACAGTTTTTAAAGATAATGTTTCTGTTGTATAATTTAACATCTTTTTATGTGAAGGATAGCAAGGAGGAGCAAGGTATCACATTAGATCTTCTAGCCTGGATTATGGGCTTGAAGGAAAGAAAAGATTCTGACTCTGTCCCTGCATAATGGGATGGCAAAAGGAGTGGGTTTGGAGGGATGATCAAGTCTGTCCATTCAGCTTGGCAGCTGCTGTGGTTTCTCCTGACAAGTATGATGAAATAAATTTAATCTCTAAGAGCTGATGTCATGGACTCCTGTGTTTCCTGTTGGATTTGAAAAAAATCTCACTCTGAAGGGCCCTTCTTGGGATAGTGCATTTACGTGTTGACCATGTAATTAGATTGAGTCAAACACAACTGCCTTATAAAAATAATGTAGTTGCTATAGGACTACCTGAATTACCAAACTGTCTAAAAATGCTTATGAACAAAATGTTCATTCATATTCTCTCTCTCATCCAGTAATTTATGCTGAGGAACTTCTCCATCTAGTTGTTTTGATCAGCTATGTGGAAGAAGCCTGTATGTAGTATTGATGTAGAATTGATATAGTAAGTTACATAAAGTTTCCCTATTGCATCTTAGGAAGAAAATAAATACTCCAAAGAGTAGAGGTTATGAGTCCCAGTGAAAAACAACACTTTAGCTTAACTGCACATACAGGCTGGTAAATATACTGCCTTCTGTCATGGAAGGAGAACTATAAATGCATATTAGCTGAATCTATGCCAAACGGTCTCACTGCACTTGGATCATCTCAGTGATACAGAAAGTACTACTTCTTGTCAACATAAATTTTTAGATTATTTTCACGGTGGGGAAAAAAAGAACTTGTTTTAGACCTACTGCTATGTTATATATCAGAAATACAAAATGCTGATTGTATCAATTTCAAACCCAGGACAATTTAGAAAGATGAAATGCTGTAGACATATTGTAGTATCTGTGGCAATTATGTGCATCTTGTTTCTCAGAGAGGTTTATTTAAGTTTATATTTAGTTCTAGAAATGAGAAAAGAAAAGGAAAGGTGTCATGCCAGAAATTCAACCTGCCAGAGGGATACTAAAAGGACTGTAAGGGCAATTCGACTTCATTATTTTCTACTGAGACAAGTAGAGAATAGAGAATTTAGAAAGCTGGTTTATTGTTTCATTTACACAGAGGATAAGCAATTGTGAATGCACCTCTGCGAGGCTTGCCTGCCCAACAAGAAAACAAACAAATACCTTCAAAACTGGTTGAGATTTAGGTAGGACTAGCCTCGTGTCCTGTACACGTGGCCTGTAGCAGCAAGCCATGAAGATAATCTCGGAGCTGTCCTTAATTTAATTTGGGCCAAAATACTTGGGAAGGGTTTAGGCAAGGATTGTAATTGCTCACATCATTAAGGTTGAAAATAGCTGCTGACGGGAGTTATTCTCCTGTATGACAGTATCTAGGAATTGCAGTCTAGGGTGCGATAGCCTTTCATTAACATCAGCACCCAGGATAATGATACAAGTAAAACTGCTGTACTTTATTACGTTCTTGCTGTCATTTAATTGCTTGATAATAGGTTTTCATAACAATAGAGACCCATGGAAAGTTGGCTGGAGTAATCCCAACTGGTGTATTAACTGTAGCAAAGTTGCCATTAATGAAGCGAGTTGTTTGGGGAGGTCATTCAGAACAGATGGCTATTATTTAGGGAAATAGCTGTAGAACTGTGTCTCATGAGAGAAGCTGAAGTTCCCATATTTAATATGAACTGTATGAAAATGTGCAAAAGGGTTCCCAGGACCAGGTAGACAAAAGAAGTGCTATGCTGTAAAACTTCACAGTGGAGCTGTTGTGAAAAGTAAGTGCTGAGAGGTGGAATGTGGGTTGTCTTGCTTTGTTTTTAATATGGTCATATATTCTCTTAATGAACTTAACCATGAGCAATCTATTTTTGTTTCATTTCATGAGCTGGTTTTGCATGCCTATATACAAACCTCACACAGAGCGTAGGCAGACTACTACCTTTGAATAATAATATTAATCAATATTAATAATACATAATGCTCACATGCAAATGTGTGCTTACATATGCAGACATGGGGGTTCAAACACAGTGATGCAAATGTTGAAATGCTGGTATTTGTTACATTTGATGTTAAGGAACTCTACTGGGATTTTCTTCTCGTGAAAGAGCTCATGTCTCATTTGATCACTCTGGGATGCAGTTTTAGGAAAATTAATTAGTTGGAGTAGAGTGGACTGTGAATTTTATTTTCATGAGTATGGGACAAGCTGTTTTGTAATTTCATTGTAATTTCCAGTGTGAGGGTGGGTACACAAGAGGACAGCAAGTGTAGCCATTATTGTTTTGTTACTGAGAGGTGAGGCTGAGATAAAATAATTTTCCAGAGAGATTTCTCATACAAATTGAAGTTGTAGCTGCCAGTCAAATGTCTTTTCCATTTGTGACTTCCAGCTTTCACTTATAAATTTCAATGAATAACAAAGGAATTTAAAATCCTGCAAAAGACCATACTGAGCAACAAACTATTTTTTTGAAGAGCCCTTTTCCCTCCCTCACCTAGATGGGAAATAAATACAATCCCAGCTTCCTAAATCATTCTAAAATTGCCAGATATCCAATTTCCCTCCCATAAGAGGCATCTTAACCTCACAGAGAAGGGATATATTACTTTTTGGATTCTCTTACTTCTTATCAACATTAGGAGCTATTGTGTAAAGCATACATGTGTCAGTGCAGTTGGGTCTGTTATATAGGAGAGTGGACTTTTGCAGCAAACTGGGATATAGGGAGGGTGTCCAGCAGTGTAACTGGCCTCTCTGTACTTTAGGGGCTGCGTTTTAAAAGTCGAGTGTACTGCTGATATCACATGTGGTTATCCATTAACTACAAATCAAATACTGGAAATTGCATAGTCAAAATACATGGACCTCAGGTCTTGGTGCACTCACAGGTCTGGAAAAGCCAAAGCTTGTCTGGCCCTAGCCTGACTGAAGGGTGATTTTGCTATTTGAGTTGTAGCTTCAGCCTTGACATTCTGCTGGACATGCTCTGGCCACTGCACAGCTTTTTCCTTCTGGGCTATGGATTTGGGTCTTTTCAAGCAGCTTTTCCACACTGGTGCCAGAGCAGTGGAAGTCAGGCACAAAACTGAGAAGGCCACTGACTTTCTGAGTAAGATGCAAAATGCACTGTTCATTTCTGAAACTTCAAGGTCTGCAGACATCACGAGGGATGGCCATTGCACACAGAGACAACTCATCCTTAAAAGAAAGTTGTGCCATCATTTCTAGATGATTTTTCCTTTCAGACAAATTTATCTGCTCCCATTTCCACTCTAGTAAAAACACTTACTGTTTTATGTGTAGTTTAACAATGCATGTTCAATGCCTAATTATAAATGTTCGAGTAGTTCCAATGTGCTTATATCCCCGCCTGGGAGGAAACTGAAGACATCTGCTCTAAGAGCTTCTTCTCTGATCTGCTGTTAACAGAGTAGTGATGTTACTCTACAGAGAAGATGCACTGTGCCAGCCCTTTCCACTACCGGGTGAGGCCAACTTGGAAAAAATAACTATATCACCATCTTAAATATGATGAAAGTTTGTAACTTGTTTGCATGTGCTCTGCAACAAATGGGAATTGTAACATCCATGAGCTGTTGTATTCACTGCTTTGGGGATATGAAATGGCTGTAGGTTGTTCATCTCTTAAAAAACCTAAATTGTTCACATGGAAAGCAAACTGAATTTTTATTTAAATATTTTAATGCAACCATGAGAGTTGATCTATTTTAATTTTTTTGTAGTCTTGTACTACAGAATTCCTGTATTAAATGCAATCAAACAATGCAAAATATTTTTCAACAGAGAGCTAGTCATTTGCAGAAATGGGTCAGTGAATGTTAAGGATGTACCAAAGCTACCAAATGTAAGTTGTGGAAGATAAGGATGTAAAAACTTATTAGATCACTTAATCCTTCAAACCTCCAAATGCAGGACAGTTTCTTGGAGAGGACATGTCAAACTGAGTAGAATTACTGCAGCAATTAGTATTTTTTTGTGTTTATTTTGTTTTACTGATATATTAAAAATACTGGGAGTGAGTAACAGCAGGGTCTTACTTGCTTTTATACAGACAGGGTTGTATAACCCCCTCATAATCAGTGTTTTATACTAATATGGTGTCTTTCTTCTGAGTGATAAGTGTAATACTCTGTGATGGGGAAACTAGCCATGGAATATCTGGGGGATGCCAACCATCAGGTGTGGCTAAAGCAGTCATATGTAAGGACTCCTTCAGAATCCACTGAAATCAATGGAGAGAGGCTCAGTGGTCTCTCAATCAGACTTGGGATCACAGAATTCCTTCTATGAAAAAGGTGATCTGTTCTTGGAAGAAAAGTTTAGGTAGCACAAAACTTCTCTCTTAATTTGCATGGCAGATCTTTCAAGTTAAATTCATGGCAACATCCTCCTGGGGATGTAAACTTCCTGGAGAGGCAGCTGAGTCTTGCTTCAAACTGCTCGGACTTGGCTGGATTTGAAGTGTGCACATTTTCTTGGTTTTGTTGCTTGTTTGCAATCCAAAGATCTAATTCATTCCCATGTTATACAGACCTCTTCTGTGTTTGTGCATAAAGTGATGTCTTTAATCAAGCTTTACTGTAATGGTGGGAAATGTTATTAATAATATACAAAAATCTATTTCATGTAATTAAAAGTGGAGAAGAAGGTACTATTTTACTACTATGCTGACAGTCTGTCTTTGATCTTGGAACCTTTGTCAAGGTATGTTAGTAATAAAAATGAATGTCCTCTCATTTTAACCTTGAAATAAAGCTATGATTATGTTTACTAAGCCAGAACTGCCCTCTGAAAGTAAAGTACTGCATTAATTGTACTCCAGAATGGGATCAGTTGGCTTTTCTAACCTTTTCTTCCCATGTCTTGTCACTTCTGCATTACAAGGCTCAAGCAAATTACCTTAAAAAAGGAAGTGGTAAAATGACAACAATTTTTGCAAACATTTAAGTAATTTAAAAGGTTAATAAAATGCCAGTGCCTGAGGACCTGTATTTGTCAATTTACAGTGGTGTTGTATGAATGGTGTGTTTGCAGGTGACTTGAAGAGCATAGCACTCTTTCTGGCTTCTTTGCATGCCAAATTTGCTTCTGTGCAATACAGTATTTGATAGCAGGATTTAGCCCTTGTACAGATGCTCTATATTCGGCTATAGCTTAATGTACTCTGAAATAAAAATTTCTGTTACTTTGCTTTAGGTAAGTCGGTGTTTTCAGAGTTGGACATCAAGCAGAGGATTGCATATACATTCCTGTACCTTCTGTTTTCCTTCTCTGCTTCTCTCTCCTTAGCTAGCTCCAGCTTATTAATACAGGTATTGATAGCACAGGACCTTCAGGAACTTCGACAGAGCTGCAATAGCTACTTAAGAGGCTGGATAGATATTCCAGCAGGCAAGCCATACTAGCAGATACAGCTATAAGACTAGTAGTAACTGAGCTTTATGATTTAAAGGTGATTGGTATGTTCAGACTTGGCTGTGGGTTGCATTAAACCTAGTGGCCCAGTGCTGAGAAGACACAGATTTTTTGAGAAACAGATGCAAGTTTCTGAAAGTTATGCTGATTGTTTCGAGGTGGCATAAAGCTTTTACCCAGGTCTGTATGTGTTAATTCCAAATATTCACTTGTGATGCAAGGCTATTTTTTTAGCCTCGTTTTTTTAAAAAGTAAAATTTTGATTAAGTAATTGACAAGAAAGTGAATGATACCCTGCCTGTTTTCCTTTTCCTTCTCTCAGTTTCTTGTATTTAGTGTAAAAACTAGGAGACAGCTTTGGAGTATGTTCCAAGAGCCATGGATCATGTCACATCAATGTTTCTAGAATGTTTTAAAATCTAAATTAAGCATGATGGCAACACTGCGTGGAAATTATTTTGCTTTCAAGTGAAAAGAAACAAAGACCATACCATATGTGTTGTACTCCAGAGAATTACCATTTTTGGGTGGATGGATGGATTTGAGATCACTGAAATCATTCACTCGCCTCCTGTGTGTGTTAGTGAGTGACTACGTGTGCTCAAGTGGGATCACAGCTGTCTGCCCTGGCTGCACAATGTCACTTGTACAAAATCCGCTAGAATGGGTCACAGCTTCTGGTGTGTAGTCGATTCTGAAGACTTTTCGTGACCACACAGATTCTACCCCTTCTACCCAACATGTTTACTGTCTTGCTTGCACAAATCCTGCATACATGTTCTGTTCCTTTGCTAGCCTCCAGATAACAGCAGAATATTGCTGTCAATAGGTTATTACTTGTCACACTCTCCCCCTGTATTTATCATGTTATTAATTTTCCTTCGTAATATTAAAAAATGTTAATTCAGTGTTTGCTAAGTCTCCTGTTTCCCAGTGAGAATAAGACCAAGCTGTTTAATCTATCCATGCAACCCACTGCAATTTTTGAAGAATTGTTATAATTTTGATTACTCTGTAATGCACCTCCCAGAACAATTATAACCTCTGTAAACTAAAGCTGCAGCAAGCTGTTTGTTGACAACTCTGGCCCTGGTGAGGATGGCTTTTGGAAACTGCCCTTGATATCTGTGCTTCCGAGGCAGCCTGCATATCAAGTGTGAGTTTGTTATGTGAGACATTGACACACACATCTTTAGGTGAGGATCTTTCAGAGGAAAGCAACTTGGGCAGGGTCAGAGCAAACAGTAAGGTGCTCTAAGGGAGGGTAGCTTTGATCGTGTAAAGCAGTGGAACCCAGTAAAGGGCCCCAGGCAAAACTTCTGAAAATTGAAATTATACATGAAAGAAGGGAAATGAAAATATTCATCAAGTATGACAAGGGCTGCTTCTGTGGGATAAAGCCATTTGGATGGCAGGTTCTGTGGAGGTGCTCAGGTGATTGCATACACATAGACATAGGACCTAACTTCCCTCTTGTTCTGTGGAACCTGGTCTGTTCACAAAACATCTGAGTTGGTTTAGCAGGAATATTGTTTTGCATCACTAGTGGCCACCTCATACACACTCACAATAGTGCCTGGCTATGGGATAGTCTTTGAGATAAACAGGTATGTAGGTGTCTTGAAAAATGACATTGGATATTTTGTGTGCCATGAGCTAAAGCATATGTGTTGCTACCCACAGTGACTTATTTCAAGTAGCTTATATTTGGCATGGTATGCCTTCAGATTACAGAAGGAAATGCTAAGCATGGAGCTCTTATTGCTCCACTCAGGCTTAGCAATTACGAAGAATAAAAAATTTACCAGAGCCTAAGCTCTTAGATAGCTATAAACATGGGGAGAATTAAGGGACAGGAAAATTATAGCAACCCAGCTAAACCACTATAATTAAGACTGAATTGCTTTTTATATTATAGCATTCATGAAGTAGAATGTTGAAATAAATGAAAAGTAAAAGCTCAAATACTGTTTCAGACTTAAATTTTGGTAGGACAAATCCATTTTATCTAACAACGTGTGTGTCACTTTCAGTTTCTCTTGTCCTCCTCCTACTAGTGATGCCTTACCCTCCAGATTCAAATGTCTCCTGAGCTTCCTCAGCTGGGAAGACTGATCCTGCTCTTGCACAGGTAGTGGCTGTGAATATAGCCCTCTGCCACACTCAGTGCCATTTACAAAAGGCTCCTAAATCGCCTGTGTGAGTTTAAACTCCCATGTGTTACAGAATTGCAGACACTCTAACATCCTTTGCATTCAGATTAAGAGCTGAAAGATTGTATGTTTTTGGTGATTTTTCTTTTTTTTTGTAGGAGGGTGTGGGGGTGTTTGTTTGTTCTTAATTTTAACTAATTAGTTTCATACTTTCAGTACTGACATGCTTTTATACAGTAGACCTGTCTGACTGCCTGTGCATCTCCATCAGTCTCCTGCTAATAACATTTGAATCCTGCAGCCAGTTTCCACTGAAGCTGATGGCAGTGTAGAAGCTGCAGATATACTAGGTTCTGCCAAGTTTGGTGAAAATCCTCAGTTAAAGGAAAACAACCTACATTAAAGCTCCTTTGGGGGGAAGTCAGGAAGAACTCAATCCATGTTAGCTTTGAGAGGCAGCAGCCAGACCAAACCAGATAACATGTGTGATCAGCTGGGCAAATGAAGGATGTGGGAAGGAGCTGAAAGTATGTAGAGAGGAGGTTAGCAAATAGAGGACACAGGTCTTGCTGATTTTAAGCTTGTTTGGATCAGCAGGTTTGTAATGGGAATAAATTCCAATGTGTGAAATTCAAAGGCAGCCCTACAGTTTAGGGAGAGAGGCTTTCTTACTGACAGGGAAAAGCAGGTTATAAAAATAGTCAGAAGTCTTAGAAAGTGATAAATATACAAGCAAACAAAATTTAGTGGGGAGAATTCATAGGCTGATGGGGATATGCACATGACAGGTGATATTATGCATGTCTAGACCGCAGTAATTTTATAGGTATATTCTGCATTATTCTGATACAATGAGCTAGATTAGTAGTGATGCATATTCACCTCACTTTCCATTTAATAAACTGTAAGGCAATTCTTTGGAAACCATAAGATTGACTTAAAGATCTTGCTTACATTAATTTGGGACTCACTTTAAATTGTGTCTTGAGTTATAAAATGTCAAATCTTGGAAACAGCTCTGAATCCTGTTTGTGTTCATGGCAAATTGGTTTTGCAAAGGAGGAAGTGAGGCCACCTTTGAGCACTTCTGTAAGTCCCAACCAAACTGAATATTGATCTCAGCATGTTTAAGAGGGGAAGGAACTGTGATTTTGCACTGAATGGGAGCAGCAGTGAAACTTTTTGCTCTGTTTCTAAATTCCTTTTCATGTTAACTTTAGTGTCTCTTTGTAACCATCTGCTGCAGTGCTGTGCACTCTGAACTTGTGTAACATTTAAGGATTTTGTTTGTTTGTTTGTTTCTGGCTGTGGAGAAGAGCTGGAGGATGTGAGCCCTGAAAGTTCAGAAGCAAATGAGCAAATGAGGCAAAGGGCATCCTAGTTTTAAGAGAATTCAGAATTTGTTGTTAAAAACATAGCTGGTTATAAAGATCCTGAAAACCTGAGATAGAGTTATCAGACTAGTGTCTCCACCATCTTTCAAGATCTTCATGTAACCCTAAATGGACCTTTGTTTTGTCCCTGGCTTGTTAGTTGCTGGAAGGTGGATGTGTGACACTTTAAGCTCTCTGTGTTTCTAAGGCGATGAGCTATTTTGGATTATAAAATGTGATTGTTCTTTGAAATAAGTTTTGGTAATGCTTACAAGACTCCCACAGATGAATGATGAGTAACAAAAAGGTAGACTTTAACTCAAAGCTTGTTAAGTGAAGATAATACATAATTTGAAGGGGCAAGAACCTGTTAAACCTAATTTCTCTGTAACATACAGGTGAGAATTCAGATTGGAGGGTGTCTTTCCCTTAGCTATAGGGACAGGAGGAATAGGGTCAAACAGATTTTAATTAATAGGAGTAATAAATGTATGTATCTTCTAGAATTCTGAAAAGGATATTTTAATTCACATTTTATTTGTGACAAGTTGATTCAAACATGCCAACTTGTTTTTATAATTTATAATAAGTAGAGAGTTGTCTTTGTCTTGTTTTCAGACTGGTCTCTATTCCAGAGGTCCACAGTTGGAGTCATTGGGCTTTTACCCATCAGGGCTTTTTGACTTGTCCTCTGCACACTGAAATTTGATGGAGTAAAGACAGAGATGTTTCTAGGTATCCTTTGAACTGTTAAAATGTTTACTACTACTGCCTTCGTATAATAATACATCTGACAGGGTTTGGGGATTCATATAGTTAAAAGCAAAAACGTATGTGTGGTGATTTGGAAGCCCCTACCACAAAGTCATGATGGGGAGTTCAGGAGTATGGGATGGACCTGCTGGAACAGCTTTGATATGATACAAAGTTTAGTGTGTCTTTGTGCTAGAGCTGTAATAGGAGCTATTCGTGACAAGTGGAAAGTATCCCCAAGGTTATGCTGCTGTAGTGCATTGGACTGAAGACAGCTTGAGTTGAATCCAGTTGAGTGGTTTTGATTATTTTGTCAAGAAAAATAACTATAAGGGTTTCCCAATGACCAAACAGAAACGAGATAAAAAATGTTCCAAGGACTTCAAGTGGGGATTGGAAGCTATAGCAAATTTAAAACAAAATTACAAGCTGTAGATTATTATGAGGAGGTTCTAGAAATATGATCACTCTGTAAAGCAATTTCAGAAATCAGGAATGTCATTTCGCTTTGAGAGAAACAAATGCACTGCATGTATGCCAGGAGTGCAAACTAAAATGGATGTGCATGTCCCATACTCTTTGCTACCCCACATTTAGGTCCTATGTTTGAAATCTCCCAGCTAATGAAAAACTACTAGGTATGAGTTTCTTTATGATGCTGAGAATTTGGCCCAAATTTCTTGAGCAATACAAGGTAGGCACTTCATGCGTTTTCAAAGGACAAGAATTTAGGTTCTTGTTTAATTCAGGAACTTGTTGAAGGTGTAGGGGTGTGAGTTAAAAAAATTTTTTTTTTAAATAAATCTGTTTCTTCCATAGCTTGAAGTCATCTTGCAGTGTGTGTTTGTAAGAACAAGACACAGGGGCATGTCTTGGTGAGATACCTGCAGTGCAGTGCTCTGGATGCAGACCAATGTAATAGCTTCATATGAGCATTAATGGACATAATTCTGTGGAAAGCCCTCATTTTCCATGGTACTGAAGTGACCTGCCATGTGAGGGAGAATTCCCACGTAATCTACTCAAAGAGCAGTAAATGCTGAATCCTGAATTATTTGGGTTTTGGTGACCTTGAATTCCAGTCTCTGAAAGAGAGCTGAGTGAAAGTCATAGAGATCAGAATGCTTACAGACACTTAGGTTGGTGTAGATGTAATGTATTGCTTCAGCAAGGCTAGCGCTGTCAGCTCCGCTGTGAGATCAGTCTGAGGTATCTCACTCCTTTTTCTGCAGTCAGGTAACTTCCAATAACATGTACTGGATGTTTCTCTTTGCTTGATGAACGAGATTAGATGCACCAATGTCAATAATGTGGTCAACATTTGGAAGAAGCAAACCTGGGTGTAGAGCCCTGGCTGTGGAAACCATAGCAGTTACAAGGCCAAAATAAAGCCTGCTGCAGACTCAAGGGAACAAGTAGAAGCACCCAATAAATCATATTGATAGTTGACAATTTTGCAGGACATTTAATTTCTTGCAGGAAATATTTTCTGTGTTAAGTTTCATTAAGCTTAAATTTAAAGTAGTCTATAAACAGAGAAATAGTAGGAACATTTACACAAATGAGCACTGCTTTTGCCTTCTCTTAATTTTGTACAAAATGTAGTATGAAACACCAAAAAGAGTTAGCTGTAGATGTGATTTGATGTATCCTAAGTAGGATAATTTTGAATTATGACTTATGTTGAAAAATAAAAAAATCATTTTCAGAGGTAAGACAAGAGAAAAAAGGGAGAGATGTGCTGCTTATATTCAAGAACTGTGATACATAAGCATCGATGATTCCATTTGTTTTATGTATTTGCTTCTCATTTTAGTGGTTTATTATCAGGGATCCAGTCAAAATTGGCAATAAAAAGAACAGCTTTACTTTGATTCAAAATCTGCAGCAGATATGCCAGCAGTAGGGATAAATAAGGCATGGAAAATATGCTCTTAATAAGGGAAATACAAGTAGTTCTAAGCATATTTCAGATGCTTTATTTTGATTTCAAGCAGAGTGCTGAATGGACTTAAATTATTAAGTCATAGCGAATAGAACCCTGAACATGGGTTGAAATATTCCATTCTAAAGCAAACTTCGGTTTATGCTTGTAAATCTGTTCTTATAAATAATTTTAAGAGAAGAAAAAAACCATGGTCCTTTTGGTATTTTATAGAAAGGGAATATCTTCTTTGTAAGAACCTCATGGCTATTCACTGCAATTCTCCATTCCAGGGGAGGAAATATGCTGGAGAATTTTTGGCATCACAACTGTGTATTATTCTGTCCTTCAACGGTCAAACACAATGTATAGGTGAGAGAATGTAATGTGACTAAACATAGTTCAGTACTATCACGCTTTTTTGATGCCAAAAAACCAGGGGCTGGCTAAGCAATTGCTGATGAAAGGTCCGCTGGCCCTGGGTCAGACAATTAAACTATGTTGTGCCCTTTTAGACCAGACTCTTCATCTAACTGCAGGAGTGTTATGGGAGCAAGTCTCAACTAAAAAGTTCAAAATTAGAGAAGCTGTGTGTACAACTGGATTCAATAGCTCAGGTTTGCTTTGCTGACACCTTTCTGCTTCTTCCTATGGGGGGGAAGAGAAAATAAGAAATTCATTGATTTTTAAACAGTGTGTTTGCTATTTTAAGCAACTGGAAAAAAGATAGGGTTGAAATGACTCTCATCTGGGCTTTGTCAGGTGTATTGTCACTTACACACTCCTCCTGCATGTCCTTTCTGAAGTTCTTTTGCTCTTTTACCTATTCCTTTTTTCATACCCATGAAGGGTTAATGTCTTTTAAGATAGATCTAAAAAAATCACAACACTTAAAAACTTGAAGTGAGAGACAAATTTGTAGAAGTCATGGAACCATCTTATACCTTTTTGCTTGTGAGACTGCGTTTGTCTATACCATGTTGACTTTTTGTGGATGTAATTACTGCTACTTTTTATTCATAAGATTAAAAGTTACAGCCTGTACTATAGTTTTATAGGACAGATCAATCTGGACACTGTGGCAGAGAGAAGAAACTATCTTGCTCTGTTTTACTTAGCAGCCTAACAAAAATGTGATGAGAAAATCCATTGCAAGAAAGAATCCATATTCCTTTTAGAAAGAAAACTGCTTTTATCCATTGATTTGGAGCTCCAGTTGCCACGGGGGTTTGAGTGTAAGATCCTTAAACCCACAGTGCAGCTTCTGTGTTAGTGCAGAGGAGCCAGAGCAGCTGTGCAGGTGACCCCAGGGGGTTCCTGAGCCTGCGAGGCAGGTGCTGCTGCAGTTCAGTGATCTCCTCAAAATACATCAGGGAACAGTGGGGAAAACAACGGTAAACTTCAGAATAAACTGAAGAGGGCATGAAGTTAAAAGGTTATTAGTAGGCCGGGCAGGTATGGTATATATTTGATACCGCTGGCACAGAAATCCTCTGAGGGAGACCTTGTTGCTGTCCCATTGATTTCAGTTGCGTTTGGGAATACTCTGTATTTGTATGACTAATGCCTGCCTGGAAGTCCCCAGACAAAGTGGAAAAATATGTTTAACAGAAGAAAATAGAAAAGCAGATTTCTCTTTTTTGAAGACGAGTGTGTGGATGGACCTCCTGATCTTTCCAGAAAGAAATGGGTAACATAGGGAAAGAACCTGTGGTAGGCATTTGTGGGGAGAAACAAAGGAGAATAAAAGGAGAGAGAGGGAAGATTTTTGTAGCTTCAGAAAGGAAGAAGAGCTGTACCAGGCAGCAATATAACACAGGCAAGCAAGTTAGCAGAGGTAAGACCTTGTGCTTGCTCTCTGGAGTCTGTCTTCGTGTGCAGGTACTCAGTCTTGCAGTTGTCAGGTTTGTTACACAGCCCTGGCAGAGCATTTGCAGTTGAATTGTGCTTCCTGTGCTGTAACTAGATCCCCAAACCCTGATCTGATTGCTTGTAATCATCCCTTGGCCTGAGTTGGCTGCAGTGAAGGCTTTCTTCATGGTAGCTCTGCTGGACTTGACCCCAACTGTAAAATCCAGGGCTGTCCTCTGCCTGATTTTCTTGACCTGCTTGTTTTTCTCTGCCTGGAGTCCTGCTCTGGAGAGATTTGAGATCCATCACATATGACTGAGTCTTTTAGACAACAAATTGTACCTGGCTGGAACAAGTCTAGATGTCTCAAAGCGGGAGTTTATGTATAGCACAGGAGCAGATAAATTGTTTGATGTATCTAGGGCATTTTGGATGGACTTCATGTGCTCAATAAATATGACACCCTCTGGCCACTGCAGCAGTCCATATGCATGACAGTCCAGGTATAATTCATATATTGCTTAATATATGCTTAAGTACCTGTTGAGACACCCCAAACAGCCTATGAGCAGTCATTCATATTGCCCATCTCCAGATTCCTGAGACTTACTGTTCTCATGTTCTGGAATATATTTTAATATGGCTAAGAGACCTAGGCTTCCACAGAAACACATTGCTCTAAATTAAGAGTGCTGCTTTAGGAGAGCATCTAATTGAATAGAAGTCATCAATATATAGTGACCTTCCATTGTCCCCTGTCTGGATATATGTGCCATGTACAACTTTTCCATGGTTTTTGGAGACAGTGCAGTAAGACCATTAAGTTCTGTACAGAGAGATTTCTCAAACTGTTACACAGAGTTTAAAAAAATGGAAAGTTCATTTTAAAAGCTGTGTTAGGAGGCTGTTCCTTGTTTGTTGTGTTCTTCAACACTGTCTGTGCTGGCTGAAACTGAAGTCTGGTGTGGAACTGTCAGCACAGTGGGTTTACTACAGACAAACACATGCTTGTATTGAGATCTCCAAACAGCTGGGATGCGGTTGCACTTCCAAGAAAAAGGAGGTGGTGGTGGTGAATTCAAAGCTAAAAGGCTATGCATCAGGGCAGAAAATGACTTTGAGTTTTAATGCAATTCATCACTTAACTCTGCACAGTCAATGGGATTTAAAAGTAGAGTTTATGCTCAGAAGAAAGTAACTGCTCTTGCTTTGCTTCCCTTCCTAGATGTCCCAGATTCCTTCCCCCTCCCCTTTGTTCCAAGGGCTGTCCCTATTCTGTGCTCTCTATTGCTTTTGAAATCTCAAAGGTGGCATGTGTGAGGGGAAAATGGTATTTCCAGAAGGGAGGCCAACTTCTGCCTGGCAGTATCTGGAGCCCATAACACTGCCTGTGGCCTGGAGCCCATTCTTTGTTCTCTGGATCCGCTCCCTTTTCTTAGGACTTTTCTGATGAACAGCTGAATGCACTCCATGGTCACGCTTGAGTGCTTGTTATTTGTGGCAATTAGCAGAGGGTTGAACAGCATGCACATGTGCAGGAGAGTCCATCCTGTGCAGAGAGAAACACATATGCCCTTTGAAACTGGTTTTCTCCTCGCAGTCAACATGGAAGTGTAGCTTCAGCCTTTTTAAGATAAGGCTGCTGCTGATATGGCTGAAAACATCCTATCCAAAAATGGGGACTTGCATCCAGCCCCTGGGCAGTGATGCTGGGACCTCTACTTGGGATCCTTGGAAAGAATCTGGCTTACTTTCACAGTACACAGAGGTCTGTTCATTTTGCATCACTTATGTGATGATGTGTTATTTTTGATGATGTGACTAGCTGTTGCAGCTGTGAAAATAGTGGGCTTGTGAATGCTTGCCCACTCTTAGAATTTGATCCATAACAAACAATGTGATCTTGAAAATCTTAGTACATTGCAGACCAAAAAAAAATCTTTAGGGGTTCATGTGTACAACTGTGATTTGTAAGCACCAGTATATTCTATGGTCCTTTTACTGGGATATGCAGCTTCTACTGGGTAGTGATGTGGTCAGCTGACGAGCAAAAGACATGCTAAAATCAGAGCAAAAGGAAAGATATCAATCACTGTGGGTTTGCTACTGTAAATTTGCTTGTATAGACAAAGAGGCAGTCAGGGAATCGAGCATAAGGGTAAAGAGGAGCTTTTGCTAGACTGTGCAGAGAGGAAATACAGCAGTGAGTTAGGATATCTCTGTCCCTTGGAAGGCATACTTCCCACTCAGCCTTTTGCTGCAAGGACAGTGTGACATGGCACAGCAGCGACTGAGCTGTTTAACCTGGTGACACTCTGTGCTTACACCAGTCATTTTCTCGTTTCTTCATTTACTCAGATGTTGCAATAGGGGGACAAGGGAAAACATGCTTGTTTTTTTTTTTGTTGTTTGAATCTATGCAATGTTTTAGCTACTTCAGTTACTCATACTAAGGCAAATGTCTCACTTTTCTTACTGTTCAGCTGGTTTAGAGAATATACTTGCTTCTCAAAATTGTATTGCTTTCTGAAAGTAGAAGGTGACAAAGACTTCTGCCTGCCTCTGCATAGTGTCCTGACCCCAGTGGCTGAACATGGGAATTTTGCGTAACACCACTGTAACATTCTCTAGCCAGCACAGTCTGATTTACAGGCATGGAAGCAACCTTGTATTTCACTCTGATGCAGACCTCTAGAATATGTGCAGACTGGATACTCATTAGTCAGACAGAGGAAATATAGTATCTTAATTAGAAAGGGAGTTGCTCATGATTGTTTGTGTGCTGTATGGAAAATAAAATGTTAAAGAAGCAACCAGAGGGGGAAACTGTTTAATTTTGTTCCCCACCCCAGCTTTTTTTTTTTTTAACCTATCAATTTTATCGCCCGTTTTGACTGTGAGCCCAAGTTATTGTGAATTATTTTGTTTTGTTCTTGTTTTTCTTTCCACTCCTTGGTTAATACCTATTTGATGATCCTGGCATGACTGTCAGATAGCTACACTTCTTCACTTGACACTCTGGTTGTGTATTTGCCCCACAAGGGTCAAGGATTTACAGAAACTGATGAGAGTCTTGGTTGTGTAAGGAATACAGGATGAGGCAGATAATCCACACAGTTTACCTTATTTATCTAAGAGTTAAAACAATTACTGCAGAGGGAAGAAATAAGGTTTATGAGCTCTGAATGAAAATAGCAGTGCTCCATCTTTCTGTGGATCTATAATTCTCTTTCTCCCTGTCTCCTTAGCGGTAGGAATGTGACATTTCTAATTTGCAGTGTTGTAAGAAAAAGCATGATATGATAGAATCACCTAATTACAACATCATTCTTTGCAAAATAATAATTTCCATGTATTTCGTTAAACAGTGGGACAGAAAATGCAGTGGAGACAGCTGGCATTGCCTTGGCAGGAATCCTTTTGAGATGCATGACTTTTTTCTATGTTCCTCTTATAACCTCTACTCATTCTCTTTGATGCTGATGTTCCGTTTTAATAGGGCTCATCCTTTTACCACAAGAACATCAGAGTGCTGTGAATAAGAACTGTGAACTGTCTGTTCAGTTTTAGTTTCTTCTTGCTATCAACTATGTATACTTTTAGCTCTTTAAATTTTTTTGTTTCTGCCACTTTCCCCACACCAATCCCCCCTGAAGATATGGATCGGGAAATAGGATCTCCTAAAAGCTTTGTTTTGGAATTTAAACAACAATGTTGCTGTATTTTTCCATTAATTTACTGTCTAATAACAACAGTGGAGTTGATAGTTGAGTTTTTCTTGTGGTAATCAGTTTAATGGTATTCTTTCCTAACTTAATTTGCTTTCTTTTCTGATACTTGATCTCTTCCCAATATTCTTTCAATACTCAAAATCTTCTTTAAACTGTGTTACAGGTAAGATGGTGACTTGTTGTTTTTGACTAATGGGTCAGTATTTTTCTCCAGCTATTTTTTGGAAAGTAGGGATTAAGAACAGCAGTGACTTGGCTGTCCTTTGGTAACTCATCAAAGGTAGCTGAAGAAAGGATAGTTGATGAGGTAATCTGGAGTTGGGATGTAGTGCCATATGATGTTTGTGAAGACAGACATTTCCTTGCACTGGGAACATGCATTTCTCACTTCTGTGGCCACGATGTCTAATTCCTGAAGTTCCGAAGCAAAGATGCTCCTACAGCTCTTTAATCAGTTCCTGCTCCCCACCTAGTGCTCTAGTGCCTACAGGGAGATTTGGCAGAGTCATTAATGCAGTGTTGGAAATCTGTCTCTAAGTCGTTTCACAAAGCTGATGTGAATTGTGTGTGAATCAAAGGAATGTTTCTTTGTTTCCTTATATATAGTCATTTTGGGTGTATATTGCTGTGTCATAATGTTCTACAAGCCAGTATAACCAATCAATTCTTTTTTCTTCAGATACCAGTTGAATTCTGTGGCACTCACATAATGACAATTAAAAATATGTTGTGTGGCAGATATAGTTAATATCTTCTAGAGGAATTTTATAAATCTTTATTTTAAAAAATACTAATGTATTTGTTTTTACTTACTGCACAGTAGCTTAAAAATAGTAAATTTATGTTTAAAAGTTTTTGAGTTTTGGTGGGAGGAAAAATAAAGGGGAAAGAATGGTGGGGATAGTTATTGAGACCAGCAGGCTTTTTCTAAAACCATGCACAAGTGTCTCTGAAAAGTGAAAAGCAAAACCAAATAACAAATAAAACAAATAAAAGATTAAAGCAGAAAACAGATATTTAATAAAAACATGTTGATGCTAAAAATACAAGCACTTAAAATGCACTCTAAACAAAACAAGTGAATTAAATATTCAGAGCAAAATTTTTATATTTCCTGCTGGAATCAGATTTCCTGTGAAAACAGTAATTGCTTGCTTTACTCTGGGATGTTTGTTTACACCAGAGCTGCCTCTCTTTCTGCTGGGAGGGCTCTTGGTTTCCATGCAGACGTGAAAGCAGCTTTGCTGTGTATAAGAACTGGCTTCCAATTTTGGTGACCTGGATTTACACCCACAATTAGCTGCAGGTGTAATTTATAGATGTTTGATTATGCCATTTCAAATGTTTAGCTTCGGGCCAGTTTAATGAGCTGGCTCAGTATTATAAATCAGCTGTGCAGTTAATCACAGGGACAAAACTTTGGGCTGTTATTGGCAAGTGCAAAATGTATGTTTGCAAGGTCAGACACCAACTATAAACCTTGGACTTAACTTTTAAGGAAGAGTGATGTTTTTCAGGCTTAAATCCTTGTAATAGAAGCCATAGTATCCTTTTGCTCAGCTAAATAGAAAAGGACAGCATGATGTATCTCTAGATAAAACATTGAATTCCTACATTTTAAATGTTTGTTAGAAGATGCATTAAAATACAAGTAGCCAGTGTTTTCATGCAAATAGCACGCACAGAGTATTTGTGAAGTCTGTGATCACAGAGGGAGCTAATGTTGATCAAGTGTCACTTTCATGTGTGTTGCAGCTAGGATATTGTTGAAGTAAAGGTTAACCCACAAACATTACAGGGAATTAATGTAGCAAATGCATTTTTTCAGGATTATCAGCTCATCTGAAGTAATATGAAAACTCAATCCCATAATATAATCTATTCAATATTTTTTTCTTTCAGGGTTGCAAGTAGTCGAGTCCCAGAGGAGTGCTGTGCATAACGAAAGATTTGACTGGTAAGAAATACTGGATGAGGTGTTCAGTTTCTATTTGATAAGAGACAAAATACTTTTGGCATAAAAAATGGTAGTAACAAACTTCCTCTAAATGCATCTGTAAATTGCTGCGGATAATTCATCAGCTGAGGAGAGTGATATTTTTGGTGGTAATGAAACCTTTTGGAATCATACATTCAACAAACTCTACTGGCTGTTGAGTGATAGCTATTACAAAAGAATCAAAATGAGCTATTATTGTAGCTATGAGATATTCTGCCTTTTCACAGAAATGTTGCAGGCTTCTTCATAAAGTTGCTAGTATACCAGCTCCCTTCCACCCTGAAAAAGGGGCTTACACAACATATTCTTCATGTCAGTAGAAGGCTCTGTAAGAGCTGCATAAGAAGACACTTACTGACTATAAACATTGGTAGGAACCTTGTATCACAATGTGCACATGGGTATTGAAGTAGAGAAATGACTGGTTTGTATTTAAGGTTAAGAACTGAATATTTTCACTAGGTTTTAAGTCTTATTCTTCTATATGCCAGTGATAAATACAGCAGCAATGTCTGTCTTTCCTTTTTCTTCAGAGTGTAATTGAGATCTTTGGTTCTAGATCATAGGGATAAATTGAAAAAAAAAACCAAAACAAAACAAACAAACAAAAAAATCAGTGTCTCAAACTGATAAGGGGGGAGGGGAAGGGACAGAGAGAGAATTCCTCATTAGAGTAGATAAGTCTTTAGTTACGCTATTTAGGAAACTCTTGGTTAACAAAATCTACAGTATGTTTGCTTTATACAAGAGAAGTTTCCTGATTGTTCATTTTTCTATTGTTCTACTGTGACCTACTGGCAGTAACAGAAAACTTATGTGATAATCTTATGAAATTACCTGAATTATGATACTGCTGCAAAATATGTGAGTTAATGCATGATAGTATTGAAGTTCATGGGACTTCTACCAGTCCTGATTGTTCTAAGCCCTGCCTGCAAGTGTTATGTGTCCAGGAACAATATAAATATTTATGTAACAGTCTTTAACAAATGTTTACTGTCCATTTGCTACTACATATGCACATCTTTCTGTAATTGAAGTCATGAAAATATGGAGACTGTTCTGACACTTGGTGACTTTTACCTTAAAATAAGAACTCTAATAAGTTTTAACTACCTTGTGATATACTCTTGTGACATTGCAAGTAAACATTACTAATTAGCTACTAGGGCTAAACATTTTTGATCATAGACATTTGAAATTGCTGCTTGTTTACTTCAACATTAGGTTGGAAAAAAACCTTTTCCCTGCAGTAATAAATTGATTGGTTGCATCTGTGAAATTGGATTAACACTATGGGTTTATTGACTCTAGAGTAAATCCTTGTTTGAGATGCTTCCTTAAATATAAGTCATGATGTGTCTAGATTTAAGTTCTCATGTTTGGTAAAATGAATCTGTGTTTGCCAGAATTGATGACAAAATATGGCTAGTTAGTATAATTGAGATAGCCATCACTTAAAAATTCATTTATCTGTCCTACAAACTAAAGATTAAACCTCACTTTGTGCTGAAGCTTTCTGTTGTATTAAGGGTTTATGCTATAAATACAATGTCTTAATAACCTTTTCCCTCCCTAACTCACCTGAAAGTTGTCTTACATTACAATGCCAGTTTCTCTGAGTACCTGCAGGGTAGATAATGGTAAATTATTGATGCATTTTGACAGTTTTTCCAACGCATCTGCATGAAACAGGACTGTATAAAATTTAGCCTCATAGAGGTTAACATATAATTTGTCATTATAGTAAAACAAGACTTGAGTGTTTCTCAATTTTCTGAGCAGTAAAACACACCTTTTTATCTCTGTGAGCCACTTCTTGCTTCTGGCACAAAGGAGGAAAGTCCAGCCTCTGGAAGTCCTCATGAGAGCTCTAAGCTTCCAGATCTGACTGTGTGTGCATGTGTGTGCAGGGGGCTGGTGGGAGCAGACGAATCGTCATGATGTGTCTCCTGCGCTCTTCTCCAAAGGAAACGCATGGGAGATGAGAATGATGACAGGCTCCTCTGATCTGCTTTCAGTAACAGTTTCTTACTTGGCCACCCAACTGACCCAAGATATCTGTCTTCCTTGTTCTTTCTTTTCCCTTGGCTCTTGCATTATATTGAATGTGCTTGCTGCTAAGGAGTAGATTTCAGCAGTAATTATGACAACAGAAAAGACTGCATTCTGCAGGAAAGCCAAATGCTGCATTGTCTGGATATTCCTGCTTTTAATTTCCTAGTGCTTGTATTTGGCTCAGAATTAACTGTAACAAGAATCCTGTGTGTAAGCAATAATACTACGTATTGAATATTGCAAAACTGAGACTGGGATATTTGTGCCCTTTTTTTCAGTGCAAGCTATAAAACCTTCTATCATGCAGGACAATTTTTTTTTTTGATACAAGGTCAACGTAAAATCTTTTCTAATATCAACCCCCGTATCTCTTCTTTCACTGCAACAGCCTTTGTGAAAACTGCTTGCAGTGTTGTCTGCCAGAGCCTTCCAGATTCTCTAAACCAAATAAGAGGCTATTTTATACTACCTACCTCACATAACGAGTAGCACCCATTTTATTTCCCACATTAAAAGTACAAGTATTTAAGCAGTGCCTATATTTAAGAAACTGGACTATTTCCAGCCACTATTTCAGAGAAGTAGATGCCTTAAATGAACACTTAACATGGACAAATACCTCACGTCTTCAATGGCATCAAGAGGACTCTGTGGTGCATTTGTCTTTTATTCATCAAGAAGAGAGTTTAGACTCTCAGAGCCACCTCACTGAAAAGAGTCCCAACAGTCTTCAAATTCTGAAGCAAAAGCCTGAGTTTTTCTTTGTGTCTGTGTGTCTCAGATTGGGTTCAGCCTTAGTAGGTTTGAGACAGTGACTGGAATAGTAGTAAGTCTTTTCCTTCGAAATCCATCTTGCCTATCCAAAAATTCAATTAGTTTAAGGGCTTTGGTCTAGTACTAATTAATTTATCTGAATGGAGAAATGTGAATGGAAAAAGAAGGTAGTGATAATAACAGGGAAGGGTGTGTCTTTTTTGTTGAGAAAGAGAGAGAGGAAAACATAGATTTGGAGACAAAATAGGAAATGTAATGTTTGCAGAAATGTTTTGAGAATGTCTGGTGCAATTTAAGAATTTCTGGTGCCTTTGATTAGTGGCCATGAAGGGAAAGGAGGGACAACTGAGCATATGTGGTTGCAGGAAGGATGAGATAAGCATTTTATGTGAGGAAAAAATAGGAGTGGAGAACAGGGAAAAAAATGGAAAGAGAACCTTATGGAATGAGTAAAGGGGAAAACAGAAATGATGGAGACATGGGAAGGAAAAGGTGGGAAAAAGGAAAAAACTAAGGTGAAGAACAAGAAATTACCCAAGAGTAGTAATGCACTATCTTGAGGAATAACAATGGTAGAGAAGGAATATGGAGGTTTTAAATCCACATATATCTTAGTTTATATTTTAGCTGTTACAGGCAGAAAAAAAAAAGCAGTGAAAATGTGTTTTTAAACTTAAATCCAGATTTACATCAGTGGAAACTGTGTCCTGTTGGGTAAGTTTATCAGCCTGTGTGGCCAGGGTAGTAGCAGCCATTTTCAGTGCGAGTACCAGGGAAGGTTGTGTGATTCCACAAAATGCTTTTTCAGACTAATGAATACCAGCAATAATTTGCAGATATGATATTTTGCTCCAGCATTAGGCAGAGCGTGACTGTTGTAGAAACATTTTTCCAGGTTTTAATTGTATTTATGGCTGTTATTTAGTTCTATCTGCAAGTGTACCTGAAACAGCTTTTCTCATAGCAGCCAGAAATAGAGAGAAAATGCAAATGAAGCCAAATGCTGCTGTACCAATCTCCTTAAGGAGTCTGATTCATTGAAATGATATCTATCCACCAGCCCCACCCCCTCACCCCCCCTTTTTTTTTTCTTCCTTCCTGGGCTGCAATGATATTGTTTTTTACAGTTCTGGTTATTATGTCATGCAACCAAAGATCTCTGAGAGCAGAGACAGGTACAGCCATGTGAGGTGTGGAGGTTCCTGAGATACAGAGAAGGGGAAAAAATCTAGATACAAGCATGTAGGCATTCTGGCAATAACAGCTGTACTGGGAGTAATAGTGTGCTCCTGAGAGTTAATAACAGTGATGCCAGTGACATTTTTTGGCGTAGGAAAAGACCCACTGAAGCCTGGAGTGACAATGGCTGCTGAGGCTTCCTTTTACAACTTAAGCTTTTGCAATCCAGTGCAGCAGAGACAGAAGGAGAAAAAGAGAACTTAAACAGTTCAAATGCTGCCAATTGGCATTGCTAAGAGAATGGATGTAAATGGCATAAAATTAACAGATTATGTCCTGCCAAGTTTCTTTTTAATTGATGTCATTCAGACCTCCTCAGCAGGCATTGTAACAGCAGAAATTCAGTCTTCCCAAGGTTCCTCACTGTTTAAATAAGACAATGCAATTCCTCAATAAGCCTGAGAGCTGGAACTACTTTTTTTCTGAAATCTTGATTTGAATAATACCTTTGGGCTCAATTGTGCAAGGCGCTGAGTGTTTCGGCCCCCACCAACTTTAGATGTATATGAGGCACTCAGCCCCCCTGCATAATCAAGCTTTTTGTTTCAGCAGTTCATCTCACACAGGAAGGTGTGTGTTTTCCTCGTGAAGCCTGGGATGAAAAGGTATGTTGGTAAAATGTGACAGCTGCCTCTAACTTTTCCTGCTCATTATGGACTGTAGCATCACTCTTGTTGAGGTGAAATTACTGGCAATTTACAAACCAAATAATACAACCTTGTGATTTCTCTTTGAAAACTAAATGCCAGCTCTAGACCTATTTTTCACCAAATAAATCTGAAAAGTGTTAGTACCTGGAATTAGAACATAATCACAGTTTTGTTTAAAAGAAATAAAAAATCCCTATCTACTCTACATGCTGTCTTGATGGATACTAAGGGAGCCATTGTGGTTTATTATGTTGCTGACTTGCTAATTAGAGGCCTTAAGAAAAAAATGATATAGAGAATGTGGCTTATTCTCTGTGAGTCCTTGACAGAACTAAATGTCACATAGTGCATTTAGGGTTGTATGATTAATGCCAAAGACTTTGAGACTTGAATTTTACTTTGCTGTGGACATGTTTGACCTCCCTGTCTCAATTCTCTTATCTCCAGAATTAGTTAAATAAACATGTTTTAAAGCTTAATATTTTAGATGTTTTAAAATCCCTGAGTGAAAAGTAGGGATGTGTGAAGCTACCATCTGAGAACTTTTCTAAGTACTTGTAGTTGTTGTTGCTGGTGTTACTGTAGTACCTAGAAATCTTAATCATGGTTTGGTTACACTGGGCACTGTAAAATACAAACAAAACATCCATTCATGTCAAACTTTTAAGAGTTCATATAATAAGAAATAAAGTATGGTCATTAAAAGCTACAACAGCATTTTTCTGTATTTTATTTCCTGAAGAAACAATAGGATAGAGGTAAGAATATGGGCTTCAGTCCTATGAAAATATTTCATCTGACCCATCACGTTATCTCAGTGGTGGCTGCCTAATCCCTTGTAGGATTTGGACATACAGGTTTGAAATAAAGAAAACAGAACAGTACAAACCAGCTCTCTCCTTGTGAATGTTTAACATTATTCAAACAGCAGGGAGGAAGAGAAACTGCTTTGAAAGTTTTCCACCTTCAGCATGGCTGCTTACTCTTACCAAGGGAAATAGCAGTAGTGAAATCATAGGGTCTACTTACCTGTCAATTCAAAGAAAAATAGATTGCTTGCTAGGGATGGATTACTGTATAGTGAGATTTTAATGAAAGTTTCTGACTCACTTGTATGTTTTAAAGATAGTGCCATAAACATTCTCTCTAACATGGCCAATTGCAAAGTGCATTTCTTTCATATACCTGCTCTAAAGTAAGGGTATAATAATTTCTTTATATACATGAGCAACACAAGCCAAAGTCCATATCAAAACAGAACATTATATTGCTTTTATCTCTATGTACAAAAGATGGAAAATCAAATCTCTCAGTAAAAGCTGTTAACCCTTTAAATACTGGAAGCTATCACATTGAAGTGATGTTACCTACCACTTAAAAATTGTAAGATGAGTTGATAAAGAGCAGAGTAGTTATTTTTTTCCCTGTAGCATAAAGTTTGTCTTATATAATCATTACCCATTAACATACTTGTGCTCACAAAGGTTTGATATTTATCATTTCTCCATCCTGTTCCAAAAATTTACTGCCTCGGGAAAAAAGGCCATGAAGATCTTGGTACAGTGCTCAATGTAGCCCAAGTGATACTTTTTCCTTTGATTGGAAGAGACTTCAAATTAAGTCTATCAAGAAATTTCTTGCTCTCATCCACCAATGACATCTGAAGAAAAGGAGGATGTCACTTCAAAGTATTTTAGTGATGGGCAAATTGTTCCCAACTTAAGTAGGGGCCAGCATATGGCCTTTTGACGGTCTAAATTACCATAAAACGTTACATAGGACATGTTATTGGCCTAATTTTCTTCAGGATTTCCCAAAATCTATGTACATTTGTGCCTGTGAATTGGGATTTATATTTAGGGTTCTTCCTGTTTTGTGTAGAAGATGAATACGCTGCGCAAAGTCTTTGAATACAGTTAAAGAGCCCAGTAAAAATGAGAGCTACAAACAGCATCATTTGAAGGTCATCTCCCCATCTTTCCTCTTTGAGAGACAATTAGATATGCTTTTTAAAAATGCAGATGCCCATCACTTTGCTCACAACATTTTGCTTTCTTATAATTGAGTATAAAAGATTTGAGAATTGTGAGTGACTCTGTCCTTGCCTAAGAATTTTGCAATTTAAGTCAAGGTATCAAAAACCTGTTGATTTTATCTGGTACCTTTCCTTTACAATGAAAATGTTAGCACAGCAATTTCTGAGAAAGACAAACTTTCTTGGACCTCTAAAACACAATAATAACAATTTTGTAAATAAGTGTCTCTGTGATTGCTCTTGACATTTTAATTTGACACTTGTTAAAAGTCCATTTTCTTGCTCTGAAAAGGCTAAATTTGAATTAATTTGAATATGTCTCTGCAGCAGGATTTCTAAAACTGCTTATAAAATGGCATAAATGATACTGGCCAACAGGAGGTGTTTAATAAACAATTGTGTCCAAATAATAATCTGGTATTGTTTTTAGTGTTCAGTATTCTTCCAGAGCAGGTTTCCAAACGTATCTCTGTATGTAGGTTCTCTTCACTTTTGATTTACTGTGGTTAGTTGGTGCAAACTTGCTCTCAGCTTGTTTTTAATGGCAGTTCAAAATAGCAGTGTATCACAATCTAGCTATGTAAAAACCTACAGAATGCTCTTAGCTCTGTACTTAGCCACTCAACATTTATTAAACATTCTTGATGTTATTTTTAATCTGCCCTATTTTCAGGAGGGATTACAGGTAGCTGTGCACTTTGGAAGTCAGAGCAAAGTGTCAGATGTCAGTTAGAGAAGTGACTGTTTTAGAGTTTTCCATGAATATGTATGAATTGAAAAGCAGCACAGTGATGGCCTTGGAGCCTAGAATTCAGATACTGCATAGAAGAGAAGCAGAAATAATTCAAACCTTCACTACCTGCTGTGGTTTCATATGGAAGTGATCAGACAGGCTCTCTGCTGCTTATATGATGACTCTGCGTTTGGGTAATAGTTCAGTTGTCATGTAAATTTCAGAGTAAGTAAATATAAAGTCCCAACATATGTTTGTCTTGCAAAAGATAAGCTTAATTTAACAATATTTCACTCCTTTATGTTAGGAAGATGTATTGTGATGGTAATGATGATGCATCTTCTCTTACTAGCTCTGCTTCCTTGAGACTTCTGTCTTGCCAGCTAACTCTTCCATATTGCAGAATTCTCCTAGAAGCTGTGTGTCTGGTGGAGGTAATAGCTTTTGATTGCTGTCTGGCAATGTCATAGCTCAGTCAATTGTATGTTGTGCAAGGCTAAAAGAGATGTCTGTGTTGTCATCATTCATGCAGTACATGAACCCGTATCAGTTGTCCGTGTGTATGTTTCATTTTAAATCAACAGTTCTTTAAATGTTCAGCAGAAAGTGTGATTTAAAGTCAAATTCATCTAGATACATTTAACAGTGCTTTTAAAAATTTATTACCAGCTGAACTGGTAGCAAAATGGCCATACTGCTTATGATTTGGCTGGTATCCCGAGTTTCTTGCTTTCCAGATTATTTTTGGATAGTTTGGCAAATCTGTACTTTCGGGCAGTTCAGCACATCTCCTCGTAATACAACATAAATTGAACTGTAAAAACTAATGGACTGGAATACATCAGGGCTTTAAAGACTTATGGCCAATTCTATATATTTTGCGCAGTGAAAGAGACTATCAGCCTCAGGTTTGTCATACAAAAACTCAACCTGAAGTTGAAAAACTATCCAAGCTTTCATGTAATGGCAGTCTGTCTTCACTGGAGAATGACCTGACTTTTTTGACATGCAATACTTCCAAGTAAATACTGTTTTAAGCCCCCTATTGTTGGGGACTGATGTTATTCCTCTTTCTGAATGGTACTGCACTAAGGAGGAGAGAGAGAGAGAAAAAAGATACTAGTTTAGTGAGCAATTCAGCAGAAGAGAACAAGTAGGGAGACCTTGCCACATTTCTCATGTGAGTAGCAAGCCCTTCTGAAGTTGACCTTGAGGCACCTTGTTATGCAGGAGGCAAACATTCTTGAGAAGCAAATGTCCTCTCTTCTTTCTTTTGCTACATTGCTTTTTAAAAGTGATAATGTGTCAAGATTAAAGAATGTCATCTCTCTGATCCATAGCCTGCCCAAATGCCAAGTTGTCTCTGCTTGTACTTTTGAGAGTTGGTCATCCTTATTTTTTTTAACATGGTGCTTTGGTGGCATTATTTCTTTGGACTGCCTGAATCTCTAGAGTTGGTACTATTGTCATTCTTTAGTTGTACATATGGAGCATGGTAGCTACCCCTAACCTTTCACATTTGCAAACACTGTGACAGAGCAAATGCTCATAATTACACTCCATTATCATCTCATTGTATCATATAATTTCCTTGTCTTGTGTGAAGGACACGAGAGTGCAAGAATGAACTACTTCATATTGGGATGATGTCATCTCCTTTCACTGGACCTTTTCCTGCTGTGTTTGATGGAAGTCCTATCCTGACTGTTTTCTTCCCAGTCTTTTCCTACACATTTTATTGTCAGCAGTCCCTGCCATTAGCACCCCGAGGGAAGTAAGTCAGCTTGATGTTAGTTATGCAAACAGTTGAGGAAAAAAAGAGATGGTCCCTGACCAGAGTAAAATGCATGCCATCAGCTCTGCAATATCTAAGTCTGCTGTCAGAATTACAAAGCAATTTTTAATTTTTTTTTTTTTTAGGGCTGTGTGTGATACGGGTTTTTTTGTTTGATTTTTGTGGCTTTTGTGGTTGGTTGGTTGGTTGGTTTGGTTTAAACCTGAACACTTTCCAGGAGCGCAAATGTCAGAGACATAAGTAGAAGCATATATTATTTTCCGACAAGTCTAATAGAAATGTTCCTATTACTTGCTACTGATCGTTTATTTGTACATTGATTTGATTCAGGGTTCTGAGTATTTCACAAGTGTAAACATGTTCAGGGTGACTGCTTACTTTTTAGGTAAATAGTAATTTTATCATTTTAAAGAGGCATAAGTAGTTTACCGCTACTGTTTAAAAAGTATTTTCTTAAGCACTAGGCCTACTGGAGCCAGATTTCCATTAGATTTATGTCTGAGCTGACTGCCCTTTTAAATTCCATTATCCTAAGGTGGTTGAGCCTAAACTTTGACACAGTGAATGTTCAACAACAGCACAACAGACCTAATGTCAACATTCCTAATATCTTCTGAATTATGGGTGGCTTTAATGCCTAGCATCACTTCTGTGAGGACTTGAGTTCAGTATGCACAGCTCCTTGTCTCCTCTTGCAAGTGTTCGAGGCACTCAGGTTTAAATTGCTGAGGACTATGAATGTGCTGATTGTCCAGGATTGAACTGAGTCAAACGAAGGAAATGTGACTAAATGTAGATGCCATTTCTTTGGCAATAAATGCAGAATCTTAAGGCAAATCCCCTAAAGATGGCCTGCTCCACTCTGACTCCCCAAGGACACTTAGTCACCATCTCTTTTGGGCATACATGGTTATCCCATTGTATTCCTCAGTCGTTTTTGACTTTTCTTGTTGAAGTATGTATATGATAATGACTTCTGCATCCCTTCGCACATATGCCTGCTCCTCTCACAGGATTGCAGTAATGCGGAGGAAGCAGTTGTTAGGGCCAAATAGCAGGCAACCAATGATGATTGTAGAGATAAGGACAGAGCTAGCTGCTAAGGCCTGTAGGATAGTAATGTTCAGCAAGAAAGGCTTTAAGCAAGTCCTTCTCCTCTTTGTCAGATAAATGCTTTTGGTTTTTCACTATCTCCCTCCTCTCTTTGGCTCTTCTGAGAAATCTGGCAACTCTGCATGCCTGATGCTTTTGGACAAAATACTCTCTTCAAAAGAGGTGACCATATACCCTGCAGCATGCTCTGCAGTCCTGGAAGCTATGCCTCAACCATGCTTGAGCAGCACCGGGCAAGTGCCAACTATCTTCCCCACATGACAGGAATGGCAACAGCTATTCAATGAGTGAGTGCCTTTTCACTGTGCCCCTTCCGAAGCACCCCCAGCATGCCCTTCTGGAGCATCTGCTGCCTCCAGTCTGCTGAGACAGAGACTGATGTGGTGACTGAGGCTTTCCAATGAGCATTGCATTTGTGTGAGTCCCATGAGCATTCATTGGCTTGTGTTTGGAGGCTTGAATTTGTATAGCAGCCGTTCTTCAGTGTAGGCATTAATAGTAATATTAATAACAATAATAACCTTTCCTACATACATCACTCTTCTCTGCGGCAGCACTGAGAATCACAAATGTTGTTAGGAACTCAAGATCCCTATCTGAAACTGGCCAGCAGGCAGAGATGTTATGGTTGTAGAGAGGACTAGCAAGAGTAGGCAGGCAGGCTATGGGACTGCATACGTCATTTTAGGAAACCAGCCTATAAATGCATTGGGCTGTATCTGATCTCTCTTCTAGCCAGTAGTTCACATGTATTCAGGAAGAAATGTAGAAATTGTTTCTTAAAAAGCTTTTATGTTCTTTAGTGACGTTTTATCAAACAATTTCTTCAGTTATGTAAATTATTGACTGTGAATAGCATCCATCATGCAAAGCACAACTTAAGCAATTATAGATTCAAATTGGTACAAAAGCACAGAAGACTACTCACAGATACTGCAGAGGAAAGTTATCAATTTCATTCCAGATTTGTGCATTACTTGGGCTGTGAACCAAATTGTCTGAAGGTTATAATGGTCCTTACTTCAGTGTTACCATGGCACAGCAAGCTAGAGCCAGGAGTTTGTCTCAGCTGTTACAAACAAGGGAAAGAGTCACCAGAAAAGCAGAAATGTTGCCCCCATCTTATGTGTTGAACAGACAGATTCAAACTAGGGGTACAGCAGGAATATTTTAATATATTGTTTAATATGTTAATATATGTTGTATATCTAATTTTTTGGATTCACTGTACCTGTCTTGTACTAAGTGTTATGGCTAGTATAAACCACGAAATATAAATTGTGTAGTGTGTTATAATCGTAATACATTCTGTATTTATTAGTTCTCAGTCTATCCTCAGAGAAGCTGGTAATGAATATTAAATAAAACTGCTGTCACAAAAGCATTTCACATCATGGTCTTGGATTATTTGTAATGTAATGAATGTTTTGCATTTAATAGAAAATCATTGGGTTGCATCTAGTAGTTTAAAAATTAGTTTTGAACCAAGATAGCCAAGGCATTATGTGACTTTACTGCAGTAAGCACATATAGGTACTTTGGTATTTAAATTCTTTACTAGTATTTATGAAAGTTACTTGTGCAGTGAGCTGTTACTGTTAGAGGAATTCTTTTCTTTGTCTTTATGGTCCATAGATTTGTCTTACTGAGGTGGGGTTTTTTTTGTGTGTAAATAATTCAAATTATTCTTTTCATTTTCATATGATCTAATCAGTATGTATCATGAATTTTAATGTAATAACTTTCTAATTATTTAGAATCATTATTAGTTTTATGAAATTCAAGGGAATTAAATCAGGTTGATTCTAGTTCCCGCTAGCATTGACAAGGAAATTTTTAAGTTTTATTTTCTTAAGGTGTTTTGAGACCTTTAAACTGAAACTTACTGATTTTAAACATTTTGTCTTTATTTTTGAGAGTGCTAGTAAGCCGGTATTCTTTTGTACCAGTCTGATCACAAGGAATAATTTTTCTTTATTATTTTTTTAAATTCAGATTAGCATGCTTTAAAGATTATTCCCCCCTCATTTATTTTTTTAAATTTTATGTTTGGTAAGGTAGAATGTGGGACACTTAACACCAGATTTTTAGGTGAAATTCAGTAGAGTGGGGCAACACAACATGAGATGTCAAGGCCTGTTTATCTGCAAGGCAGGATTTTTTTCAGAAGTAATTTTAATGTCTCACCTGTGCGTGTGCGGGTGTAGGGCTGTGTGCTGGTGTCTTCACAAACAGGCCAGTTTTTACAAAGTTGATTTGCAGAAGTCTAACCCCGAAGACAGGTTGTAATGGAGCGACCTTTTTAGTGATCCCGAAGAGGCAGACTTTGTGCATTCATTTCAAGTGGAGGGTTTGAATGGTTGAGAACATACTTAGGAAACTGAAGAGTCTGCAAGCTCTGACTAGAGGAAAAAAAGAAACCATTTATTAGGGACTTAACAGGATTTATCTGCATTACTGCACAGCTGAAAAAAACCCCAGAATATGTGCCTACGCTCAGTATCCTTGTATCCCTCTGGTTTGCCTTGGAAAGCCAGGGAATTGAGCAGAGGTGTGAAGACAATGTATATGAGCAAGTTATGCCACCAGTATGCATCTCCCATTGGGGCTGTATTTGCCTTAGATCACTGCAACTGAATACTTTGGTAAGGATTAAGCTACAGAAATGTAGGACCACCAAATAACATCTACATAAATGACTTAACATACTAGAAAATCAGCACTGGATTAACAAAGTAAGTTGTTCTGCTCTCACTTAAGTCCTTCTGGAGAAAACCCTTTGGAGGTCCTATGCTCAGACACTAATCCCAGAATGATTTTCCTTAGTTTCCATGTACATAGCAAAATTCATACTGTCCCAGGACAATATTTTAATATCACTTTGTTTAATGCACTTTGGATGTGGTTAGAATTGAAACACAGTCTTTCAATTCATCACTGTTTTTCATTTGTAACAGCCTAGAGCTTTGGGGATTTCAGAAGAATTTGCTTTAGCTTTCTTTTCCATTAGAATTTATTTGCAGCTGAGGGAAATTCCAACAACAGACTGAAGCATCATCATACAAATGAATGAGTTGATCCCATTCTCTGACCTGACACAGCTTTGAGGCAAACTTGTTAAATCCTGGCAATACAGGTGTGCCTCTTGCTTCTGATTTTCCAGTTGAATAATGAGAAATTTTGAGGTCATAATTTACAAATGCACAACATTGATTAGCTGTGTTAATTAAATTAATAACACCTTAATTCTGTAATATGCTTTGTATGCTTTTTGTAGAAAGACTTAGATTATTTTATTGCTTCAGGAAACATAAGGGATTTCTTTTTTCCTTAAAACAGTGCTGTGTGCATGTGCTAGGAATGTGGATCCTTGGGGTAAGGCTTGCAGATTCGGGTCTTTGAGGGGTCTGGGAACTGCTTCAGGTTTGACCTCCATCAGCTTCTCCTTCCCCTCCATTTTGGTGCTGAGATTCTACTGAAGTGGATGAATGAGGAATACACCTTCGACCAGCTACTCTACAATGGATCTACATTTTGCTGACAGGGATGCTTCTGTTTGGGAAATTTTCCAGGTGAATCAGAGTATTTCTGGGTAGGTCAGAGCGTTTACACATTTGTCCAGGATGCCTGGCATCCCAACTGAAACTATTGGGCAATGTTATCTGGACAGACCTGGGGAAATCTCAGTCATTTCTATACTGTGCATGTCTATGATTTCAACCAACAAGCTTCTGATTTCATTCTGGAAGGCTTAATCTGTAAACCCTTCCCTCTTACAGTCCTCAGTTTATAGGGCTTGGACCAAAGTAATAAAAGAGGGGAGATGCCTGCAGCAAGGGCTTATTTGGTTTAGTCAGTGTGCAGGAGAGAGTGTGAAGCTTATTCCTGCTCTTAGACATCATCTTCAAGAAGTCTGTGTAGTAACACACACATTGTTCTACAAGAATGTGAGTTTTCTTTATTCATGCAGTTTGGTACTGTGTCAGTTTGAGAAGTACCAAGGTAGGGTGGTCTGGCTTTAAATCTTCACCAAAATTTCTGGAATTATTTAGCTTACAGTACTTACAGGCATTCCACATATAAGAAATGTTGCCAGCTGCAGTTCTTTCAGAACTCATCTGCGTCTCCTTGCATGGTTTTTCAAAAGCTGCATAGCATCAGCTCAGCCCCCCTTAGATGGCAGTCCATTAGACTTGTAACAACACTGAGCATTTTTAAAACCAATTCATTTGCAGAAAAAGCTACCTTGCTGTTAGCATCCTGTTTTCAAACGTAGATGAGGCTGAAGTAATTTCATTGCATAACCTGTCACTTAATGGCTACAATTAGCTGAATGAAATTTCCCACAATGTCTGGAGTTAAAGTTCTAATGATTTTGCTCTTGGCAAAATGCACACTTTCCCCCTAAGATGCCATAGTTGATTATTAAAAACCTAAACCATCGTTTAGACTTCCCTACTAGTATCTATTATAGAGAAAAATAACATTACATATGTTTACTGCTGTCACCTGCTTCCTTCCCACAATACATGTGTTCTGCAGGATATTAAAAAATCTATGATACACAAGTGAGTCGTAACAAGAAAAGCAATTACATCTCTATCTTTATTCAGAGCACATAAGGTATTGGGCTGTTCAGACAAGGATATGACATTTTCAGGCAGACAGTGTTATTGTTCCACACACTGTGAAGTTTAGGATTTTTAATAAGAGCTTTCTCATGAAAGCCTTTCTAAAATATTTTTACATCTGTTCAGCTGAGCATTCATGTGTGAAGGTACAATGCAGGTAAAGAACAGGGTCACACTGAGCAGTAACTACTCCTGTCCACGTAATAGAGAAGCTCTTGTTTTTTGGGGCTGTTGCTTTTGCTGTAGGGCTGTTAATGAAGGGAGAGTTTCTTTTTTCGCTGGGGTATGTTCCCAGGTCGCAATCACTCAGACTTCATTCACCATTTGAAAGTGTCAAAAATCGGAGACTATATATCGGAAAACAATCTATTTTGCATATACAGACATGCTTTCCTGAGAGGCATCTAATGCCTGACATCTATTGATGTCAGCTGGACTCATCCCTTTCAGCTCTTAAGACACTGAAATCAAGGAATACCAACAGCTCACAACAGGAGCACACCCTCTAGCTGTTGAATCTCCTGTAACTTTGAACAGTTCAAATGCAGCTTCCCCAAAAGGGCCAGTGGTAGTGGAGGTGCAGCTGAGTAATTCAGCTGTCAAGTCTGGGGAACACACAAGCCAAGAAAATTACTCTGGAATTATCTCTGCATTGTGCTGGCTGGCTGCAGTTTTACATTGGTCCCTACAGGAGCAGTGAGGGAGGCTGGAGAGCTGTCAGTGTAATTTTTCCATTATGTAAAGCATTTTCAGCATTTCCAGAGCTGTCTCTGCTGTCATGTCTCTAAGCTTGTGTGGGTGTTTCGTGGCTCTTGCCCATATGGAGATACATGGCTTTTCTGTGTCAGAAAACTTGACCGTCCCTGTCTGGTTCCATAAGGAAGATGCTATGGCATACTTTTCTTCTGTAGTGGTCTTCTCTGCATCATGTACTAGGGCCTGGTATCTTTCTAGTGAAAAGTCTTGGGGCAAACAGAAGAGCTGCATTTCAAATCTTTATCTTCTAAATGATAATGTATTTGTTGTCTTGATTAGATATTTTCTTTTTTGAAGGGCTAATATTTTATCTGCAGAAAAATGTAAATGTCAATCACAAACTGTTAGTTCAGGTGAGTACTTCTAAAAAGTAACAAAATGGATAAAAATATATTAGAAGTCTGAAAAGAATTGCACATTTCTGAAATGAAACTTCCTTACTTCTTGTGATAGGGTGCAAATATAAAATGCCTTATGAGATCAGCATACAGAGTAAATAATGTCAGATGAAGAGTTTAGGCTCAGAAGTCTCATTTGCAGTGGTGCCTGAACAATATGATTTGCTCTTCATGGTTGCACTATCCACATATGTTATTTGCAGAACAGAGTGTGCAGTTGTATATATACGGGCATTTTCTCAAATACTGCTGTGATATTCCATAATAACAGAAACCATCAGACATTTCATAGACTTCAAACCAGAATGTGTTTGTGTGCAATAGCCCTTCCCTTCCCTTTGATTGGCTTAGGCCACTTACTGTACTCACAGTTTCTGATTCCTTCTCCCCCTTGCTGAATGCACCACCAAAGGAATACACAAGAACCCTTTTTGTAATACACTTGAGACTATGGTTTTTATCTTTGTCATATTTCCTTCTCTTAGTTTTTAAACCTTTGCTACACTTTAGCTTTGCCTGGTTTACTTGTAAAATCATACCTTCCCTCTGTTGTTTGTCTCTACGTTTAGATGTATATTTGTATGTGTGCTTTCTTTATGGTCCTAAAACTTAACAAGAGTTATATAGCTTTCCAGATACTGAAGCAATCTGTCATTCAGATAATGCTTTTCTTAGTCCAGTGTCACATGGGAACTTCCACATTTTAAGTGGCTTGACATTTCTACTGGAAAAGTTCTTTTTCTTTGGCAAGACAAAACTGGAGATTCTGCAGGACAGCACAAATGTATTTTTGTTATTTCTGCATAATGTTTGTTTTCAGTGGGCAGAGGAGACTGAATAAAGGGACCTGTATAAAATATGCCAATTGACAAACATAAAGAGAGTATTTTCAAATTGTGTTGAAAAGACTATTCAAATTTTATAATATTCGTATTGCTAAAAGAAACCAGTCAGAACTATTCTCAAATGTTCTTTGAATCTCCTAAGGACTGACAGAGGCATTTTGGAGTATTTTACTTGGTAGCAATGATGCATCAGCCAAACAGTCTAACATGAAAGTCAGAGTTTTTATATATGTTTGGGTCAGTGCAGGTTAAGCTGTCAGAGTCTGGTTTTGAACTGTATCATTACTTAAAGCACCGAGTTTTACCGAGTGTTGTCTAAAATTGCTGTTAGATGTTGAATTAATAGCAGAAGCTAAAGTTGATAGTTTATCATACAGACATTAATGGCTTGGTGGGATCATACTTAAAAATATATGTGTAATGTGTACATAAAAAGAATGCTTCTATGTAATTTTTATGTAATTTTCAAAGCAGTCCTTAGAGTTCAGACTCTGTTGCTCCTGAAAAAGGGGGGCAGGGACCGACACAACAAAACCAAAAACTAAACAAAACTTGCCAAAATTGTGGTGTTATATATAATCATTGGCTTAAGTGGGGTAGAGCACGGAAAAAAATAGACTGTATGTACATTTTGTCATTTACAAATGAATAAATTAAATGCCTTACTGCAAGCAGTTCTTGGTTGCTCTTAGGCTAAATAAAATCAGAGGGGAAAATAAAGTTCAAGATCCATTGGGTTTGTTCAGCCAAGAACTTACTTGCCTTTGAAGCACAATTGCAGGAAAGAGCCCAAGTGCTAAGGTCAGCAAGCAGAAGATGCATCACTTCCCAGTAGATGTGTAGGTGTACTGCTATTTTAAATGCATGTAAATTTTTATGTGAGTTCTCTTTATTTCTGCCAGATACCAAGATTTTTGAAAAGAAGAAGTTTTGTTGCATTTTTCCAATGCAGTTCCATAACTTGATTCTGTATTTTTCACATGACTGGGGGACCCTCCTTTGTATGGTGGCAGGGCTGGTGGAAGTGCTGTCCCTGAACTCCTAGGACACCATAGCTCTCTGACCACTGCTCAAAATGAGGGAAAGAAAAATAGTCTTTTTGTCCAGAAGTGTAAAATGCTTTGGAATTCCCCTTTAAATTGAAACCTTGCTATTAGTTGCTCTTTGTCAAGGCCAGGGTATTCTTGTCTTCAGTGGATGACTTTGTCAGCCATGGGGCAAGCAGGAGGGCAGCACAGGAGACTGAGGCATGTTGTGTACTGGCTAGTGTTGGTTCTGAAAGCCTTGTGAGAACCCACCAGCAGCGTGTGGTTGCTGCCCAGCATGCCAGCATGAAAAACCCTTAAGTGGGAGCATTTTAGCAGTTCAAAAAACTAACTTTGAGCAGAGCTGTGTAGTGACGAAACCTGTTTGAAGCCATTTCAGCTTGTTTCTACATTTGCGTTTAAAGCATCTTGTGTCTTTGAATGAGCAACATGTACATAAACTACTTGTAACTAATTTTCATTTACTGGTACTGGGGTTTTAATGTTCTTGTAAACTGGTATTGCTCATAAAACAGTGCTGCTCTTCAGCACTGCCTGTGAGCAGCAGTTGTTCAGGCCTTCCTCGTGCTGCAGAGCATTTGAATCTCATGGGGCACACTGCTGTCCACTGCTGCACACTGCCTCGCACCATGATGGGTGCTCACCAGTTTGATATGGGAGGACCCCATGGAGCTGGGCATGGATTTTCAGACACCCTCTCTACAAACATGAAGAGCTGAGTTAGAGCAATTTGCATTCCATCTCTCCAGCCTTTCTAATGTTGGTGGAGAAACAAACTTCTATTGGGTGATGATTTTAGTACTTTTGCCTTGGTATGCGGCCTCTCTCTTACAAGATGATGGTTGTCAGTTCAGCATTAAACATATTTTCAGTACAGTATTAGCAATAAAAAAATCATAGTCTGATGGTGATATGACATGATGACCGTATATATCTACTGAGTACTACACTCGGAGCAGTTTGAGTCTCCTCTTGGCTCAGTAATGCAGCATAATGACAGTTTTTACATTCACTCCACCCTTTGAGTTTACTGCTGCATTTAGTGTTTAGCAGATACTGGTGATACAGAAAGAATATTGTGGGTAAGTGATGGCAACCTCAGAGCAAGAAGAAGAATATTCTTATCAACAAAATAGCTATTAATATAAAATCACCTTATAAGAATAATTTATGAATTTAATTTAGCTTTTCTTAATTTTTAATTTCCTAACAAGAAACTAGACTATACATGTTTAATAAAGGTCTAATTCCTTTAAATGTAGCTGTATTTATTCTAGAATATCACATGAACTTGATTTTAAAACAAAATTCTCTCTTCATAAATACTATATTGCTAATCCATGCTAATATGAAGAAGTTGGTTTTGGGGGAAGAATCCAGACAGCTGGGTTTTAGGATTGAAAAATTGCTATATAAAAATGTCCTGAAATCTGCCATAGAAAGATTTATCTGTTGGTGAACAGGAAACTTAGTTTGCAAGTGAAGAAAATGGAATGTTTTTCAAGTCTTTACCAAATTTATTCATATTGAACATAAAAAACCCCACAACAGTTCTAGGCACTAAACATTAGAGCTTGCATTGTCACCAGATTTGAATCACAGTCCAGCTCAAACAATTTATATTGCCTAAGACTTCTAGCTCAAGTCTTGTTAATAGTTAAAAGGGTAGAAAATTTAAATAAAACCTCATAATCAATCCTCTGGGAGACACTTCTTCACATCGCCGTCATAGGAAAGAAAGTTCTATTAAACATGTTAGCTGATATAAAAACAAAGGCTGGAAGAGAACGAATAGAGATAGCATTAAAAAATCTAGAAACTACAAATAAAGTGGGCATTTTCCTACTTTTTAATGACATAGTTTGCCTGATCAAATGGGGTCACAGTTTAAATACAAACCACGCCCTAGAGAACTGATAAAAAGACTGCTGAAGCATGGGTACTGTTTTGACTTCATGTAGCTTATGGTGTGCCCCATGTACCACCCCCCTCTGGCCTGCTAATTGCTGTTTTTTTTAATCTCTTCATGTTCTTTATTAGTGACAAAGAAAGGTATTGAAGTTTAACTGTGGTGCTGATGGTGACAGATTTTTAGCTGTGAGGAAATCAATGCTCTCAGATCAGTGTTGCCTTAAGAACTGCAAAGCACTCAACAGAAAATATCAGAAAGCAAAGACACAGGCTGATAGATAGCTCAGTATTGTTCTTTGAAATGGTTTCAAGTACGGAAGCTTCTACAGCAAGGGCCATAGTGTGTGAGGATGCCCACACATTTATATGGGATTGCACCCATGGGTACATGCAAAGTGACATTTGTGCATTAATTAGACAGTCTCAACATTTAACTAAGCATATGGCACAACATTTCCAACAAGGTAACTTATCTTACAAAGTATGATACCGCTTCAAAGTGCTGACACCTGGTCTGCATCCCACTGGGGGAAAACCCCTCAGAAATGACATTAATAGACTGAACGATAGTCAGAAAGAGAACATCGTTTATTATGGCAAGACTGGGTAATAGTAATTCTCTGACTTCCTGCTGTCACTCTATTTACTCTAGCCTGTTGGTGCCTAAGTGGTGATCACTTGAGGCAATACATTAAAACTTGAAAGGAACAATATATTTTACAATTAGGTTAGCAAACACAAGCAATGGTATTTCTCCCTGTTGATAATTACAAATCAATTATCTTATATGTTTTAAAAAATGATAACTCCCACGGTGTTTTTGCAAAGCAAATGTTCTCGGAGAGATATAAGATCTTTAGGGCCAAGTACAAGAACATGTGCAATAGTTAGCAACAAATGTGTTTTAACCCTGAAGCAATCCTTCTATGAAAAATAGATTAAATTAAGGTCAGCTGGAGCAAACTGCTGCTAACCATGGTTAGTGTAAAAGATAACATCTTCAAGGAGGGAGCTAATGGGAATGAATTTTTATTTCTAATGAACTGAGGATCCAGGCCCTCATACAATGTTTTATAATCCATTTATTGTACTTTAGGGTTTTTTTTACAGAATCACAGAATTACTGAGGCTGGAAAAGACCTCTGAGATCATCAAGTCCAGCTTATGACCCAACACTGCCACATCGGCTAGAACATGGCACTAACTGCCACATCCAGCCTTTCTTTAAACACATCCAGGGATGGTGACTCCTCCACCTCCCTGGGCAGTCCATTCCAATGTCAATCACAGTAATTCCATTCTCTGGTATTGTATATGTAATCATACTGATAGATGAGAAAAGATGAATAGTCTCTCTGAAAAATAAACACCATTTATTGTAAAACAGTTGCATGAGAGATGTCTGAAATGAGACAAACAGGCTTCCTGCTTGTGGAGTGTGGCTAAGTAGGTGTGTGTGGAGGGTACTTGCTGGTCACTAGTCAAAACCACCTACCAGACAAGCTGCGTTATGATACGAATCAGAGAGATATTTGATATGTTCCTGAATATTTCCTAGCTTTTAACAGGTCTAAGTGCTCCAGTTGTCCCATTTTAAACTTTTGTTTGTACTTTTAGGTGCATGGTATTGCTATTACGACTCAGTGTCTCGCTTGTTCTTCTTTTTTTTGGAGATGCTCTATTATGTTTCTTGAAGGACGTGTACAAAGTCCAGTTACACATGGTAGTGTTTTATTGCCATGACTGTGAGAGTATGCTGATAATAAATCATAATTTCGGGTTTGCACTTGAATTTAAATAAACACGGACAATGTATTTTAAAATCAAACAAACATCAAACAAAAACTGTCACCAACTTAATTTGTATATGCAAATATCATGCTTGCAGGTGCAGATGAGATAATTGTGCGTGGAAATAATCACAACTCGTTTGCATGTATAATTTTTATATACAGTAATGGCATATGCATATCTACTGGTGCAAAAACTTTTTTGGAATCCAAGTAATTACTTTTGCATTGGTTAATACATGGAAGCTTTTTCTCTTTTACAGTGTCTCTTTGCTCTAGAGGATCTTACAATAACATACTGCATGTTTGCATATGTGATATACTTTCATAAACAGAACAGGGAAAGGTTATGTCTGAAAATCTCCCACATACTGCAAATAGTTCCTTTCGTTTTCAGAAAAAGCAAAATATGTATGAGGAAAGCACCATTCCCAACCCATCACCTGCTTTTGCTTGGGAAGTGAAGGCAAGGGAAAGAGAAAGAATCTCTGAAATGGAAGAGGAAAGAAATACAAGCTGATGGCAAAGTCTCCTCAGTGATACAGCATACCCTTTCGTGATGTAAGCTGCTGATGCTGCAGCTTCATGACATTTCCCATCAAGTATGACAGACTTTATAGCAGTTCTGAATTAGAGTATGGAGGCAAGTACAAATGGTTAGAAATTGAGTGTATTGGGCAATTTCTGTTGAGCTTGTTGTCACTTTTAGTCTTAGTGAAGCCTAAATACTATATTACTGTCTGTTTTGTTGACAGCACCTGCAAAAACAAACTAAAAAAGTCTTTACTTTTTCTTTGACACTGATGTATTGTCTCTGTTAATTTTCCATGTTTTGCTTCAAAGGATTGGTATAAAACTGTACTTTCATGCTGCAGCTTTCAACGGCATAGTTATTGTCTAGCAATTAGAGTTTGGTATTAAAATGAGTCAAAAATGCACCACAGTGCTGCTTTGGCTCTTGTTTTATCTATGCAAAAAGAATGTGAGTCCTTTGATCATTTCTGCTGATTAGTAATTTCAGATCTGGCTTGTGTGTGTGTCTTAGAGTTGAAAGCACAGATCTTCTTTGGTACCTAATAACATTATGTCTTACACTTGTGATAGAATATGATATATTGTGGGGCTTATACTAAATAAATTTCTTTTCATAAGTTCTGCTGCATGGTAACCGTATGATTTGTAGTCCTTTTCTGGTTGTGAGTAAAATTTTACTGTAATTAAATATCATTTAGAATAAACTGTGGTGATCTGATATACAATGTTTACAATGAATTGAGCAACACAGCAACTGACCCAGTAAGAGTTGAGCCCAGGTGGAAGCACTGGGCAGCATGATACACTAAAAACCAGCTAGGGATATGCAGTGAGAACAGCAGAAGATTTGCTGTCCATAACACTGAGGTAACAAGAGCCTGAATATAGTTGCTCAGAATCTTGTTCTAAATGAAATCCCTAGAAAAGCACTCCATTTCTATGATCAATGTTACTTTTAAGCAATTTTTTTTACACTAATTTTTAGTCGCAGAAAGGGCTCCCTATGGGTACTGTGGTTCTGAAAGATTATTTATGCAGCTGATATCCAGAATCAGCAGCTAATACCTTAATGTGGGTCGTTTTTGATCTGCACACCTTTCATGTGGCATGTATTGTGGAAAGTAGGAAGAATTTGTCAGAGATTTGAATCTTTGTAGGGAAACCTTCCCACTTAGAGTTAGACCTGGCTTTTTCAGGAGCCTAAGAATATATATTAGGCCCATGTATTGTGTGTGCTGTTGTCTTTTTAAAGAGTTTTTAACTTGCAGTTGTCTGAGGAGGATCTGGTGAGAGTTTCTAGGCACATCAACACTTTCTTTTTGCTTGTCTTTAAGTGAGGGCAAGTTCATGGTTTAGATCAAACAGCAAAAGGACTCTTGACATAATTTCACTTATTTATTTCTCTATATATTATTAGGTTTCTGTGCTTAATGCAGTTTATTGACTACATAAAATACAAAATGTGGTAAACTTTATGATCCAGCATAAAGTCAACGTGTCAGATATGTGGAATGAATGCACCTGATTTGTGTAGGAATTCAGAGTGCACAGTGGGAGTACTAACAAATCTTAAAGAGCAGAATTCACTTTAAAAGAACTTTCCCCCGGAATATGGAAAAATCTAGAAAGGTTGACATGAGGAATTTCATTATAATTCACTCTTTCTGTGACAGCTGACTCACAAGCTCCCATTGTGATCTTGCTGTGCTAGATGAAGTTTATGTCATGAAGCATCATGATGCTTGTATATGCAGGTCACCGTGTGCACTATTTTTGCATCCTGTATTCTGTGCACTTGAAACTCTAGATAGGTGGATTCAATTCATTAATGTTCCTTATCATTTATGGTCAAGTGTATTTGCAGATCTCCTAGAGTTTACACTCAGGAGGCATAGCAGACATCAAAAATAAGCTAGCTGGACAGTTTTGCTATTCATCTTGTCCTGCGTGTCTTCAGCTGAACAGAAATGATGAGTTGTCCCCAAAATAAAATGTCAGGTTTTATTTATGTTAGTCTCAGAGGTAAGAAGCCATCTCTGCCAAAGTCTTGGTAGAACAGAACCCTTAGTTTTCAAATATGAAATGAGTCTCTGGGGGTAGAATGTATGAGGAAGAGGAAGGACCATGAGCAGCTCTCATTCCCTTTGGGATACAAACATTCTCCTAATGTGTATTCCCAGCATTGACAGTTTGTTAGAGGAGAACCCACATTTGGGACTCCAGCACAGCAAAGCACAGCACAATAGGGTTAGAGAAGAACATACAGACAGCTTAAAGTAATAAGAGGCAGAAAGCTGATTATGGATTCTGTTAATTCATTGGATTTAAATCAGATCATCTTAGAAGCTAGAAGACCTGCTGGGTATAGTAGTATGGATTACACTGAAGCTTATTTCTAGCAGTAATATATATAGTCTGGATCTGTTATATGAATGCCCACTTTGTCATTGCTAGAGAAATGACAAGTTACTCTGGGAAGAGTTGTTATCTGTCTGCTCAGTCTGACAGGAACAAGAATAAAAGTGTGTGTTTTGGTTGGTTGATTGTTTCTTTCCAACTGACCATGTGACGTACAAAAATCAAATCCAGAGTTGAGTAAGGAAATGCAATAACAGAAGCACACCACTCACATAGTGTATGCACTTTGTAAATGAGCTTAACATTACAGTAAAAGAGAAGTTATTGTAAAGACATCAACAAAATTGCTCCTAACTAAGAGCTGTATAATCAGTAGAGTTTGTTATTTTTGCTTGCCAAAGGCAGTTTCTTACAGTTTTCCATAGGAACAGTTTTTATCATGCGGAGGAAAATGATTCCCAAGAACTGCCACAGTAATTTCTTGTGAACTTTCTCAAGGTCAGTCAGTTGTACCCATTACTGTAGGTTTCTTTCCTCTTCACTGGCAACCATTTCTCTGTGCTCTGAAAGACCTTTGAAAATACAAGTTAGATGACCTCTTTTGACTCCAAGACATATTAGATTTCATGGTTTTATCAAAGAAATTAATTACCCTTACAGGTAAGAATAACTGGCAGCTTTTCGGAATTAGGCAGCAGTCTTATGTTATATTTTAGGCTACACTTTTAACTTGCTTTATATGCTTTGACGTTTTATTTTATTTAATATTGTAGGGTGCTCCAAGGTGCTCTAACCTAAAGGCTGCTATAAAAGTGAAGTGATAGATGAAATGCGTCCCCAGAAGCATTTTGGGAAAACTAGGCTATTAGGTTATTGGTACATAGGACCAATAGTTAAAATACACAGTAAAAGCAGTTTCAGTAACCTACTAAAAATGCATCTCTTTCTCTTATTTGTCACACTATGCAAAGTGAGTTCCTGAAACCATCACAAATCCTCTTTCTAAAAGTGCACATGGAGACATTCTGCCTCCCAATGCAAGGGGCTTGAAAATTGTTTGAGACAAAGGCAAAACCAGAAGAACTGTGATTCTTTCACAGACAAGAATTTTCCTGCTTATTGAACTTTCCAATTTCTTATATCAGCTGGGGTAAAAGATGAGTTAACCTAGCAGTGGTTTAAGGATTGCATAATAGGAATCTATCTCAAATGATGCCTGTAAATCCTGTCTTTTGGGACATTTTGTTTTTGATTTGTCTCGTGCAAGCACGCAAGCTACATCCAGTGCAGCTCTTCAGGTGACTTGTGAAGGGCTAATCTTTTCTCCAGTGCTACTGAAATCTTTAGAGTAACATCCAGCATGAATATAGGCTGTAGAGAACCTGTGTATGGCTGAGATCTGCAGATGTCCTTTTGCTGTGACTGCAATCAGAAGAGCACTTGAGCTTATCTAAGAGTAGTTACATCTGCTTCTCAGCTCTCTTCATATAACTACCCATGAGTGCCTGTCCTCTTGTGATACAGGGCACAATGGGTTTGCTTGACATGTGTCACCCCCACTCCCCCTTAAGATTTCACTGGAGTCTAGAGGTTTAGCTTTCCAGTATACTGCTGCACTTAGAAGGAAATATTTCTAATTGAGGTGAAAGGCAGCTAATGTATAGAGATAGGTGTTTTTGTTTTTTTTTTTAAATTAATATAATTTCTGTATTCCTGAATAAAATAGGTTATTCTGATCCCTAGAGTGCTCTGTAAGAAAAAAAAAAAATAGCTGAAACCCATAAATCCCAACCCTAAATAAAGATTGTTCTATTGTGGTTCTACAATTAAGATAATAGCTTATGTTTTCCTCCTTCTTATCTTAAGGAAAAATAAGCATTCATACAAAACACAGTTATTAAAATCCTAAGTGCTGTCATTGTTGTATACCTTTGTATACCCTCAAAATAGAAATGAGAGACAGAACACTGTAAGTGCTTTAATAACTGGTTGTCAGTTGCTAAAGAATGGACACCAAGAATATCAACTATTCATATACAGAAAAACATTAATTTTTGAGTCACTGAAAAGCTTAAGAATGTATAGTTGTTATTAATTTCGATCTAAAGCACCAAATTTACTGACTGGTAATGAAACCATCTTTCTGATATGCAAGAAACAGACGTTTACTGTGGGGACACAGTGTTTCAGCTTTGGGCAAATCCTCTGAGGTAGGATTATACACAATCTGTCCTCTTAAAGTAAGTTTCTCCTCCACTCCATTCATTCTGTGACATAGTTGTGTAGGTGGAGATTAAGCATATTTTTAAAACTGAAAGGTTATTTTATGCAAAAAAACCTCACAATACCAACTGACTTCTGTTATATTAATTCTCAAATCAGTTTGGTAGCGTCATCTCCAAAATTCACGTATTCATATGTTTTCATTCTTTGCTGCTATTGCTATTTATCTGCTTTGCTATATGATTACATATACCTGTAAATGTATAAATCACTTTTAATTTTATGTTATCTAATAAAAACCTTATGAAGGCCTAAGAATTCAAAATAGCTTTTCATTACTTATGGCAAAGCATTTGTCTCTTGCATATCTGAAAGCTGAAGGTTTCATTACTAGTGTGTGAATTTGCTCCTTTAGACTTTCTTTTAAGAAAATTTAAAACAATGTGGAAGACATTGGAACATGCTTTAGTCTGTTTTACAATAGGGCTAGTGTATTATGAAATGTCACCTGATATTAACTTATTTTTTTTCTGTCTCACTCACTTTGAGGTAATAGGACAAAATGTAACATAGCCTGAACTTTAAGTACATGATGTAGTTTAAAATCTCTTTTTTACCTGTAAATGATAGCTATCACCAATGCACAGTATCTTAAAAAAGTGATGCAGCAGTTCATTTTGAATTCTCAAGGGATACGTTGCAGCGATTGCTTTTCTGCATTATTATCCAAACATCACAAACTATGATTCAGATTCTGTTTTCAGGGTCTTGCCTTTACAAAATAGCCTGTCCCATAGACAGTCAATCAATTCTGTGTACTGTAATTGTGTTAAGACAGCATTGCAAAAATCTGTTTACAGCTATCTGTCCATCGATCCAGAAACAAAGCAAGGACTGAAAAACAAGAACAACTGTCAAAGCCTAAATTCTTCCTTACTGATTCTTATAATACATGGGGTAAGATCCAGAAATACTGGTACCTCTTACAAGGATGGTACCTGCAAATTCTTATCAGGCAGTAATATGCTAAATGGCATTGCTAATTTCTACTCTCACAATTGGAATGTGCTGTGAGATTTTATATCTCTGTATATGGCATTACTTGATAAGATTTTTATAGATCTTACTCTGAAATCTGTGGCCCTGGTTGTACTTGCAGCTACAATATTTATTGAATTTCACCTACATTAAATAAAATGCAAATTGCATGAGCTGGGGTAGGATGGACCTCAGACTCTTGTAAAAGCAGTGAGATGGGGAATTAGCAGGTCATGTTTTGTATAAGTAAGCACACACATTAAAATTCCCCTTAATTTGCACAGTGATAGTAATGTATGTATATCAAAAATGTTTCCCTATTTGAATATCTGGTGTCCTACCCCTTGTCTGGAAAGAAACATTCCGAACTTCCTCTCTCCCAGTTGTGATTCCTCAGGTTTTCCTATCTGGAAATCATGACATCTGTTCCATGCAGTGGTTCATCCCACGTGCATCCCACATGCGTCTTTACATTAACCCAGCTACAGCAGTGTGTGTGTTTGATGGAGACTTCCGATATTAGTAAAATTCCTATCACCACTCACCCTTGGGCAGTTTAGCTTTTTATTTTGAATACAGCAAAAACTGAGGCTTAATATTACACTTCCTTCAAGAAAGTATTTGAATTCTTAGAGGAATGCTACATTAGAGGCATTACAAATATACTCCGTGCCTTTTCTTCAGAATAGTCGCAGATTATATTTCACTTTCAAATTGAATTTGGGAATGAAGGGAGCTGCAGTTGCTAGTGCAAGATAACTGAATTTCAGCTTTCTGCATTTCAAGATATTTCCATGAATATTTACATGAGAGCCATTTATACAAATGGGCCAAGACATATCACAGTCTTATGTAAGTGCCACCGGTGCTCGAGCCTTGTCAGGTTTGTGCCTCCTGATCTTCACTACAAAGAAATTGTGAAAACATGTCACTTTATCACTTTGAGGAATTAATTTGTCATCCAGGATTTTTTAATCTCTGAGAGCATAACCATTTCCGAATTGTTTGTTTTGTAACTCTGTGCTGAAAGGGAGATGTTACCTGCTTTGATGTGCCTGTTGCTCTCACCACGGGGGAAAAAATCACATGTGAGTAACTAAAGCATTTAAAGTGCCTGAGGGTCCTGAAGGTGCTGCTGGGGGAGGCCTTGGGTGCCCAGCGCTGTGGGCTGAGCCCGCCTGCCCCTCTTCCCACCAAAACCACCCGGGGCTTTGACCCCGCGTGGGTGCACGAGGCACTACCTGGGGCACGTTCTGAGGCGAAAGCCAATGGTGTATCTTCAATAGTGTAGAATGTATACTTCTCCTGAGGTGACACCAGAGGGATTTCTGACAAGAAAAGTAATATATTATTAAATAACATTTTGAGTCGTCTGTTTTCGGCAGATCACTCTGATCTCTGCTTTCCTTTTCCTGCTTAGAAAGCAAGAGCTTGGAGAGACATCACTATGAAGTCTTACTTTCTGTGAGTACGGGAATTATTTATCAGTTAAATCATTTAAGAAACATCGCGTGCTTAATTTTCTGTCCAGTACTAAAAACTGCAACTGAAAAATTACTGATATTTTTCTCCTCGGATTGTGAGCACTTAATGTCTGAAGGTACCCAGTGTAAACTGCTTAGTTGCTGGTTGCTCGGTGCAGCCCCCTCTCCCTAATCTCGTCAGCCTTTTCCAAAAGAAAAAAACCTTGATGCATCCATTTTCTTTGAATCATCTCCATCTGGGTATGTTGTGGATTCTGATTTAACCAGTACCTTGAGCACACATGTTTTTAAAGATTTTTTTTTTTCCCCCAGCTGTACATTTAATGTGACAAAAAAATGTTAAAAGTAATTTCTGTTCTTTACTGTATATACGGAAGTATAAATATAACACTCTTGATAACTTATTTATGAAGATTGGAATATTTAGTTCATTGATATCATACTGCTATAGTTAATGGTTTCATCAAGATAAAAAATTTAAAGAGAAAACCAGCTTTGGTCACAGACTTGCTAATGCACTAATAAAAGCTTTAAACTGGAACTGGTGGAAGCCAGAAGCACATAAGCCAGAGAGGTAAGACCCACAGTGACATGGACAAAAGCCAAATATAGGTACTTACAGTAAGGTTACTGGAAGGATGGATAGGAAGAAGACTATGTTAAATGTCCATATTTTAATACAAAACCCATATATAGAGTAACCTGGAGGAACTAGAAGTTTTAAATTGCATTTTACTTGGTTTACTGGTAAATCTTTTGAAACAACTTCATGGCATATCAACACAAGAGTTATAGTGGTTGTTCTGAATGATGCCAGTGTTGTTGCTTTCAAGGCGGATGCTGCCTTGGTTCCCAAATGAAGTTCAGAAACTTGTTGAAGAGCTGGGAATTTCCCAAAGCACAGGACTACTTGGTAGAGATCATCAGTGGAGACTTCAGGTGCCTGTTGGGAAAGGTTGTGGCAGTGGAGAGCAAAGTTCCTGCTCTGCACCTTCTGAAGACATGCTGCCTGATAGTCTGTTGCTGTGTTCCTGTGCATTCTGGCTATATAAACAACGGTGACTACAAACTTAAGACCCAAAGAGCTAGGTGCTTACAGATAAGCAACCTACAGGACTTACTGCCCAAGAAAGCCTAGGAGTAAGTTGAGAGCAGTGTTTTCTAAACTTAAAATTTGTCAGTATCATTTATTTAAGTGTATATATATGTACACACACATTATTTCACAAATTTATAAAAATCAGAATACAATGCTCATCTGAGTAATGAAGCACGGGGTTGCATCTTCCAACACCCAGTTTCTGGACAGTGTTTATTTTTAGAGAGCTGGAAATGTTTGCTTGTTTTTGGTTTTGGTTTTTTTTTTTTTTTTTTTGATAATCAGATGGTTTTTCTGTTTTACTTTTTTGTTTCCTTTTCTGATAGCTCATGATTGTATCCTATCGGCTAGGATACCCTAGAGCCCATCTGGGCTCTTTGTGCTGCACAAATAATCTTTAAGCTGAGCAGGCTACTCAGGCTACTGTTGGGATAAGTGCCTATCCCTTCCCAGAACAAGCTGTTATTGTAGGTAGGTTTTGATTGCGTGGATGAAAGCTGGGCACTGTGATCTCTTACAGATGGGCTTCTAGGGAATTTTTGACTGTATTGGCAAAAGATCTTTAAGATTCTGGTACAGCAGTTAGAAAAGTGTGTGTTTGCTTGTGCAAAAGCGCAAAACTTTTGGTATACAGTTGTATTTACATATTCCACATCTATAGGTTGGAACATCAATATGTATAATCAATTATGTGCATATATTGCTTGAGCATAATTGCCCATATGAAAACCCCCTGTCATTTAAAATTCTCCTAGTGTGGAGGAATGCAGAATATTTCAGGCACCCATATGGGAAGCAGTTATTTCATGTAAGGTCCTTTTTTTATCTTCCTGATTGTTGACTCTGTTAGCCAAGGCTTAAATCAGTGTCTGTGAACATGGAAAAAAAAAAATCTACTGACAACTAGTCTGTTTTGTCCCAATTGAATTTATGATATGTTGTGGTCATCATTCAGTGAAAATCAAGAGCTGGGAATAGGGGCTTCACATCAATACAGTCAAATCACTGCTTAAAGCTGGAGTTATAATCCTTTAAATTTAATTTTGTGGGCAAATTGCAGCTGCCAGCTCCTCAATTTGATTGGTTCCAAAAACAACCCAACATAAGAAATTGAAAATGCCAGGAGGCATCAGTCCTGTAAATATATTAGTGTACCATCTGGAGTGTAGTGACCTTGGACATTTTACTTGGCCTTAGTATCTTATTGCTGGAAGTAATTCAGCTGTTAATACTTGATTGAGTTTATGCCTCTGACTAGACAAAACTCGATCTTTACTTCTCACTCAAAGAGCAGGTGACATGTAATTTAATAACATATTAAATGTGCATTATAATAATTTGTTAGTTTTCTTATTGAAAAAGACCAAGCAAATAAATATAGATTGTTTTGAAACCTACTTTATGGTGCAATACGGGAAAAAGAAGACGCTTTCTGGGTTTCGTGACAGCCTCAGTGAAGCATAACAACTAATTTTAGAGATGTCTGCCTTTGAGCTATTATTTATCAGGTTTCAAAAAAAATTGTAACTGATTGTACCTTAAATCATTAAGAAGTTTTGGGGAAACAATTTCTATACTAAATTACTTTAATACTGGCACGATGTTACATTATTGATACAGAGCCCAGTGAAATTACTGGTAAGAATTCTATTGATTTGAAGTGAGATAAAAATCAAGTTCTTCACAAGCTAATTTACATCAGTGAGGAGAAAAGTAACAAACCTTTAGCTCACTCAAAGTTAAATGTAATCCAGACCTCACTGTATCCCACCTGCAGCTAACATATACCTGGGTATTTAACTGTGTGTGTGTGAATGGGCTTGTTAATGTCAATCATACTGCTCTTATTGTAACATTAGAAGTTCCTGCAAGGACTGGTGCTTTAGAGTGTAAGTGAATATCAGAATTTTTAACACCCGCTCCCTTCTTACTAATATAGTTGTTCATTGTAGTAGCAAGACTGTTATACAGAACTCTGCACACAAAGCCTATTAATACTTAGTAACACTTACAGAAATCTTAAAATTAGTAACAGGCCAAATGCTGCAGTTAACTATCTCTTAGCAGTGTCTAAGGTCTTGCCAGTCTTAGAAAGACTGCTTTTACTATCGTTTGTCTCAAGGTATATAGTTCTAATATGATTGTTAGAAAAGCCTTTTAAAGTAAATAACATTTCTTCAAAGCAGTGAGATACCAGTGAATATTTCAAATATTAAATGCGCACCACAGAGGGAAGTGAACAGAAGGCTTTAGAGCACTCTAGGGTTAATTTCCCATACAGTTTGCATAAAAGCAGCATTTTATGTATAATATGCTTGCTTAACCTTACTCATAAACTCAAATATGATAATTCTACATGCAGGCTGGCCTACAAAATGAAAGCAGTTTGTGTGCAGCATCTACATGAACATGTTCTTCTTGTGAAAATGAGATCACTCTAGGGTGGCTGCACCATGAAAGCCTGGTCTGCTTTCCTGTGCAACCTTCTGCATGAGGCAGAAATAGAACCCAGACACTAAGCTGTGCCATTGGAGCTAGAAAATAGAATCAATACATAAATCCAACAGAAAGCAAAGTGTGGAATGTGAGGAAATACTAGTTTTTTAGGGGATCATGGAAGCAGGACTTAATTTGTCCTTTAGAGGTTTGTTAAAGTTGATGAGGATCTGAGATCCAAGCAGATCTGTGTTACTGCTTTGTTAGACATTTCCCTTATCCATGTTATATGCCTTATCTGTGTTATCCATGTTATATCCATCCAGGTTATGTGCCTCCTGCTGGATTAAATTTTCTCTCTAAGGAAAAATGTTATTCAAAATAAACTTTGAATAGTCACACAGAATCACGGAATGTTAGGGATTGTAAGGTACCTCGAAAGATCATCTAGTCCAATCCACCTGCTGGAGCAGGATCACCTAGAGCAGGTCACACAGGAACGTGTCCAGGTGGGTTTTGAATGCCTCCAGAGAAGGAGACCCCACAACCTCACTGGGCAGCCTGTTCCAGTGCTCTGTTACCCTCACTATGAAGTTTTTTCTCATATTTATGTGGAACCTCCTGTGTCCCAGCTTGCACTCATTCCCCCTTGTCTTATCATTGGATGACACAGGTGATTAAACTTATTTTCAGATTTCCTTTAATTTTGCAAGGAATTATTCTGAATCCTGATGTTTCATACTCCATATTTTAACAAATACTTCTGCATTTTCATTGTCAAAAAGCCACATAAAGGAGGATCAATCATTATATTATAGATGGCTAAATGTTTTCCTTGCTTTTCCTCCTCTGGGATGCAGAGGGAGAGCATATTGATAAATCTTTGGATTTTTCAGGTCTTTTGTCTGGTGAGTCTTATTGATATTCCTTATAAAATACATTTTGAGAGTAATCCATTCTGTGTAAGCAATGGAAATAGCCAGTATGGAAGCTGGAATATCATGGGATTTGTATTCAGTCTTCTGCCTCCTTCCAGACCATGTAATGTCATAGTGGTTTAAGGATTTTTTTGCAGTACTGAGTAAGAGAAAAATGTACTAGAATCATAGAATAGTAGGGGTTGGAAGGGAGCTCTGGAGATCATCAAATCCAACCCCCCTGCCAGTGCAGGAACATCCAGGGCAGGCCACGCAGGAACAGATCCAGGTGGGTCTTGAAAGTCTCTAGAGAGACTCCACAACCTATCTGGGAAGCCTGCCCCAGTGCTCTGTCACTCTCACAGTGAATAAGTCTTTCCTCATGTTGAGGTGTAACTTCCCCTGTGTTTCACCTTGCTACCATTGCCTCTTGTCCTATCATGGGGCACAACTGAAAAGAGCCTGGCCCCTTCACTTTGACACCCACCTTTCCGATATTTATAAACTTTAATAAGATCTCCTCTCAGTCTTCTCTTCTCCAGGCTTAACAGTCCCAGGTCTCTTGGCCTTTCTTCATATGAGAGATGTTCCAGTCCCTTCATCATCTTGGTCACTCTCCGTCGGACTCTCTGTACTATTTCCCTGTCCCTCTTGAACTGTGGAGAGCGGAACTGAACACAGTACTCCAGATGTGGTCTCACTAGTGCAGAGTAGAGGGGGAGGAGAACCTCCCTTAACCTGCTGGACCTCCTTCAACCTATATCTTTTTATTAAAAAGATACAAAAATAATCTTCCCTTCATTTGTCCAGTAACAGGAGTGAGGCTGTTTCTCCCTTAGTGTCACTGCTGTTTCCATCCTGACGGGGAAAAATAGGGCCCCTGGATCATGGTTGTGTTTGGCAGAATGGGCTGGTACACTGTCTGCAGTGCCTCCCACCAAACCCATCTGGGGATTTGGAGTGTGACAACTATTACAGTCTCTTTGTGTCCTGTTCTCACCTGTTTCTTCTTTAAGCCAAAGTAAAAGCAATGTTTAACGTGCTGGGAAAGGCTATTAATGAACTCCAGGAAAGTGTCTGGGTAATGTGGTCATTCCTGGCACTATAAGATTTGAGAAACTTGAAACTGAGCTTAGCAGTGCTGACTGCAGGCAGTGCAGTAGGAAACAGGATCCAGAGTTGATAAATAGCATGGAAAGGAATGGTTCCAATTAGTGGGAGGCTTCAGTATTGCTGAGTGGCTTGCTTTCCTCTGTATGTTTGTGTTTTCCAAATTAAACTTTGTTTTCTGAATCTCTGTGCTTATATGGAAGAGTTGATGTTTTCATTCACTAAGTACTTGCTGAAATGGCATAAATACCAAGACACAAACACTCCAGTGTTTGCTGAGGGTTGAAGAACAGAAGTACAAACTTTCAGCTTATATGACACTTCAGAAATGCAAGTTTGGGGCCTCAGACAGAGACAGACAGAACCAGCTAAAAAGTCATTCCCAAACCACAAACACTCCATTGAAGGAAAAGGAATAGACTTGGCAGACAAAACAAACAATGCCGAGTGTGCTGTAAAGCTCAGCACTTTTCTTTTTATTTTTCAACTCAGCTGGAACACCACTGAGTGATTTATAGCAAGGAGAGATTCATAACTCTCACATCCCTGCCTTTTGCTCTTACAGCCACACCTGAAGCAACCTTTTCCCCCAGCCTGCTTTATCCAGGTTGTTTTATCTGCTGTTGGCTTTCATATAGCTGGCACTGACACTTTGTACTAATGTGGAAGTTCCTTGGGAACATTTTTTTATTTAAACTCTTAAAGACCTATCCATGCAGCAAAGCTGTTGCCTTGTGTATCTTTCTATCTAGAAACTATATTCCAGAATAGAAGTGATTAATCAAGACTGGATTTAATTATCCTTGGGGGGGGAAAAATAAAAAATAAAAATCTTTTTATGTGCTATGTTTATACTGGGAGTTAGAGGAGAATAGCACAGTAGAACTGGCAGGATATAGTTATGACTGATGGGAAATTTCCCATGTAGACAAACCTCAGACACAGGCTTTAAAGAAACTACTGACAATAAGAAGAAAGTGCTCTTCCCAGACACACTGCCAAGTTCCATATACAGTGAAAGTCAAGGCTTCCCCTGCCTCAATATGGCTTTTTTTCTTCTATAAATCCACTTCCTGCCTAAGTTTTCTGCTAAAGAGGCATCTATTCAGAGCACAGGCAATGGTGTGCTACTTTTTATATGCTGCATAGGCCATTGAGCGTCAAGACATTGCACAAAGGATTCAACATTTGAATTAAAGTTTCTCAAATTCAGGAAGTTCTTTTTCAATATCTTAGGTTAAGTGCAGTGCATCAGAGCTTGTTACATTGATAGTCCTTTCCTCTGACATTTTGATTTAGTTTAAAATTCTGTTTAAACTCTGCTTCTTGATAGTGGTACCTAAATTTTTTATTGGCACTCTTTTTAGAACTAGTCTACGCAATTTGTTTTCCCTCAGTGGATTGGCTGACAAAAATACAAAAGTAAACAGTAGCTTGGAAATCTTCTCTGAAACATTAAAGAAACCAGGGATTGACAGAGCAATGGGTTCACTAGGCCAGCTCAGCTCTTGTAATTCTACACCTACCCTCTTGCTTAGAAGATGAGCCAACCTGCTGAAAACATCAAGATTAAATATCCTATATTTAGGTAACCTCTTTAGAGTCTGAAAAATCTAATTAAAATGCTACAGTATTGTAGATGTCTTTTTGCTGGTGGTGTTTTAAAACAAAGTTACATATGCACTGTAATTCCTGGAGAATTAAAAATCAGAGTATTTTACAAATGTTGATGCTGGTTTCAGTAACTTTTGTAGGCTGCAGTTATCAAGGATTTATCTTGAATATCAAGAATCATACCATGATGATTATTAAAAATATGAATTAGTATTTCTGCCTGAGATAGATACTATTAGATCAATTTAGTGACTGTGAGAAATGACACCAGTGTTTAATTTAGTCTGTTCTAAATTGCAAAATATGTAATTTTCTCCTGAGGTGTGGATTCTGTAATCGGATATCCAGGTAGTTTTGTCGTTTATTCAAAACACTTGAAAACTAAGAATGGAAGCATGAAATCTGATATAGGCACAATCTTATGGTATAAATTGACAGTTGCTATTGTAGAGAAGAAAGGATTAACTGCTCAAAGAAATTGTGCTGATCCTCAGAAGTTTGTATTTTGGTTATCTGAAGAATTATTAGCTTAAAATTAATGCTGTTGAATAGAATTTTGGTCTTTAAACTGCTGTCACATTTATGCTAATAAGGAGCATAATTTTCAAACCTACAAAATGAAAACCTGCTTAAAGTATAAATCTATTCTAAGTCACTCTATGTAATCCTATAGGCAGGGAATTTCTAAAACAAATACCTGGGAAGGAGCAACCCTTTTTGACAGGCACATTTGCTAGGCACCAAGGCAGTTCTTTGAGAATTTTCCTCTGAATTAAGTTCATCTGTTCTCACTGCAGGGAGATTTCATTATTCATTTAACTCTTTTGGGAACAAAGGTACAGATGTAAAAATCCTTATCCTGAAAGATGCTGAACTCCCTCAAATGTCTTTGCTTATTATGTATCACTAGATCAGCCCTAGAATTTTAACACAGAGGGCCAAATGTATCCCACATGTGAGTCTTTCAAACTATGCTAAGGGTGAACTTGGCTATCAACGACTTTTCAGATCTAAATATCAGGGTCATTGCTTAGATCCTTCAGTCCTTGATGTAGGTGTCTTACAGCTCATGAAAGGAACAGGGCTATTTAAATATTCAGGGAGCAAGTAGTGCCTGTGAAAGCAGCAAGGGACTGCCTTGTTTAAATGGGTAAAGGACCAAGGAGTTCCAATTGTAAAGAGGAAAAGGAGGAGAGAAACCTACTGTGGAAGAGGGTACATGGCAAAATGCAAAGACATTTCAGGAATTGTAGTGGGTCTGGCTGAGCTGCTTTTCCCCATCCCGCCCTCACGCTGCAGCACAAAAAAGCAGGAAAATCTCAAAAGTGTCTACTGCTAAAAATCTAGGAAAACTACTTTGTTTTTTAATAGCAAATTGTAAAATGGAGCAGTAAACCAAAATCTAGTTGCTCTGCCCAGTCATTTTGGCCCCACTTCTGGTGAGAAGGAGTGGAACTCATCTTCATAGGTCCTCCTCAAAGGATGTGTCAAGTTATGGAATTAACTTTAATACTTAGGCAGGGGTATAGTAAAGAAAAGCTCAAGATTATTTTCTTCCAGTCTTTCATCAAATTTCTCTTATCAAATTATTATTCCTGTGGCTTTCTACACATTTAGTTGAGTAGGAAAAGTATCCAAGTCTCCACTGTCTGTGCTTCCTACTAATCCATTACAGTGTGTGGGAGGGAGAAAATGGCTGTGGTGATAATTAAGTCTAGACTGAATATATGGAGATACAAAGTGGATTCATAGTTGCCTTTATAAGGACACATCTGAGGAATGCTTTGGGCTTTTAATAGTGTGAGCAAGTGTTTCCCTTTGTACAAATGCAATTTTAATCTATTCAAGGAACTTCCTTAAATTTGTTTCTTAAAATGCAACTGCGGAGCATTTAGAGTTCACATTCTACCTGTTTCAGAAACTGTCAAGCTGTTTGTTTTCCAGACAGAAACAAATAGGAATGGCTGCTGGCATACCAAGGTGTCACACTGAAGGAGACAGTCTGCTGGCATAGCTGGAGCAGCAGGAACTAGGACTGCCAAAGAACTCGCTTGTTTTGGATCCATCATAGGGCAGGTCTGGGTGTTTTGTTTAAGTTTTCATTTTAAGTATGTAATTTCCTGTCATGAAGGCATTTGCAGCATTTGAAAATGAAACATATAAAACTGTCAGGCCTGAAGAGCCCCAGGGAGAACTTTTCCTTAAGCAAAAGCTTTTCTACAGCTGGTAACTCCTTGAAGATATTTGTCAGATGATCACATTTCCCTTAGGGTTCTCCTAGTAGGAGGCACAGCGCTCTTTAGTACGTGGAGAAAGACAATGAAATACTTGACTTCCTGGGAAAGCACTCATCCTTCAGCACAGCACTAGCTGCAGTGTCTCTGGGTTGTACAAACAGCTGCCCAAACTGTGCCTTCATCTATTATGTCTGTTGAGTTTCATAATTTACACTACTTCAAAGCAAACATCCTTTCCTTATCTCAGAGCTTACAAATAAAGCAGTCTGCCTGTATGAAAGGAAGCTACAGATACCATTGAATTGGCTACAGTTTCAGTGACTAGTTTGTAATCATAGTCCAAACTAATCAGGCTGATCTTTTGAAAAAAGTAAGTGACTTTCCCTTATAACGCATCTATAAACGCTGTTAGAATCAAATACCAAGAAGTCATCAAATTGCTCAGGTCCATTCAGTTACTATTAAGTATGTTGTTAGGATTGTTTGTAAAAGTCTCTAGAATGGCCTCATCTTTCAAAAGGACATTTATGGAGTGCTTTGATATATTTGAAAGGGCACAGCTTTCCTAATTCTTTCAAAGTAACCATTACTCTCTGAGAAGACCTAGCATCTACCAGAATAATTGAAATAAAAAGAAAACTGTATTATAATCCTCTAAAATCTGTCATGAATAGCGAAAAAGGCTGTGCCACTGATATTATAACCAGATGTACAGTACGAAAACTATTTCTCTGGCCAGCAAAGTCTTGTTCTCTCTGTGAATTAGAAGACAGAACACTGAGCTGAGCCATGCTCTTGACCTCTGAATAAATATGCACCCAGTACTCTTTCTCCAGACAACATTCTTTTCCACCCACATCAGGAAAAGTTCCCCAAAGTATTTACTTCTGATTTCAGTTTCTGCTGACTACAGCTCTGTCACACTTTACACACAAAACACAAAACATATGTTAATACAATCCAGGTTTTAGCATGGAAGCCCTTATGGAGCAGAATTTTAGATTGCTGCTTTGTTTTTTAAAATCAGTCTTCTCTAAAGACAGAAAAAAGAATTTTTTTCCATCGAGTCATGTTGGCAGATGAGTTGTGCAGCCTTGTGTTGTCTCATGACAGCAATGCATCACAATTATGAAACATGTACATATTATACTGTAAAGTTGAGGGAAAATAATATTTTATGTATGTTAATCATGTCCCATGTAAAGTGTGTGGTGTATTTACATATACCTAGTGGCAAGTCAGTAAGCTACTCTTTCAGTGCAGGGGAAGCTGATACAGAACCCAAAGGATCTGAGTGCTCAGATCCTAAGAAGTCCAAAGTGGTGAAATTTCCTGCTTTATTAATCAGCTTTAAACAGTCCCAAAATGATAAACCAGAACTTTTGCATAAAACCAGGCTCCTATGTCATTGGGAGCTCAGTAACCATTTTTTGTAAGAGGAGCTGGGTGCCTGACTCCCTAAGCTGCTTAATCTTGTTGTTTATATGGAAAAGTGCTATGTAGGTCTGGGGAGATGTTTTTGGCATATACAGTTTTTCCAGTGTAATACCTGGATGTGAGTGGACTTGCTTCCTTCTGTAGCCTAGGCCATGGTGAGGATCAGATGAAAAGTAATTCATGAGGGCAACACTATCAGACCTTGTTTTCTAGACAGGCAAGAGATTGGGTTTCACAGGCATTGTATTACCTAGTACTTTCAAATTCTAATCTTTAATTAATGCTTTTTTGTCCTTTCCTTGGCTCTGGAAAATGTAGACAATATTTTGGAGGTGCCTTCTGTATAACTCATTCAGCATGGTTTTCTATCAGTATGATTATTTTGCAAAACAAGTAAGTGCAGAGTTTTTCTGGGAGGACATGAACTCTCCACATAGCTGCACAGTCAGCCCAATGTGATTGTCACTGGAACTGACATCAGGCAGCCTGTATCTCATCAACGAAGATTTTTCCTCCCCTTTTCAGCATTCATTTGATTTGCAGTAAAGTACACTGAGAAGACTGAAAGGCTCTGTTTACCTGCTCTGTTCTTGTGCTATTTTACTCTCCTGGGCACCTATAGAAGCAGCCTAATGTCTGGCCTGCTCAAACTATGTACCTCAGCTGAGAAAGCTCAGAGTTGTTACTCCTTGGGACAGTCTTTTTGGGATGTCAGCACCTGCCCACTCACACTGTGGATTGCTTTAACTTCTGCCAGATGGCAGAATTTTCTTTCAGTATGAGCTTGCTTTGAATTTAAATTAACAATCTAGCTCACATTGCAAATATACTGAGCAGTTTTAAAGATGTATTTTCTAGAATGTGTTTTCACATTTGAAATCATAATTTGTGGTTATGGCAGTGCAAGCCATAAGAATAAAGCCTATCGTTGTGATCTATTATTATGGGGAAAAGAGTTACCATCTTAGGCTGGGTATTTATGATAGAAGGAACAGTGAATGAGAGCTAGAAAGAATCAGATTTAGCAAAGTTAGACTTGCCTGTGTCTAAATGCTGAATATCAGGCCTTACATTGTACACTTTATAGTGTCTTTTACCTTGAAAACATCTATGAAACTTCAGCTTTAGTAAATAATTAACTGAAAACAGTGTTTTGTGAAGGCACTTACCTTTCAACAGGCTTTAAGCCTTAGTGCTGTAGTGTTTGGGGGTTCTTGGGTAAAACACAGATTGACTTAGTATTGGTAAAACAACCACCTTTAAGTGTTTGTACTGCAGATGGAAATCTGATGTATAACTGGCCTTACTTTAAACCACCTTTGCTGGCCATGAAGAGCATCACAGTGGCCTCAGCAATGAAAATCCAAAGCTTTTCAGGTCAGTTTTGCAGGTCATGCTGAACTCCTCTACTGGTTAGAGATTCCCTGCAGCTCATGAACTGCATAGCCTAAAGCAAGCTCATGGGGTGGCCTGCCAGTCAGAGTAATGGTTTTGACTGCAAGGTTGGTGTACCTTAAGAAATGATCTATGAAAGTTGTGTGTTGTAGTTGTTAGAAACAGACTGACTTTTTGATGGCTTTGTACGGATTACTTGCATCTTTCCTTTCTAGCAAGAGTGTCTTTGGTGTGTGTTTATGCTTTCTCCTGTGTTTTAAAGTCTGAGAGATTTTTCATCCACCAATTTCAAAGCATGTCGATATTATGCTGCCAAAATGCAGAGCTTGAAGCACAGAGTAAGGAAGTGACTTACTGCAGCCCTCTTAACGGCTTTTAACAGCTCGCAGGTCTCCTAAATCTGAAGCCAAAGCTCTGTCTGGTAGGCTACTCTGCATTTTCAGATTTTGTACAGATACAGCAAATACGCATTAAAAAGCCTACACCAGAACACAGGATTAGAAGGTGATATGTGAAGTACAATATCTTCCAAGTATTTGAAGGGAGTGAAGCAGTTGGAGGGTGACAGTCTGTTCCCTGGCAACTTCCGACATTTGTGTTAATTCTCTGTTGGAATAAAAAATAAGCCTTTTGAACTCTTCATCTAAACTGAACTAGTGAAAAACCTGTTTTCAGATTTAAACCAGAGCAGAGGAGCATCTGAGTTCATAGAGGACTGTGCCATTTGTCCTGGTTCAGATGGTTATTATACGTCTTTGGCACATGGGGTACTCTCATCCAGGTTCCTCCTTTATTTTATTCTCATAAGAAGAGAGTGAGTTCTTACAGCATGCTCCTGATTGTATTACAGTCATGAGCCAGTCTGCAGAGCTGTTACTGAAGTGTCAAGGTTTGTTAAGAGGTACTGCCATTTGTGGGCTTTACATTTAAGGAACATTTCCTGCTTTCATCTTTCTTTGACATCCTTTTTCTGTCTAAGGAATAGGAAACTGTTTAACCTTTGCTGCTGTTCTTTATGCAGTCTGGCAATAAACATCATCATCTGAGTAACAGGGGCCTTCATCTAGTCAGGCATTCATAACAAAATAGGTATGAATTTCTATTCAAAACTGGGAGGAATTCAGTCTATTCACAGGCTTAAAGTATGAGTTAAGTACTCTGCTGAATTGAAGCACAGACTGCCTGATGCCATAGGTGAAAGCTGTCATATTGCAGGTTATGTCCCTCGAGAGAAGAATAAGAAGGGCTTTCTTCCCTTTGTTTTTTCATTCTCCATCCATTTTTCATTCTCCAGAACTTTTCCAAAGTCTGGAGGTCTTGACTGTATTGCAGTTGTACTTCCTGGTGGCAAAATTGGCTGCTATTGTGTGATGTTTAGTTACGTTGCAAGATGTCTCAGTTTGTTTTCAGAGAGCACATACCTAGGTGAGACAGGATAACATGTATTGATTTTTGGGGCCATTTGTAAAAAAGGCTTCTTGGTCTTGAGAACATGAAAGCAGAAGTGAGGTATTGTGTGAAGTTAAAAGCAGAATGCATTCTTTCCAAAATCAGAAACTGCTGATACTTCCAGATGGCATGCCAAAAAAGTTTTATTAGTCTTCCATAGGCTTTTCACTTTTTCCTCGATCCCTGCAAAATGGAGAGGCCTCTCCCTCTGATTTTCTTGCCAAGTTTAAATATAAATCTAGTGTTTATCCATATTGCACTGGCTTTAACAAATGAGTTATGTTTCCTAGCTTCCTGTTGTCCAGCATATCAGGTTTCACGCCTGTTGAGGTGGAGTCAGGCATTGCTGGAGAAAGACATTTGTTAAAGCTTCCATTTTAGGAACTAATTCTTTTAGGAACAGCAGGTAGGAGAAACTGACCCTGTTAAGTGACATCTGTGGAACACAAAAAAACCAAAACAAAAAAAAACCCAGAGCTTTTTTCTTAATTGATCTGCTTGAGTGCTATTTTGGATCATTTGATCGACACTTCTTGTGCCAGGTGACAGCTGTCTTAGGAGAACAACTCAATTTTCTTGTTTATTATGCACAGATATATTCCCAAGGGCCGGTATTTATCTATTAGAGATAACAGATACCAAGTTGAAAAAGGTTATATGACAGTAATTGAAGCAATATGTTGGCATGGCATATTTACCTATGAGATTTTAGCTGCATATTGTTTTAAAAGCAACTTGACAGAAGGAGTAGAAATTGAAGCTGTTTATTGATTTGATTCTTCTTTTCCTTAGGTTTAAGGAACAGAGTATTAGTGGAAGAAGTGGTATTCTTTCTGGCCTAGTATTTGCATATCAAAAGATGACATTTTAAAACAGAATCTTTGAAATATGCTGGTGGTTTCAATTCTCTTTGCCATATGTGAAATACAGGATTGTGCAGAGCTATGTTTCATTAACTATTCAGAGAAAAGTAGTTTGTCTAATGGGCCTGTAAATATCATAGAATCATAGAATGCTTTGGGTTGGAAGGAACCTCTGAAGGTCAACTAGTCCAACATCCCTATAGTAAGCAGGGACATCCTCAACTAGATCAGGTTGCTCAGAGCCTCATCAAGTGGGAAAATGCTGTGATTTGAAGTGATTTGAGTGTTTTGGACCCATCAGTAGCAGCCAGTGGCTCACAGGTAGAAGGCATGGTGATCTGCAAACCTGTGGGCATTTGAGTATTGCTTTTTAGTACTTTTCCCATTATTGGAAAACTTTAGATTAATGGAAAGTCATCTCTCTCCAGTTCCTGAATGAGCTCACTGGAGTTTAAGCAAGGCCTTTCTTATTAGTGTTACTTTTAAATCTGTTGAGATTTTTTTTATTCCATTAAATATTTAACATTCATTTTAGTTGTAGCATAAGAAAAAGTGCTTTGCCCCCAATCCTCTATAAAAATCAATATATCTTTTTTGAGATTTCTTCTGACTTATAAAGTGAATTTGTGAAATTGTCAAGTTAGACATTTCAGGGAAAAACTGGTTTAAAACACTGGAGATGTGGATCCAAGACAGCTGCAAAAAATTCTGAAAATCAATTTTCCTTTTTCTCTGTTCTTTTCAGAAAATATAGATTGTAAATTTATCCTCACTTCTTTAGCCACACAAAACCCGAACTATTTCAGACAGAAATGAACAAATGACTTTTGTTTTAACATCTTGTACAATGAAGCCTTTTCCAAATCCAAGTTAAGTTCCATACTGTTCTCTTTTTATTAGTATTTAGAAGTATGTAAAGGCCTTTGTTATTCTGTATACTGTACAGACACAGAATAAAGAGATCTCCTTGGTTCCTGAAACTAGTGGTTGACCTATGAATGCAAAATGACTTGGAGAAGAAAGGCAGAACACTACCCACTGAATTGTACACAGAAAGAGAAATTAGTCCTTAAGAAAAAAGGACATCTCAAATGGGTTAGGTAGGCTACTGATGCTTGTCATAATAGCAGTAGAATTTTGCATTATCTGGCATTCAGATACTATAAAATGACTTGCAGCTTTTAATGGATTGAAGTTTGTAAGCCCTGTGTGAGGTAGATGTGTGGTATTAAGTCTTTCTCCTCCTCCAGCAGTGCTGGATCCCACATGTGTCCAATCCATGCTACTTGTACATTTTGAATAGGTACCGTATGTTCTGGCTTGAGCTTTCACATGCTATTTTCAGGCAGAAGACGTTCTTCCAGAAGGTGTGATGTCAGATGCTCAGCAGCTCAGGGTATGATGTCATCCTGAGCACACTGCAACAGCCAGCATATAATATGCATAAGAACTGACAAGCTGTTAGGTGGTGGCTCCCACTCTCTGTTACACTTGTAAGTTCTGAATTGCACAACCATATGATAATTCTTGGTCTGAGAGAAAGAAAAAGACTGTTTTCTTAACTAATAAAAATCGTAAGAACCTTACATAATTAGTAAGGTAAGAGAAGGTGGCCCTTTCAGGGGAGTGACTGTCTTCATAAATAGTCCTGCTTTCGTACAGAAAGGAAATGTCTAGGAACCGCCCACTCCTTTGTTCTCTTTCTATCTTCAAGAAACATTGTGTCACTGCAGCACTTCTGCTTCCTCTTTCAGCTCTTCAGCACTGTATTGAACAGAAAATTATTTCTCTTGGTCCACTCCAATCCTGGTCCGCTCTCTAATTTTGCTCTGCTCTTTCAAAGAGCTTCAGAGTTCCAAGATTTTCTTGTTCCGTAAGTGAGATGAAGTAATTCACTCAACAGGGAGAGCTAATTGCCCCTCATTATGCAAGCATGAAAGACAAAACAAACCCCTCAAATTAGTAATGTTTCTCCTACATTCTTTTACTCCCCTCAATCTCTCTTTTTTCCCTTATTCTCTTCAATTATATGAATCCTTCCTTCAGTGTCCATTCCCTGATTTTTAATGTGCCCTTTGCCTAACTTATTTTAACATCAGACCAGCCTTGTTTTCCCTGCACTGCCTCCAGTAGCTGAGCTCCCACTCAAATTGAGAAATATATTCCCAGAAGTCACCTTTAGCAGCAGCAGCAGCATTTTGATCTTCAGGGAAGCCTCCTGTGGCTCCATAACCCAAAGTTTGATCCTATCATTCAGTGACACCATCAGAGGGGAGGGAAAGAGCATGAAGCTGAGTGAAGTTCAACATGTCACAGTGCATTAAACAGCTTTCTGACAGTGACAGTATGAGCACTTTCTGTTCTGCTAGAAGATAAATAGCTTTCTCAGTGTAATTAATAACCCTAATGGTTTGCTCCACAAAATGGGATAATAATACAATTGAGTAATCAAAACTATTGATTAATGTATAAGGCCCCTAAAAAAGGTACGGAACAATTTTAGCACAAAACATGTAGTCCTTCTGGGCATGGTTCCAATAGAGACAGTAGTGATAATTGAACAATAGGATTATTGTACAAAGTCATTGTTTGCAGAATGGAAAAATTGTTAGTGCTCCACCCCCCCTTTTTTTTCGTTTAGCAATTCATTAATCAAATAAAAAGTCCAGTTTTGAACAGTGGCATTGCATCCACCATTCTTTTTGCAGTTGAGCTTAGCACTCACACAGAACTTCCATTGGCAACACTGGTGTTTCTGTGGTGCAAATTAAAGGAGAATTTTACCGTTTAGAAGGAAATTCCTGGAGTAGACCTTTGCTTTTTATGCATGGAGAAGTATTGATGGTTTCTAGAGAAGTACCTACCACAGTCATATCTTCTGTGCTTGAATCCTTTTTCTTGCTTTGCAAAATGGAAATCTTGGAGCTGGAGGTGTGAAGGGAAGGATTGATTTACTTGGAGTTTAAAATAATTCTACTAAAAATTCTGTTAAATGTGTCTCATAGGCCTAATAGTCTCTATAACAAATAATGCTTTGGGGAACAATAAATTGTGTAATGATAGTTCTGCTCAGATTGGCTAAATCATTATGTGTTGCAAAATGTCAGCCACTGAGGAAATCATAACTAAGCATGCTGCAAGCCTGTAAAAGACTGATATCATAAAAGGAAAACTGAGACTAAAAACATTCCAAAGATGCTGGAAAGAAAAGGCTAACAACTGTCTCCCTTTTTACCTTTTCAAATTTACCTGGTTTCCCTCTGGAGAGCATAAAGACATAATCAATCAAAATAAGGCTTTTGTAGACCCTCCTGTGATTAATCTAATTATTTTTGAGAGAACAGAAGCATTTGCTGTTGATATAAACAACAGTTTGATTGAAGTATCAAAGGTAAATCAATAGGCCCAGAATGTGGATCAAAACATTATAAGCTAGGGAGCTTAGAATCAATATTTTCATGAGGAGAGTCAACAACTAGGACTGCTTAAGCTCATTGAATAAATGTACTATTTTCAGAAGATGGTTGTCACAAAATCAGATTCACCATATCTGAGGCATTTGCCTTTTCTACAAATGAGCCTCAAAATATGTAACTAAACTTTTTAAACCCAGAAAGCAACAGTGAAGCCATGCAGAAGGAAACAACTGATGTTTGGAAATTGCTCTTGACACTTGAAAACCTTTAATCATCAAAGAGCAGTGGGTCAGAGAATCCCAATTGCCTCCCCTTCCTGCATCCCTGCCCTAGAAGTGCTTGATTAGAAAAAGACTCTCTCTCACTGGTGTGGAGGAGAGCAGGGCCTGTTGGTAAGGTCGCCCCCGTAGTTTTGATGCTGATGATGCTCTGGAGCGTTGAGGTCCAAACAGTTACAAGTACATAAGGAGGAGAAGCTCTGAGTGGGCAGTGGAGCACACATCTGCCAGGTGGGGTTTGGGCCAAGTTCCTACCACTGCTTGAAGACATCTCTGACCTGGACACATAGGGAGTATTTCTAGTTTTGAGGTAGGGATGCAGCTACGGGTGCAGGGCCTAATCATAGGGCAACTAGAATCTTCCTTCACAAAACTCTCAGAGGCTGAAGGGAGGAGGTGATCAGTGCCAATATCACCCCTTTTCTTTAAGTCTGCAGGCTCATTCTACTCTGGGTTCTGATGTCTACATTGGTCTTTCCTCAGCAAACACTGTTGAAAAATTTACTAGTAATGTAGTATTGCAGACAGTAGTCCTCTCTTTCCCTGCAGTACCTTTCTTACTTGTCTTCTGCCATTAGCGTGAGTATAATTATACTGATGCAAAGATGCAGCATATTCCTGTAGCTGTTTTGCTAGGGAAAGGTAAGCAGGGAATACTGATAGGAGGCACTCCAGGTCATTAATACTGTGCTGACCCTTTGTGTGGCTCTGGAACTGATACAGTGATAAAAAATCTTCCAATAAACCAGACCTAAGTTTGCAAAAATTTGCCAGAAAACACTTTTACACTGTGTTTTTAGAGTTCAATATAAGAAACAATAGAATGCTTGTAACAATTTTCCTTTGGATTCCAAAGAGACTGTGAAGAAGTTACTGCTTTAAAAAATAGTTTTAACCTCTCTGATGCTTCAGGTTTTAAAAATCTTAGAAAAAAGATAGAGAGTACAAACAAGAGCTCACCGACTCCATAGGTGAACAGTGTCAGCTCTTGGTCTCCTATGCACAGAATAATTTCTCTTCTACTTTCTTTGTGGACGCAGACATGTTTAAATGGCTGCAAGTAACGGGTACATCTCAAGAAGGTTATTGTAACATAATCTATGTGTCTTTCAGCTACTTTATAGTCGCTTTCTAGTCTCTTTTAATTTTTATCTCACCAAAGAGGTTTCAGGGTTGCATTCCAAGATGCAAGGATCCACCCACATGCACTTGATACAAACTGTTATGGTGTTACTGTGTAGCATACAGAGTCTTTTGAGATACTGAAGATTCAGGTTGTTACAATTCCTTATGGCTCATTTTTTTCACAGCGTGGCGCAATCCATGAAAGACAGATTTTTAGGCTAGAGGTGTCTCTAGGGAATTTTAGAAGTGCCTGTATATTTCTTATTGGCAATTAGGTGTTCAGATGCCGTTGGAAAAAGCTGTCAATGCCTAACTGTGTCACAAAGCATGTATGAAAAATCTACCTGCAATTCCAAAATGAAAGTTGATAATTCCAGCTGTCTTTCACCTTGCATTTTAAACATTACCCTTGAATTCTGTCTCAGACAGGTATGCCTCAGAATTTTGGCTGAGGCTAATAGCACTTTTATTATGGTTGTCTGACCCTTTTCATAAAATGCATTGTTTGAAGTTGTTTACCAAACTTGTGCTAGTTGTAAACCTTCACTAAATCTTAATCAGAATCAGTTTGGAAACATATTAACTGATACAGGCCATGTATTTCTGAAAGTAAAGCAGGAAGGAATTTTGCATTTTGCAGTTACAGTACCTCATTCATCCCAAAGCCTGATTTGTATGAGTGCAGTACAGTTGCTGGTAGGGTTACCTCTGTGCCACTTTGTTTCCGCAGATCTAAACGAAGTTTGTTTGTTATTATGTTCTTTAAGGGTTTTCACTCTTGGGGCATTCTGAGACCAAAGTATCACTTTGATCTGGGAATATGCTGTAGCAACCATGGCAACCCAAGGAATGACTCCTCTTGCTGTTAATTCCCCCCCCCCCTCCCCCCGCATTTTGTAAACTTACTCAAGTGTATGATTGGAATTTACCAAACAAAATGATACTCAGGAGTTAATTCTGGAAATTAGGTAGTACTCTTTCACTCGGATTTCCTTTAAGCCCCAGAAGCAGAAAGTGACATGGTAGCTGCTTGCCTTAATAGGGGAGGAGAGAAAAAACCCCAAAGGTCCATTAGGCATCATGTAACAGTCCATCTGAACTGTAAGGGAAAACACAGATTTTGAGTTTTGAGAAAGAAAGTGGCTTAATCAGTTGTTACTGCTCTAGTATATTGATGTAACAATTCAAATAGCTCTAAATCTTTCTTAGCTGAATGAAGACGTATGTAGAGACTCTTTCATGCTGTATACTTATGGACTTAGAGTTGTTCTTTGTTATAAAAGAACAGAAAAACAATAAAGCAAAACTGAATTAATTTGTAAATATACAAAGTTCCAAATAAACACCATCTGGTTTTCACCACTGGTTTCTTTTCAACAATTCCTTCTCTTGACAGGGTTGAGCCTCCTCATTTTAGGGAGGATTCACTGCTTGGTTCCAGTGTTCATGTAATGGCATCTTCCCTATATATGGACCTGAGCAGAGTGTGTGCTACAGTGCATGCACATGTGTGAGTCAGGAACCTGCTGCATATATTGAGATTGACTATGTATCAGGTTTCAAATAATAAAAATAATTTTAACGAGTTCAGCTAAGGCAACAGCAACAACCCTTTTTCGCCTACTTTAAATACTCCTTTGCTTGTGTTTCCCCATAAAGTTAGGTAAATCATTGCTATTGTGCGTCAACTTCTCATTTGAAGTATAGTTATATTGCATCTTCAGATATTGCTACTAACTAGTTAGGTACACTTAAAAAAAATCATTACTTGAGTTTGCTGCTGAAGAAAAATATGCATTCTGAGTTCTTAGTATTTTCAGCACTGTATAGTTTGAAATTTTGGCAGTGACTGAAACCTTCCTAGCGTTTTCTTCCTCCCTTGCCCCAGTAATGGTTTATGGTCAAGCTTCACACAGGAAGATTCTTGAAAATATTTTATTTGAACATTTAACAGCCAACAAAATGAAAGAAGCTCACTATACATTCAATATCATACATGCACTTGCTAAAATAGCTTTCCAGATTAGAGACAGTAAAGTATGATTTTACATGCCTTTTTCTTTGACTTCAATGAGCTGTGGATCAAACCCAAAAATATGCTTCCCTGTGAAACTTTGTAATTCCATTTAGCAGCTCCTTTCAAACACAATGGGAGGTTTTCAAAAATATCTTTGTCTGGAAGTGTTCATCTGTAGGCATAAAAGCAACCTTGATAACATTAGAGGGGAAGATAACAATGTCTATCTCTGTAATGATATCACCTTATCTTTAATTAATGTAGAGTACTGTAAGATCTTTTCTGAGATATGAGCCTCTTATTTGGATGAGATTCTTCCTGAAACAAACTGTTTGAGACAGCACAGCTATTTTAAACAGAGGTTTAATGTAACCTGTTCACTGAGCTCAGTGGCATCCAGGATCAGCTCTGATTGTTTTCTTTGAGGCAGGAAAAATAAAAAAGGCTCCTGACAGAAAGATGGAGCTCTCTAATACTGGATTTGATTTAGAAACTGCCCTTATTCTATGGAATCATGTGACTACAGCTGAGAGTGTTTTAACTAAAAATGAACCCAAATAAATCCCGTGGATATAAGCTCTGTGTAGTTTCACATTCCAAACACTACCAGAATTCAGATATCTCATATAACTTTTATATCTGTAGTTCACAACAACATCCATAATAATGATATCCCAAAAGCCTAATAAAGGTCATGATTCCATCCTCAAAGTATAGGATGTACCAGAAATGTATTTGCCTGCATATTCTGAGTTTGAATCCCTCCTATATCCAAACAATATGATTTATAATTATGCAATACTTAGTATTTATTTCTTCCATTTCCACTGGTGCCTCAAATCTTACTTTGCTTCTATCTTTTGATTCCTGGTCTAATCAGCAGTGAGTCTCTGATATGTCCAACTTCTTGTTGTATGCTTGTCCTCCTTGCTCTCTCCGGTCTCCTTCCTGTTCCACACTTTTGGCACTGCACCATTTTTCCTCATCCTCATAGAATCATAGAATACCACGGTGGAAGGGACCTCAGGGACCATCTAGTCCAACATTTTAAGGTAAAGTATATGTGTGTATATATATATATATAGTGTAAAGGATATGGCCCAGCACCCTGTCAAGATGAGTCTAAAAACTGTCCAGTATAGGGAAAGCCACCACTTTTCTTGGGAGATTATTCCAAAGTCTAATTGTTCTCATGGTGAAAAATATTCTGGAGTCCAATCGGAATGTCTCCAGGAGTAGCTTGTACCCATTACCCCTTGTCTTTTCCATGTGACTCCTTGTAAAAAGAGTTTCCATCTTCTTGATAACCACCTCTTATGTACTGGCACATGGTAATAAGGTCTTCCCTAAGCCTTCTTTTGGCAAGCCTGAATAAATACGGTTTTCTCAGCCTTTCTTCATATGGCAGGTCTTCCAGTCCTCTGATCATCTTCATGGCTCTTCGCTCGACTCTCTCCAGGCTGTCTGCATCTTTTTTATATAGTGGGGACCAAAACTGGATGTAGTTCAATTCATGCTGGCTGCCTTTCCATTACCTGAGGCTGATAGAGAGGACTGGGGAGAAGCACCAGCAAACAGCCTGCTTCTTTCACTGGGATTTTGGGTCTGGAGCTAGCATGGCCTGAATTTCCATATAAAGGAAGTTCCTGATCACATCAGCAGTGTATACCCCTCACTGGGCCACTGTGTTCATGGATCACGGATTAATTGGGAAGTTTAGTTGTCTCTGTTACAATGTTTTAAATGTACCATTTGTTGTGGAACTGACTAACTGATCAAGCATCACAGCTGGTAGGTATCTCTCACTTCTGAAAAATTCACCTGTTTGGCTAAATGTTTATGACTGAAACAGATCTTTGAGTGGGAAGTAACAGCCAACCTCCCTAGTGTGATTGCTTTAAGAAGGCATGGTTTTAAATGTGAATACCACTGGGATGAAATGGTGAGGAAGAAAAAGCTCAGAGTCAAAGCCAGGCCGTTCCTAAATATAGTTTCCCCATTGTCCTGGATTCAGCTAGGATAGGGTTAATTTTCCCAAGAAGCTGTGAGGGGCCACAGCCAGGATGGCCAAACGGAACCAGCTGATGGGATATCTGATAACATGCTGACATCATGCATGGGCAGGCAGGGCATGGTGCTGGCTTCTGGATGGTGAGCAGTTGCATTGTACTTCACTCTTTATATTTGTATTGTTGTTATTGCTGTTGTTTCTTCTCTCTTCATATTGTTTTGATAAACTCTCCTTATCTCAACCCACAGGGTTTTGCCTTTTTCTGACAATTCTCCTTCCCATCCCACCAGGCTGAGGTGGGGGAGTGAGTGAACATCCATGTGGTACTTAGTTGCTGACACACCAGAACACCAGTGATTTCAGGGCAGATCTTGTATTCAGCAAAGTAGTTGGCTCACACTTCTGGATCTGCTTTGTCTGTGCACCTAGTGCTGGTACATAACAGTTTCTATACTTAATGAGCGGTGTTGCAAATAAACCTTCTTCTCTGGTTTACGTTTGAATGGAGAACTATGTGTGTTGTTATTTTAAGCTTTTCCCTGAGTTGGGGAGGTAGACGGTGTGAAGTTCTTGGCGTGTGTTCTCAGCCTATAACATACTGTGCTCAGTGTTATGTAAATACATAAGAAATTTCTTCCATCTGAAATCATCTTTGCTGTGGACAACCAGGTTGCTATGAAAGTAAGGGGAGAAAAACCCATCACTCTTCTCTCTGGTTGAACAACAGATTTATCCATGAGTTGCCAAAATTGTAAGCATCAAGATAGCTGAGTACGCTTTTACGTGTACAATTTTCTGTACATATGTCTGATACTTCTTATTTTGGAAAGGCTATGGTAGGTTTACATCAAACCAGTCCATCTGTTCAGTGATTCAGTAATTTGAGCTAAACCTGTCACTCTGCTCCCCTTGCTGTACTTCATTCAGACTATGTGACCACCTTCATATTTTACTGGCATCTTTAAAAATATTGGCACATGCCACTTTAGCCATCTCTTGTGTGTTTGACTGGTTATGTCCATGATGTTCTAGTGCCACACTGGCTCTTTCTTTGCTCTGAACTAGTGACTGGTGCTGATGTGTACCACTGAGCTGCTAGTGCTTCCTGCATAAGTGACATTTCTACAGTGGGTAGGATTTTCTGGGGCAACTGTAAAGACTTCATGTATGGTGTTCCGGGATGCATTTGCTTTAGAAATACACATAAATGTAATATGATAAAAATCTCATGATGCAAATGCAAAATGATACTTGACTATATGGAACAGTGCAGTGCCATGCAGGAGCTGCTCCATGATCAAAGGAACTGGAAGCAATCATTCCTGTTACTGTTATCATGGCTTTCTGCTACTTTAATTTATCCCATCTTTTTAAAGGACCTGATGCAAAAAGAGGATTGTAGTTTCTCTATGGCTTATCCTTGCACATATTTTTCCCTCCATCAGGCGTATCTCCATTTCATGGAAAGCTTTATATTCAGTTCTGTGAAATGTAGAAAATACTATGGAATGTGCCGTCTCTCTAACACTTTCCGTGAAATAGAACCTGGATTGAAGTGCACCAGCATGGTACAAGCTGCTGTAAGGCTTATGAGTCAGAAAGAGTCTTCTCCCTCAGGATCTTAGAATAAAAATAAAGAGGAAAGAGCATGGGAGGGGAAGAAAGAGGAACAAAAAAGTGCCTGTCCAAAGACATATCATGGGTTAGTGGCAAATACATGAACACGCACATGCTTCTTGTTTCTCTGGTACCCAGCCCTGGCTGGATCTTTTCTGTTCTAAAAATGGGCAGCAAGATATTATCCAAAGGGTAGATACTTATTTTGTGAAAGCTTTTTGAGTATTTCATCAGGACACTTAACTTCGCTGTTTTATGCACATACATATATATATGGGGGGGGGGAAAGAAGAACATCCTGTGGGATTTCTTTCACCATCTGCTGAGCTCTGACTGCCATCTGTAAAGTAAAAGCATTTATGTTATTTAGCCTTTGTTCAAAATTTATTTTTTGTCACAGTGACTTTTGGCATTATCATGCATGACTAGAAGAAATACTCAACAGTTTGGAGCAAGCAGTATAAAACACTGACAGCTCAGGAATCTGAAACATCCAGTTTATACAGTAATTTGACAGAAGGTTTTGACATCATGTCTACTGTAATCACCACTTAGGAGTTCAGACATAACCTTTCAGGTTCACAGGAGACCAGACAGCAGTTTGCCTGAAAAGGCAGAGGCTTATTTAGCAGAACATGGGTAAGGTGCAGGTAACTAGAATCATAATTACCCAAGCAATTAGTCTGCTCATCAGAAGTCCCATTGGTTAGATGGTTTGACTGTAAGCAATCAGGAAATGCAGAGTACCTTTCTTGCTGTAGGTCAAGCAAAACAGAAGATCTTTAGTTGTGCTTCTTCATCTATAAACTTTGTGGTACAACTAGTTGCATACACTGGTCTAATTGCTGGCCTGTTGAGCTTATTTCCATGTTTGCTAAGCATGTGGTCGTGTGACAGGAAATGATGAAACACAAGCAGCATAAAGAGGTGAAAAAAGTCAGTGCCTGATTTCTTATTTCAGAGGTCAGAAGCATGACTTACACTACTTTCCTATCTTACATGTATGTCACTTACCTGCAGTTTCCCAACATTAGCGGTGTGGTTATTAGCAGGAATGCATATGCTTAGCAGCCTGAGCTGTAGATCTACACTTCAGATTTGTTTGTGGTCAAAAATATTTGGCTTAGGTAGGAACAAAGGGAAACTCTCTCATGGGCCATCATGATCTATGAAGATAACAAGAGGTTAGGTAGGCTATCTTTAACCTAATTTAGGATCAAGCTAGAGGACTTTTCATGGACTGAGTGGCTTTTGTAGATTGAACTTTTGTGAGCAGACTCATCCAGTTTCCGGAACACAAGCTGTTTCCAGCTTTACAGCCATAATATGAAGGATATCTATTATGTCTCATAAATTAGAAGAAGAAATTATGGAAGTCTGCGATTTTTCTCATAGTCTCCAAATGCAACCTGACTTCCTGAAGCACATGTTTAAAGAAAAAAATTATGCTCTGGGTAGCATTCCAGAAACCTTTATAACTCAGAAAGAGCTTTCATATATAATTGTAAGAAGAATTACCTGAAATTATTTAAATTATCTTGAAATTTATAGCCATTCTCACTGTAAGAGAGAACATAGAACAGAAAGCATAAAGACACCTGCACTCTCCCAAGTTTAAGGTCTCAGAAGAATCCAGTAAAGACTTTGCTTTATGTTACCCATTTCTGAGGTAGTTTCAGGAGCCCCATTTATTGCTGCATCCTAAGGCTTTTGCAGTCAGATTGAGGATGAGTGTTTAATAGGGCATAAGTTAGCTGGGAACTTACAATTAGTGTTTGAAAGTATAAAAGCTTTTTGAGTTTGATTTATCACTGTCTTCTTCAGGCCTGTGGAGTTAGGAATAGGGTCGGTAATGCTTTGTTTGCTCTTTTAGTGTAGCAATTAGACCTCTGTTTTGTATTATAGTTGGGGTGATATACGGGGCTTGGGAATATAAACTCAATGAACCAAGTTTGCTGCTAGTTTCTGCTAGGTCTGCAGGCTTAGAAAGCTGACAAATGTTGACATGGTGCTGTTTATTATTTTCTTTTATTATCAATAGATTTATTGTCCAAGTGTAACTGCATTTGGCATTGGAGTTAAGTTTAAGGATTTGGAATCCAAAGTTTTATCACTACCTTGATTTGATTGCTTACTATTTTCTGTGATCATTTTCCACATTGTGAATACGCCTCCTTACGGAATAAGAAAAAACTTCGGAATGAAACCCACACACTTATCACAGCATTTTTGAATCAGGCAGATGGGCATTAGCTAAGAAAGCTTTGCCTCCTTCTGAACAAGATAATTCATCAACAGGGTTTCAGCAGGCTTTCCATCTAAAGTCCTTCATTCCTGGTATACACCCTGACAGCATGCTAGGAAATTAAAGCTCCTGGGAGCTTTAGCCCAACTGCCACCTTGATCTTGAGTATACTGAGCTGAAAAAGATAAATTATTTTATTGTGATTTTTATTGTTGTTTTTGTTATATTTCATAGATACAGGACTGAGCTCATTGTCTTAAATTTGAAGGATACCTTAGCCAAGTACTGTGAAAATGAATTTGGTCAGACCACCCCAGAGGAATGTGGATACAAGCCAATTCTACGTGGTTTGGCTGGAAGATCTGTGCTCTCCTCTGGGTTCAGTCCATAAGACAGCATAAATACAGCATCTGAGATGCAGCTAAACAGTGTTTTAGCTGAACTGTGGTTCTAACATGAAAATAAATGGCCCTATCTTTGTTGTTCGCTTGGCATGGATTACCTGAGGAAGTGTTGTATGGCTTCCCTCAGCTGGAAGTTATAGGTGTTGAGAATCATATCAGACATAGAAACAGTCTCTCATGTGGAGAGAAACTGAAGTGACTGAGACTGTTCACTTTACAAGGATGAAGAATAAGGAGAGTGAGATAAAAGCTGATAAAATAGTCAAGGATTCAGAGAAATTATCACATAATAAAAGAGCAAGAGAATAGAAATATGAAATATCTTGAATGAATAAATGAATAAAGGAGGATATATCTTCAATGTACCATGCCATCAAACTACAGATTCCATCATTGTTGGAGCCAAGAAACTTAGGTTGGAAGTATGGTTATTTCTATATGAATGACAAGTATTTTGCGTGACGTGATGCTAATAATAGTACACTGGAGAAAAAGAAAGTATCCTTGTCTTAGCAATTAAGCAGGGTGACCTTTTGTATGCTGAATTACACTGCATTACATACATATATGTATTTATTTTAATGGGAACATCTGGTGCTGGCTCATCCTGGAGACAGGTTTCTGGACTGAGCTGACTGCAGGTCTAATCCAGTCAGGCAGTTCCTGTATAGAACTTTCTCCTTTGATGCAGATTTTCTCTGAAGTTACTGTTAACAGATTAACTAGAAATCTTGGGTCCTGAGAAACTGCATTTGCTGCAGGAACAGCTGTGAAATTTGATAAAATCACTATGGTCTGTTTAAATGGTTTCATAGCAGCGGCCTTTCGGTTAACCCTGGATCATTTAACATCTGGATAAGTCTTTCAAGAATAATTAAAATAATGTTTTCAGAGAATTTAATATTTTATACATTATTTTTTTTCAAAGAGGAGCAGTTGAGACATAGATGCCAAAACTAAAAGCCTGGCACTGGACACACAGTTTTGCTCCCTGGTGCATAAATTTCCATACATATTTGGGAAGAAACAATACCAGACTTAAACAACATTCTTATACCCCCCGACCCCATGATGCTTAACCTTGGAAATAAAAAAATGAATCCATTGAAAACTTCACCAGTTACTATGCCACAAATGGATTATGTAGTATGGCAGAAAAATACATGGATCTTAGAACGCATGACTGTCTGACTCTGAAATAATTTGCCTCCCAGAATATTCCCTTAACTGTGTTTAGAGTTTACCTGTTTACCTTTTTTACTGTTAGAATCCATTGTTATTATAATTCATTAAGCCTATTTATATGATTACCAATACTTTCAAGTATAGATAATTCTGAGTTTTTGAAAGCAGTAATGAATAACTGACATTATGTATATCAGCCACATAATTAATTACCATTACCTGATGTATGATACATCCCATTTATTTTAACAATTAACATGTTATTTTCTCATTTTATTATTATCATATCTCCTCTTTTGACAAGTTAATCATAAAAAGGCAAAACAAAACATTATCTACTGTTGAAGTACATGTATCTTTATTATACAACAAATAAATTCTTCAACAAAGGCTGCCAGGTACCAATGTAGCAAAAGGTTGGAATTGCAGTGAAAACATAAGTCATGGTAATATAGCTGATCATTCAGGGATGACATATGTCCAATTCTGCTTCTCTCTGTCTCTTAAAGCAATGAATGTCTTGTCATTCAGTTCATAGTTAATCTCAGGACACCTCATTATTCGTTGGATGATGTCCATCTTTAACAACTGCACCTAGCAGATCTAAGTGTTTAGATTGAGCCCTGAGATGCATTTAGATGGCAGACTGCCGTTTGCACTTCATGGGAGGTGGTTTGCTTATCCATCCTTTTTAATGTATTACAATATGTTAGCAGCTGTACTCTTCTCTGTTCCTCCAGCTGGTGCTATAACTTCATCTTCACCCTCTTAACACAATCTTCTTTCTTTCTGCACTTCACCATTTGGGCTGATATAGAATTTGGTACCCAGTGGCATGTGCTCCTGTCAATATTGATTTATTCAAGATACAAGCAAGAACGATTAAAATGTAGTAATTAATATAATTTTGTCAAACATAGACAGGTGAAAATATATTTATCACTTGCAGAGTTTTAAGCCAAAGCCATTTTTCTGCCCCAAAGCATCAGACCAGCAGAATTCTTGCAATAAAAAACTGTAAACATGACTTTTAACAGAAAAGCTGATTGTTTGTATTCACCATATACTAAAAATAAAAAATTGAGCCATTTTACTAAAACATTTCATGAGGTTAAGAGCTTATTCTCTGCAGCCCTGACTATATAACCTATATATCATATCCCAATGACCAGGTGTGTATCAACATGTCTCATACTGTAATATCTTACAATAAAATTTAGCATTGAAAGAAGACATAAAAACATTCTCTTATTTTCCTATCTGCAGCTTCAATTTGGTAAAGACTAATAAAAGAAAATGTAATAAAAATATCCAGGTAAATGCCTGGTTTGTGATCCTCATAGTTCCTCTAGAAATCACAATTCTCTTGTTACCAAAGCACAGGGAATATCTAGTAAACAGAATTATGGTTTCATTCACTGCTGTCACATAATGCTGTACTTTACAAGTACAATTGTATTTCTTTTGGAGAAGGTTAAGAACAGTGTGGAAGGTGCATTCCCTGAGGGCACTGGAGTTTAGGATAATAAACTCTTTGTCCATTATGTGCCAATGAGACTACAAAAATAAATTCTTTCATTTCCTAACAACAGAATATCTCTTTTAGAAGTGCTATATTAAGAGATTTGTTTTGGGATACATTTAAGAAGTTGTTTTATGTACTGCATAAACAAATACCCTGTGAATTGACTGTATCAGTTGAGCATGTGTTGTAAACTGTGAGCAAAAGTCCCTCAGGGTTTTATAATATAGTAAACCAAAAGGAATCCTTATAACCTTTCAAAGTTCATCATTTCTACTTAAAATTAAGGGTTTGGGTGTTTTTGTTTTTATTTGGTGATTTGTCAGGTTAGATTTTTCCCCCCTTTTCCCTGTTCTCAAAAATTGTAAAGGCATTTCTGGAATTCTGTGATCCTTACAACTGGCCAGAGGCCTAGAGCGCAGTTTTATTTCTAACTTTGATAATATGTCCTAGTAGATAATCAGGGTGTGTAACCCATGTAATTTCTTTTAAAAATATTGTAGTGAATAGAAACTATTATATTTTTTTTGTGCAACAACTAAAAAGAAATGAATCCACAAATTGTGCCTTTCCCTCCCTTACCTAATGTTACTGCAACCTGTCTTCTATCTTTCATAAATACCTTAGTCCCTTTGTAGTAACTGTTCAGAAACTAAGCCTAAAGCAGATTTAGTTATGTTTCTTTACCTGAGGTTCTCTTTTTTACTGCTTATTTAATTTTTCTTCTCCAGATAGCTTTTGTAGACATGACTGATAGTGCTGGGATTTACAAATGAGCATAGGGAAGGGCCTCTGCCAACTTCAGGAAAATCTGGGTGTGTAATTCATTTCAGCTCCATTGCAAAATGCAACTAGATTTTTTTTTTTTTCAGATAGAACATTGGCAAAGAAAGGATTACTGTTGTAAATAACAATGTGAAAGCAGTTACAACCATGAAGGAATCATCACCTTACCTTTATTGCAATCATCATTTCAGTGAGTTCTCACGTGAGGCTAACTTTATGTTGCGCAGCAACAAAGAAAGCTCATCTGTAGGCTTTCAAGTTGAGAAACTTAACTTTTTGTCCATTGTGTGGTAAGGAACCTAAAAATAAATAAAAAGTGTATATTCACAATTATGTACCAGTGGATAGCATTTTGATCTTTATCATGATTACAGAGCATCTGTACAAGGCAGAGACTGTAACCTTAAGTGAAGTATAGCCTTTACTGTAAACAAGAAACCCCTGTGACTCACCAGACTACACTTGTGAAAACCAGTGTTCCAAGCAGAAAATCTGCAAATTGAGTACATGCAAAATGGCATTGCAACCTCTGTTGTTGATTGCAGCTGGGGAAATTATATTGCCAGGTAAAATGCAGATTTCAACATTAGGTGGGTTAGCACAGGTCACACAAAATGGCAGTGGTTTACATCTTGAAATTTGTTTCAAATGTAGATATGGAAGATTTCTTAACTATATCCTCTGAAAGAGATGTACTTTATCCATTCTTCATCTTTGCAGACACCTGTCAGGAAGCTGATATACCAGCTTCAGTGGTTACCATTGTTCAGAGTCCTAACACAGAGATGATACATGATGGGTTTTTTTTGTTGTTGTTTTGTTTGTTTGTTTTACCATAACCTGTTTTGCTGTTTATTCTTCCTGTTATTGACATCATGCAGAGAAAAGTATCTTTGAACTGATCTAATGATGTGTAGAGAAACCACGCTGTCTTAGAAACAAGTCAACAGAATACAGTTCTCATTGTTGCTGGTCTTTGCAATTTGTTCATCCTGTATTTTCACTCGTCAGGAAACGTAGTAAGTTCAGTACACCAAAGCCTTTTCATTTTGTTTGAAGTTTGTCACACTTGGAAGGATGGTATATGTGGGTTTGATAAAGCCAAAAGATTCCTTTAACCAGTAAGACTATAAATAATACTAGTCTCTTGCTGGGCTATAGGTGTCAGACCTTATGTTGCCTTTTCAGTACTTGCTATCATGATCTACCATTCAGATAGTGTAGGGTCGTCTTTAGTTTCAACTAATTTTATTAAACTTTGTTTGAATACTGGTAGCAGTTTCCAGTCTGTCTGGAGCTGGAGCTGTTTGATGATGCTATGACGTTTCTAGTGGGTTTTGGCAAGAATTCTGCCTGAGTTTGTGTTTAAGTAGTTGGAACTTTCGGAATGCAGAAGATAACAGTATATACACATTTTCTCATTTCAAGCAATCCATGAGAAAACTAAGTAAACCTCTACAGCAGCAGCAGAAGTTATGGTGGAATTAGGGGGATGAACTAAAGTATGACGGACATTGCTGATATCTCTTAAATTGTATATCATCAGAAACTAGCTGTCTGATAATAATAGCACAGTCCTTGTAGATTGCATATAGACTGTGACTGTTTAGCATTCTTTGAGTGCAAGTGACCACAGCTAGTTTAATTTAGCATTACAAGCAATAAATTACTTCTGGCAAGCATGTGATCAGAATTCAGGAACTGTATTGTTTGGGGGTTTTTTTTTGTTTTGGGTTGTGGGTTGTTTTTGGTTGTTGTTGTTGTTGTTTAGGGGTTTTGTTTGTTTTTGTTTTCTGTATTAAGATTATAGTTGGAAAAACATAAAACTTATGAATGTAATCTTGGAGAATTTTGATTTTATATTGCTTTGTTAATAGAAGAAAAAATATTGTTTCCTATCTTAGGAAGTAGGTAGAAAAAACATAAATAAGAGTCACCTTTGAGAAAAGCAAGCCTGTTCCTTCAAAGCTTTAAGTTCTTTCTGCATTAGACAGTGATACCATGTTAAAAACTAACCTGGGACATTTTACATACTGAGTGAATTCAGAAAACAGTTATAATTTAATTATATATTTTATTATAACAATCAATTCTTGAGAAGAATTATTTTGTGGCTCAGATTCATGAGCATTTGTCTCTATAAATAGCACTGCAGTCAACGCAGAAGAAACATTTTCAAAAGCTGAATTGGAGATTGAATTTATTCAAAATTCAAGCTGATTTGAAAGCTAGACATGTCACTTCAGTAACATGTAATAAACAAGTATTCTTAGCCACTAATTGTAAGTTGAAATTTACTTATACAGGTAATTGTATCACAAATAATGAACAAATTAATGAAATTTATAGTCACTTTGCAAATAACTCGTTTACAGAAAGCACTGTACTTGTCAGTTGAAATTATTCACTGCCAATTCTTTCAGTGACTGAATTCAGAATTACAGATTCCTCAGTGATGTCTTGTGGATAAACTCTCCTGCTCTGCCTGATTTACAGACACTCCTGCATGTAATTTAAACAGTTACTTGCTATCATTGCTCTTGCACCTTTTGCTAAATGCATCCAGCTGGTGCAATGCAAACAGTGTTGCTTTTGACCCAAGAGAACAGTTCCCTCTAACTTTCCCCACAGGCCTGGTACAGTCTAGCTGAGGATGACAACAGAAGTGAAAGCTGCAGATAAAGGCCAGCCCACTGTGAAACACACTTCTCTCAAACAGAAAGGCAAGAGTGACTGCCAGATACTTTTGTAGATATATTCACTCTCATGAAATATGAAGAGTCATGCACATGGACTCTGACCTCACAGAGTCACAGGTTAGAGACTATGATTATACATTTCTTTCATAGGGTTTTAGGCCAAGATTTTAAAATGTAGCATCCTCTAAAAGCCTTTGTTTTATTCTCCTTGGTATGAGTTGTGACTTTCAGCCAGGAGCATGGAGGTGATGTCAAGATATCAGTGTGTCAATAGGTATTTATTACTTCTGAAGATCAGAGCATTTTCAAGACATGTGCTCAGCCTCCAGTACTTTAGCCTTACACTGTCCTTTGGTACCTTTGAAATCCAACATGTCTCTTTCTGACCTTCTGCTGCTCTCTCTTCTTTGAATAATATTCTCTGTTTTAAAGCAGCTTTCTTCAAATCTTCTACTATTTCCTTTGTCCTGTTCTTCCCACAGGCATTACCAATTGTCTGATGAATTCTGTTCGATTAAATAGTCAGGTGAATATGAAGAGGAACTGGGGTAGAACTATTCTTTCAAAATATTTTGTAATTACTAGTAAATTTGGATCGTTTTCTGACTGTAAGTCATTGTAACCAGTATACAAGTGCAGTGTTGAACTCTAGGAAACAGTAGTGCAAGCATAAGGTCATTTACATAGAGTTTATATTTTAAATATACTAGGAAAACTTCAATTCTTGCCTTTATGTGCTTTTCTTTCACGTCTTTGCACTGACAGTGTTCTACTTCATCTTAATTTTGGGAAAGTCCTGGTATGTTTGCAAAGTTATTGGTACAAAAATGCAAAGGGGGAAGCTGGGATTTGTTTGCATAAAAGCACTGAATAGTTTTCAGTGAGCATAAAACTTTTCAAGACCTCCTGAAGTGAAAAAATTAAAGCAGGCTGTGAATAAAAAATAATTGACTGCATCCTAATTTAACTGTAAATTTTGAAACTGCCTCATTTATTTGTCAAAAGATATAAAATCCAGTAAATCATTATTCCCAACAGAGGAGTTTTCAGAAACATTTTTCTTCTTTTGATGGGATAGAAGGGACTGCTGATATGTTTCCTCCAGCACAGTCTCCATTTTACCAGCTGTCTGAGTAGGCTCTCAAAGAAACTCTGTTTCATAGTAACTGGAGGTGCTTTGCTGATCCTTGTCTGCCTGAAAAACAATGTGCAAGTTCTACACTTGCTGATCTCTCCTTCCCACAGAAGCACAAAATGGAAGATGGAAGAAGCACCAGAAGAAAAGAAGGGACAGATATAATTTCAGTAGAAATTATGTATGTGAGGGGTATGTGGCAGGTTAGTGTGACCATATCCAGCTGCCAGGGGAGCATGAATCCAGCCCCCCAGTGAAGACGAGAGGGAGGTTGCAGAGTGCGAGCTATAGTAGTGCTTCCTTGCCCTTCCTTTCCCCGTGACACCCGGGCATAGCTCCTTTTCACATTCCCTTTCACAGTCTGCATTTTCCTGCATGATCAGCAAGGGCAGCAAAACGGATGAATTGACCTAATAAGTTATTTTAATATCTTCTGATGTGATGAAAAGAAAGCTGTAAAAATCAGCACACACTTGCTCCAACTTGAAGACATGTAATAGCATTTAGCACAGAAATTTGATTAATGTTTTATGTTCTTTCTTTAGGTTTCTCTAATACACCCTGCCGAGCTTTCGTAAGTGTTCACAATATACACAGGAAATTAAGTGACAAAGAATATGCTGTGAACTGTTCATACCAAGCAAACCAGAATGAAATACAGTATTTGTTGGCAGAATAATAAGCATTCACATGTGACTACTGCATGCTGGCTAACAATTTAACAGCTGCTTGAGAAAGGAGATTAACTATATTACGTGCCCCTCTTGACTGTAACTGCTACCTTGTTACATGACAAAGTAGATGCCATCTGAGCCAGGCTGAGACTTTTAAAAATCAATATAACTCTATAAATGCAACTTAGAAACTTCTAGACAAGAAACTCAAATAACAGCATTGGTGCATGCTATTTAAGTGATAATCCAGATCTAAAACTTTTAAAAGAAGTCCTGTCTGCGAAAGTAAAAGGTGTGGTACAGGTCTCATTATTGGAAAACAAAGGTCTTTCCTTTCTCATCAAACTCAGATGGATAAAAATCAATCTTCAGTAGAACTGCTACTAGAGCACTGAGGGACAGCTGTGAGGATCTAATATACCTTCTGAACTGGGGTAAGGAAAGAAGATGTACTCTTCCATCAAGAGGTAGATAAAATCTTTCCAGCTGCTTATTTCAATCTACCATTATTACCATGTTGTTGTCCAGGTTCAGTCCAAGACTACCAGCAGTAATCTAGGTACAGTCTTGATCTGATGCTTCATTGAACATGCAATTTCATGAGCCGTGTCAGAGAGGATAAAAATGTAGAACTGAATTTCATCAGCCAGTTAAAGATGTGGTTTTCTTTCAGAATTCAATTCCTTTGATGAAATATGTTCTTTGTACAAGAATAATGGCCTGTATGAAAATGCATGTGGTTAACTTCATCTGTTTCAGCACAGGAGAATGAATCGATGCGACAATAACATTTTGTGTTATCTTATGGGTAATGGGATGTTCCCTTCTGTCACTCTCAGATATCACTGACTCACCTTGGCTCCTCAGATATCCCTGACCCTCTAATTTGGTGTGACCCTCTAATTTGGTGGGAGATAGGAATATGTGAGAGGCATTGCAGTAGTGATCCAAGTAATACTTCTGGCAATAGAGAAAGGTTGGGGTAGACACTGATTCTTCATTATCCAGATTTGGATACTGCCTCTAAGTGTATCTGTGCATTGGTGGGGTTTTTTTATTTTTAGCCTGCTAATAGCATAGGTCTCTAGAGAGCACTTGTTTAAAGCCCCTATTAAAGTGTTACAGGTATTAAAACCATCAAATAATTCCGATTTCAACATTTTAATTGAAGAGCCACAGACCATGTATTCCAATCCATCTTTTGTCATTTTTTTCTTGTTAGTGTTGTAACTCCCACATATCTTTTCAGAGTGCTCTTAGATGACCTGCAGCTTCTGCTGTTTCAGCAAAAATTCACTTATGCATCTAATAAGCAACACAGCTTCTCAGTCTCTTTGTTTATCAGTGGTTTTTTCATTGTCTCTTTAACCCATCGGCAGTATGAATGTTTCTTTGGAATTATTCTTAATATTAGAAAGTAAACCTGCTTTATTCCAGTTCTAGGATATAAAACTGCTGTGGTCAAGAACACTTCAAAACTGGGAGCTGCATTCAGACAGTGGTGTTCACCAAAGCATAGTGATGCACTGAAGTTTCTTTGCTAAGCTCCTTTAGTCCTACAGTTTAGAGAAGTTCTTAAATACATATATAAGAATTGTCATAGACTAAAAGATGCTATCATTGATGAAATCCAAGAGTTCTTTTCAGTGCAGCTCCAGCAAACTGGTAATTCAAGCTTCTAATTGTTATCAAAACAATAGGAATTCTACAAGCTAGATATTTGTCAGTAGGTGCCACTTCTGAAAAGACTCTTTGCTCTTTGAATTTCATCTGCTGCATTTGCATGAGTGAGAGAATTATGTCAACCGTTAAAGATTATCTTATTGTATGGGTTTATGTAAGAGAATAAGGAAAAGACTAAGAAAATTGTTCACTTCCATTGGTGACCTACTGAAGAAAAGATATAAAAAGCTAATATCTGAAAATAATAAATGAAGGAAACAGACCTAGAAAGGACTGCACAGAATCTGAAAAGGCATTGCATATGGTACTTCAGCACAGGCACAGTTTACATGATCCCATTCTTGTGCTAAATGCATACATTTGTAGTCTGTTTCTCTTTAGGCATCTGTGGCAGAAACATCACCAACTAATCTCAAAAGGAACAGACATAATGAAGATTATTGGACTTGAATTCCAAAAAATACTAGGGCAGAGTTTAATCAGTCCTGTATTTCTGAAAAACAGGACTTCACTTAATTGCTTCAGAGTTACATCTTAATTCAACTACATGCCTTCGGTAAGAGCAAAAATTGCCCCCATGTCTTTGGGGTTGTGCATGTGTGTGGCAAGATCAGTGGAAGGTTAATAGAGTGGGGCAGCAAACGTTGCCAAGTTGCTGAACAAGGCACTCCTTCCCTGCTGGGCTTACTAAATCACCAGAAGGAGAATTCAGTAAAAGAAAAAAGTTCTTTGTGACTTAGTGAGCTGCTGATGACAATGGGGCTAAACCAAGGGATGGGAGCGGGGCGATAGGAGAGCTGAGGGTTGTTGGGATGTTAAACCAATACAGATGCCTGAGGTACCAAACTGCAAAACCTGTCCCAGATAGTTAACTGCCAAGCTGTGTCTTAATTTACTTTGTAATCAGTTGTGAATTGGTTTTTTCCTGATTTCATAGTAAAAGAGATATTTTAAGTCACTATTTTCCTGTTATGAGTCATTGTTGTTCTCTTGTGGTTTTCCTTATTTGCATTTTAAAGTTTTTACTCTGATTACAATTTGAAACCTTGAAGAAATACTTTAAGCGGTGTCTGTTTTACTCAGGTTGTTGTATTTCAGAGCACTGCACACACTCGCATACCCCCTGCAGACTTCAGTAAATGTCTTGCATGGTTTTCTTTGCCTAAAAACTAGACAGAATTAGTACTTTCTTTCTTTGCCTTCCCCTCCCTTGAAACTCTAGCAGATGATAGTTAAATTATTACAGACCTTTCTGTGTGGTAGCCCTAGGCATAGGGGAGAAAATGAAAAGGCCGAGAAAGTATCAGTGAACTGATTATCTTATTTAAATCTTCAACCAAGAGCTGCAGTAAATTTTTCAAACTATTTTTAATATTGTGGAGTTTTTGTCATATATTTATTGTCTTGATATTGTAAGTTGATGTATTTTATTGGCCTGAGACAACAATAAATAATACAATTCAGTTTTATTTAATGATTTCTGGTTTCAGTGGTAGCGAAGCTTTGCCAGTTTTAAATTAGGTCTTGGAGTAAATATAAAATTAATGAAATTTAAAGCTGTGATTTGTTTAAGAACATCCAGAACATTCACTCTTTCATCTATTCATCAAGCTCTTTAATTACCTAGTATGCATGAAACCTGTATTATGTCTTATTATTGAGAGATTAATTTTATGAAAACCTCTGAGTGATACATCATTAGAATGACTCTTGGATAATGTATAGTCTAACCTTTTCTGCTAATCCCACCTCAGAGGAAGAAAGGGAAGTTGACAACTCTTCTGCAGTGTTTTATTCCTACTGTTCCCCTGCAGTATTATCAGCTGCTAGCAGATAGTTTGTCTCTGCTACTCTTTTAATTTCTAATCCTCACCTGTGTATAGCTGTCCATCATGTTCACCCTGAGCTCCAAGTACGTACAAGTGCCATTTGGAAATGATGCTGATTGTTATTCTGTTTCAGTAGTGTACAGAGGCCCTACTGCCTGAGGCATTGCAAACAGGGAGTAAAGGAGCATGTTTGCCTCTGAGGTTGAAATACTCAAATGGTCTGAGTCTTTTATCCCATAGGGAAATACAAGATGGAGAGACTGACTGGCACACCACTAAGTCTACAGCAGACCGGAGAACTCCAATTTAAATGTGCTGAGTCTCAGCGCGGTCCCTCACAGCTACAGCAGTATTTTTTTCCCTTGTCCTGTCCAAAACAGCTGCCTGGGACAGCAGTTGGAATAGTGATGCAGAGCTGGGGACAGGACTTGTGCCTGTGTTGGGCCACAGCTTGGTGGTAGGTGTAGCATCACCTGTGCCCAAGGCAGCAGTCTGGTTATGCTCATCCTCTGAGCCATGGCAAGGACTGGATCGGGGGCTGTAGTGGGTTTCAAACTATCTGACCTGAAGAGCAGAGGCAGAGCTTTAACCCTGTTCGCTTCCTCAGCCTGGGTGGGCATGCAGCTCAAGGAATGCAGTGGTATGAACAGAGAGGCACAGAAAGATGGACTGCTGTTGAAAGAAATGAGCATCAAAAAGTAGCAAAAAATTTGTTTTCCTGAGGTGTCTTTTACCTTCTCATACTGTGATCTCTCCTCTATGCTGCCAAAAATAATTTTTTTTTCCACAGTCCTTCCATGCCAGGCTAAATCTCTGTTCTCTTGAAAGCTAATATATCCACTTTCCATATTAATATTTGTGAGAGAAATATTAGAAATGTTTTATTTCATTATCTCACAGCTGAGGACTATAGTCACACTGTGTTATAAAGCAGCTAATTACAGTGTTGGTGACTTAGTGTGCCATGCCCGCAGTGCAGTTTGTCAGAGGTTCTGAGAATGTGCAGAAAAGAGAATAGTTTGCAGAGTACTTTGTTGAATCTAATTTGAGAAATGTTGCATATCCAGCATCTTCTCACTGCTATACATCTCCTAATCAAAACTTTTTCACTTCTAAGGACATTTGTGTTTCATGGAAAACTTGATAAATCCAGATTATTTGACATACGTAGTTTTCCTTTGTCCTTGTGTATTAAATCAAAAATATTTACCATACTGTAGTGTAACAGAATATTTGTATGCAGTGATCCCTCCTGCTACTCCTCTGCTGGGTTTGCAATCATCACCACCTCATACTAATCAGTTGTAGAGTTGTGAAGCCATAATTAAAACTTCAGATGAGGAACAATGAATAAAAGGGACACTTCTTTCCTCTACTCAGCCTTCATCAATGTAAATGTCATTAATAATAAAGAATAAAGATCCAACCTTCTAACTGTAATGTTATCCAAATTGCAGTCTTGCTTAGGAGGAACTTGTTCAAGTGTTTTTCTTTTGGGTTTTATAGAAAGCTCTCCGTGGTTAGTGTAACATTGCGTGGAGAACACTTTCTATTTCAGACAAAAATCTGTATTTTGGAAAGAAAAAAGCACAGGTGGCAATGAATTTGGTTACAGTGACTGGATTAACTAACACAGCAGAGGTCTGGAGTCCCCTTCTTATGGAAGAACTTAGAGTGTTTTACCATTTTGATAAAAATCTGTATGCTTTAACAGGAAATATGTTAAAAGCAGCTTAGAGGTATTTATGTGCCATTCAGGAAGTCATGCTGATAGATTCATGAGTCCAACAGCTACCTCTCTAATGTGTTAGGTCAGAAATCTTGCTCGTGGACTTTAGAGACTCCACTTTGTGTCCTTCCTCTGGTGCAAGGAATTGTTCCTTTGATGCCTTGTGATTATGGATTGAGTCAATTGTTCTGTGTATTGATACTGAGAAATATGTGATCAGACTCCTTCTCTAGTTATCACAGAAACTCTTATAATAAAGTACATTGTGTCACTGTTTTTCTAACAGAGGTATATTTTAGTGATGGAAATGTTCCCTGTGTTTCTCATCTGATTACTGTCACTAGAGTTTTGTAATCTAGAGGATCCAACAGAGAGTGGGACACTTCTGTGTCAAGTCCAGCAGTCTCTACCCTCCTGCAATTTACCATCCTAATGGACTGGGCAAGTACAGGGTGCAGAAGAGAGAAGCAGTTTCTCTTTGGTCATGTGGCAGGTTTGTGGTACAGGTTTGAATTAAATTCATGTTTTAAGTCCCTTGCTCACTGGAGACCACTGCCTTCCCTGGTGCTTATAAACTGATTTTCTGTGTCAGAATTGTCTGTTCTTTACCATTAATGGAGATACTCTTTAAGGTATTAGAAAACAAATACATCTAGTAAATAGTGAACATCAATATATATGTTTCCTGTATACACACATAAATATATATACAATTATCTCATGGCTTTTAAAATAATACATACTTTAGTTTCCACTCAAAAAGACATATATTATCAGTACTAGGAAAAGCATATGTTTCCCCCGATGATTACAGAAGATGGGGGAGCCTGGAATGATTCTATTTTTTTGAATCTTTTCATTATCTGTCAGCACTGGAGATTTCTGATCTAGTTCCTGCAGAAAATATTTGTATTGTGTATGTTTGAGAAATACCAGAGCCAGAATTAACTTTAATAAGTCTATACTTCGTGCTAGCTTTAAATGTGAGTTTAAAAGATGTGTCCAACCACCTAGATATTGTGGGAAGGGGCAGGGTTTATGAATACAGAGTTTTGTATTCTAGCACATTCCATTTTATTAACCAAAACTGTAATTTCTGTGTACACAGAAATGCTCCCAGGAGATGCTCTAGAGCAAATCTGTAATTCCAAGTGACTGTTTTATGTTATTCTCTTCCAGCACTTTTTCTCCTTATAAACTGTCAGCAACCAATATAGACTTTCTATTTTTCTCTGAGTCATGTCAACTAACAAATATTAATCTGTATCTGCAAATTAAAGGCAGAAGAAATCAATTACAAGCAGTTTACCTAAATTGAATTGCACTGGCTCTTTTGATTGAACTTAAGTCATGTGGTTGGTGTTCCATAGCTTGGTGACTATAAAACTTCTAATTTGATTTCCATCATTAATATCTGGTCTTTCTGAATTATGAACTCATTTTTTGTAAGTGCTCCAGTATTTACTCAAAAATTGCAGTTTCTGCAGACATTTAGTTGGCAGTTTTGTTTATTAGAGCAGTCATGAGATGTAAATGCAAGAGAGGTGAGCACAGACTACCTAAATGCTTTTGTAACCTCAAGGAAATATTACCAGACTGTCTTAATTTGCTTCCATAATTTGCCATTTTGGGCTAAGGACACTGAAAGATGGGAACCTGAGCTGAAGTAAATTGCTGTCTTCTCACATATTACAAATCTGAAGTCATCATCTCTTGAGTTACTGTTCTGAGTAGAGATAATTGACTGATGTTACAATACATTGGCTCAGCTGCATCTGTACTTGCTTGCGATGCTTTTCTAGATCCCAAGTTACAAAACTCAAACTCTGTTGACTAACTTGCAGAGAACCATCCCCGTGTTTGCTTTCCTTAATGAACTAAGGATTCATGACAAATGCTGGACACCAGCAGAGTGGGATAGTTTGAAAACTCACATCCTCTTCTTCAGATAGGATGCTCTGCCTCTGTGCATGCATTTCTTTATACTGTGAGGGTATAGCACTGTTTAAGTTCATATTCACTGTAGTGTATAAAAATTGAGACAGATTTTACAGCTGCCTTTATGCAGATGAACAAAATTTGAATGGGAAGACTTGCATTATAGGAGAGAGTTTGCCACATTCTGCAAGACATTTTTGCAATGCCCAAAATATATTTAAGTCTGGGAGAAGATGGTATAATACAATTTAGCATTAAAGGATTTGCAGAGATACTTCTGCAAAAAAACTGTAACAGTACAAATGTAAAGATAGATGGTCCAGTCCTAGATATCCAAAATACAACATTATATTTTTGTTATAATAAACTGATTTGTAGCCGGTTCTTACTTAAATCAGCCTGCCAGTCATAATTAGTCCTAGTTACTTTATAAGTCTTGCTTAAGGCTATAGAGCAGGAAGAGTCTTTCTATTAAAATATTAATAGAAGTTACATAGCAAAATAGATCCTACTCATGCTACTAATCTCTCTGCCCTAGGAATGATTCTGTGTCTCAGATACGTGTATTAGACCACCTGGGCTATAACACAGTTTGGCCTTGTACTGCGGGAGCAGAGCACTGAAGCTCAGCTCTTTCTGTGGACATGTCTGTGGTGCTTCTTTTGCACCTACAGTTCTCCTGTGATAGAAGGCTAGGCCCCCTTCCTGCAGTGTACAAAGAGCACCTAATTGGACTCAAAATTGATGTGCACTGAGTGTAAAAATAAACATGAGCTTTTTTGGTTTCCTTGCTTTGTAATCCTTACTGGGTACATTTGTTGTTTTAGGGGCGCAGCATTTAATTTCACTCCGTTATCTGTGTACTTAGAACTCTGGTATTTTTGGAAGATTCAAGGGATGTTGTAGATTTCTTTTACTACTGCTGCAGAAAGGAAGTTTGATGAGGAGCTATATTATGTATGGCTCACTAGATAGTAGTAAACATTCTTCGTTGCTGTGCTTTGGGATTATCAAAGGGTGTTGTGTTGCTAGTTAGAATTTTTTCTGGATTAATGAAACAGATCACAGATCTCTGCATAGCAACGTGTCTGAAGTCTGTGAAATGTTTTCTGAATAAGGATTGGATCAGGCCCATTGAGAATACAAAGTGCTGGAAAGAACATGGTGTTATTTTACAGACCCTGCTTTTGGTTGTTTCCTTGCAGCGGCCTTTTAGCCTAACTAATTATCAACTTGAGTTTTCTTTAGTTTACTCTGCTTCTTTCTGTCTAACAATACACCATTAACATCCAAATCTTCATCTTTACTTGAGCACTTCTGATGGTCATTGACTTCAGGGGCAACTGTGTTTGAATATGGACTGGTTCAGATGGAATTAGGAAAACTTAACAAAGTGTCAGAGCTTCCTGTAGAGATTTATGGTCTGTACACATCCATGATGAGATTATACATCAGTTTTTTGGGAGTTCAACAACAGGATTTAAGATGGAGGCTATCTAGTGTTGACCCAAGGACTACTACCTGTCTATGGAATTGGAGTGTGTCACGTGCTGGTCATAAACCAGAGCGAGATTTTGTTCATATTCTTGGGAACAGAATTAAGACTCAAAATGGAGTCAAAGTGCCAAGTGGCTTTATCTGCCCGACAAAAGTTCGCAAAGCCAAGAGAGAAAGAGAGAAAGGAAAGGAAGGAAGATAAGAGTCAGTTGCGATAGCTACCACCACGGATCTGCAGCGTCCCGTCAGTCCGATGTGCTTTCAGGTCCGGTGGGAGAACATTCCGTTTGATGTTCATGGCTCCTGCTCTTTTATCGGGGACTGTCGGGCTTATCCGCACCTACCACCTGGCAGTGGCACGCATGCCCAACACCGTCTCTGAGGGGCCTCAGGTGGGTTTCAGGGGTCTCTGGACCCCTCAGTCTTCCAGGCCCTGAGTCTGGGCTCATGCATAGAGGTGTGGTTGCAGCTGTCCACACTGATAAGGTGCCATTTCTGACGAGCTGAGGTCCAGTTCATGGTTTGGAGCCTGTCCCCACTGATAGAGCCGGGCTGCTTTGTCATTCCCTCGGACAAACCATCGTCCAGTTTGTAGTTTGCAGTCTGTTTACACTGATACAGCAATGCTGAGGCATACACTACACTGCCCTTGTCACCGTCTCTGACAGAGTGTCAGAAGCAAAGGGAATGTTTTGGAAAAGTTTCAAATGTCTTATCAAAATACCCAGGAGATTCTGTAACTTAATAGGTAATTTTATTTTTGCTCACGACTTCCATAAAATGTGAGAAAAATGTGCATCTCAAGGCCAAGTATGAGCAGCTAGAGAACTGGTCTCCATCGTGAGTCAGATCCCTCTCACCAGTTCTGAATTTAGATACAAAAATACCTGCTTTTTCTGGAGGTCTCTCTACTCATCTCTTTTCAGTCAGGGGAATAGAAACACGTGACTTCATCTGAGGCCAGAAGCCTGTTTCTTAGCTCTTGGAGTATATAACTTTGTTGCCTATAGTAAGTATTGTGAATCTGTCCATAAGCTTATTTTAATGCCTGCCAAATGATCCTTGCATAAATTTCTGTTCATTCATATTTCTGGCTGGTAGCTTTACTTATCCTCTGGTTTTGGAGCACAACAGTTCTGAAATCAGGTCTATAAGATGAGCTCAAACAAAAATTGCTATAAATGCATTGACTTGGCCTTTTTTTTCTCATAGATCATTAATATTTGCTTCTGGTTTCACTCAGGATGTCTTGAATGGTGATTTTTCCCAATAACATAGAAAATCTAAATACTCTTGGATACAGCCCTTTAGATTTTGCATTACTCAAATATGAAAGTCATTGCTGCTTATACTTGCTCCTGAGAACATCCAAGTCTTTTAAAAGAGTTATTTTGTTTATAATGCATGAGTAATGAAGATTTTTTTTTTTCATGTGAAGGTGCCTTGGAATCCTTACATGGCGGGGAAGGCACTAAAGAATCTCAGTACCCTTTATGTTCCACTGTTAAAATGATGACTGAATTTAAGTGACTTATGAAGATTTTGGACCGGGTCAGTGAAGGATTCTCCTGCAGTTCTAACCTAAATGCAAAGTTTACCTTGTCTATCCTCTATTGTCTGTACTACCTAGTGAAGCTGCTTTGCAGATGAGATGAGTATGGCTTGAAGTGTGTGATTCATGAGAATGTTGCAATTGATTACATTCCGAAGCTGTGAATAGGTCACATAATTATATTCTGACTCACAGAATGTAAATCCAGATGGTTATTCAAGAGATTCACATTTTTACATTAGGGTAAAGGTGAAACAACTTCATTAAAATGATTCTGCCTGTTGCATCTTATATTACCTTTTTCTTTGTTTCTGGTTGAAGCTTCTGTGCTACATAACCAGATTTGGTGTATTGTCTTCCTTCAGGGGGGAAAGATGCAAGTGTATTAAAAGAAGCCCAGGTTTTCTAAACATCCTAGGTTCGCTGATCAAGGTTAGCTGCATTTTATGTGCTGTAATAGCAAGAAATGTGAGCTGCTGTAGCTAATGTGTTTGTCTCCATGGTCTTACCTAGCACAGTATCTTCAAATCTTATAAAAAGTTCATTTTCATTTCAATAAAGGCAGAATTCAAAATTGAAAAACTGGCTCTAAGATAAAAATAGGTTACATTTGAATAATTGCACCTCATGCCTTGCAACTAATGCTGGATTGTCATCATACTACCATCATAATCTGGTGGCATAAAAATTCTTTGAGGTAATATCAAGTGGAATACTCTTTATTGAATTTAAATTAAAGTAGGCTTGTTTTGGTAATTTATTTTCTTATTTTAAACAAGCTTTTCAATTTATTTCTGAGTGTAGAAGAATGAAAGAGTGAAATTTATATCTCTGATATTTCAAGACAGAGTTAACAAGGACTGTATCAGCCTAGAACATCTTCAGAGCTTTGTAGGGAGCAAGTTAGAACTGCTGTTAATGGCAGAATTGGTGACTTTATGCTCAAATACAAAAATGCGTAGGTGATATACTATATGGCATTTCACGTTCTGTTGTGTTTCGCTAGTAATTTACCACTTATTTTCAGGGTTTTTTTTGGTGCAATGAATTTGCTGACAGCAATTGATAGGATGTATGAAAATTCAGGGCTATGGCATCAGTTGGATCTGATCAGTTGGCATAGCTACATTTTGTACCAACTGAGGATCTGCTTTTCAATTTGGAAAATATTTTATGCCCTGTTCTTCTTTTCCTATTATATTTGGACTCAAAATAATAAAGCTGGAATAGAGTTTCCTTCCATTTTCTACTTCGTTTCTAGACTTCCTGGAAAAGGGGCCATCTCTGTTCTTTACAGAATGAACATGGTAAATAATTAATAAACAAACAAAGAAATAACAGTAACGGAGTACAAGAAAAGGAATACTGTCCATTATTTATGTACATCATTAAATAGAATACCTGGTCATTTGAAAGTACCAAGACAAACTTCACTGTAGGTATATTATGTATATAAGTGCTGTAGCATTTCATGGTGGTCTTACATGAGAATCCCACCTCCATTTTAATCATTAGGTAGCTCTCAGTTTGCAGCTATAGCTGCAGATACTGCATCTGTTTCCTAGTCAGGTTTGTCAGAAATGCAGCAATTAATGGTCAGGTGTTTGTTTTGCTGTTTGGTTGGTTTTTGGGTTTTTTGTTTGTTTGGTTGGTTTTGTTTGTTTTTTTGGGGGGTTATTTTTTGGGCTTTTTTTTTCTTGTAATATCATTATCATGCAGTACATAGAAAAGCAGATTTGATACAAATAGTGCCATGAAAGCAAATAGGATGGCTTAAACCCAGTGACATATGGCGCAGAAGCACTGCCTTCGAGGCACAGTGCGTGAGGGTGTGGTCCAGCAGGAGTGAATGGAATTAATGGTATGACTTCTCAGTTGGGTATGTGGGAGGCTTTGCTGGCTTGCAAATGTGTATTTACTTCATGAGATGAAAAAACTTAAGTATTAAACATGTTTGCTCAATTAAGTTATTGAACCACTGGTTGAATTACTCCTACAGTATGTTGTTTAATCCCCTGGTGATAGTTGAAGCTGCTAATGCCAACACTAAGGGAATATTTCTGTTTGCTTCATTTTTGGCATTGACATCAAAAATGTTACATTGTTTTTATATAGTTCTCGTTTTCTCTTTAATGTATATTTTTATGTTGTGCCATTTTGTCCAGAAAAATAATACTGTCGTTTCATACACAGGAGAAACTGAGACAAAAACAAATTAATTGAGCTGTCTTAATCAAGGAGATGTTTAGAGTTAGAATATAAGGAACTGAACTCAGAGCTTTTAATTTGATCTGCCAAATTATGCCATCCTCCAAAGTGATAGGTTAGTAGGTTTTATGAACTATTCTTTCTTTTCACCTTACTAGTTTCTGTGAAATACAGCAATTCAGCTCTTTACAGGATAATGCAGTGTGAAGCACATAGACAATCCCTCTGCTTTTAGGTGCCACACAGTTTACCTGCTTGCCATGATGCTACTGCCAACTTCATCTCAAGGCATTAAATTCTTGACAAAGCATGGCTCTGCTTCTGAAAAAGGATGGTGTCCAAAAGTGTGCCATGGCATTGAGAGCAAGGGACTGTGTTGATGGAGGGGAGCCCTGCAGTCTAGTGTGAGCCTTAGCACAGCAGCCTGGAGAATGCCCAGAAAAGACTTCAACCAGGGCCATGAAAATTAGCTAGTGTGGGTGTTATGCCAGATCATTTGAGAGAAATGCCAGCTGGCTGAGCTGCTCATCTTGCTCTTTACTAGGAGGGATCCCTCTTTCTAGAAATTTGCCCATTGCATATCTAGTATCTCTTCTCAGTTTATTTTAGGTGATTAGAAAATAAGGGAACACACCATACTACATAGTAGATGAGGATTTTGAATCCCGTTGCTAAATATATGTATATTTGTATATATACACACATATATAAAGATACTGTAAGCAAGTTCAGTCAGGATTTTGACTTTCTAAATTCGTTGCATTCTGCTTAGAACTATCACTTCTAAGAAAAAAGAAAACACTTTTTCTAACAGGAAATTATATGTGCTCTATATTTGTATTGTACAGCAGTCATCAAAATCCATTGGTTTTGCTTGAAATATACCTCAGTATTTCATGACATAAGTCAGGAAAATTCAATTCAGCAATGAGTTGCCCACAGCAAACCACAAAGTAGCACAGTGTTTTGTGACTGTGAATCTCCTCAGTTTTGGAGTGAAGGCATAAAAAAGTGCATATTTCACTCTACTGTTTTGAATGTTTTTCATTCATCCAAGCCAGTTATTCTAGCAATTAGCAGGTACACTTGGTCCTGTTATGAGTATTAGCTTGTAGCACACATGCTGTAATCCAAATGTCTCAACTCATTCATATCCGATATTATCAGACCAGCTATAACAAAGGCTACAGCTGCCTCATAATGTTTGTAGTTTTGACCTTTGGTTTGCAAAGCATGCAAAGGAAGTCCAATATTTTGTGTTGTGTTGGACACATGTGGCTTGCAGATGGAGCAGATCCTGTGTGTCCAGAAAGCTTTGAACATACGCTGTGTTACATCACGTTCTGCGTGTGATGAGTAGAGGAGTTTTACTGCACATGCACTTACTGACCTTTATCACCATCAAGTGGATCTATGTTTGTGCACTTAATGTTTCTGGTATTTCTAGATGTTGCAGTTATTTGCCTGACTAAGCTGTGGGACATCAAGACATCAAGGAAAAATGTTCCAAAACTCTTTTTCCATATTTTCAGGATTTCTGGGTGAAAAAGAGAAGTGGGGCTACATGTCTGTGGCTGCTGTTCAGTTGTTTCTAGAGGTAATCTATTCTAAAGTCAGAAGAAAGTAATGACTGCAGCTAAACAATGCAGAGGAATACACTTGTTTTTTGGAAGAGAAGTGAGAGTATAGTTGGAGGAAGCAAAGAAAGCATGGAATTCTAATGTTAGATTTTATTAATTTGTAAAGTTTGATTACTTGTGATATGTTTGACAGAAACAGAATCCAAGTTAATCTTTGCAAGATATGCTGTAAATAAAAAAATAAAATAAGGCCCATTAGTGTGATTATCAGATTTAATTAAGTCCGAAGTTGCTTCAGTAGAAATTTTACTTACATTATCTCAAAATGTTTGGAATTGTTCATCTTTCTAAGCTTACTTCTCTTCTGTGAAGATCATGAACTTGGCTTAATTAGAAGTAGCAGTTATAATGTCAGAGCAAATTAATTTCAGTGAACTAAACGGTCCCTTTGAGGATCACAGTCTCCACCTGATGCTCTCATCTGTAGCTTGGAAGTACCCACACTCTGTTGATGAGTTAGCTCTCATTAACTGCATGACAAGAGTTCCTCTGTTGGCTCACTCACAGTGATGAACACTAATATCAGTAGTAGAGACTTGTAGCATCGCTGAAGGAGACAGGACACAAGTTTCATTTCTTTCATGTTTCTCTGTATCTCCAAAGTTTCTTGACTTTAGAAGAGATAGTTTCAGGCTCTTGAACAAGGTTTGTATGCAAGACTTTTACAAGGCAGTTTATGACTGTTGTCTCTCAGGAATGCCTCTGTAATATGTCCAGTTTACAAGTAAAAACGACAAATATTTATCTGCTCTTCCAAGACAGTCAGGCCTAGATTCTCAGCTTGTATAAGCTGCTCAGCTGATCTGAGTATTAACTTTTTACATCAGGGGCTCTTGGGTCCCAAGTGCAAGAAACAATTTTTTTTCCCCCCCAGGGATTTCACTCAATGTTGGCTTGAAATGTCTCCGTTAAATTATTATTTATTTAAAAAAAAAAACTAATTACTTTCTTTTGGATGTTGCTACACTAAATTTGTATCTAAAATGGTGGAGCAGTCTTACATTCTTAATGGAATACATTTGCGTAAAAATAAACACAGTTGCTTTTTTTAGGTGTTAAAACAAAAAAAAAGAAATATAACTGATTTGTAAATAATTGCCTAGAAGTTCATTTTGATACAAAGTTCTGGGCTACTCAACATTCTTAGTAGGTTGTAATGGGCTAAATTCATTGGTTAAATTAAAATACTTTTTCTCATATTCTGTAAATGCAGTGTGTATGCAATTGAACAAAAATAAAATTGAAATTTACATTTTCATCAAATGAATAACAACATGCTGAGGATTGCTCAACTGCAATTTATGATTATGCAAATGGAACAGGTTTTGCAACTAGGATATGTACAATAAATGGGAGTTCCATTATTACGTATCATAAAGCCATTAACCTTGAAAATTATATACAATTGACATGAACATTTCTAAAAAATGTCTAAAAGCTGTTAATGTTCTCTCTTTCCCTCCCATATGTATAGGTACTGTCTATTAGATTTAGCAAAATAATTCAGAATGAATAATTTATTAAATGAGCTCTGCCACTTTTTTGTTTATGAACTACCTGTAACATCTTGCTGGGTTCTTTATTCATTATTTAAAATCAGGGAATACTGCTGAATAATTCCTCAGCTGATGACAAGAACATGAGTTACAAAAGCCGTTCATAACAAACACTTGCTATTTTGAAGAACTGGAGAGGGAACAGAGATGGGGTGGTGAGTTGCATGGCAGCTTCCCAGATTAAAAGTTTCCTTGTTGTGAATACTCACCTTGGTGTGGTTTGTGAATTTTGGTTCTAGATCAGATTCTCTTATTTTTTTTCTCAACCCCAGTACCAAAACTACCAGTACTGACAGGGAGAGCAAAATGGGGCCATCTTTGAACATGCTATCAATGATATCTTTTGCTTGGGATTACCAAGGGAACGCAACAAGCCTAAAAGCTTAACATTTTAAGCATTAAGATAATTTTCTGCATATTTCATAAACGATGGTCCCGTCTTTAGTACTACTGTGGATCTTGGGATTTTGGAAGGAAACCAGCTCATGCTCACCTTGGGACAGTTAGAGTAAAAATATAAGTGAGCTGTTCCAGAGTGTAACCACAGTCCTGATGCATGTTGCCAGTCTGGTGCCTATTGAGGTCCCTGTCTGTACTCACCAGATGCTCCATTCTTCACCCATTATCATTCTACTGAAGCTGCAGTAAATCTCTCTGAGGAATGCAGTTTCTTGCCATGTATTGCCAGTTAATGCCAAAACTCTGAACAGAACACAGCATGAAGCAGTAAAAAAATAATATTTATATAGGCTCGTTCTCAAGAGGTACCTCAAAACTTATCTGTTCTTTCTATGATTTTTTAATAGCTTTGTTGAAGTGTTTCAGTTATATCTCTGTGTTGGTTTTATAGCTACAGAATGGTTTGATATCCTGAGTTATTTTTACCATAAAAGGTGTTCATATTATGATACACAATGTGTAAAATACCAAGATCTGTCCATAGGAGATTGCCTTATGCCTGTTATCTATAATATTTAATTTGCAGTGATTTCTGTTACTCATTTTCCTCACATCCCATAGCTATCAGAGGAGAATGCTTAAAATCTTCTATTGCAAATAAATCAAAATATTACTCAATGTGGCCCTCATCACCCTAGATCAAGGACCCTCTTTGGCTCTTCTTTTCTTTCCTTGTCTCTGTAAGAAAGTGAATGTGTTTTCTTGCCCAATTCTCACTTTTAGACTGAGGTTTACATCAAAACCCCTGCCAAAGAAAATGTTATCATAGAGCATTGCATTGAAAGAAAATATAGATGTAAGTAAATGGTACTGTCAGAGATAAAAAGGGCAGGGGGAGCTGGGAATCCACATAGGTTCACTTGAATGTAAGGGTAGATACTGTTGTTTTGAGAATTCCAAAGTAGAAAATTAGAAATATAAGTGATTCCATTGGCAAAGAAGACAAGTTACGATGCAGACTTGGAAAAAATCTGCAGGAGAAAGGGACAAATGGGTATTTAGTTGTATTTTTTCCATACTAGGTTTGACCACAGAAAATAGTCTTGTGACTTCTACTGAGAAAGTCTTTTGACCTCCTGCAAAAATCTGTCACAGAAAAGACTGACCAAACATTTCATGTGTTCTTCCTGCTAAGTTTGCCAAAGAGCAGAAAGCTAGATCAGTGTCTTGTTTTTATCACTTTCTGTAAACACTCTCCAAATTAATCTCAGTATATACCAGAAATGGTAATATCTAGTCTTCGTACATGCTCAAAGAACAGATTTAGGGCACTTATTTGAAGGATATATATAAAAAGTGAGCATTTGCCATAAGTTAAAAGCATCCTTTTTGACATCTCTAGAACACATTTCTCAAAGTACTGAGCAGTGATTGAACTTCTAATTCTGTAAATATCTCTGGATATGTTAACAGGAAACAGCGAAGAAAACCACAGCTTCCAGCTTACCCTTGTATGTCCGAGCGTTGTCCCAGAGTCTGTAATAGTGCAGGAGAGTGCCCAACAGACAGTAACACACTCTCAAACCTGACTTAATGTCTACCAAAGTCTTGCCAAACTAGATTACTTCTAATATGATATGCCTACTGTGATGTTTTTCCTGTCTTTCTTGAGTGTAACAGTCAGCAGTGATTTGGGTACCAATTCTTTAATTTAAAGTAACATAATTTGTTGAGGTTGATACCCTGTTGAGGGTAAGATCTTGGTTTCCTTTGCTGGCAAATATCTCTGGACGGGTTTATTCTGGGGTCCTATCTACTCTAAATGTTACATTATGAGTAAGAAGTTCTTTTAACATGAAAACTTAGATACTGAAGCAGAAAATGGCAGCTTTGTTTGATCCATTCTGTAAAAATCAAGGAGCCTTACTAATATAGAAAAATAATGAAAACAATCTCCATGAAGTACGGGACTGTTAAGAGTTATTATTATCTGTAACTCTTCATCCACTAGATGGTGGGAAAGTTGCAATATGAGAGCATTTGGGGACTTGATCTGCCCTCCCAGGTTTAGTTCACAAGCAGGTATGACTGAACACAGCAGTCTTTAGATTGTTGTGAAATTTTACCATGAGGCAACATCTGGATTGTGGCATTGCTTGTACCTCTCTATATCAAATCAACTTTGTGCTGGAGAACCTTGTCCGCATTACCAGGACAGCTGATGGAAAGAATTCCCTTTAGTTGCAAATTTTACCTAAGAAACTGAAAAGAGATTAGTTCATACTAAATTCAAAACTACCATAGTCACATTGCTGGCAGTGCCTATTTTAAAGCTAACTCTCATACACCCTGATGCCTTCATACCCACTGTTTCATTAAATAATTGTCAAAACACCCAGCACACTTAAATACAGTGTGCACTGATTAATTTTTCTTTCAGTAGATTCTGTGGCGTACAGTGTGATCTGTGGCATACAGTGTGAAGAGGAGGTATGTATCACTCTCAAAAAATATTGCATGCATAAGGGGCAAATGTTTCTTCCACAGTGCAATGGAATTGGCTAAGTTATTTTTTTTCTGTGGACATTTGTGGATGAAATGGTTTGATTTGAAAATATCTTTAACAGGTTTATTACTTCCTGCTTTGTTCTGAAAGGCAGCTACATAAATACTTCTGTCTCTAGGATCCCTTTCCAGGATCTCTGCTGTCATACCAGATTCATCACCTCACCAGCCAGTTCACCTGCCTTTTTGATCTTGGAAATAAATTGTGGTGCCAACTTCCAATGCAAACGGCTGTAATACCAGCCCTTAATGATAGCGAAGTTCAGTACAGATTTTAGGAGCATCAAATGATGACAATGCCTATGATTTATATGCCACATTTCATTCCTAGTAATCTCAAAGCACCTATAATTTCTGGCAAACCTGTGCTTGAGTTAATAGGTTATTTCAGAGTCTATTCAGCAATAACTGTTAAGTGCTCAGAAGAAAGACTGATTGATGGGTGAGATGGCCCAGAACTTTAATTATCTTAATGAACAATTTTTTGGACTTAGCAGGATGTCTATCACTAATGCAAGAAGAGCTATGAACTTTAATTCCACCAGTCATTATGTTAAAGACTGAGCTTGGTGGTCATTTGAAGACTTGTCAGTCAACAGGTGAACAGATTGCTGTTGAGGAGATGGTTTTGAGATTGTTCCAATGTGAAAGTTCTTTTTAAGTTAGCAATTGTGACTACACATGCATTGTCTCATATCATTTATGCCACCTTGTACTCTTCTTAAGCCTCTTTGTTATTGTACTTTTAAACCTCAGTTATTTTTCCACAGAAATGAAAATTATTATTAGCATCTGTTGTGTCTGCGTAATTACTGTGCCTGTTAAAAGGCTTATTTCTATTATTTCCAGATCTCTTCCACAGATCCTTACAAATACTGTTGAAGTGAAAAGGATCATAATTTTTCAGTGTAAACTAAGAATTGCCTTCTGATGACTAACACTATAGTGGGTACCATAAAAATTATTAGAAGAGAAAAAAAGTATTAGAAAAAAAAGCAATAATTCCAAGTTGTGTTTTCCTGTATATGTTGCCAAGGAAACCTGGCTTTGTGCATGACTTTAGGACCTGGACTCCTTGTACCAACTGCAACACAAATGTCAAGAATGTGATGATTTTTTTCAGTTGGCAAAAAAAAATTCGCATGTGTGCAAATTCACCTTGTTATACCTGTATTCTCATCACTGGCGATTGAGGAGAGGGTCAAAGAAGGCTGCTGGCTTTTCAGCTGTAGGTGACTGCTTGTACTAGTTGATTTTTTTAAGCAATAAGGAGGATCGAGCTGTGGAAGATGATGTAGGTAGTAAAGTCACTGAGTGTTCAAACACGACTCTTTTGCTCTGCACTTTGAGGTCTTTTGAATGTGCACATGATGAGTAGCAAGTGGGGACACACCTCCAGAATAGTGCTTTACACAAGCATGTGTTCATATCATTTTTATTCATAAGGCTTTTTGATAAAAAATGGAGAAATTGCCAGAATGCTTTGAGAAATATTCAGTGACAGAAGCTGCTGTAGTGATTCCCGTGGACTACTCTCTGGTTTCTATCTTGCAAGGCAGGGGTGACACTGGAGTGAGTTCAGTCAACCTGTATCCCTTGGAATATTAAATGTGCGGGCCTAAATATCTGTGTGCACAGCATCTCCCTGCTTTTGTCTTTCACAGGTAAACAAATCATCTCAAAACCCATTGAAGTGATGCTCTTCCATTCTCGGGCCTTAATTCTGAATAATGATATATATTCTGGATAGATGTTTGCTGTTGTTTCAGCTTCCAATATCAGAAAGAAACCTAACTGCTTCTTACATTTATTCCCAAGGAATAATGACTTACTAATTTTGAAGTCCCTTTTATCCAGGTTTAACCAGTCTCATGTTTTCCCTCATTAACCTGATGCAGGTCATATCAGAGGATCTTTGGAAATGGTTTGAAGTCTTTCCGTTCTCTCTCACCTCTAGCAGCTCTCATCCTTGCTAGGTCATTGCCTTTATCTCAAAGAGGTGGTTATAAAACCATGGGTTTCACTAGTACAGGACAAACTTTTGGAAACTGTAGTGGAAAGAGTTTGAAAAGACGGATTTGTATATCACTAGGAAGCTCTACACATCATCAAAAATAAGTGTTGGGCATTTGGTACCAGAGCTGAGCTCCATGAACATTGAAGCATGCAACTTCTGGCTTGAAATGTTATGTTCACCTAAAGCTGTAGAAGCACAAATGTAATTATTTGGCTGATAGATCTCTCGGTACAGATAACTCTTATCATTTGCCTATTACTGTTTGCCACTTTTTTTAGTGTCTAAAGGTGTGAATCTGTGGTGTCTTTGGTGTCATACAATGTCATACAACTCAGAACTAAATGATCTTGCTACATTTAAAATTAATTTTTCCTAAGCAATATGACCAAAATGATCTCATTCTTTGAGTGGCTAGACTGTGTGCACTGTGTGCAAGAAGTTTAAAAGAGACAAAAAAGCAGTTTCTGGAAGAACTGTTAAAAGATATCCATTTTTCACAACCATAATAGAACCTCATAATTAATTTAAATGAAATTTATTTTCCATAACACAGGTTTTTGGGTGTAAAGTATGTCCTTTGAGAGAGGCAAGAGGAAACAACCTCTGTTATTTTTGATTACCTTTGTGTTTTGCTTTTTACTCGTTATGCTAATTTTATGCTAATAACCTTCTTACATTAAGTTTCACTTTATACTGCATAAACTGACAAATAGAGCAATATTTATCAAGCATAAATATTAAAAACACTATAAAGACTTCTAGACTTCTAATTATTATGCTAATTTATCTCTAAATTATTCCTGTATTACCACCCTACAGTTCACTGTAGAACATGACACAAAAATGGTAAAAATACCAAAATTCTATTTCTTAATGCTATTAATTATTCACATAGGAAGCCTGTCTATGAATTAAAAAAACACTAGTTATAGGATTGTGGATGTAAAGATAAAGAATTCATTTCTTCTGGTGAGCTGTTGAGCCTTTGCTTGTATTATCATAAATACTAAGGAAATCCAAAGTGCTTTTTTATTTTAGAAGAACAGGAAAGTCTAATATATTCGATGGAAATTCCACATATTGAGCCAAATTCTTAGTACTTCTTTTCATGCCAGTATGTTTATTGAAGTCAATGAGACTATTGATGTGGTTCAAGTTTGTGAGTTTTGGCCTCTCTTCTGCTTTTGTATTCCATACGTGGGGTCAAATGAAGTGCCCAGATCTCTGATATCACATTGATTCTGGGGCCATTATGAAGCTGTGATGAGGAGCACAATCCCTCCAATGCATAGAAGGGTAAATTAAATGTATACCAATTTTAGATAGTTCCTAAACATTTGGGTATTATTATTGGTGAGTGGGTGATGGAAGGCAGGATGTACATCAGCCAGGACTAGTGCTCCACTGAATGAACGCTGCTACATCAGAGCTAGCAAGTACCTTAAGCTGTGTTTTCTGGAGGCAAGTCCTTTTCCTGGAAATGGGCTTGGATGGAGTGTTCTGGAGATTGTGCCCATTCCTATCTGCAGGTTTAGAGGCTCCATTTTGCCTGTAGGAGTGAACAAATTTAAAACAGAAAAGTATTTCAAGTGTTAACAGTATTTTTATTTTTTTATTCCCAGTATCCCTTTTCTTTTTCTATACAAATATGTGTGGGGTTTTTTTTGGTTTTTTTTTTTTTTTTTTGCAGGAATTCTGTTTTTTAATAAACATTCCTTCATTCCTTGTTTTTAGGTTGTCTTTTGGGGTTTTTTTGGTTGTTTTTTTGCAAGCTTTCTTAAATTTGGGAACTAGAGATAGTAATAAAAATGCTTTTATATCAGTTATTTTGTATACCTGATTTTTCAGCTAACTCTTTACTTGAACCATCTACAATGAAGCAAGTTTTGTATTAATATGATCCATAATTCTCTACAGCTAAATTTACTGTGGTTTTTTTGTAGGTGTCAATAACAATAGGAATAATAGTATGGCCCTCCTGGTCAACATAAATTTCCTATCACAAGCACAGAACTGGTTCCCTCCAGTGGAGGGTTCCATACATGCAAACTGTGGTGAAAGAGTAGCTTTAATTCACTCAGTAAAAGCCTTTGCCCATTACACTGTATTGGGAGACTGTTCAGAGTATTATTTTTGTCTGTTTTTTTAAGTGGAAACAAATTAGTCTGCTGGGGTAGTGCTCTTGTAAAGACAGATGCTCAACTGACAATCAAGTCTTTAAAATAACACTATAGTCCAAAATCAATCCTATAAGGAAGGGAAGGGTAGTGATCGTGTTTCATCAGAAAATAGGTAAAAATTACAGAGATGCACTGAGCAGCAGGCAGGTCCGCTGTTAAACAACTGATTACTGAGAAGTGATGGTACTTTAGAAATTAGGGGTTGGTAAGTGGACAAGCTGAAATTGGATTGAGTAATGAGGGTGTAAGAATATAAATGGGTGGAAGTGAAAGAAAGAACTACAGAAGCAGTTTCAGAGGATAGCATGCAGGTTATCAGCCAGATCATTTCCCCTTTCTTTGTTGGTCATCTATATTTAAACATTTTTAACAGCAATCCTGGAAAGACACTAGGTCTCACTACCTTCTTCAATTTGAGCATAGACATAAGTTTGAAGGATAAGAGTGCCTTTAGACAAAGATCTGCCTATATGCATATTGACATAGAAAGATATGTATACAAAAGCATAACTAGATGTATTAATCATCTGTTTCTATATTTATTATTTTATCTCTTTCATCCTAATAGTTTGAAAAGACAATCAAGTTTCTGGTGAAAAGGAATTTTTTATTAAAAGCCAGTACCTATTTTTGACCTGTGTAAGAATCCAGATAAAAACCACTTTGATGTTTTTGACATTTTTAACTGCTGATTGTTTAAAAATAACAAGAAAATATTCCTGATGGAAACATTCGGTAGCAGTTTTGAGTAACTAGTTGCAGTTTGAAATCTTGTTTTTGCAGAGAACCAACTTTTCATCTCGCCCTGCGACGTATTGATTGCTGTATTCATCAGGGGAAGTCACACTGACCTTCACTCTCTAACACCATAGCATCCCTCCTTAGCTCTGTTTATAATGAACAACTCAGAGGCAGAGAGTAATGAGACACTGGACACCCCCCTGACTCTCCTCGAGTCCCGCCATACCAATCCCAGACTAATGTTGCATTTTTCTTGTTTATAAACCTGCATCAGATCAAGAGGAGAGAAGACTTGTAAAGTAGATTGAGCATTAATGAAAGTGGGGACATGCTCTCCTAATAACCACACATATCAAGCCACAGTACTACAGTATGGGGGAGTTCACTTTTCAGTGGTGTACTCTACCGCCACTGTGCTTTTTAGCATTGTTTTCATACTTCATAAAGGTACAGCTTATTGTTAGCACTTGGCAGACAGTCTTAATTCTACAGATAGTGGACAAAATTCATCCTACAATGCTGCAACAAAACGGGTGATGGACAGAAAGAGAATTTAGGGTCATTTGTCCAATGATGAATCTGGTATGTGCCAATTATCTTCTGTGGGTTTTTTAAAATCTGGGAAGCTTTTTTCCAATCTCAAATAACATGTGCAGAGAGAGAGAGAGATTTTATCTCTTTTTACATTTTGAATGTTTTTTGTTCATTTGCAAGAGAGTCAGTCACACAGATGAAAACAACCCACAGCACAAGGTAATAGTGAAATCAATCAGTAATCCAACAATTCTGAGCTCTGGAGTAACCTCCTAGGAGGAAAAAAAAAAAAAAAAAAGAAGAACACAATATATTAAATACAAATCCTAAAAGATAGGTAATGTGCCAAAGGGGTTATTGCATTGAGGAGACTTGATAAGAATGATTTAACAAAAAGATCACCTCTGCAGATCAGAGGGAAAGGACTGTGAAGAGATAAAAAGAGGCATGCACAATAAAGAGATAAGTGAATGTTATCTTCTTTTACAGGTTTGAACTCCCCTCATGATTGCTACCATTTTGTCTTATTTCCATAATCAAACTTCTAAACATTGAGATGCAGAGCACTCTAACCGTTGCTCACTTCTGTAGTCCAGTAGAAGCAGAATAAAATTAACAGAACTGTTAGAGTAATTTGATTTGTGTGTGTTTCACAATAAACAAGTAACTAATACAATCTTAGACTAAATATTTGGGGGTCTATTCATAAATTGTGAGAAATTCCAAATATTTGGGTTTTTTTTCAGGCAGAAATTGAATACAACATTTGTAAATGTATTTCTACATCAGACAGTGGGCGGTCGGAGGACATCACAATATTGGCTCCTTTAGAAGGCTCAGTCAAACCTATAACCCATCTGGATACCACTTTTGAAATTATATGTTCTACCTACCTTCAAAGAGAAATCTGCCTTTCTCATGAAGTGTCTGTTTCTATTGCTAGAAAATCTGTGTTCAGATCTGAACAACAAGGGGTTTTTTTCTATCTCCAAAGCATATGCCGCATGCCATAAATTGTCTGCTTCACACTCACCATCACTTACAAAACTGCTAAAAATCTTTAGGATTTTTTTTTTTTTTTAATTCTCAGTGAACATTTTTTTTTAAAAATTCTTTTTTTATTGGTTTTTAGTTTCTCTTCCTTGGAGTAATTTGAAATGATTACTCTCCTTTCTTCAGGAAATGATTTACTAGAAAAATACGTTCAGTCTCTGTTTGCTCATTTTAAACATTCATTGTGTACCTGTAATTTAAAAGTGTAGGGAGCAGAAAATAATCATTTAGAGATATTGATAAAATGAGAGGTCTGAGTTAAAGATTCAGAATCCTATTGTGTTTAAATGTAGTAACTGTCTGGAGCTTCATTCTGGGACTAAATTGGTCATGTATAGAATAGAAATTAATGTCTGTTTTATAAATACAATTTGAAGCCATGGACTTATAAATGTAATATATATAACCATTTTAATGGCCAGTAAATAGCTGTACCAATGTTCAAGTGACCAGTGCTGTCCAATAATGAATGAAATGCAAGTACTAGCTTCATCTTAGGCTGCTGTCAAGCATATTAGTTAACTGTTGGGTCTAACACATTTATTATACATTGAAGCACTCTTGCTGTAGAAAAGGGAAGCTTAAGTTCAAGTCTCAGAATAGCAGGAATCGTTTCTGGGCAGGTTAGTGGAAAGGTTATTAAATATAATGCTGAGGATATGGATCTAATTTAAAGAATCATTTTCTGTTGCACCCACAACTTTATTCTTTCAACTTACTGACAGCCCAAATGTTTCCATCCATTTCACTTAATCTTCTTCCTTCTCATCTCAAATAGTTATATGTTCAGATAGCCCCATCGTGATAAAATCCAGCTGCTTCCCAGATAGAAATATCATTTACAATTTCTCTTGCTTTCTTCTTTCAGAGTATTCAGGGAAATAGCTTGATTAATTCATAGGTTTTCATTCCTTCAATTGTTTGTTTATGTGTGTGAGTGAGTGCTGTGTAAGGATGTGTGTGACTAAATTATTGAGGGAAAGCTAAATCAAAGAGATTAAATTTGCCTTTAGGGTATATTTAAAGTGCATACTGCAATACAGAGATATGCATGCATCTGTAAAGAAGCTGGTTTGGGGTATTGGAAACTTAGGTGAAGAGAAATTCTCAGTCCATTATGTGTCAGTCTCCACAGGAGAGTATTTCTGCTCTCAGTGGCAGTCTGAGAGTCTGGGATACAGGGATCAATGTCCCAGGTTTTTACTGAGGCACCAAGCTTTTCCACCAATGGCACCCCTTCTGTTTGTTTACAAAGTTTTACCCTACTAGGACTGATAATTTGCTCTGGGAGCAGTCCTATCTTGCAATATTTCATGAAAGAGTATTTTTCAAACATATAAAGGAGATTATTCAAACAGAGAGATAAAACAAGGCCTATTAATAAACAAAGAAGCCCTCTGTGTTTAAATTCTCTCCTCACAGAAATGTTTTCACAATAGATTTCTTTTTCAATTACTTTCTTTGTTTAGACTTCTAAGATATTAATATGACAGGTATTTTTCTGTTGTGGAAGTAGTCAATGTTCAAGGCTCTTTGTGAGCAGTAAGCCTAAGCAGAGTTGAAGGCTCTGCCTCTGCCTGCCCCAGCAATGGGCAGGGCACTATCATGAAGACCAATGTAGCTAGTCACATAGTGAAAATTATAATTTGTAGCTGAATTTTCTATAGCCATTTAATTCAACAAAAATTACCATGACTGTTTCTTCCTCTGAGTTGCCATGAGTGCTTGTGAAATGATTATAATGTGCATCAAATGGTGCTTGCTTTGCCACTCTCCCTAGATTTATTAAGGGTTGAACTAACATAGAGAGGAAAACTGTCAGCTTAATCAACTCCCTTTCACAATTAGCAATGCCAATAAAAAGAGGTGAATGTGTATTATCCTCAGTCTATGCTGTTACTGTCAGTGGGAGCAGCACTGTCGTAATCTATTTCCACCATCAGCATCAGGACCTCTGGATGTGCAAGAAGCAGCTATAATGTGCCGTATTCCATCAGTCCTCAGTTGGAAAATGTTCCCTACCTGGGGAAATTAGACTTGGATACAGGTAGATAGTGCCACTAATGACAGCATCCTATTGATAAAAGCACATGTATTTTAAAAATGATGGGGGGAAAACTTTAGATACACTTTATAATTAGAATTTAGAACTCTAATTTAGAACTCCAATTAGAAGTGAGGGAAGGAGGAGAATCCTCTCTAGGCTGTTAGTAGAAGAAATGTCACTGAGGTGAGTGCTGGACAGTTTTCTAACAAACCACTCAGTGTCATGGCACAGAATGGACTGCTTTGATTGACAAAACTGTAGAGAATAAAAGAAGGAGATTCTGAAGTCGTGTTGCCACTGATGGCAGACACAGCAGAGTACTTGTGAAATGCCATTAGCATGCAATCGCTGTACACTGTGCCTAGTGGGCTGGTCTGTGCTGCCACAAGTGGCTTTGCAAAAACAAATGGCACTGGTCTTGCATCTTCAGGACCAAAGGGCTGACAAAACCAAAAATGATACTTTTAATAGAAAAAATGAGACTGTTGCTTCTCTGTTAAAGCCTAGGGATCTAAGGCTTTGCCTGATGCATACTGAAGAATGGTAAAAAGGCTTCAGGAAAGGAAAAGACATCTCAGAAAGCGAGAGAAAATAAACAGAAAGAGAACTGATATTTACCTCATGATCTTCCAGATTATTTGCTGTGCTATTGCATAAGTTTATTCACTGAATGTTGTCTTTTACCAAATAGATACTTTCATTTCTTCTTGAGATTTGATATTTAAGCAAGCAGCCTACAGGAATGCCTTCTAAAGCATTGAAGCTACTTTGTAGATTCAGTGCTAGAGGCCTTCAACAGCTCTTGTGTAGAATGATCGGTTTCCCTTTTTTGCTCATAGTAGGGCTCTGGTTTCAGGCAGTGCTTTAGCCAATACTAATGATAAGCCTAGGGAGGAAATTTAAATTCCTATATATAGGAGACTATGACTACACGAATTTGTGTAACTGGCAATATGTGGTAATTTTTTTTCCTTATTCAATAACCACAAATCTATTCAATAACCTACAGTACCACTGTAGGTGTTAGTAACTTTCTGTTGTGTATTTAGAATAGATGAGTTCATGCCTTTAGGATGGACTTGAGCAGCAGATGGCTGTAAATTTCACTGCAACAAACCAGTCATATAGAGATTAGGACTCAGTTTCCTACCTGTGTTCCCTTTTGCTTACAGTGTGATAGCAATTTATTCCTGGTTTTATGTGAATAGTGATTAAAAAAAAAATCTCTAAGTACTGATTGGACTTGATGATCTTGGAGGTCTTTTCCAACCTTAATGAGTCTATGATTCTATTCTGTGACTCTGTTCTATTCTACTAGCAAAACAGGATGGTACATTGGGAGTGACAGCATATAGTCAAAGCTACCCCTTACTTTGGAGGCTCATAGCCTTTCTACTGTATCTGTACTAGAACATAGTAGTAGCCATATCACCCTGTTTTATTTTTACTTGGATGGAAACCCCTCCCCTTTTGACAGATGACATCTGTAGTATCAAGTTTCAGATTTCAGATCTATCCAACCCTGTTCTGTCCTGTCCTATTTTTGACAAGATTCCTTTACTGCAGTTCAGTCATTCTTAGCAACTCAAGAGCTACAAGCAGTCTTTTCACTTCCTAGCATTGCAAATGCAGAGAAAGAAGAATGCTGACTTCATCTGGTGGTTTAATTCAGGTTGGTAGGGACCTCTAGAGATCACCTAGTCCAACCCTTACTGAAGTGGGTCCAACCAGAAAAGGTTATTCAGGGATTCTCCAGTTGTATTTTAGTAACTCCAGGGATGTATACTCCACAGCCTCCCCAGGCCCTTTACAGTATTCCCCCTCCCTCCAACCCCCCCCCCCCCCCCCCCCCCCTTGCATTTAATAAAGATTTATTGCGTTGGAGGTTGGATTCAAATTACAAAACAACTCTTCTGAGCTCATTCAGCACCAACAACTCTTTGTTCTTCAAATAGCAAGAGCCAATTTTGCCCATTTTTCATGAGCAAGGGCAACAGTGCAACCATGTTTATCAAAAAAGACTTTGGCTTCTAATGAAACTTTCTCTATAAGAGCTGGTTGATTGTGAAGTTCTTTGGAAGGCTTTAAAAAGGTCATAGCCTCAATCCTCAGCTTCAAGGAGAATGTCAGAAGGCTTTAAAGGGTCATTTTATATCCAACAAAACACTGGATGATATGGCTACATAGTTTTAACTTGTCTTGGGCAAATATTTTCTCTAAGCTACAAAATGTTGTATTTATACTTTTAATGTATGCTCTATTATTAAGCTCTGACATTAAACACCTTCATGCCAGTTTGAAGGCACTGAACTTTGCTAATCATACAGTAAAAGAAGAGAAGGGGAAACTTGGCAGGTCTTACAGTTCATTTCTTCCTTACAGTTCATTTCTTCCTTACAGTTAACTCCAGAGGTCCCTTCCAAATTCAACTATTCTGTGATTCTATGACTGTTTTTTGATGTTGAACTGATGAAAACATTCATAGACAAAACTGAAGACATAGAACCTCATTGATTTTTAAACTACAACAGCTACATGCGTAAACCATTCTTTACACTGTACAGGGAAAACCTTGATGACCAAGATTCCCTATTAAAATACCTTCTACTTCTTTACCAGGAAAAGGAATGGTATTGATGATGCCTGAAGAGAGACCTGGTTTTGATGCAAAATAATGCTGATGAAGCCTGACCAAAAATAACCAGAAAACCAAGCAGAGACCTTCATCTGACAAGGCACTTTTGACTGGGTATGCAGATAGTGTTATCCTCAATAGAAGACAGTGTTCTTGTGGAAACAACTCCACCATTCTGCTGATGTCTGAGGCCTGACAGGCAAGTTAAACATTTAGAAACTACAGAAAAGTAATCTATGGAATACAGCAGGGCAAAATAAGTTTAAGTGCATTGAATAGCAAATTCCTAGCAAAAATGAAGTATTGTTTAGCTTGAGACTACTTGAACGTAAATTCATCTGGGAAAAGATACTGAGGTCAAGATTAAGGGAAGAATCCAACAAGTCAGCATTTAGGGCACTCCAGCATTTATTGCTTAATCCATTAGACTGTGCAGGATATTGGCTTTCAGTACTCTTAAACTTTTATTGAAATGGTTTCACTGTATCAATTTCAAAATAAATTAACAAGGAGAGTTCTGGGACCGGCTTCCAAGCCCCATGTTGTTTTAGCTAATTCTTCCTCAAGGACAACCCGGTCTATTTTGCATGTACCACTTGGATTTGTCTGGATCCAGAGAACGAATCTTGCAGGTATATTGTTAAGAGTTCTCACCTAGGAAGTGAAATACTCAATTTATAATTTCTGCTCCAGTAAGTGTTTGTCTAAATAAAAATGGAAATATTCTAATCTGTTAATCTAGCAAAAATTATGACTAGAACACTTTTGTGAAGGTGGAAACTCTTCTCAGGCATTCAGGAGTCAGTATTCTCAGGTAGAGAAAGAAATTGTCATAAGATTGGTTTGAGCTGTGACTCTCATTTAAAAATAATTCTTCAGGATGAGTCATGCTTTGTTCAATTCCCAGTGTAATTTAACTCTACTACTAGGAAGAATGAAACACAACAACTCCTTCTCCTTTTCCCCTGCTCCTTGGCTAAATCCCCTCTCAAACTTTGTAGGAGCACTTCTGGCTGGCCATTGGCACTAACTTTTCCCAGCTGGTCTCCCAGAGACAAGTGTGCAAATAGCTTTTATCTCCAAGGCTAACTGACCTTTAGCTTTTGTGTTTTCAGCTAATTACCAAACCAATCTAGCTGGCTGTTTCTCAAAGACTGGCATCAGGTTAAGGTAATAGGGAGGCTTCAGTCTGAAACACAAATGCAGTTTTTCCCACTCCCCATTTTTTATCACCTATATGAGTTCTTTAGTCGATCACCTTGTGATAAAAATTGGTGGTGAGTGTATATCCTGAGGATGTGAACTACTGAGCTGGGGGCTAAGAAAGACTATGAACTTGACAATTCCGGCATTTCATTTTCTGTTACTCCCTAAAATGAACTTTACAGGATTTCTACCTCTCTCTAGCCAGCTAAAATAATTTGGTTTATTTTTTATTTCAGAATTATTTATTTATTTTCATGAGAAATGTAGTTTGACTGGGATAGGTCTGATTCCCCCCCCCCCCCGTTTTGTCAGGCAAATAAACTGAATATGGGTAAACCTCACAACCCCATTTAATTAATACAGTGATAAAGATTACGGATCAGCCTTCTTCAAAAGATGGGACTATCATCCTAATGGCTCAGCCTGCTGGAAAACAATTCGCTTTTGCCAGATGTAAGAGCATAACCTTGTGCAAGGGATAAGCCCTTTTAGTCTTGTAAAAAACAGGTTCATATGAAGGTAACATTGGAATTTTTATCATCATCATGATGGGGGGATTTGCTTCTGAGCCCATCTTGAATGTCAAAAAAAAAAAAATTAAAAAGAGTTATTTTTGTCAGTTATAGTCAGGATTGTTTACATCAACATTCTTAGAAAAAACAATTACTTCCCATTATTATAATTTTCCAAAAATGAGCAGAGGTTTTGTCTTGCATAGCTAATTCAGGTTGCTGCTGAAGTGTCCTGTGATGTATACATCTTTTGAATCTTACTGACTTTAGATGGACTCACCTAGTAGTCACTAGTAAAATAACTGGAAGAATTAGACATGTCAAATCTCAATTAGTAATTTCTAGTAATAATTTTTCTCAATGTTTGACATGTATTACTCTTTTTTATTTGTTTTATAACATCTGGCAAGACCATTTTATAGTAAGTATAGAGCATGTCTGTCATTTTTGGTTTGTAGTGCTAAATAGCAACATAGACATTCTGTAAATCCTATTGCTGTAATTTTAATGTATCTTTATTTTAGACTGAGCTGTTACCATGATGAAGTCCTGATTCTTTAACATATTGGAATGAATTGTTAGCTACCTGTATGATTGCAATTTGAAACTAGCTTTTACATTTTTCTTAGAACTTTAAGAATATATACTGATCTGATATATAGTTTATTTGCACACTGAAAATGTTGTGGTGATGTTTGAGTTAGCTAAAGATGATCTAGTAGGAGATAATGTTCACGAGATGGATATGTTCAGTGTGGGGTATGTTCAGTTGCCATGGTTATTTAGGGAAAATATATGTATAATTAGTTAAGTCTCCATATAGTTTAACTTGCAAAATAAATAAAAATATATGGGTGCAGAACTTGTCACATGAAACAAGATCTTTATAATCCTAGGTCTTATGGTAATAAATTGAAACTGAAATATATATTATGCACAGATGCACAGATACACAGCAGTGGTGGCAGCTAAGGTAACAGAGTTTGTCTTTTTACATAAATAGCAAAATAGGTCAGAAATGCAAAACAAGTCAGAAATAAATGAGTTTCTAGAAGATGAAGTGATAATGTGAAAATCTGAATTTTGGAAATGATCTTGTGACATTCAGAATTACAAATAATGAACCTGTCTCTGTCTCACCTCTTATTTTTTGAATCTCTAGAAGAGGCAGAAGCAGGAAGGACTAGAGCGATAGAAAAGGACTGTTCTGGTTGTGTAAATGAGCACTTAGAATGAATTGTCCAGCTGAATTTCTCACATGATCTCTTGCATCTTTACTGTTTGTATTTCTGTTTAATCACTGAGTAACTTAATAACAGAAAGTGAATAATGCCTGAGAGGGAAGTCTGTTTAGTTATTTCTTGCTGATAACTGCTTAAAGGTAACATTACCTTTCCCAGGCTGTCTGATGAAAAGTATTAACATGAAATATATATGCTTATGAGCCCCTATTTATAAAACCTGGTTCTGTCATGTGGTCTAAAACATCAAGGCAGTCTGTTAAATAGTAAAAGGGAGAAATCCTTTATCCTCTTTTGTTCCCTCTCCATTTCAGTATTAAAATGTTGGAAGTGTTTATGAGTGTGGAAGCCAAAGCCTCATAGGCTAGAGTAGAACTCAGGATTTTCTGCATTGTAAGAAATTTAATTTTTGGAAATGATGTTTTTATTCTGATTTTGAAAGGTTTGACCAAGTATGAGTTCATAGAGTATGGTGGTCTGTGTAAAATAATGCAAAAATACAATTTACCCTGAAGGTGCAATAGAATTTTACATTTGCTACAGATAAAGATAACATGGCAGAGCTTAATAATGTCAAGGCTTTGTCTTTTACTGTTGGACATTTTAAGCACCAATGTAACATCTCAAATTCCAGGCAATGTAGAACAGATGTAAAAAGTTAGTGTTGTTCATAGATTAGCATTAAATACTACGTGACTACAGTGCCATGTGAGTAACACAGTGGGGCTCTGAGAGGGAATGGATTGAATGGTTTTTAGCAATTTCAAATGCAATATCAATTCCAGAGCAAAGGCAGAGGTCCATGTGTGAGTTCTGGTGATAATGTGGATAATGATTCTGTCAAGTCAAATGCACATGCTGACTGATATAAATGAGTTATCAAGGCCTTGTGAATAATGTCCTGGTGATGAGCTATAAATCAAAGTGCAATCATCAATCCATCTGTAGAGGAAGGCCTAAAATAGTTTAGTAGTAACCCTCAAGTTGGTACACATATTAATATGAAAAAAAATGATTCTGCCAACTTTACTGGTTTGCTTTGGATAAACACTTAGAATTTGAGCAGGCTGGTAAAGCCTTTTGACAGATTTGTTTGTCATACAAAATAGATCTCATTCAGTTCATTAGAACAACTGGCAGTCCCTTACCAATGACAGTGGGTCAGTGTGAGGAGTACTATATGAGTCTAACAAGTATCCTGCTTAATTGTCATTTTATTAGTACAATTATTATCTATTAATTGAGTGAATACAGTATTCTGATATCTTTGTCATGTATGTGGATGATATTTTCTTGCTGCAGAAACAACTGGGGTAATAGGGTGAAATCTGTAGCAAAGGGTTTGCTGTCTAAATCCAACCAAGACAAAACAGTGGTCAGACAGACAAACTGAAAACTACAAGAAAAAATGAGGCACTTTTGGTCTGTTAGAAAAGCAATGATCTCGGGACACTAGCAAACTAATCATTGTCAGGCTTTTTGTCAGAATTGCAAAAAAGAACAATGTTAAAGCAGGTTTTGAAGGGGGATAATTCACTACTTGGGCATATGGTTATGGAAGCTTCTCAATTGTGGTAGAATGAGAAGACGCTTGCAGGTATTTTTTTAGTTTTGCTTCTTAAGGAATCAAAACTTAAATGCCTCACCCTGAGTATGGGGCAGGAGTAGAAAAGGTTGTCTATCCAGTTTGCTCACTTGAACTCAATTTAATAGAATTATAAGGTTCTAAAAAATAGCAAGTTCCACAGATGTCATGAACGTAGGCAGGGAGTAGTCAAGAAGCCTGTTTAATGCCACCATGGAGGCAGGCAGGGCTTCAGGCAAGCGAGCAAAGTTTCAGCTTTATTTTATTACTTATTTAATATTATTAAATATTAATTTATTTAACACCAGAGAATCCAAGAACACTATTTAAATATATAAAAACTGTTCCAAATTGTTCTCTATAGGCAATCTGCTAAAAAAATATGAGAGGTGTTTAATACAGAAAGTATATAAATATTCCTGCAAATAGATTTTGTTTTAAAATACCTATTGTTATTCTTACATGTGTGCTTTTATTATGAAAAAAAGATTTCTGCTGCTTGTGAGGTTACTACATTGAGAAAATTACCAACTAGGCACTGTAATTATCTTAGGAGAGCACCAAATAAAACTGCTTCACATTATTTAGACAATTTGATTACTCTTACTCATGATTTCAGAATGTGATAATCTAAGTGTTGCTTTAACTTGAGTTCTCAACCATACTCCACAGTGATTTATATAAACAAATGAAATGTCAAGTTGAAATGTTCCAGATTTAGATCTCCTGAAGCTCCATGTTGCTGCCCTTTGTTACACTCTGTAAATCTGCTCTCCAGCTAGTGTGTACTACTGCAGTTTTGAGTAAGCCATCAGGTTTCTTCATTTTCTCTAAATTTAACACAATGCCACTCAACTTCTGAACTTCTTAACATAAATCATATACACAAAACCACCTGCAGTACTTTTTTTTGTCTTTTGGAGAATAATACAAATTTAGCTAAATACAACCTATTCTCACAAAATGTCATCAGACCTTCCTCCTAAGGAAAATGTGGATTAGCAACATAGCAATGAAACAAATGGTTGCATATCAAACCATTACAAGGAAACATGCAACTGGGAGCCTAGGAAAATGCTGTCCTGCAGCTCAAAGGTCTGAACAAAAAGCTTGGGTGTTAAAATAATTTATGGCAAAGAATTGCAGATGCGTCTTTTTCAAAAGCACCCAGTATTCATTACAAGTTGATGCAGTGAAATACTCATGATCACAAGTAGAGAGAACATCTATATACAATAGAAAGAACAAACAAAATTCTATTATTCTTCTTGTGAAAAGAGTCTACATTCTATACTGTTTCACTTTCCTAATGGAATAGGGTGTTGGATTTCATCCAAAGACTAACAGAATCAGTCTGACTCTTGTTTATCATTTGTAAGCATGGGTCATGAACTCCTCCTGAACATGTAAAACTGAGAACGTGTTGTGAGATGGGGCCCCAAGACTAGCCTACCTGTAGTACATCTTGTTTGTGTTAAAACAAGTGGGATATTTCAAATACCGGCAACCAACTAGACAAGAGAGATAAATATATTTTAACTAGATTATTTTTTTAATTTTGCTTGGAGACCAAAGGAAGAAATGTACGTGCTCATTCAGCTTCCTTTTCATGCTGACATACACTTGGAATTCCAACTGTGGGACAGAGCTATGTGTATTAAAGCTGGGGTTTTTTTTACAATGTAAATTGCAGTGTAATTCCAGAAGTACCTGCAGTTCCTAGCATATCATTGAAATGGGATGTTGCTGCATACCTACTGAAGCTTCAGACTAACAGTATTGAACAAATACCCAGAAAAGCTATGTAAGCTTGCAGGTGAGGGTAATGCACACTTCACCTCTTTGTCTAGAGAAATGAACTATATAGAGTTTAGATTTCTATGTTCCTTTCTTTCTTACATCTAATTAACCAGGCTGAGCTTTAACTTCTTAACTTCAATAGTGCACAACAGATTGGAAGAGGATTTCTGTACAGGCTGTGTGGATGGGTGGTGATCAGATATTCTCAAGGTCAGACAATAGAATAACAAATTAGCAATATCCATATTTTATGAGTGGTAGTGAAACACTGCTGCTAGAATGATGAGGAACTTACATGGCAGTTACAAATGTTTTAGTCTGTTCACTCTTTGAGCCCAACAGTCCAGCCAGGTTTTACAGCAACTGTAGTCCCCTCCACCCATCCAGTCTGTATCGCCCGTACAAGGATACAGGACTGCCATAAGAGATAAGAAGGAAGAGGCATGAGGAGCACTGGTGGCATTTGAACTGAAAGGATGTAGCCCAATGGGGATGTGGAGAGGCTCCTGCAAGGCAGTATGCTCAGTGACTGAGGGCAGAAGGAGAGCAGTTTGATAGGCAGTTGAGCCAAAGAGCCTTTTTTGTAATGGGGTTATAAGACAGTGGTTGTAAATACAGACGTAAATCAGAAGAGAGATAGAAGTTAAAGATCAAAGCAAAGAGCAGGGAATGAGGGAGTATAGGAAGAGAGATATGGGATGAAAAACAAGTTTAAATGAATAGATATCAAGGAGTTAGGCAGCTTCGATCTATGATAAATAAACAAGGTTCAAGACATGTTGAAATTGAGAAATTAATTCCAGATTTCCTCTATGAAATGCAAATAAGCAGAGACCTGTGTGTAAGACATTTTGTGACCAGGTTGCCTCTTAGGACTGGGTATCTGAAACTGGATGGGATTTAGCTAGTAGAAGTTCAGATGCTGCATGACATATTAGGTGAATTAATATGCACAACATTGCATTTTCTCTTCCAAATTAATAAATAGCATATTAATTTCTTTTCTTCTAATTGAATGTTTAACTTGTTTGTCTAAGGCCAGTGATAGGTCAATAAGAGGTTAGGAATAGATATTGCTTGTTTTCTCCAGAGCCCTGAACCTTTGCTGGGTTTCATATTTCCTTCAGCTTCTCTCACTGCGATACTATTTTGCAGACAGATGAAAGTGTTTCTCTTGTTATTAAAACAAAAGGGCAAGTAAAAAATTAGGAAACCAATAATTATATACAAACTTTTCCCGAAGGGCAAAAGAAAAAAAAAGATCAATATGTTGCAGTATTTTTTCAATATAATTAGTGACTTAATAATGAGAAAATTAGTATACATATTTTCTTTTCAGGACTAAAGTATGGATGGATTTTATAGCTGGAGGATACTTTATATCATCCTTCCAGCTGTCTAGGGCATCTGAACAATGGGAAATGAGGAAATGATAGTGCAGTTTCAACAATTAGCACTTTTGATACACATTTCTAGGCTAGTTTATTTGTGAGCTGGCTTTGTTATTGTTGCTTAAATTTCTTGTTTGCTTATGTTGAAAATTCTTGAAGACCGACAACAAAGATATGATTATAATGGCTACTGGAATAAATCAGGAACTACCTCTGAAATTATAAAATTATTTTGGTACTGAGGTTGGAGATTCTTATTGCTTTACCTTAGGCACCTAAACATGTCTTGTTTTCTTTTGCACCATCAGTAGCCACTGGAGAGAGAGCAAATCCTTTTGATAACAGAATATGAATTTGGCTTACAGAATATTAATCAGGTTTATATCATTCTCTCTTTATTGACTAGATAAGTTATGTGTAAATTTAGATCAATGTTGCCTATTTGGAGGAGAAATTAATCCCTTTACTTCATTGAAAACCTGTTAATAGTACTTAGCAGGGGAAAGGCAAAATAGCTGCCTAAGGGGATTTTGGAAGAAATGGGATGGGTGTGACTTCAAAGTAGGGAAGTTCTTTGTAAGCATCAGTGAAATTCTCTCTTAAATACATTTCATATGAGGGCTCCTGGATTAACCATGTGGTACTGAGAAAACAGATCATGTATAGTGAGCAGAGAGCTTGCTGAACACAGTTTTCTTACTCCTGCTAAGGAAAGCTGTCAAACTTCTCATTTAAGGACCTGCCCAGCCTCAGTAGCCCTCTCACTTGCTGTCATGGAACCACTAATCAAAGAACAAGAATTCTATCTGTGTGGCAGTAGTTTTGCTCTCATCTTTCTTGGACATGCTTTTGAGTATTAGCTGGGTGTCTGTGATGCAAAACAGACCTGCTAGTGAGTGAACAAAAGTGAACAAAACCACCTATTCATTGGATAACTGAAGGAAGCCAAGAGGAAATACTTTTTTTACATTTCTCTGACAAGTACACTTCTGTGACCTGCATGGAAGGCTCCCTTTTGAGCCACCTGTGTTCACTATTTCTATCTGTTTCTTCAGCATGAAGGCTAAACCACTATAAACTAGCTTTGAATTATTAATCCTTTCCAATCCTCCTTCCTTTCTCATCCACTACCTGCCAGCACTGTCTCTTGGCTTCCCTGCCTATGTGAAGTTATGCTACCATATTGCTAGCACCGGATTCTACCCTTTCTTTGCACTCTCTAACCCCTTCCTGCATCCATTTCTTCAATTCGGTTTGGTTTTGCACAACTTTCCCTCTTACCATTAGAAACTCCTCCCTTCTTCTTTCTCTTGCAAGAGAAGGAAACTTATTTTTATCCCTTCCTTAACTTAGACATAATTCCATTGGTTCCTTTAGAAAAGATAATACCTCTTAAGCCTGGGCCAATGCAGAAGAATGAGGAGTAGTACACCCTAAGCCCTGCCCAGGAAGACATCACAGGCTCAAGAATAGGCAGGTGAAGGTGTGAATATGAACCTGAATATATTCACTTACAGGAGGTATGTTCACCTGAAGTTTGGCAGCATAAAGGAGTGGAGGATGGCAGTGGGCAATATGCACTTAGTGCAAGGTGAAGGCATCTCGTAAGGCACAGGGAGATGAGCAGTGACAAACATTACATGCAGAGAAGTGTTAACATGGTCTAGTAGCTTGTGAATATTGCAATTGGTCAGTATGTCCATAGTCAGTGCATGAGAATGTACAGTAAGTCTATGAAAAGAAATCAGCAGCTGTGAGGGAGGGACAAATTGTCTGGGCTCTGACTCTGGCCATCTGACACTTTGAGGTCAAAGCTTCATTTGTAAAATTTGCTAATGCTGAATTCTTTCTGTTGTTTCCTTTGCTTTTATTTTCCATTGTGGTTACAGCTTTTGAAAGTGAAATGCACTGAAACACAGAGGGCAGTAATTTGAGAAAAGGTTCCTTTCAAAGGGTAATCTAGCAAAATGTGAAGGCCAGAGGTATTTTTACAGGTTTTATTTACAGGATATGTTGCATTACTTATGGGTCAGAATCCCCCAAAAAGTTCAGTGACATTTAAATAAACTAATAGATGAAGGTTCATTCCTCTGACTCAAAAGCAAATGAAAAGCACAATGACAAATGGACATTTTGTGCACTCCAGTAAGAGTATAGTGAGAATATTTCATTCAGATAGACAGAAGACACTGGATAGTCCATGAGTTAAACAGTGATTCTTTGGATGTTCCTTTCTACGGGAGAGTGGATTTATGACTTAAATTAATTCATCTCAGGAAGGGCAATGGTAATTGAGACGTCTCTGTATGTTTTATAGTATGAATACTAATGTAATTAAAAGTTTAAAATCAAGGATAGATAAAAACTTGATCTGACAATAGTAACTCTGTAAAGACAAATTGCAGTGCACATAGCAAGTGCATGAATCTGTCATTAATTTATACAGCCGTTTATAATGCACTAAATAGCAGAATGCCAATTATTATGGAAACAAATTCTGTTTATATTAGCATGTCTGAGGTGATCATTGATCCCAAATAGCATTATTTGAACACTCAAGAGAGAGAATAATGACAGACTAACATTCTGCCCTGCAGCTGTCCAAAGCATTTCAAACTGGAAAGTGAAACTGGCACATTTTGGGTTTTTTTGATTTAATTGAGAAACAAACAAAAAAGCTGCCTTGCTTTTCATCAGTAAGATTTGCTTGTTCCTGTCACAAGCAAATAGCTTCTTTCATCACCGCCAACAACAAGAAGAAAGTCTTGTGGAGGGACATGGAACAGAAAGTGTAAAGGCAAATCTTTCTTGTTCTGAAATCAAGTCATTAGCTGGGCTCTCGCTCCTTCAGAAGATGGAGATGAACTAGAGTGGAAATTCTTCTTTGAAAACTAAGGAAATTTACTGAGGACTGGTTGATTGCTGAAAATACACATACTCTTTTCCTTTGTTAATTATTTTCACTCAAAGTTCCTGAAATAGTAGGGTAAGGCTTGCTGCTTATGATTTTATTTGTTTTTTATGTTGCTGAGATCTGGTTCTAATAATTACAATGATAAGTAAAGTTTGCCGTTATTTCTGATTCTGAGGTAGTGTTGGAATAAAGGTGGTGTTTTCAAAGGTCTTGAATTAGATCCTTTGTAATAGGAAGAGTGATATGTATTAGACTCTAGATGAAACAAGTCGGGCTCCGATATACTCTCTTCTTTCTCAATATTTGTTTTAAATTTCAATACTGGAAGTCTTTGGGTCGTATCAGTTTATTCCTGATAAAATAAACTACAGAATTCAGCAATGATACTGTTTAATGCCATGAAATCATGACTGTGATACCTGCAGAATATATCCAATAATAGGAATGTGTCATAATTGTCTGAAAGAAGCAATGTAGCAGCTGCAGTTCTTCCACTGGAAAGAAAAGAAGAAATGGGAAAAAAATAAAAAAAAAAAAAAAAAAAAAAAGCAAATACAATTGCCCTTTTAAAATTGATTTTCCCTTACATATCAGCTCCAATGGTCCTAATTGCATAATGAAATGGGCACATTTACAGTTGAGTTTTGAGGGAAGGCCTGAATACTGCATCAAAATTTATTTTAACAGCTTGTTAATGTCAACCACAGCTTAACACTGATGTATTTTGTAAGGTAGCTTTAATTAGTAAGCACATGAACCAAGCTATGGTACAGTATCTCCAGAACCACCAACGGGGAAGAGTTTGCTCTCAAGAGATATGTGATGTTAGATTGGTCAGAGAACTAGAAAATCCCTATTTTTCAGCTTGGCAGTATATGGACTGGAAAACACTAAACCTGTTTTAAGATGGCCTTATGGAGCCTTTCAGTTCTGGATCTGTAATCATATGTTCACAAGTATTTGCATTTATGAGTCACTAAGAAACCAGATTATGATCATCAGGTGATTAAGATATAAATATTATTGTTCGCTTATGGTAAATAACATCTGTGAGATGAGATGTCATCTTTCAAATCAGGACTAGTTACTTGGACCCTTGCCAACTTTCTGAAATGCTTCACATTTCCTGTGGAGGTTGGTTATTGTATTCTTGTCTTGACTTGTCTTTAATGTTTTGGTCAATGAAACTCTTTCAATAGTATACCACCAAGTTGGTTAAGCACTTCCTAGGGAGCTGTGTTTAACTTAACTTTTTTCTCGTGACAGTTCTTTGCCCCTCTTCTTGTTGCTTCAATAATGACTACTCTTGAACAATTCACAGCTTATCTGTTTTCAACAATAAGGGAAGAGACAAATTGTTTTGCAGACTATAACTTCTTGAAATAATTATCATGACTTAGCTGATTCTAGTCAAGTTTTCCCTGGCATTTTGAGAACATAGCGTGGGAATTAAACACAAGGGGGATTTTCTTTTTCCCTTAATTTTCTCAGTAGACCTGTGGGTGGGACATGAAAACTGTTTTCAGAGACCCAGTTTCTTACTCTTGAAGCTCTTAGTTTGGAAGCAGAAGTCCCTTTTTTGGGGTGCCTTTGTTTTGAAATAATTATTGAACTGTGAGCTGTTGAGAACTGTACTGAGACTTCACAGTTTTATCTGCTTTAGCCCAGCTAAAGACGTGATAAATGCAACCTGTAAAACACCACAATAAAACATAGAAAGCTGGAGATGGAAAGACTGAAATGATAGGCTATAATCAAAGGCAAAGGGAAATGTAGTGCCACACAAATACTTCTGAGAAATTTGTTAAACAAACTCAAGTTCTTGTATAATTAGATGACAAGATTTATTTTAAACTATGAGGTATAAGTGTGACAGCACTATAATTTGTCTTTAATTTCTTCACACCCAACAAGATACAGTCTTCAGAGTTCAGTCCTGCTGTGCACTTCTTAAAAATAAAACCAAATATTTTTTACACCTAAATCAAGTACGGAAACTGAAATAAAGCTTGCTAAAAGACAGTTTTGAAATTTTCTCTTCAGATAAAAGAGATTATTTGATTCAGTGAGGTAATTACTCGCTTTGCTATCTGAATATCTCTAAAATAATCTTGTTGGCAGCACCTGTTTTATTTTTTCACTGTGAAGGGATGTGTACACACAAAGCTATTTTAAATATTTTAAACATTTTGAGACAGGGCATCTGTATCTGTTTCTCCCTTCGCTCCCTGTGTAATGCAGAATAAACAGTACGGAGTTAAAAGATCTCTCCTTTATAGGGGACAGTTAAAGGGAAGATGTAGTATTGCAGGTACTATACTTTTTATTTTCCCTGTTCTGAAAGTGGAAAGAGGGATGTCAGGAATGCCATTAGATCTGGTGTTCCTAAACTCTGCCATGCTGTTGTCATTATTATTGTAATTTCTAGAAGGCTAGATATCAAAATCTGTGTTTATTACATCTATTCATTTACCATGCTTGTTTTAAATTAGATTTCTAGGAATATTTCACAATAGTAATGTCCCAATATGGTTTGGCACTTGCCTGAACACAAATGCAAACAATGGTAGTGCATAGCTGGGATGTGCTCTTGTTGTTTGTGGCAGGGGACCAGGAATGAGATGTCTGTGTTGTATTGTGTATTTTTGCACTGATTCTTTACAATAACTGCGTCTGCGAACAACTCAGGGAACATATGCAGATGGAATTTAGTTTCCATGACTTTAAGTTGCTTTCTACAAATATTTGTGACAGTCTGTGGAATGCTCATGGCAAGGTGACCATAGCAAATGTCTATAAATATCAGAGTGAATATTTATGGTAACTTTTTGTTGTATTAATGCAGCCTAATTATAACATATGCCTACATTATTCATGATATTTTGAGCTCTTCTGGTTTATTTCCTATTGTCTCCAGATTCTATTACATTTTAAGCAAAAACGTTTGCTGGCAGCACAAAAATCCTCTGTTTTCAGTGATCCAACTGCCATTTGGAATATTTTGGTCAGACATGGAGTCAGAGATCCCTTCTTTGTGTGCCAGCTTTTTTCCCTTTGTAAGCTGTGATGAACATTTCCTTTCTCTTTATACTCCAAGTGCTTTCAGTCTTGCCACAGGGTCTTTTAAAAACTGCATCCATCACAGATAAGTCATGAAGAATTTGAAACTTTATTGAAAGGGAAGATAATCAACCTTATGTTATTTGCTTTTGGTTTTGGTCTACTTTATCCTAACTAGATAGAACTGTTCTGAACCAGTGGTGATCCCAAAGGAAATCAGATGATTCGTTATGGTGACATAGCTGGGTAGCCTTCCTGAAAAAATAAAGCTCTGTAGCTTAGCTCTCTGGAGGTAGCACTCATACTTGCAAAGCTAGAGCTGTTATATATTCATGAAGCTTTGAATTCATTAACTGTGAATCTGTTGTCTTGTCAAGTTCCCACTAAGAAATGTTAAAATTCAGCCAGATGTCTGGTGTTATCTCCCCGTTAAAAAAAAAAAAAAAAAAAAAAAAAAAAAAAGAAAAAAATCATAGAAAATCTTTAATCCGTGAAATTGATAGTTAGTGAAGTTCAGTACTTTTAAAGTCCATTCAGATACCTGGCACTTCTCATGGCTTTGAACATAATTATTGTGGTTGGGTCAGGAATTTTCACTCAGCAAGTTTTTTCTCAGAAAATGATTAGAAGAATGTCTGTGACAGTTTATTGGTTGAAACCGTGAATATATGACACATTTACTAGTACTGTCAGGCTGCTATTCTGTCACTCTTGCTAGTGGAATGGTACAGCTTCTGGAAGCAGATTTTATGGATGCTCTTAGCTGAAGAACATCAAGACTCAGAATTTTCTGCTTCAGTTCCTTGTTCTGGATGGAAATGTACATTGTAAAAATTTGATCTGCTCTTTCTCACAAAGAGAGAAGGATAAGATTGTAATAATGGTTGCCCACAACTCTTAGAGCTAAGGTTGGGAGCCTGACCCTAGTATTACATGAGGAATATTACATGCTGAAGAGCCTTGTCTTCATGTTGAGTTTACTGCTTTGTGGCAGTGAACCCAGCATGTCTTGGCCCTCTAATTCAAGTTAGAAGAGTCACATTTTCCTCTCTGCAGCAACAAGCCCCAAGGCCTTGGATTTCTACCAATTTGCTCAGGGGTTCTTGCACCACTGTGTGTGGGAAGGTGGTCCTTAGCTCTGGGGACAGTGCTTTCAGCTTGGTCCTGTAGCTCAAGGACAGCCAAAGAGCCCCTGAAGTTCACGGTCAATGGCTGTGGCATTTTTGAATGGGAAACGGGAAAGGAAGTTTTCTTGGTGTTCTACTATTTTTAGCAGTGTTTTTTTTGTTGTTGTTGAACATTCTTTATTCAGAATCTAAGCAAAAAATTATGCAAAATCTAAGCACTTCAAAATGTTGTCATTTTCCCCTTGAAAACAATCCTGTTTTCATCTGTACAAGCAATAACTGTCATTTCTCAGCTGCAGACTGGAAACTCCTCTATCTGCAGTGCTACAGGGATCCCATAGCTTCTGTCATGACACTTTCTTTGTCTGACCTTTGTCTGAGAGACAATAGCAGTTAAATGTCTAAGAAAGATTTCCTTAGGAATCCCTATTCCTCAAGAACCTGTTGAGATGTTAATCTTCGTCCTGCTTCCTTATTTTGAACTCTAGACAGACACTGTAAAAGCAGACTGGGATACCTTACTTCAACAGACATTCTCAACACCAGTGGTTGCTTATTGATTCAGCTGCTCATAAATCATTTAGAGATCCTCCTGCTGAACATATCTTGCAGGCAGGATCCCTGATGTTACTAAACTTATCTGTACAAGCCCTCCCAGGCAATCAACACCAACAATAGCTTGTCTGATCAAGTGTCTGCTTTAGATTTTTTTTAGCATGAAACCTTAATGTGTTTTCAACAGACTTTAGGTAGAGAATCCTAGATTTGTGCTTCAAGTGTTGCCTTCAGATCTATTGTATTGCAAACTACAAGAAAATCAACCATTGTTTAAACGATTGAGATAGTTTGCAAAAATTCAACCAATAACGAACTCTTGGAACTTGGGAAATGAAAGGTATTCAACTTTAATTCAGTCACCTGTGCTTCTGAATTATGAAATACAAGTCTATAGGATATGTAATCACAGTGCTTACATGCAGGGGAAAGCTCCTGCTTATTCCCTAGTTCTGCCACTCCTGATTTCTGAATGCTACAATTTGTGGCATTAGCAATTCACTTTTTTTGAAGCATGCTATCTGCAGTTCTCCCCAAACTCATAAGTTGTCTGAATTTGGATAAATTTTCCACCTATTTCATACATTTACTTGATGTAAAACATCAAGCCACAAATATAAAACAGAGGGTGCTAGAATTTGTCAATAAAATGGGAAAATTCACCATGGTAAGAGCAACGTATTTTCCACACGCATTATTCTCTAAAAAAGCTGAATAATTTTTGCTCAAAGTTTAAAAAAAAAAAAAAAAAGCCTCAGGCAAGCATCTTCCTGAGATGGAAAATGTCAGTCAGAACAATTAAAATGTAGAAACCTATAAGCAACTAAAGTAAAGCCTTATGACAGAAAGTGTCTAGGCAGTCTTGTCTGAACATAAGAACCAGTATCATTTATCTTTATATAGGTGTTATAATCTAAGTAACACATGCTAAAGCAAAGAAATTGTCAGCTACTGTGATGTCCAAAATACATAGGGAAATGGTTACCTAATTCAAACTGATGAACATGGGATTAGTTATTGGTCTACTCTGCTCTGGTGAGAGCCCACCTGGAGCACTGCATTCAGCTCTGGAGTCCACAGCATGAGAAAGACAGGGACCTGTTGGAGTGGGTCCAGAGGTGTCCACAAAAATGATCAGAGGGCTGCAACCCCTCTGCTATGAGGACAGGCTGACAGAGTTGGGATTGTTCAGCCTAGAGAAGACAAGGCTCTGGAAGAGATCTTATTGCAGCCTTTCAGTACTTAAAGAGGGCCTATAAGAAAGATGGGGACAATCTTTTTAGCAGGATAAGGGATGATGGTTTTAAACTAAAAGAGGGAGATTTAGACTAGATGTAAGGAAGACATTTTTTACAATGAAGGTAGTGAAACACTGGCACAGGTTTCCCAGAATGGTGGTAGTTGCCCCATCTCTGGAAACATTCAAGGTCAGGTTGGACTGGGCTCTGAGCAACCCGATCTAGTCAAGGATGTTCCTGCTCACTGAAGCGGGGTTGGACTAGATGACCTTTAAAGGTCCCTTCCAACCCAAAACATTCTATAATTCTATGACTGCAGTATGGACTTATAGCCACTCAGTTCAAGAAATGATCCTACAATGGCTGCATATGTGGAATGAAGCACATTGTTGAACAGATTTTTAGGACACGATGTGCAGCAGATACTGTGCTGTGTGTTTGGGATGAACTCGATGTGGCTGGACAGTAAGAGGTAGCAGAAGGGCAGGTGACTAGTGAAGATGGTGAGTTATGGTGATGCTGAAAGTGTAATGATAATAGCTCTAGAAAAGGATGTACATAATTTTAATGGAAATCTAAAGAATAACACTGAGTAATTTTTGAATCAGAGATCTGGTGCAGTCTACAAGGAGATACTCTATTTGATTTGCTAAATTATATGACACAATCAGATTCCTTCCTCTGAATGTGTGTAGGTGATGAAAGTGTTACAGTATTGTTCAGGTATCATTTCTGCATATTCAATCTTACAAATAAGTATTCTGAAAATATTTGCATTTAGTTTTGCATTTGAAAAATTCAAAAGAGAGAAAATATTTGGACAAATTACTGTTTAATCTTTATAAATATTGAAATTTAGAAGTACTAAAAAGCAATTAAAAGCTGTTACAGGGAAGCCTTGTTACATGTACTGTACCTAAGCTCCCCAAGACACTGAGCCCAAATTTAACATTGTCTCTACACTGTGCACCTCTTTATCAAAGAAAAAACATGTCTCTTACTCATGCCCCTAATTATTTTCTGCTATCTGGGGTGGAAACATGACAGACTAGTAAGATTTTCAAAAACATTTAGAAAATTAATATACTTGTGGGGAGTTCAAATAAATAAGGCCTTTTCTTCCCACTGCCTTCACAGAGACACTTCTCCCTGCTGGATAATTACCTCTCTGCCTAGCCCTACACTATGCATTGAAATAGACCTAGATATTTAATAATCTAATGGTGTTTCCTCTGCAAGACATGATAGATGTTTTAAAGTTGAGTAGTTTTTAGCACCAAAGTCTAATTTTTAGCTTTGCTATCTGTATTAGATCTTTCTAAAATAGGAAAAAAAAAGGAATTTTCATTAAATAGTCTGCTAACTCAAGTCAATTATTAAGCTTTAGAACATCTTTTATACATAGTAGTGACAACTTACCACCTTTACCAACACAGTGGCTGTAGACAATTCTCCTGAGTAGCAACATTGTTAAGCTGTATCTGTGCAAGATGTTAAGTAATGGTTTATATCATGCTAGCTCACTTACTTGGAGAAAATAAATACAACAGAGAATGTCTATGCCAATACCCATCTAGGCAGAAGCCATGTTTAGTTGGTTACATCTATGTGAAGGGAGTGTTGAGATGATGCCAAATAGAAAAGTCGTGTGAAACAGAATTCAAATCCCAAATTCTCAGAGTGCAAACCAACATGCTTATCAATTATAATTATTACTTAACCAACATTATTTGTTTTAATTCCTTATTATTATCTAAAACCAAATTAAAGAGAAGGAGAAAATTGAAAAGGCTGCTCTGTAAAACTGACAAATGACAAAACCAAGAAAAATCTTGTGCAACATGTTGTTACGGGATTGTTCATAAATCTTGTCTTTAAGAAGATTCACTGGTCAGGCACAACTTGTACTTGTGACTGTGCAAGTTTACTCCTTTTTATTCTTTTTTTTTTTCTTCTTTCTCTCTATTTCTCACAACTTAAAGCATCCTAAGTGAAAATATTTCAGAGTAAGGAAGTGCTGTTATAAACAGAACTGTGTGCCCCCCTCTACCTCTGTAATAATGTTATTTCAGTGCTTTAAATAATCAACATCTCCTTCCTTTGTATTGACACTTTGTAGAGTAATGTTTCCCTGTAGCCATCACTTGGCAGAAAATATACTCTAAGCATCCAGACATTTTCTGTTTCTCTTGATTAACGCCCAGAGTTGTAGTCGGTCTTTGGCCTACTATATGGTCTGGGTAAACATGACTTGAAGATTCAGTGCTTAGGGTTTTTTTGGTTTTGTTTGTTCGTTTTGTTTTCCCCCATGAAGTGTATATAAGGCCTGCGTTTAGATTCAGAACAGTGTTTCCTAAAACTGTAGCTTTTTAGAATTTTTATGCTGTATACAGAGGTCTTAAATAAATTTTGTTTGTTTGTGAGCCTGATTTGTGCATGTGTCTAACAGTTTGACAACTAGGTGATCGAAATGCATATTTGACGCTGTAAAAATGAGCCAGACACCGGTTTAAAACACAATTCAATATTTTATCTTTGTAGAATATTTTTGTCTTCAACAATTTACTTTGCTAGTTCCTATTGTGTTTAGTTGCAGTGCTTTTATGAACCTCTATGCAGCATGCTATTTTAACTTGATGTGCCAGAATGGGTAAATCTGAGGCTGTACAGGATAATGACAATGTCGTTTTCAAGGCATTCTAAATTATATGGAAGATAACTTGAACACATATTAGTTTCCTACTGTGCTCAGTTGTTACACAATAGCTAATTAAAAGGCAGTTGACAAGCACATAAGACAAGCGGTGCTTGTTGGAGTCCTTAGCAAGTTGAAAAATAATCTAATAACCCTAGAATTAATTTAGACTCAGATGTTTTCATTGCAAATGGTTAATAGGCTGATGGTTGAACTGGTGTGCTCAGACGCTTTCCTACATGAAGTAGTACATGACCAGTTTAACTTTCCCTCTATGTAATAAAATTATACAAATTAAATTATACACATGTTCCCAAGTTCCTAGACTTCATTAAATACTAGGGGATTAAAAACTTGTATAAATTAATCAATGTACTATAATCCTAAAAATTATAAAATGAGCCCTTGAGGAAGTAATGTAATAGTAGCTTTTTAATTAGTGTGACACCAGAGATTCATTGTTCTATGATGTAAGTCATATGTTTATGAATTGTGTTATCATTTTAAATAGAAAAAAAAACCAGTGGTTTTTAGTGTTTGCAAGTAGGTGGTAGATGTTTGTGTATTTTGATTCTGTAAACATGTCTTCATCTTGTACTCACACAAGTAAACCTATGATAGAGAGTACAGTATTATCTTTACTTTCACTAGTAAATAAGTATCTTAATGATTCCTGGGACTATTTTTTCCAATATCCCCACAAATGATCCTTCTGGAAACCAGAAACCCTACTGATGGCATTGAAGTTCTAGCAGTGCTTAGAATAGCAGGTGCAATTTTAGTATGAAAATGTCAATTTGTTTTTGAGTAAGGTGGAAGCCAGTATTATGTATGGTCAGTTATGGGAAGTGTTTGCTGTGTCATTTGACATATAATATGCTTTCAAGACACAATAACATATTAACATAAAAATACTTTTGAAAGTCTTCATTCATATTCTCAGTTCATCTTCATCCTACAGGCTGTTGACATAGTCATTGTTATGGGAATAAAATGTGCTCCCTACTATTACACAGGACTGGTTCTGTTAATATTAAACATCAGTGAATCACTCAAGCTTTTAATTCTGTTATGACAGACCCACCAATAAACCAAGTGGCAAAATTTGGTGAAGTTAACCTTCAGATGTCAGTGACCACAGGGGAAGAAAACCCAACAAACCAGCAAATTTTATTGTTTTTCATATGAAAACATAAAGCCATTTTGATTTTCCAAAGGTATTTTTAAAAATACAGTACATGGACAAATAAAAAAAGTACCTTAAATATTTTAAACAGTATCTATGATGTAAACAGGAAACTGCTATGCAACAAATTAATTGGTAGAGCAAGAGGAGGTTTGAAATAGAATTTTAAATACATCCTTTCCAGTTTCAGTGTACACCTTGTATTTTTTTTTTCTAAAGCTAGAGTTCAGACTTTGCACTTAAGATGATGTGAAGCTGTATGAGCTATATTCTGTAGTTAGATGACCAAGTTACACCTACTGAATATTACTTGTACTTCTGGCAATGTTTTCTGGGCAATTTTGAAACTGCTTAAGTTTGAGAATTCTTCCTCAGCATATATATTTTACATTAGGGTTTATAATTGTTTGGAGACTGGTGTTGTCACTATCATATGCTTTGATGTTGTGTGAATTCCAGTTTGTAAATTTACCTTAATCTGTTTTAGAGAATTTAATTTCTAAGCAGAGCAAGTGCCTGTGGGCACTGTGCACAGCAGGATCAGTGCAGTGCTGGAAATTTGCACAAACTGTATTTAGTAGTGGGATTTAACAGCCTTGGACAGGGAACACTGCCTGAGATTGTCCCTTGTTTCAAAGAGTAAACCAAAACAAAACAACAAAAAAGAGGAAATGCTAACTTTGTCTTTGGCAAATTTCCCCAACATTGTCTATTCTCATGAAAATAAACAAGGAAGATCAGAGATTTGAACATTTTTTCATATAATTCCTGTAGAGCTACTGGAAGAGAGACAAGTTTCCTGTGCAGAATATCATGGCAACAAAGACTATGGCTCTTTTGTTTCCACTCTGTATTTTTTAGAAACCTAAAGAAAAAAAAGTTCAATGAAATTTGAATAGTCCAACAGTATCTGAGTCTTTCATATGTATTATTTATTGTACCAATCCTCAGCTGGTATAAGTAAGTCCACTTACAATGATGCTAACTGTGGATTTGCTCAATTAGATCCTCTGGGCAGTGGAGCCATGCTTTAATAATAAAGAAGCATTTCTCTTTTTCTTCCTTCCTTTCTTGCTTCCTGTTTGAGTATTAAAGTAATTCTGTGTAAGCAAACTATCCCCAGGATATCCAAGATTTCTGTTGTTATGTCTTCTTCTGTTACTATTTACATTTACTGTAAATAACCTTTTTTCATTAATAAAGGAAGGCTACAGTTATGGGAAACATTCACTCTAGCTAATTTCTGATTCCATCAAATTTCTAGAATTACATCAAGTTATGAAAGGCAGATATTGCAACATTCTTTCCTTTTCAACAGGATTTTCAGAAATTCCAAAAAACCCACCAGACCCTAGTGTTGCTTATATTTAATTCAGAGAGGCTGATTTTCCCATTAGATCTCTTTTATGTTCAAATACTTCAGAGGATAAGCTAACACTAAGTTTTGAACAGGACTTGATTTTCAATATAAAAAATGCACTTCCTATTATGAAGTGATCGCTAGAAGAGCACTTGAAGGAAACCCAAGTTATGATTGTTTTGTTTTATGTACACTAAAATAGCCTCACTACCCTGTTTTTTATCTGAACATGAAACATTGCTTCTAGGCTACTAACTTGTATTTCATGTTTCAGGTCAATGCATTTTGAAGCAGATGGGGCAGTAATTAATGAGAAATAGTGTTTAGGAAAGAAAAAGTCAGTCAATTTTACAGATACTGTAATGTCTATAAACTGTCTTGACTGTGGCTGGGCTGTGAAGGGGTCAGAGTTGCTCCACAGCCACTTGATTTACTTGTAGGGAAAAAGGGAGAATACAAGCATAAGGCAAATCTGAGACCGGACATCCCACCTCTGTACATTTCCTGATTTTTCCTCAGTCTGGCTGATAAAGTATTTATAAATCCAGTGAAGTATTTTGGTTTTAATGACATTCCTTGGACTCTTTCTATCATTTTGCATGTGATTTCCACAAAAATTTGATAAATTGCTGAAAGATGCATTTAATCATGAGAATCATAAGGGAGAGGTGCAGGATGGTACCACTCCCCACAGATGGTGGTTTCTGAAGTTGCGCATAAGAATGCTTACAACTTTTGACAGTGAGAGTTGCCAAGGAACAGAAATGCCTAAATTCCATCTGCCCAGTTCAAATAGGTGGAATTCCAGGTCATAAATAGGCTTCATATTAGGTTGAGACCAATACCTGAATAAAAAAGTAACTGAAATGCATTTGTAAATGAGGAATTATGTCCTTGACAATTTCTGAAGAAAAATTGTTTAGTGTGAGTAGATCTTTGTTGTGCTATTTTATTCCCTCAGTTCTAGCCAGCTTGCTCATAAGACAAAAATATCAGAGAAGTTTCCATGAGAATTTGGAGTAGTGCTTGTCCTTCACTCAAAGAGCTGCCATTTCCTTAACCTCCTTTCCATATAGGTTTGCCATATGATAAAGGTTTGTGAGCAGGTTTTGTCTGTAGCAAATGTAATGAAAAAATGTTGCTTTAATTGCAATTATTATTATTATTATTTTTTCCTGAAATGACTGGGAATCTTGAGTGTGGATATGCAGCTCTTCAAACAAATGATACAGTCTTAAGGGACAAGTGTTGACTGCAATGTCCTCTTCTTCCTATGGGAAATATATTTAGGTGAGGTACATCCAGGAGAAGTTATTAAATAAGCTCCATACATACATGGACACCTTCCATTCCTGCTGCCGTTAAGCTGTCTGCTAGGGCAACATGTGGTGAAGTTTTGTTGTTAGCATATTTCAAAAACCTGCTTGTAATTCCTTAGTTCATACACACCATTTAGTGAATAATTTGACTCTCTGGCTATCTTCCAAGCCAATAATGCTGACCAAATTATTTTGAACATGCAGATGGTAACAAAAGGGCACCAGGTGTTGTTTTATTGTAATAAAGATGTGCAAACCCTTGCATCTCACTAAGTTATTTATCCACACAAATCATCAGGATGCTTAGCTTCCTACACTGCTTTAGTAAATTTTGAATAAGAGGCCTCAGCTGTTTTCCGAATGTGCCCTTCTGTATGTGCCACAGATATTTTGCTTTGGGCTTATCTTCCACACTATGACCCATAGAGGCATTCAGTGGATCTTCTTTTTGATTTAAATGATTACTGAGCGATCAGAAGCCCAGATGTTCAGTGGTTTAATTGCTGAATGTTAGTCTATAAAAGAGAGTAGGCAGTTAGGATCTGAAGGGAAGATTTTACTGCATATAAATGTTATTTGGTACATTAAGTGGCATTATTTACATTCAATTTCTCTCTCTAAGGTGATTTCTCTCTCTAACATGAGGCAGTAAGTTGCCATGATGGAAAAAGAGCATTTGGTTTCACATAATTCTATGTCTACCTTTACAGATACAGAGAAGCAAAACAAGTAAGCATAAATGGAAAGCAGTAGTAGGGCAATACTTGTCATCAGGACAAGAAGAAGTACCCTAATACCCCAGTAGACTACTTATTGACAATTTTTCTGTAGGCTTCAGGGAATGGCTATGCTATGTTGTCTATAAGAGGGACATAAACTCAACAGTAAAATCACAAAATGGAATATTGTAACCCTCGAATAAGATCAGGATTTGGTGAGATTATAAGAAGGAAATTTCCATTTCTTTTGATTGTCATGCTGAGGTATAGAAAAAAACTTGAGCACTTGACATTGGTTCAATATTATTCAGAGCTCTGCAGTAACTGAAATTTCTGTTTGTAGAGAAGAAATTTAACTGCTACCTTAAGTGGTTTAAAAATGGGGGTGAGGACTCTGAGCCGATCAGAAATGGCTAGCGATAGTACAGCTCATAACTATTCAATATTCAGATGAAATTTACATCTACATCCTTTGATCCGTGCTCAAGTTCCTGAATCCTCGGGGTTGGCTCATGCAAGAATCCAATACACAAACTGGTTTTCTTTTTTGTAAATTCCTATCACTTGTTGGCAATCTGAGCTGACATTAACCATTCTAGGCAATGATGCATCTCTCCATGGTAAAAGTGGCCTTTCACTAGGAAATATAAATTTACTGTTACCAGAAATAAAAAGTATTGACAGTGAAACTTGTCTGCGGTGGACAAGGACCATGGAATCAGACCCTCTGCAATACGTTTTTTATTGTAGGTGATGGTTTATGCTGTCAGTGCATATCATGTTTTTGTTTAAGCATGTAAATGCTTATGCCAGTTTCATCTATTTAAATGAAGTTTTTTCAAAGATTGTATAGATACTGAGATGATAGAACACCTGCAGACATTGTTAATTGTGATTCCCTAGCAGGTCTTTGTAAGGAAACACACTGTTTCTGCTAAGATTTTTTTATTATGGCATAAATGACAGTCCAAGTAAAACTGTCAGAGGAATGCTAAGAATAGTGTTTCTGCCTCTGAAGGTTGTGGGCAAAGGGTTAATTAATGTCTATGGTATTTTTTACAAACAAGTCACACCAATTGTGAAACACACTGTAAACTATAATGACGATTTTAACTTCTGAAATAAGAGAGTTTCCTGACTTAATGCATAGATCATTCAACCATTTTTCAGTCCAGGTCTACCATAATCACTGTCATTGGTTTTTTTTCCCTGCAGAAAGGAAGGCTGAAAGATGAGCCATTACTAGTCACAGCACGTTGCTCTCAGTGATTGGAAAGCAGTCACACACCACCAAGCATTTATTCTGTTTACTGAGATGTAACACCAAGGAACAGCAATTCACACCTGCAGTGAAGTTGTTACACTTCCCATTTCTTTTCTTTATTCTATTTTTATCCTTCTTCATTTTCCTCTTTCATTTTCCTTTTTTCTTTATTTTTTTTATTTATTATTTTTTTATTTTTAATCTGCCTCTCCTTCCCTCACTTCTCTCATGTGTCAGTGTTACCCTGGACATTTTCCTTGAACATGAGATGAAGAATAAATGGTCAGTGCTACTTTCTTAGCTTTCAAATGAGCATTACCCTAGTTGTAATGGATGACTTTTCTGTTGGGCAATCAGTTTAAATGTGTTCGGATAGTATATGAAGTATATATGTAAATATATTTGTATATATTCACACACACACACATATATATATAGATATATATATATGTAGCTTAGACCCAAATCATGTCACAAGCTGTGAAATTTAAGGAGGAGAACTCCCTTCTTATACACAACCTGTTATGTGGTTATGACTGGAGTCTAATATAATGTCTCTCAGAGGGACAGGTGGGCGCAGAAATGGAATTGCTGAACTCATTTTACTTCAGAAAGAAATGGAGACCTGGGTAGTAAGAAAATACCACATCTGAATTGGTCTCAAGTGTTAAATAATGGGTATGTGTGTATGTAGGCTATTCATATGGTTTTGATTTCTATGCTGAAGATTAAAATTTCCATTAGTATTCCACCTTTTCAGTTTTGCCTGGGGACTGTTAATTCTATTTCTGAAACTGCAACCAAATAAAACCTTAACAAAAAAGAAACGACCAGATAACATAATAAGTAGCTGGTTTCCCGTTTCTTCTTCCCCAGAAGCAGTGTGCTATCTTCTATACAGCCCTGGCCTAAAAACTTACCTGCATTAATTCCTGCACTCTGCATCTCCCCATCGTATTTACTAGTGAGCAAAAACAGCCCCTTTCAATGTTGTTAGAAGCATTTTCATCAAAATGCTGGTGTTCTGAAATGCTGCTGGTGGTCATTGCTGTGATGTCTTAGAAACAAAACAATGGAGATTATCTTGGATTTAATTTAAACCTCCGTAAAGTCCCATGCTCAGTGATAGGAGGATTCTCTAATGAATGATAAGGTTCTACTCCATAAACCAAGACACTCAATTGCTTTTTAGAAAACATTATTGATATTTCACTTGTACTACTTTGTATTTGTGAGGGTGTTTGAAAACTACCATTGTATGCAGTGTTTTAATTTTCCTGAGCATTATGGGAAGATGGGAATACATTGTCATGGCTGGTACCCAAAATTTAAGGCTTTGTCTATTTTGAGAACTGTTGTCTGGTAACTGTATAGGCTTTAGTAGCAACTAGATCTTGCAATGTGATGTTGGCTGCTTTCATGTTTGTACTATGCAGTTGCATGAATACTTCATAAACAATGTGTGTTTGTAGTGTTTAGTGGAAAATTTGGTATAAAAGATTAAAGCATAAAGGTTAAGCTTTTTTGTTCCGAGTCTACTGCAAAGCTGGATCATGGCACAGCCAGAGCTCCACTGTGTAACTGGGATACCAGTGAATCCTGGTAAATGCCATCTTCCTACCATTATATACAGGCAGTGACTATCCAGCTGCCTAGAAAGCTGTAGAGAGCAGTTAGTTTCATGGCTGTTGTGATGAGTAGAAGTATACATAAAAGTGGTGGACATAAATGTAGACCTCAAAGTACTACTGAACATTCTTTATAGCTTATTTTTGCTGTCTTAATTGCAGTAAATTTTGCTGAACTGAAAGTAACTTCCAAGGGCCTACCTCTTCTTTCCTCTTACAAGCTTCAAATTGTGGTTTTATAATTAAGCTATAAATTTTAAAGCTACTTCAGCTACACTTTTTAATATACCACAGGTTGTCCACCTGTCATAACTGTGGTTCGATTGTCATAGATCATTTCTTTGGTGTGCTGCATGACAAAAAGCTACTAACATGGCAGAAAAATCCTTGTTAATGGCATCTCACATTCTGTCTATGTAGGGGCATAATGTGTGTTTGTACTACAGGTTCAAGCAAAAAAAGTTTTAATAGTGAAATGATGGAGTATCAGTGTAATCTGAGAAATGTATTTTCTGAGATTAATGATATTGATGTCAGTGAAAGTGTTTGAAGTTGTAACATCAATAATAAATTGTAGTGATTATGGTGGCTACCATAATGCAACATGGAGGTGGTACCATATGAGTTTCCAGCTACAACATTAACAACTTCAGGGTCTTTCTAAACTAGGAATAATTTGTCACTCACCAACAGATAATGAAAACTTTGTTAGGAAAGCAGTAAAACTTTAGCTGCTGTCCTAATGATCACTAGGTATGTAGAAAATATCATGTGAATCTGCCAGTTAATATAAGGAAATAATATATTTATAAGCTTTTGAAATAAACAGACATGGCTATGATTGGGATTACCATGGTTTTTGACCTGTTATATCAAAAGTAAGTAAAACTATTAATCAAACTATGCAGAAATGATGCTGTGCCTCTGAAATGCTGTTGTAGGGTTTTGCATTGGTTTAGTATACAGGCTGCTGGTTGCTGGCATGTGTTTTCTGGTTCAGCAAAAGCAGGAACCCTCTTTAATATGCCTTGGTCATTCTCTCTTTCTAGTTTAAGGAAAGGGTGGGTTGCAGAAATGAAGTGGGGTTTTTTTTCTGATTATTTTGTTTTCTTCTTATAAATTAGGTTATAAAAAGGTACTTTGCATTAAAGATACCAGTTTAGGGTTAATGGAATTGGGCTAGTACAGTGGCTGTGGTAGAGAGGAGGAAGCTGTCAGTGGATTTCCAGTTTTTGTGTACTTTAGGGAAGGGAGTTTAGGGACACCTGTGATGTATCAACTCCTCTAGTTTCACCATTGTAGCACACTAAAATAATTTGCTGTTATGAATACCTCTGGAGAGTAAATGTGTGCTGCACTGAATTAAATATCTTGAGCTAAGCAATCCCAGAAAGGCAACCCTAACTTAAAACTTAATTCAACTCTGAACCCATGGGTTCAGGTCTCACGCTTCATTTTATTGAAGTATACTTTTATTTAATGTTTGTTAAGAATGATTACTCAGTGTATTCAGTATATCTTTCTTCTACTTTTCATACTCAGAAGCCTGTTTGTATTTTTTAATTATAATCCACAGCTAGATGTTATGGAAGCCAGCTCAGCATAAAATCATTCTTGTGATGTCCAAGCTATTTTTAATATTATGATATTTGGACTGCTTTATATAAATGTGTAAAACCAAAGTGTAATACTCTAGAGGAAACAACTTCACACATAAATATACCTTTACTGACTTTGGGTTACAGGCATGCATATTTGAAAGTAGAAACATATTAATCATAAGAATATTTCATTGGCATGTTCAGCTCCTACCAGCCCATTCCCTTCCTGTTGTATCAGTGCACAGTAAATAGGCTCATTCTTTGAATAGGCCTTGTGAGAAGTACTTTTTTCTTGGTAAGCCTTTTTTGTAAAGACCATCTTTTCCTTCAGTTTCCAAACACATTTCTTAGAGCCTAGACATTGTCAAGTTATCAGGCACTTCTCTCATTAAAGTCATGGATGCTCACAGATTTTCCTTGGGAATTAATAGTTTCCAACAGCACAGGGACTAATAAATCTCTCATCTGTTGAGAGTATCCCATTTAGCATTCAGCCAATTTTCAGTATATCACTGTTGCAGAAACATAGACATCCATACTTATTCGTACCAAGGATCCTCATGCCATGACCCTTGATCTTTCTGCACTGTGTCTCTCTCATTTCTACAGACATTTTTCTCTAAATATAATTCCAGTGGGTTTTCGTATTGTTTTTATTTACCCCCAAACAGGTAACTAACCCAGTGTACAGATAACCAGCGGTGTTATCTTCTTTTCTTTATGTACTTCTCACATTGTCACTTAGATTGTTAAGTATCCACCTACCTCATCCGGTAACCCTATAGCAGATCTACTAGATGAGAATAGATGAGAATATTTTATAAAAAAGTCAGGTTCTGAGGCAGCAGAGGAGTAATTTAATCATCCATCATTTAATAATTTTTAATCAATATGAATCTGATTGCATGAAAGACTCTAAAACCTAGTTCTAAGATATTGCAGCTAATACTATTTTAGGCTAGATTACAAATCTTGAAGTGCCCTGGAAGATATTTTTTTCTCCCCAGATAAAATCTGTGTTCTCATATACATATAAGAATGAACTATCAGGTGTGGTGGGTTGACCCTGGCACGGCACCAGGTGCCCGCCAAGCCCTTCTATCACTCCCCCCGACCCCCTTCAGCACGGCACGCAGGGAGAGAATAAGACGCAAAGCACAGGGGTGTGGGTTATGATAGATAAGATGTTATTTTCTACTTCCCGTCCACAAGCGATGTCGGGCCGAGTCCAGGAAGCAGGGCTCCGGGAACATGCAGCAGCCGCTTGGAGGACAAAGCAGAATGCCCCCCCATCCTCCTCCTGCCCTCTCCCTTTATAGTAGAGCTGACGTCATATGGTATGGAATAGCCCACTGGTCAGCTCAGGCTGGCTGTATCTTCTCCCCCCTCCTGCCCCCCATCCTCTGGTGCTGTGTGAGCACCGGCAGTCACAACACGGGTGTGTTATCAACACCCACCAGCTCCCAGTGCTACAGTATGAGGGCTGGATGGGGAAAAGCAGCCCAGCCAGACCCACTACATCAGGAAAAGACAGTCTCTGTCCTAATCCAGAGCCTCACTGTGGAATGGTAAGAGCAACTGCTCTTTCAGGCAGTGCCCTGAAAAAACCCTGCAGGCAGCAGTTTTCCACATGCAAGTCCTAGATCACAGGGGTCCTACATCAAAACAGCACAAGAGTCATTCTGTCTCAGAACTAAGCCCAGAGTTGAGAAAGACCACCTCCATGAAGCTGGTGATCACCATCCATTTCAGAGCCTGGCTGAGTGGCCATGCCCCACTGGAGCCGGGAGCCAGCATGAGCCTGGTGGTTGCTTGCCCTGGGGTGGCTTCATCAGGTGCAGCCACTGATGTGCCCCTTGTAGCATGGCATAGATGTTTTCTTCCGCCTGGGGAGATGTATTGCCAATGTACATTAATTGCTTGCAGGCAGGCTCTAAGGTGGCTGTTTATTAAATTTTGTAAGTTATATCTGTGTAGTGTCAGAAATGCCTCTTTGTGCATGTTCAGTCCGCAGTGCTTGTTCATTATCAGCCTGCATTGTATTCCTGTCTTCAGTGAGAAGGATGGATAATTTCAAATCTGTGTGTTTGGAACAAGAAATTTAAATTTGAACTTCACTGTAGTCTTCTAGTATTTGAAATTCCTTCCAAGTTTGGCCTCAACAGCACAATGTATTTACCGAGACGAAACCAAAAGGACAATAATTTTCACAAGAGCACACCTGCAATAATAGCTCACAGCATTTAATTTTTCCCTTGGTTTCCTAGTAGACTTTGTTTTGACACCTGCAAACAACCTTTTCCAAATCAAAGGGAGCTTTTTCTCTCCATCTCATTCCGCCACCCAAGTTGATCTGACAAAGTCCAACTAAGAAACAGAGCAATTATAAACACAGTTTCCTCTGGTGCTTGTGCCGTTTTTAGCTTTGCTGCTCTCCCTGGGAGAAACCTGTGCCTAGTGTTTCCAGCTTAGCATGCAAAATTAATAAAACCTGACAATTAGACTGAGCAACATAAAATACAAGTAAGGGATCCTTTCCAGTGTGACTGGGCTTAAAGATATTAAATTGGTTACTTATTCTTAAACTTTTTTGTTGTTTAACACAGTGATCATAAAACGTGTATCTGGAATGATAAACAATAATTGGCCCTAGGCAGCCTTTTCTCACAGAGACAAAAGAACAGTTGTTATTGCTGTACTTCTTTCAATAAATACATTTGTAAGCTGGAACTCAGCTGGGCTGCCCTGAAAAGAGGCACACTTTTCTTCAGAAGCATAGAAGAGTTCAAATTTCTAAGTGGGCATGTAGACTGAGAAGTTTTTTTTATATTAAAAAATATTATCTGTGCTCATACAATGTTGAGAACTATCTCACCAGGAACAAGTCATTCTGAAGTTAATTCTGTAACATTCTGTAGAAAACAATAGATTTAGCATAGATGTAAATCACGTCCTGATTAAGCCTGTAGATGGTTTGGGATTAATATTCTTTATTCCTGTAAGATTGTCTAATACTTCTTGGGCTCATTTTTAGATTTCAAGATTAAACCACAATGTTTCTGGTTGTTAGCTTGTCTTCAGCTTGTCTTTGTGGAAAAATTTATTTCATTTTCAATGTATTGATAGTGAAACCTCATGAGATGACTTCCTTCTCTGTTTCTTGAAGTACTGAATGTGTTTTACAGTGATATTCTCCAAGAATATGGATAGCTCGGAAGTAAAAAGCTTTATTTAAGGGTAAATATTACTGTGTTGCTTTTCTTTAAGTAACAAGAATTCAGCTGTAGATGTTTGGATTTTGTTTTTGGTGTTTTGTGGGGTTTTTTGTTTGTTTGTTTCTTTAATGTGTTCTTGTTTGTTTGCAGTGCAATAGAATATTTTACACTATGTAATGAAACAATTTCAGTCATTATGTAGAGTTTCAGGGATTTATTCCATATTTCTAGACGATCCTATTTGATGCAGTACTTTTTAGACTGTACCAGACTTTGAAATGGGTATGTGGTCATTCACCATGCTGTTTGGGTTTATTATATTTCCAGATTATTTATTATAATCATTGTTAAGTTGCTCCAATGGGAGGAAAAAGGAAGATAAGGAATACCATTTTTTATAAGGTGTTTATCTTAGAAAGAGAAATACTGAAAAATTATGTCAACCTTCCATTATTCCTATTAACTAATTCTATTCATGGCTTCTCTTTCTGTAGCAAGAGATGAAAGCAAGTTTGAATTGCCTTTAAGAAAATGTTGTATCATTTGTTTGAAAAAGAAATGGTTGCTGTAAAGGATTGCAAGTTGACAGCCTCATTTATTGACTAAATACCTATTTGAAGAAAGGCCTTAAGAGACTGCAAAAGAATCTTTGGAGTATCTTTTAAGATTGTCTGTCAGTCTTAATGAAGTCAATGTCCCTTGCCCTTGGTCTGTATTTCTATTGACTTTAGCAATCATTAGATGAGTCCCATGATGACAAGCACTTGCAGTAACAACACTTTTCGTATTGCGAGTAGTATTTTATAAAAGGATTATGCTCAGCTGATTGTGGACCTGTCCTAAGCATTTTGGAGGCCCTGCACACAGTGCTAATTAGTGCCTCTGCATTCCCAGAGACTCGCTGCATGAATCCCATGCTGTCACTTCAAGTGTTATTGTTATGCATGCTGCACCTAAGAGTGGTCAGAATCTGGAAAAGTGAGTGGTTCCTCTTCAGATAAAAATACAGTTTCATCCTTTTATGCAGCCCATAGGATTTGATTTCATAATACAGGAAATAGGAAATGCCCTGGCACATTCATGTCGTAAGTCTTCTGGCAGAGTTTGCTGTCACCAATAGATCTTGAATGGTCCTGAAGGTGTAACACCTATGTCCAGCCACATGGCATCACTGAGCATGAGGTAACAAAAAGCCAGCAAGAACTAGACTAACAACAGAAAAGATGGTGTATCTTTCATACTTTGCATGGTCTTTGTAACTAAGTTTTGGTTGATTTTGTTCATTTTAGTATACCTGTATCACTATTCTGTAAAGCACACTGCATTTACAAAATACACAGCAAAACTAAACAACTTTCAGATTAAGTATTTAGGAACAAAACTATACAGAAATATTGAACCACATATTTATAATCACTGACCCTCAGCTCTTCAGAAAAACAGAAATGCTTATTTGAGAAAATTACTACAGAAAAGGAAGAAATATCTCAAATGTTTACTAAAGATTGAATCATATAAAATAAAATCCTTACATCCAGCCCTGTGTGTGCTTGAGTAAGGGCCAAGGCCAACCAAGAAGACTTCAAACTACTATCACCTGGCATGATCAGCTTGAACTGATTTATGAGTCAGCATACCAACAGTTAAATAAAGGAGACAACAAGAATAGTGAGTAAATGAAGACAGAGTCAAGTTAACTGCCTGGGTTTTTCTGATTGACAGCTGGTTTATTTTTAAGATAACTGCCTTATTTTGTCTCAATGCACTCATTACTTGTTAATATTGAACAGTGGCTGCAGGTTAAGATATTAAGAAAAGTGCCATTTGGCTTATCCAGCATCTTTTTTGAAGTAAGTACAAATGGTAACTTTCTCATTTTAAAAATAGCTTGGGATTTCTTTTTCCTAGACGTTACATTATCTTATTTTTTCCTGGTGTTCCTCCAAATACTATTTTTTGATTTTTTTTCCTTGAAAACTATCATCATGAACTTGTACAATGTTAGGTATAATATTACTTCATAATGTCATTTATTAGCATAAGTTTAATAGCTGCCAGTGATCATAACATACTTATTTTTGACTACTGGGACCCCATCTACTGTGATACTCTATACCTAAATGAAAGATTATATTGTTCATTACTGAGTCTTTTTACACATGGGAGGTGCTAGTAGTATCTACATGCTTAATTTATAGTCTTTTAATTAATACAGATTTCATTGTGGTAAAGTGTTTTGTTGTTCGTGGTTTTTGGTTTTTTTTTGTATTTTTTTTTCAGTAATATGAAAAAGACAATTTTTGCTTTTGTTTTATTCTTCTGGTATTAGTATTCTTAATAAGCTTCGTTTTGTTCCTGAGTGGTAGGCTGATAATTAACTATATTCTGTGCATCTTGTCTATGATTCAATTTGTGCAATGTTATCTTTTTTCTTAGTAAAAAAATAAAAAGCTTTTTACTGATACAGATATTTAGAAACTCATTTTTAATTCTTCAGCTAAAGGTGGCACCTCCTTTTGTTCCTATACTACTTAATATTTTTCCCAACCTCTATGTTGAATTTCTATGTTTATTGGAAAGGAAGCCTACTGTCAAATCTTTATTTCCTGTTTATTTCACTGACTCTCAGAGCTTTTAAGTAAAGCAACACTCTAAGTGCCTGTAGAGATTGTGTCTGCACATATTGTATACATAAAAAATTTCCAGAATATTTGGGAATGCGAGGGTCAGAACTCCAGAGACTGCACTTTGGTGACTTAATGTTGTTACCTCACGTCCTTTTCTTTAATACTGTCCATTTCCATTCAGAAGCACTGTTCATCTTTGCTTAAGGGTTCCTAGATAGGATATTTGCATATTACAAATAGTATGCTTATGGTAGGCTTTTGATAAAGCTACAAAACTCTTACTTAAAATGTTAAATGTTGAACAGTGTTGTGTAGGTACATCATGATATCCGTTTGGTACACACAGCATATCGACATATCTTTCCTAGCTGGCAAATCCTAGCTCTTCAGTGTCAAGGTAAAATGGTATTTACTATGGATGTGTTTACTTCTTATAAAGAAAAAGTTGCTAGTCCTTTTCAATTGCTAGTGGTTTGGTAGGGGAATATGTTATTGTAGAGAAGGCTGAAATGGGAAGAGTGAAAAAAAGATTAATTTTGAATCCTGTATCATATATGAGCAGGAATGTGCAATTGGTCCTCGAGCTGGATATTTAGTGGATACAGCATAGTTTAGCTTCTGCTTGGGCATATGAATGAAGATTTCTAAACTTCAACTGAGATAGGAGCTGGAAGTTCAAAACCTGTTTGCTTTATTGCTGAATAGGAGCTGAACTTCTGAAAATGTAGCTGCTTATTTAGCATCTGAATGGATTTTTAAAATCTGTTCTTGTCCATTTTATTTTAAAATACAGAATAATAATAGGAAGAGCCTTTTGATGCTGCATGTTACAACATTATGACATGGAAAATTGTTGAAAATTTTTGTGATAATAAAGGAAAATTTTGGAAAGGTGCAATCTGTACTTTCTTGAAGACCTCTGCCATGTTAGACTGCTTCTACAAATCTGTGCCGAAGCGGATCATTACCACCTGTCTTAGAGCTGACAACTTATTTAGGTATACTTCTAAGATACTGTTAGCTTATCTTATTTGAAGTCAGCTTACATGTTCAAACCAGTATGTGCTTATTGGCCCAACTTCTATTCTTTTATGTTTACTTTCAGTTAAAGTCTTGTCATATGCTCAAGATCTGTAGGCATGAGCCATGATTCTAATTAATTTATTTTCTTTTTTCAAAAAAGATGTCAGAGTAGAGCTAGTGCACAGGCCTAAGAGCTGTTGAGTGTCCTGCGTAATGCAGGTTAGCCTTTGGTGAACTGGTTTTGAAAATCTTCTTTTTACAAAATGGGGTCTCTGAGGCACTTGAAAAATTCCAGTATCTTTTTATCTGAAATAAGGACATAAAAAGCAACCGGGAATAAAATATAGCTGAACAGATGAGATACACAGTCTGTTTTCTCCTAAGTAAAAATAGAGATTACTGTTCATTTTGAGACTATATGATGCAGTAGAGTTCACTTGCAGTGTAACTATAGCTTATGCTCTAGAAGAGGTACAAAGATGAGAATGCTGCAATTACTCACCTCCTTTGCCAGCCTTATTCTAAGAGGTGTCAAGGGAGAGAGCAGCTGTGTGTGCTAGGAACTAGGTTCTTTTTTAGTGATTATCAAGATTTTCCTACGAAGTAGACCTTATATTACAAAATGTATGTCTATTCCTAATTTTCAAATAAGAACACAAATCAACCCTGCAAAGGTCATCCTAAAAACATCAGCTAAAAATTCCAGTAAGTATACATTTTTAACTGTTTCAATAAACGATCGGTGTGTTAGCATTAGCAGATGTCTTCTTTCCAGTTTTTGTAAACATTTACAGTTCTAACAAGTTAGGTGAACACTTAACATCAGTGAGTTTTCTGTGCTTGCAGCCATAAATTATATGTGATTCATGTAAATAACTTTATATGCCATGAAATGGTGCCAAGTGAACACTGGTCATCTATTTAGATACACCTCATGTGAAAATACAGGTGGTTTTTTGTTTGTTTGTTTGTTTTGGGGGTTTGTTTTATGTTGTTGTTTGGTGTGTTTTTTTTCTCTTATGACCTGAGTTAACTGAATTGTCTCCTCCTTGGCGAGGAATACTATGTGTTTGACACCTGTCTTTAATGTACCTTTTAAAGTTGTAAGACAGATTTCTTTTTTTGAAGTTTCAAACTGTCCTTCGCTTCCCTGAGTCATCCCTGAAATAATTAAATTTAGGTCAAGCCTTTCCTCCAGTTTTGTCTGTTGCTAAGGCTCCATGTGTCCCTGCCACTTCCTCCCTTACTCTTTCCAGATCTGTGTTTCCCACAAGAGGGTGGGCTAAGGAGATGGGTATTTCATCTGCAAGTGGGCACACTCACTTTCTCTGAACAGCACCTGGGAATCCCACTGTACCAGCAAAGTAATGTGTTTTAAGAGGCAAAGGTCAGTATCTTCCAAATTCCTTTTGTCCATAAAGGTGTGTTGCAAGTACACTGCTTTCTTTCAGTTTTTAAATATTGAATTTTTGTGGTTGCAGAAGAATAAAATGTGCAAATAAGTAATATTGCAGAAATCCTTCTGGAGAACGGAAGACTTCAGATAAATAGATCATGAAACACATGCGTGCAGTTTTATGATAGTATGATTCATAACTTATAGCTGCAAACTTTCCATTTGTTCACCATTTTGCTGTTCTGGGTTTGATTGAGAAACTAGCTCTTGAGCATAAAATCTAAATTTAACTTTAAAAGTCTCGGAGTTGTAAAAATTAAGATAATATGTATATATAAAAGTTACATATTTTAATCTTTGTCCATGTAGCAATCTACCACCCAGAAACATCTGAAATGACATCAGACAGCTTTATTTTTCTAGTGAGCCATAAAAATGACTAAACAGCAGAACAGTTAACATTATGAGTTGCAGTTAGGTATTGTGATACTAAATGGAGAACACGGCAATAACTTTTCAGGATGTCCAACTTATCTATCAAGTGTACACTTTTATACACTTGTATACACTTTTATATAGTTTATTGCTTTAATATTATTCTGCTAGATAGTTCAAATCATACTGTGATGAATTTCCTTTCAAAGAAATTCTGACAGTATAATGAAGAATACTGTACATTACTTAATGACAGATTTCTTCATCTTAAACTGAACAATTGTACTTTATATTTTACTAGCTGAGAATACACAAAAGGAGACAAATTTTGGTCATAAACCCTAGATTTTATGTTTTTGAACTATACGCACACTTAAGGGCAAAACCAAAATTATTTGAGTTTAGTTTTGAAACTGTGTTGCAAACAACAATAAAGAGTTTATGTGGGGAATGAGATTCACTATACAGTATAGCAATTCAAAATATCTTGGTGTGTAATTGCTGGTCTAGATGCTTGTTGCATGATTGATGATTCTGAATTCATACAAACATGGTTAGCATTCCTCAAATCCCATTTACAATGCCATAAGAAAATGGTGCAACAAAACCAAACACCATTTGTTGCACTTAAAAATATATTATGTGGGATAAGAAAGTGCAGTACTAAGTTTGGGCTTACTTTCAACTGTTCTTCATGTCATCTTCTCAAGCCTTTCTACTGTTGGAATCTCTCTGCCTACAGCTGTCATAAAAACCTAAAAGAAAACGTCACCTTTCTTCACAGTATTAAAGTCTAACAAATGTTATACTGAAATCTATTTGGTTTAATGAATGTTTTAATTAAGTTATTTTTGAAGTTATATTGATTAAATTAGATTAGAGAGATCACTTCTTGGAGAAAAGTGGATTGCTGAGGTGACAGGAGTGTAATGAAGTGAGTTTCTGCGATTTTATTAACAGTTCCCTTGATTGGAAAAAAAAAAAAATTGTTTAAATATCACAGTTCTTTTTCTAATGAACACTCAAATGAAAACAGACAAGTATGTTGCATAGTCTCTCCTAGTTTAATTTCAGTTCTTTCAAATGGCAAGAGAGAAACATGAGATCATATTTATCTCTTCTTCCAAGTGGAGAGACCACTATTGCTTACTCAGAAGCACAGGGTCATATATCTGTTTATCCAAATAGCTTTCTGAAAATCATGGAGACACAAAAATGCAGAGGTACTCTTACCATTAGTGATTTTCTTATGGCTGTTTGATATTTTAACTTCCTGGGGTAAAAGTTGGAAGTGAGCAGTTTGGCAAGATGAGAAAAGGGAAAGACAGATCTATCCACTCTGCAAAGTTCATGACAGGTTTTTATCAAGTTTTTTGAAGGTTGGAGTTGGCTTTTCTTGTTCTGTAGCAGTTCTTCCACCGTCTGTGCAATTTCCATTAATAGTTGTGAGTGATTTGTGTGTCTAATTCTTCATGCAGAGTGTTGAAAATCTACCCTAAAGCTATGAAAAAAATAATGGAAAAGGCATGTATAATTGAAAGTAGTCTTAATCGCTGGAACGTTGAAATCCACATGGCTTGGACAACTTGAAAGATTTCTTGTTTTAGAAGAGTTGAATTGAAAAGCACTGTCATTTTCTTTAAATACATTCTTTTGAATAAAACATCCATTCCTGGTGCCAGCAGCAAGCTTCTAAACATGTTCAAGATGACGTGATTGATAACAAGAATGCTTCTCTCAAGATGTTTCTAATTTCATCTCTTTGTTTCAAGAATGTTAAACTTTCAATGTGATATATGATATAATAACAAATATTCAAACCAAGCTTAATATTTTTCTTAAGACTGTACAGTAACTAGAACTAAGTGGAAATCTGAAATCTAAATTCTGACTCCAGAATGTGGGTAAATTGTAGAAGCTAGTGCTTGTGTATAAATTATTTCCCACTTAATACTGCAATGATAGGCACATTTCCAAATTAAATAATTGAATTGACTCTCTTAATTTAAGTAAGGGTCTTTCCAGTTTGACTATAGCAGCACAATTTCAGGTCTTAATGGATTTATTAAATTTGTATTGATATGATAGTTCATGCAGTTTTCACCTGGTCTGAGGAGGATACATTTCCTTTGCTTGGATGCTAGTCAAGTCTAGTTGCTATAAGAAAGCTAGAATTAATAGTAATAACTATTCTATCTCTATCTCCAAACCTCAAAATTAAGTAAGAAATGTTGACTTTCATGGCTTCATGCTAAGCCTTTACCTCAGAGCTTCTAGCTCTTGAAAATTGTAATGGCCAGCAACTGATTTGAGATGAGAGTCCTCCTCCAATTCCAAACCTTTTTGTCATTATACAAGAGATGGATAATTTTAATCACGTTGTCTAGGTCAGCAATGGTCCATATCTATGTGTAGAGAGCCTGCACCAAAGAAGCATGTCAGATTTGTCAAGGAAAGAAGCAATGCCACAGCCTGTTGAGACCAAATAACTAGCCTAAAACATCTTAGGTTAGCTTTGCAAACCAACTGAAGAAGTCTTATTTTGTAATCTGGAGTCAGAATCATCTTGAACTATGAAGAATATGTTTGATCTTTTCATACAGGTGTCTGAACCAAACAAACTCTGAAGGTTCTTGGCTGTTTCCAGTAAAGAGCTGGGTTTTTTTGTCTTTCCATCTGAAAAAGGTGATCTCTCAGATGGCTGAGGCAGATATACATGTTTGAAGGTCAGTGTCATTTCTCATCTGCTGTGTGCCATCTGGCATTCTCCACTGGTAAATCTCTGAATTAACATCATGGTTTTTAAACAATTAGATTTCAGGAACAATATGTGTCTGATTAACAATAGTGGAACTTGGTATGGGAAAGGACTATCTGCTCAGTTTTATTAAAATGTGTCAAACTATATGACATGGTGTTATATTACTGTAAATCAATGCCAGACAATGACATTACTGCAAATAGTATTAACTGTCTGGCTTAGGGAAAACCAAGAAAATTTACAGTTGATATATCAAATTATATCTCAGATTCTAGCTTCAAATTATACTCTTGTCAGAAAGCATGGCTAAATAAAGGAGTGAAACACTCAGTTTCAGATAAAATGGAAGCGATACCCTGGATATTTAGCAAGTCACAGTTTATATCATACCCTGAAAGCTTCCTATTGACATCTCACAGACTTTCTGTAGTACCTCTAGACCTCTTCGCTGGTTTTCAGGAAGAGGAAAAAAGCCTTTTGGGTCAACTGGAAAGCAAATTCCTTGCAGCTTTTCAATTCAGTCAAAAAAGATGTCCGAGGAGAATAAATTGTTGACCAGGAACAATGATCTCTCTGTGAAAGTCATAGCAGATCTAGGAGGAAGAATAGGGCAGCTATTGTTCTGACATTTAGGAACAGGGCCAAGAGTGTTATTTCTATATGGTTCATTTACTGGGCTATGTATGGAAGCAGGCTTCAGTGTACTGAAGTATAACCTACTGCACCCAGGCTTATACAGAAACATAAAAAAAGTTAAAAAAATCCATTCTTTCCCAGTCTTTCTTTACAGTTGTTGAGTTAGCCCTCCTAAAATTCTCTGCCTGCTAGTAAAGCCCATAAACAAAAGGCAAAATCTGACTAGGAAAAAAAACCCCAACAAACAAGCAACAAATAGAGTGGCTTCTATATTTATCAAACCATCCTGTAGAAATGTATTAATAATATAAGAATATATATGAATAGATAGCTTTATAGAAATGTGAAAACAATCTTAACTCCCTATATTACTCAGACTAATAACTGTCAAGAATGAAAATACAGAAATAGGAGAAACAGTGTCTGACACTGTACAAAAAATAAAATATGCTATTGAACTTAAGTAGGCTATTTATTTCAATAGTCTTCTCTAATCACATGCAAATGACCTGCAAGTCTTTGAACAGACAAAAGATAAATACAGTCATTGTCATAGGAAGTCAATAATTAAAAACAGGAAGATCACATGAAAGCTGTAGTTTAGGTTTTGCTATTGGATATGCCAGTATGGCTTCTGATCTTCGTATTCCACCAGCAAGGGATGGCTGATGAGATAAATCTCAGATAGGCATTGGGAACGCAAGTCTGTTCTGCCTCTGCTTTACTCACTGCAGAACAGTCTGAATAGTTTCAGAACCACCACACTCTGATATATGGCTTCTTCAGGCTCTTAAGTAATATTTGTGGACTTGCTGGAATTCTAGAGGAGAACTAATAGAAAAATACTATGTGTGTATATATAGTTATTATAATTATTACTGAACTGATTAATATTCTTTCTGAATATCATGCTCCTAAAGAGGAAAATTATCTATCTTAAGTGACTGGAGATTAGATAAATCTAGAGAGTTTCCACTGCCAGCAGAACTCACAGCAATACAAAAAGCATCCTCCAAGTCATCACCTAGTTTGGTTAAACCATGCATCATAGAAAATTCAGATTTGATGTTATCTTTATTTCTCAGGGGGAAAGACTTATTGATGCTGCAACAAGGCATGTCCGCATAACATACCCCAGTTACTCAGAGGTTCACAAAAGCAGTGCTTGCTAGAGCTTGTGTCCAGGGCAACTGCTGAAGTAGCTCACTGGGGATAAGGGGATTAACAAATTACATGTGCTTAATGTGGTAGGTCCCTGTGGCAGAAAGTGCATGTGGTGCTGTGATCTGTCTGTTGAAAAAGTCTTCTTTTGGATATCTGAGCATAATCAGCCCATAGCTCATGAAGCCTTCCCACATTTGCTCAGGTTGGACTGTGCCCTTTTCCTCCTGCAGTGGGGAGGATGGGTTAGGGCTGTGTGAGAGCACAAGCTTACTCTGCTGTGAGGCTTGAGCATCCCTGGAAGGCATCATGCAAAGTTCATTCATCAGTTAACTGCGGTCCCCAACAACCTTCATTTTCAACAACCTTGATAATATGTTACCAAAATCCTAAAAGGTTGAGCTGGACTTCCTTTTAGAGACAATTGCAGCTGTTAAATTACTTAAACAATGTACTTTACCATGATACGAACTTGTTTGTTTTTATGTAGGTTTTAGCTTGGAAGCCTTTATAAATTTAATCTACTGTTATCTGAAATGGAGAACTGTGACACTCAAGATGATTTTAGAAAGGCTGTACATAAATTCAACTGGAAGGTTTCATTGCACCAAAGCTATGATCACTTTTAAACTTGAATAGTTCAACTTAAGGTAAAATTCAGATTCAGTTGTAACATTCTAGGGAAAGCATCTGGACATATTACTCATTTGTCTTTTCTCTGAGGAAAAGATTCTTTCTTAAGTCCATACTTTAAAATGCATCTTTACTCTCTGCAGTGGATTTTCCCATGGCTAGCTCACGGCCATTACTCCTGTCTTTTCACCTCGAACCACCTCAAACAGTTCCTCCGTATCTCTGTTTTGTTGTTATATTTACACTCCACTGATATATCTCCTCTGTGCAGTATCATTTTCTGCTACCCACTTCTTCAAATGTGATGGCCTTAGATTCTTAGCTTGTGTAAAATAGATTACCTGTCCTCTGGCTAGGAGTAAATCAATGGGGCTGCCCCTGATTTACACCAGCTCAGGATCTATCCTGGTGCTTTTAATCATTTTTATAACACCTCTCGAAGTAATCAATGGCATGTCTGTACTGTACTGAACAGTGGACTGAGTTCCAGCCTTAGGAGAAATTCTGGTCTTGGTTATGTTGATTGAATTTTGTTTGAAGTGACCTAGGGGCACAACTTGGACTTTCCTCACCTGAACACAAAGGAGTAATTGTCCTTCTAAATAGATATATCTGTCTGTCCTTTTTAGATGTTGCCTCTCGGTAGTGTTCATTACTGTTCTCCTAGAATCCATTTGGCCAAAGGAGAGAAATATGATAGAGTAGAGTAAAATAAAAGATGGAATCACAAAGGGAAGAAAGGTAAGGGTTAACTGGGTTTTAATTGCTTCCAGATTGCATCTACTTTTCAAATGCTTTCTGGGGGAGGATATTTAGATTTCCCATCTCCAGCTGGGTTTGGGTTTCCAAATCCCTGTCAAACTAAGCCCGTTTCCGTGGTAACTATCTCACTCTCCCACCTATGTATAAAGACAATTACTTCTTTCTGCTGAGCATTGATGATGGAGCCAAAAGAGAAGGAGTAAGGTGAGTCTACTGCACAAGAACCCTCCGCAAAAATTCCAAGTGGTTGGGTCTCCGTGGGTTGTGTAAGGAATACATGAATTGGGTAAGGTCAGGGAAAAGACACTGCATACAGCATGCTCTCCTGCATACTTTATTTTTTTGCTCCATCTGGGTGCAGTTTTACGTATTAACAGTCACAATGATAAATGAAAAATGTGTCTTAAATATGTGGATACTCAGGAAGTTTGGTTGTTTTTTTTTTCTTCTCGAGATATTTTCCTTTCCCCTGTGATTGTGTTTGACTAATCCCTAAATCTATACCTACAGTCAGTTCTTGGTTTGAGATTAGCAGCCAAATTCAAGAGCATTGGAAAGTGTGACTATGAGACTAAAATTATCATTTAGAAGTAAACTTAGAAATCTGTCACTGTTTTCTTCCGCACTGTGTTAAAAAATAAGTATTCAAGGTTTTTAGAGTCATCCCTCAAAATTCTTCCATATATTTGCTTTACATTTTAGACAAATTTGAGGCCACTGGAATATGTCCACTGTAGTAGAAATTACGATTTTATTTCTGTGAGAAATTTAGAATTTTGCTGTGAAGATCTTCTTTATCTACTGTTGAAGTTTTGTTTTAATGGAAGTGTTTGTCATATGTGGTGATATGTATGATACATACTAGGTCTCAGTCGATGTTTTTTTAATCAGTCTGATGCTTCAATCCTCTTATACAGACCTCTTCCTTAGCTTACATTACATAAAGGAGCTGACACTTTAATTATAATTTTTTAAAATTACTAATAGACTGTAGAAACATGAGGAAAGCTTAAAACTAATTCTCTCCTTCCTTGTCCCAATTATTAATCATTCAACAAAATGGTTTACTTATTTACTGAATTGATTTTCTATTACTTCTTTTTTTTAATATAAGACCACAGTCACTAATTGTGATACTACATCAACTATTTCTTCTAATTGCTTCATCCACCCATTAGTTCATCTGTTTTCATGTACCTTTCTTCAGTTGTTCTCTTTAGTTGATCAACATTTTTCATATAGAGGTAAGATAGAAAGTTAGCTTCTATTCATATGTATCCCAACTGGATTGTCATTTCCTGTTGTTTTTAGACTATTTCTGAGAGCTTGAGTCAAGGCCAATGTACTGATGGTGGAGTTATGAGCATTTTCAGTGCTCTATGGGAGGCTCAGTTTAGTTTCTACTGTGGAGAAACACTGCCAGTTACACATATATCTAATTAGACAATTGTTAATGAGGTTTGTCACTGGAGGTTGGGTTTTCAAAGGTCAGTCTTAAAACATGCAATTCCTTTTTTCCAAGGTGATCCAAATGTTGTATCTATAGACTGAGACAACCTATAACACAAAGAATGATATGGAGAGTAAACAGGAGACTAATGATATCTCTTGGAGTACATTATGTTTACTTTGACTTTTATAAAGGGGTAATTTGCAAGACTGGAGATAATCCCACTATACTTTGTAATTTAAATGTCACTCAGAACGTATGCTCACATGCAACTGATTGACAGCAAAATTTTGTGTCAAAATAATTAGTATTTAATTCAGAGGCTCTATTAAGATGTCATGTGATAAAAGTACCTTCTTTTTTTCTAGTAGTCATTCAATTAAAATGCACAAATGACCATCTTCTGAGTTTTGCAAATTTTATTTAAAAGCCTAATAACCATGTCTCACTTACATGAAAGTTGGCACATACAGAACAAACTCCCAAGATACAGCATGGATTAACGTGAAGTGCTTGTGATAAAAGACCAATTCTACATTTTTTAAAGAAAAACTGATACAAATAAATATGGCTTAGTCTGTTGATTTTAACGTCTTTGGATAGTCTTTATATCGCTTACTCTTAATTTGCTAAGTGAACTGTTTGTAGTTTTTAGACTATTGTTTATCTTTCAGCACCACTTTGTTTCTTCTCTGAAATCAATAACTTAAAACAATGTGACTTAAAAAAAAAAAAAAAAAAAAAGAAAGAAAAGATTTTTCTGCTCCTAGATGGAGTTCTGTCTAAATAATTTATCTTATTGCAGTGGTTTTCTGTTCTTTCTTCAACATACTTCCATCTACTTCTTTCGTATTGGAGACCATAACGATATTCTCTTTTGCAGATAAGAGTTATTCTGCTGCAAGCTCTCTGTTAGAACAGTTGTGCCTTTATGGTAAGAATATTAATGCAGACTTCTTGTGACAATGGCCACTACTGAACAAAAAAGAGCCTGAAATTTATTTGGGGATGGAGAGAAGCTATAGGCAATAGAGATGTATCTTATTAAAGTCTATGTGTGCCTTTCTTTAAATTATTCAAAAATGTATTTGTACTGTACAGTCTCTCCTTTTTTTTCCCCCTTCTCTCTCCTTTTTTTTTTTAATTCAGTGGAACCTCAATTTTCTGTTATTATGCCTACAATCATCAGATGTGTATGCGTTTTCTCACCACATAGATTTGAAAAAAAAATAATACTCTTTTCCCTTTCAAGTTTTCATCTAGCAGCATCCCTGCAACCAAGGAAGATGTGGCTTTCAAAATCCCAGATTTTGTCAGGGTTTCCTTCCCAGGTCATCACAGATACTTTTCAGAAACCTTTGCTCATATGTCAGGAATGGTGTCCACAATGAATAAAACAGCCTACACAGAAAGTCAACTTAGATCCATCTTAGATCAAGAAAAGTACTGCTCATTTGCGCTGTACCCAAATTACACATCTTTGGGAATTATGCCTTGAAACTAAACAGTAGTAGTGCATTTTAATACTTTCTCAATGCTATATTTTAAGATACAGACAACAGAGTGGTTAGTTGTAAGAACAATTATCTGGCACTGGGAATAAAGATTTCAGTGCTGGAACAGAAGTTTTAGTACCGGAACTGAAAAATTGCTCATGAAGATATTGACTTATTTTGAGTCACATATTCATAGATGGAGAAGCCCTTCATGTACCATTGTTTCCCAGACCACTTGCTTAGACCTGACTAAACAATATCAAAATGGCATTACTAAAATTGCAGGATTTTGTTTTGTAGTCTGTTGTGTTTGCTAGCATGTTTTATCATTACTTGTCATCACAGTCATTGTAGCTGTAGTACCCTTCAGAGATCAGGAGCTGCTCTGAAATGGTATTTACGTACTAATTTTAACTTTTATCAGCTGGCGTTTCTAACATGTATCTTTTTTTTTTCTCAGTGACATGTATCTTTTATCTAATAATAATAAGGCTTCACTCTTTGATGGTGTAAATCAAGACAGGTTCACTTAGGACCAAGTCATCATACCATGTGAATCTGGTCTACAGATCTTCATATAAGTACTGATCAGTGGGGTCATGGCCTTGATTGGCAATCACATCTTGAAAATGGAAGATGTTCCCATAGTTACATTGTTCCAAGCTCAATATCTGCTTGTCATTTAAATAGCAATGTCTGTGGTGCTCTGCTTAATATTTTAGTTCCTCTCTGCAGTACTTCTGCAAACTTTCTTCTAAGCCTTTCTGGCTCATTTTCAGCTATGAAAGTCAGCCTACTGTTGCTAAATGTCAGCAGTACAACTACCCACACTAGGACTCAACACCTCCCCTCCCTCTGTCTGTCTCCTTTTTCCATGTGTCAAATGACAAGTTTTCAGGAAAAGCACAGCATCTGCTTGTGCTCTTGTGTGTCTCAGTGAGCTTCCAAGACCTCCTAATACTGAATGAAGGTGATATTTCCCTAGAATACCCTCTTCACCCACTTTCCAATATAAACTAAGCCAAGGGATTGACATAATCTGATAAAATGTTATTCCTGTCAGGCTTTTAACCTTATTGTTCCACATAACTAAGGCAAAACCTTGCCCTGGAGTCAGTATTTTTCACTGAAATGCCTGAGCTCTTTGTGAGGTTTCATTCCCAAATGAGTTGTATATTTTAGCATCTGTATTTCATATGGAATGATATGACCTCATTCTTTGTGGGAAAGAATGTCTTTAACCTTTGTCTTAAACTCTATCCCCATGCATTTTTTTAATGTCCTTCTGCTTTTCCTCCCTCTGTTTTCTTCTGGTGTGCAGTCTCTTGAACAGCTTCCAACTAAAAGCAGGATTGCGAAATGTGAAGTGAAGGTCTACTTTGCCAGAATGAAGCATATCTAGGCTCTGGCTGAAGTAGAGGGAAAAATGTCATTGTGGCTTTGTATTTGGTAGTGGCTGATTGTTAGGCTATCACCCCTCCAAGAGGTAGCACCCACCACGGTGCTTGGAGGAGCATGGCAGGACAGCATCCTTGGGAGTCCCCGCACCCTTCCATGGTGGCTCAGAGCCTGCTTTCCCTTCCTACAAAGGAGGAATGTCATCATTCGAAGGGAAAAATGATGAAGCTCCCTGTTGTCACTTTGACCGGCTTTGTAGCATAGATACAGGAGTGCCTAACCTGAGAGAGCTTTAAATGACAATGCTTGGGATTCAGTACAATAGTAACTGTAGGACTACTGAGCAAATCTTGGACTGGAAAGCCCATTTGGGATTTGAATGAGACAGGTGGCTAGACTGCTCCTTTTCATGATGCGTTTTAATGGATTTCAACAGTATCTCAACTTCATAATAAAAGATAATGTAGATAGAGCTGATCCCTAGTTTTGACTGCAGTCTTGTCATTCCATCTATAGCCTAATTTTCGTTTTTAAGAAGCAGCTGTTTTGCAACAGCTGAATGTGATTGAAATTAGAGATTAACATCCTTAATGTATCAGTATCAGGTTACCCTGTTGCTTTCTGTAATGTAGCCATTGGAGGCATAAGTTAATGAATGATCTGATTATCAAGTGTACTAGATAAATTTAACATTTACCTAGACTTTCAGGTGAGCAAAGATAGTACTATAAAGTAGTTCCATTTACTTTGTCTTTGCTGCACTTGCATGCATAATATTTTATGTTGATTATTCCAACAGCATAAATTTGTATTGCAGGAAATCTGCAATAATACTGCTTGGAAATCTCCAAATTTGATGTTTTTAATTCTTACTCAGATTTACTGTACTGAGCAGATACTCAGAATTTGTCTAGTTAGGTAATCTAGAAACTTTCTGTCATGGGGAGCTCTCAAGATCATTACTTCAGCAGTCCCATATTTTGATAGAACAGTGCTGTTTGCTTAAACACTTAATGGAGTGATCCCTTTCATGAAATAAAGAAATGCCTTAATGAGATATTCAGACTTCAAATTTCATCCTCATTACCATGCGTGTGAGCATAAGGCATGCCATTTCTTCAAGTGAGGTTATAGTTTTCATCATAGCTTGAGTTTATAAAAGGATTTCCATTGAGTTGATCAGATACTTGTCTGACTTTGCTGACAGATTGAGTAAAGTATCTTTTCACTTGCAGATTGATTGGAGTGTAAGATTAATATAGTGTCTTCCAAACCACTTTACTAGAAATCCTTTTATTTTAGCCTTTGTTTGCCCTAAAAAACCTTGCTGTCTTTTTAACATTATCCGTAATAGAAGTTAACTTTATATTTCTTTCTGATGATATTGTTACAAAGCCTATATTAAAATGTGATCAAGAGATATATAGAAAAAAACCCCCAAAACTTTACTGATGATAGTCAAGGTTAGAGGGAAATCACTGTTTTGTAATCCTATTTGTGTTTTCACAATTGTAGTATTATTTAAAGAAGCTGACCTTTTTTAGCTTTGGATAAGAAAGGGCAGCATCTGCCAAATGATGTCTACAAGTGGGCCCTAAAGCTATTCAGATAGTATTACTAGTATAAAATAGATGAGAGAGTGCTACCATGCATTTTCTTTGAAGCTGCATGTGATATACTTGAAATAATGAGTTTCTTTTCGACCTGCTACAGGCAGAATCAGAGCACTAGGTTTAGAAGGCTGGGGCTGTAACACATGCAGGAGGTGTCTTTTCATGTGTGAGATGATAACAATGGGTATGGAAATAACTTGCAATAAAGACTGTACATTCTAACTGGTGATGTGTTGAACACCAATATTTGTAATAAGTAAATGACTGTAGTTTTCCACTGATCTGAATATCTGAAATGTTAAAGATACAGTTCATTCATTTCAGGGGCTTAAATTACCTGAACTGATACAAAATTCTTTATACGTGCTTTTCCTGTAGCACTGGTAAATATTATCTTCATTATTCATAGTGAATGAGATTTTCTGGTTTTGAGTAATTTGCTCCAGTATGTGAAATTATTGTTTATGCAAGAAAAGAAATAAGGACATTTTGTTTGGAATTTTTTATAGTGCTTGCATGCTATAACTCTCTAATCTGCTTCTATTGTTTCAGTTCTTTAATTATTTCTGCTAACACTTATATGCTGTACAACCTCTATGAGGAATGTAGCTATTTTAAGAATATACATAAAAGCTGGCAATTACGTTGTCTTATCAAGTTTTTGCAGCCTATTAAGTTGTTCAGTGGTACTGGAAATGATTAGACTCAATGCTGTAGGAATGAGAGTCTAAAACGGGAACCTGGGCTCTTAAAGCTGTGGTATCTTGGAACATTCTACTTGTTGAATATGCTTAAAAAACTTTGCAAGGGTAAATACATTCAGGATGGAATTCAAAATGTGCACAGGTTTTAATTAAAGCAATCACACTCTAAATCCTCCTAGTTGTGGAAGTTGAATGGAAGACTGGGTAGGTCATCTATTTAGTTTGGGAGGCTCCTAAATAATGCTCCTCTGCTTTGTTAAAGATTTCCTTCCTGGACAGTGGACCAGCAAATCCTGTGCCAGGAAAGGGAATGTTTGCACTTCTGTGTACGGTCAGCAGCAGAGACTTAACTTTAATAGTCTAGTTTCTCTTTTGTTCCTCATCTTTTAGTTTATCCAGAGTGGACTTAGTCCAACTTTTTACCAATAAAGGATTTTGTGGGTTGACACTAACCTGTAAGGAATAAATGAAATACTAAAGAAATTCAAATATGTTTACAAACCTATCAAACTTAAAAAATGATAGTTTTTTTTTTGTTTTGTTTTTTTTTTTTTTAAATCAAAGAATACCAAAAAAGCCCTGGAGGGTTTACCAGGAAAAGAAATTATTTGACTTGCAGAAGAGACTCTGGTATCAAAATAAGCAGACCTATACAAGCCATGAAAATATGAAGCAGAGAATGCTATTATGTGTATTATTAGACCAAAATGTGCTGCATTATCCATTGTCTTGGCAGTAGTGGGAGAAGGGACAGCTACTAGGACTGTAGGGACAGATGTAGAACTATCAGTTGGCCTTTCAGTTTTATCAGTGCCTAAACGGCTTGGAGCTTTTAATCTGCAGAGCTCCTGAGTTTATTATACCTCCTTTTTATTTTTTCTCCTTCTCTTTTTAAAACATTAGATGCATCATGTCTGCCAGATGAATTCTGTTGAACAATGCTGGGGCTCTGTACAAAAAGGGAAACATTTCTTCAGGGATGTAGAATTGTAAGTGTGCAGGATGCTAAGGAGCTCAGTTTAATGTGCTGATCTTGACCCACTTAAGTCTTTTGCCTGCAAAGGAAAAACTTTACATTTATTTTGCCATCAGAACATTATAAAACTACTCAAGAACTTAGAGACATAAGTTGGACAGCTGCTGCAAGTCAGCCCAGCATGAGGATGGAGCAGTCTGGGTATACTGTCTGAGTAGCTCTCACGTTGCTAGAATCCAAAAATTACAAAGAAGTTGGATGTTGGTTTTAGCTAGAAATTTTCTTTGCCTAAATTAGTCTTTCCAGAATAATTTGATGAAAATAAATAATGTACAGAAAGAAGAGATGCTTCTAAAAGAACTTGGCATTAAATTACTTTCAAATGTGTGTGTATAAATATATATGTGTATATATAAATATATATATATGAACTTAATCAAACATTTGAGGGATTTTTCAGAGTTATGTGTTTTTGAGTTTTCTTGGAGAAACCTTAATTATGATTAACATTGTCAAAGCCTTGATCTGAAAAGATAAATAGGTATACAGTTGCATATTTGTGCAACATCTGATTTTGCATAGTTTATAAGAACTTATTTCTGAATGTCCCTGTTTGAACTTAAAAAATCAGTCTTCCTTTTTTAAATAGTCACCAGCTGTGTTATTTTCTTTCATTCATTCAGCTAATTTTTCCCATATTTAAATAACTTGTGAGCTATGTTAAGGCTTCATTCTGTTCAAAACCCAAATTAAATTCTGATTTCTGCAGTGCCTGGCATTTCTGACTAGCTCTGATCTTTTTACTAAAGAGTTTACATGAGAGTTGCAGTTTTAGAGGGAAAATAAAAATAAGCAAACAGCCTTTTCCCACTGATACACTGTTTACAACACAATGTGGTTGTCTTCCTCATGTTCATGACGTAGTCACACACTTTTCCTTTGTGGGACATTGAAATTTACTTGAAATATATTTTTAAGAGAAAAAATTCTCGGGCATTTTCATTACACTAGATGATGTGTTTTTACAAATGGAATATGATGACTCTAAAAACTGTTTTTCCCTGGTTGAGAAAATGCAGGTAGACGTATTTGTTTTGATTACTCTTCCTCAAATTTCACTTACTGGTTGCCATCTAGCAACTAGAAAGAAATATGAGGCTTGTAAAGTGTGGGAAAGCAGCTGCCTTTGACAGGATAAAAGGTCCAGTCCAGGTCACTTTCTTTGACTCCAGTAAGATTTGACTAAGACACAAAGAGGTTACTATACAACATGGAAAAATCTTTCTTTGCTCTGAACATAGTTTAAACTACTGACCCAAAACATTTCCTGCAAGATATTCTGGATCAGTCCTGAAGATTTCATGACCAGTGTTGTTATTCCCATCTCTCCTACATGTCTGTTAAATCAGGATAGATGCTTTACTCAGTATAGAGAAAATGAAGTGCTAACACAGAGTGCAAGAGAAGATTTATGTAAAGCACTTGTCCGTCTTTGGAAGACAAAGCAGTAGATTTAAGTTAAAACTGCCAATATGGATCATGCTGAAGATAAGGAACAATGAAACCAGCACTGTCAGCCTTTTGCAAACTTGTCCTTGGGCTTGTTTGAAGAGGTGGGAGAGTGGACAAATGGCTCTAAGATCTAAGTTTCAGGTTTTTAATTCTATACATTCCTCCATGAAAAGAATTTACAGATCACCTCAGCCTTGATTATTTGTCAGAAGGTTATGGTTGCTTTTGTGTAACACATCTCTGGAGGGGGTTACTTGCAATGCTGATACTTTTGTCATCTATTTAGATTCTGACAACCTTCAGCTGTGTGCCAAGGTTCATGCTGAGGTGAAGGGCACTCCTTTCACCTTGATAGAGGGAGAAGGTGACAGGGACGAAGAGAGAGTACATGGCCTTAACTGGGTAAATTGCATGTATTCTGTTTGTGTATGCACGATCTGTAAACACCTACCTATCTAAACCGATTTGAAGGAGACAAGAAGTCTTACACAGAAACAAAGAAGGTCTATGTTATCTAGCCAAGATTTAATTCTTCAAATTAGATTTTGATATGGGAGAAACCCAAGGATGATCTCAAAATGGTGAAAATGACAGTATAAATCTTTAAACATTTCCAACCATCTCATTTCCACATACATCCTTACTAGCCACCTGTCTCTGCCATCTCTACTTTTCCTAGCTCCTTCCCACCTTCTGCAGTTACTGAGCTCTTGCTCTTCCCAACTCGCTCACAGTCATTCAGTTCTTTTTGCCCTTAGTATTCCCTTATTCTTTCTTGCAGAAACTTGCTAGGAATAGATATTCATGGCCACAGTGATTTGGGAAGGCCTTTTTATAGGTGAAATATGAGTCCATCATCATCCTTGCAAAACCTTTTTCAAGTTACTCCGATGAAGCATGGCTCATGACCAATTTGTGTGTAAGCTGTGCTACAAGATGCAGTACTGTACTGCATGATGTACTGCCTGTAAGATGATGTTGGCCATCGCCATGGTTCCTGATGTTGCCTTGAAAGAATAAATTATGCTGTCAGTTACTGCTTGTCATGCTGTTAGAAAGGATGCTGACCCAGACACAGTTTAGGTTCCTCATGTTATTTTAAACATGGATGACTCCATGTCAAACATGGATGACTAAACAGACTGGCTGCCTCTTTGCTCTGTCTAGCTGTTAGCCATGACTTTCTCCTCAGTCTGTATAATGTATGATATATGTTAAAAAATAGTAGAAGCTAAAATTTCATAAAACCCTTCTGAGATGATGGTCTAAGAATGAGGGGGTAGTCAACACAGCACAAGAGGAGAATGTGTAGCAATATGATGACAAAACATTATTATAAACAAATTAAGAAACTTGTTTCCCATTCTCAATCTCATGCCTTTCACTATTGAAAATGTCAAAAAAAGACATATATAACACAGGTAATTATTTCTGTTATATGAAGTGATGCTGTCAGACAAGTTGATCTGATTGGTCACAGGTCTTACAATATAAGCAATGACATTTGTTTTAACTAGTAGAAGGCAGAAACAAGACTGGCTGTACCACATTTGGGCGTTTTATGATTTAAAGTTTTTATATGTCACTGCTTTTTTAATGATGCACTTTTACTACCAAGAGAGGGATTAAAGGAGAGAAGAGAAACTGCTTTGCCTCTGCCTTTTGGCTATTATCAGGCTTGACTGGCCCAAGAATCACATGGAGTAGACAAATCTTAGTACTGTATGCATTTTAGTATCTCAAGATTTATTCCAGATTCTTCCTAACAGGATTATTATTTTTTTGGTGAGAGGTGTTATCTACAGAGTACTCTAGTGACGTGCCCTGGATCACACTGATTGCTGGCAATGCAAGACTTGCTCTAACACATCAAAACCAATATGAGACTTGGCCTACCAATAGTAGGAAACAAGTTCTAAGTATTAAACAAACCAAGATCTTACCTATCCAGGAGACAGCATAGCAGCTTGCTTTCTTCTTAACACCAAAGGAAACTCTCTGGATCTTAAATCAGTTATACATTTAGATTGTAGGGAGGCTGTTAAATTGGGCAAGCTGAAAGAAAATGCATCCAATTGTTTGTTCTTAAATGCATTTTCTTCTTGAAACTCTTTGTGAATTATTTTATATTTGGGCTTTTGTCCCACTATAAGATGGAACATTTGTATGAGACATCTTTTCCTCACCATAGAAAAAAAATATCTATTTTCCAAGCACCTCTGATAAAAACTGTAATTTAATCTGCAGTTTTAATAGCACCAAAAGGAAAGATTGGAACACATATGATCTCCATTTCCTTGCTGTGATCCATCAGTTCATTATGTCAAGGTCAAAGCTAAAAATTTTGAACTCTCTTTATTTTACAAAAATGAAAAATGTCAGAAAATTATGGTATTAGGAACAATGTTGTCAGAATCAATGCTACAAAGCTTCATTTATGAGAGCAGCAGAACATATAAAGGCTGTGAGTTTCGTAGCTTTTAAGAGAACATATTCCTCCCCAACAGCAATATGCACTTAATATTAATATCCTTACTAGGCAAGGTATTATGGCAGCTTAGTTTGCTACCAACATATAAATCTTTCTGACTTAGATTTGTTTTGACTTGTCCCTTTCTCCGGTACATTTCTCTTTTCCTGTGTTAGTACTTGGGGATCAATTTAAGCAACCTTCTGCCCTTTGAACTTACTTTCTGTCAGAATTCAAGATAGTCTAAAAGGCTTTCCCTGAGAATGCAGTGGTACTATATATGATAGCCACCCTTTGCTCATGTATCCTTTCACCTTGGAGTGCTGCAGCAATGAAAACAAAAAAGTGACATATTTTGTGGATGATATTTTGTCTTTCCTTATTGTGTACTTTCATCTCCTTGATTGAATTAAAAAAAGCTTTCTGTGTATTTTTTTGAAAAGCAGTGAACTATGTTCAGTACAAGTCTACAGTAAACAAAAAACCCCAAATAATAAAGCAACTGTTCCTTTCATTCCATTAAGTACTTAAGACCATACTTAATTTTATTTGGAATTGCAGTGAGACTTTAGCAAATTTTAAAATATCCTTCTCAATCAGTTAAATAAGTTAATAATTTGAATACAAAGAAGTCAGAGGCAGCCTAGAATTTTAAACAACAAACCTCATCTCTTGCCAGTCCCTCTACCAAAAACCCTGCAAAAGAAGCACATAGTAAAGCAGATGTCTGAATTCTGAACAGAATAGTTTTAAACATAACAGTCTGTCTGTAAACTCGGAAGGTGGCATTGATCCCAGAAGAATTTTTCTGGTAGTGGGTTGGGTTTTTTTTTTCTTCTTTGAAATTTCATCTTGATTTAATCATAACTGATTTGATGAAACTCAACTATTCGTTCAACTACCTCACAGCCATAATGTATAACTTTGTCTTCCAATAGTTAACGAGTTAAACATTTCATACACTCTGCTTTGCCAAGCTGAGACTTCTGTTTAAAAAAAATACCTCCAGAAACACTTGATAAACTCTTTTAGGCAAGTGGCAATGTTGTGACAGTTGAGTTAAACTTTATTGTCAAAAGCGTCTCTAATAGACTTAGACATTGATCTAATTCAAATTTCTGCTTAGTGATGACACTGGTCAAATTTGAATCTTACTTTTATGTTCTAAATAACATGACTTCATGACTTCATATCTTTGCGTTGAATCACCTATATTGCTTCACACACATACTAGCTAACCTAGCCTGTGTATTTCTTGAATCTGATGTTGCACTGTGGGAAGCTGGAGTAGTTATAGACTCAAAATGTAATTTAAGATATAATGTCAGGAATTTCACTAGTCATTATTACTAGTCATGTGGGCTTTGTGAGAAGTACATTACAAGAGCTGTGTTCTGCAACCCTAGCTTGGGAATTACCCTTTAGACTGAATGGAATTTGTTCCATACCCATTAATACAATACAGAGAAATAACGATAAAAGGCAAGGCTGCTTTTGCTGATGTGAAAGCACGTCCATCCATATTTCCTTTTCTATATGAGCTAGTGTTGCTGCTGCCAAACTCTTATCTTCAAAGTCTTTCTGTCCTTGTAAGCCATAATTCTGTGTTTTGGTTTCCATTTCCTACCTTCCTAGCAGCTCCTGTTGTTTGTTTTGCCACAAGCAGATTTTTATTCGTAGTGAGTTTGTAACCTCCCTTTGTAGCTTTATTACTCACCTGTTTTTTATGGATTTATTAAGATTTTTTTTTTTTTTATAAGACTATTTTGCTTCACAAGATACCTAGTCCATTCCTCAAGAGATTCTTCCATGCCTGTGAAAGATTTACCAATTCCATGTTAGCATTTTAATGCTTTTTTTGTTCAGCTTGTGATTTTATTTCATTTCCTTACATTCCCACTTCAATTTACTTTTATCTCTTTAAGAATTCACTCAGAAGGTAGGTTTGTACAACATATCACAACCTTAATCCATGGAATCCTGCATAGGTATTTTCCTATTTCTACTGAAAATGCTAATCTTCTGTTACACTAAAACAACTTAATAAGCTGTGTAAAATTGATAAGGCAATTTAATTGCCAGGGCTAATGTATTTTTTTTAGTATAGCTAAAATCCCACCAAAGGTAGTATACAAGTGGTACTAGAAGCTGTCAACTACAGAACTAAAATATTGGGAGCAGATAAGCAAATACAGTGTAAAAAAATGACATCTTTACAAAGTTTCTTTTATTTATTCAACTTTTATAAATATCACAGAGAGTCATAACTTGGTTTATAAATTGAAAGAATAAAGTGAATGTGCCAACATGAAAAAATATAAACAGTTATATTGTCAGTCATTGTCTGAATTATTCATTTGAAATATCTTTTACGAGATTTTCATTGCATCTTCAAGGCAAAGAAACATATTTATAAGAGTAAAATGTACTAAATAATTATTGAGGTATGCAGCAAAGAATTCTTTTGATTATTTTAGAATAAATATTCTAAACTGCCACTTCTGATCTTATTGTCAAGTGTTGGTATATTTGATGTTTTCTACAAAGTTTCAAACCTGATGCAAACAAATTTATAAAAAAGACTAACTTCTGTCTTTCAAAGGACATGGATAGCTGTTGTGACTGGTTGAGAAAAGTATAAACAAAATAATTAACAAGTTGACAATTGACAAGGTAATAAAAAATTTATTTCAGTTAATGGGAACCAATTCCAGAATTTGAAAAATTTGTGTTTGTAGCTACACATCCTCTATTACTTGTCAGACAGGACATTATTTTCAGCATACAATGATGTTTATCTGACTTTGTATTACCAGATATGTAGGAAGCTTAGGAAAAACTGTCCACTGAAAATACACAGATTATATTCTTTCTCCTTAAAAGAACATACTCCTTCACCAAAGTAATTCTCAAGATGTATATGTGGTTTTAGAAAAAAAGAAAAAATCGCAGCTTCTCTTGAGGGACATGGAACGTTAGCTGTCACGAGATGAACTTGGATAAAAAGTAATTAAGGCTAGCTCTGTAATCAGCCAATCAAATTGCTTATGAACAAAACTACTTTAAAAAAAAAAAAAAAGTCCTGCTAGGGAAGCACTTGGAAAATACAAGCAATAAGGCAGAAAAATATACGGAGATATACAGAGTACATGGTAGAAAAATCAAAATCATCAATAATTGTAACATTAAAAGTTCCATAGTTTTGAAAAACTTTATCACTCATCTAATAATGGTACTTCAAAGAAATGTGTGATAGAAATAGCCAGTCCATTCTAAATTTTCTGAAATAGGAAAAGTTTCAAAAATAAGTTGAGTGAACTTGAGGCATTTTTTGAGAAGGGAGTGAGAGAAGCATTAAACATTCAATGGGAAGTACAAGTAAAAAAAAACTAATAGCTGTTTCAAGTTGTCTCTTGGTACAAAATTAAGTCTTATAATGAAATATTCAGAGCACATTCAATAGCTGTAACTCAGAGCAGACACAGTCCCAGGTCTCTAGATCCCTTTGCTGTTAACAATTAACAGGGTCAGGATCAAGAGACCCAATTATTAAAGAAAAGCTCTCAACTAGAAAAAAAAAATTATTTGCCATTGACTTCAGTGGGAAGAACATTTACTAGCTAGTTCAATATATACCAATGCAAGCAATATAAAATATTTGGAAACCATCATAGAAATATTCTGTAAGTATTAAAATTGATAAAACAGAAAATGATCATCACTGATTCCCAGGTTTTGACATGTATCTTTCATCCTTTCAGTTCAAAGTCATGATTATTTGCACATTTGTTATTAAAAGAGGACTCAGTATTCTTTTTTTAATGTAGCAAAGTTGATGAATTGAATTTTTACACTTTCAACTGTTTAGGTTTGGATATAAAATGGCATCGACATATGCTGTTAATCTGTTACAGTCAAAATAATGGAACTGAATGTTTTTATCTGGCTGCATCTAGCTATCAAACAAATCTTTCTATTAATTGTTATAATAACTTCAAAAGACATTTTTCAAGTCAGTGTTGGAACTCTGATAACCTAATCTCTACTGGGCAATGTGACTGCATTGAACTGTTGTGTCACTAGTTGTCAGCTCTGTACCTACTTTTATTACCATAAGTTAATAAAATATTCTATTTTTTGAGAAAGTAACCTTTTTAAAAGCAGTTTTATGGAAAAGGTTTTAGAAGATACTATTGTTCTATAGTAATAATGATTTTTAACTCTTAGTTCCTTAGTTTTAGGAGTTGTTTTCTGGTAATGCTCAAGTAGCATTAAAAGTGAGTGGAAATATGATCATCACCTGATTTCTAAAGTTTTGTGAGAGACAGACTGAGGGAATAATTTGGTTGGGCGAAACACCATCTGAGCAAAGAGGAAGTTTGTTTTGGGAGTTTGACCAAGTGGAGCTCGATCTGTTGTGTTAAATGCTGAAGGTGATTCAACACAGACAGGAGGGTGCAGATGTGTGGAAACCTGTCATGTCTTATCCGGAATTGCAACTGTCTCTTTTAAGTGGCAGACTCCACCTTCACATATTATGCTTCTGGGAGCTTTTGAAAAAAAATGTTGAGTGTCATTGGAGAGCACTGCATCTCTGGGTAAACCAGCTTCCAGGGGCTGTGCCGTTGGTATGGGGCACCCATGAAGAAGGAATTTACTTTTTCTGAAACAAGGCAGCTGGAGGAAGACCAAGCAACAGCACAACGGCAAGACCCACCTCTGCATTCAGTAGCTGGGCTGGCTGCACTCTTGTGCACAGCCAGTGCTGCTGCTTTCAGTTGTTCTGAGGAATCCCATTTTAAAGAGAGGGAGAGAGAAAGCTGACGACACTGACAAAAATGCACCAAGAAGCCTATGAGTAGTTTCTTGGATCTATCCGGCTGATCAGTGCCACAGGCTGGATCCCATCAGCTTAGTTCAGTTTGACTGTTCATAACATAACTCATAGCATGTGTGTGAGCAAACTGTAAGCTGATAGCTCTCACGTTATGTATCAGTGGCAAGTACTAATTTTCTATTATTTGCTGATATTAATTAAATTTGTTAATAATTTTTGGTAGTATAGACATTTAGATGCAAAAGTGAGAAAGTTCACGTGGCTTCAGCTTCATATGACTTACAGCTCCAGAGCAAAGGAGAGGAAGGCAGTAGTATTTTACAGTAGGTGACACAGGGAGAGTAGGCAGATGTGTGAGATGATAATTAAATAGGCACTGTAAGGCACTGTCAGAAAGACCTACTAACAGTATGTTGAGATGATATTTAGATAGAATTCAATATATTTGATAACCAGAACAAATACTTAATGAGCCTGCTATGATGCAATATTCTCCAAGATTTGCCTCTGATGTTGCCATATGGCTGTAAGCAGGGTATGTTTCATAGACTTTAATCGAATTTTCCAAGACCATTTGCCCTAAAATTTAGCGAGGGTTGCCTGATTTCATTTGGATAAAACCCATTTAAGACATGTATTATGAAGCATGCTGTTTTGTTGTTTTTTTTTCCTGAGGTATTATTTATAAAGTAAAAGTGACTGTGTTTTCATAAAGTATATTGGAAGACAAAGGAATTTTGTCATTTGGAGAGTATCAGTCTCTTGAATAACATAAACTGCATTGGAGATCATATCAAAGTGAACACTTAAAAACTCATCAGCTTGACACTGCCAAGAAAATGATTTTAAATTTTTGCTCAAACTTGTCCCTGCAAGGGTCTCTTTCTGCCTCTGCGCCTCTCTCAATTTGTGAAACCTACAGCTGTGGTGCTTCACTTGTACTGAAAACCATAAAAATGCAACAACAAAGAAAAGAAACAAATCAAATACATTGAAAGAGAGAAAAATATCTGCTCTTCTGTTCCCTGGGCTCTCTACTTAAGAGGTCTATTCACTTAAAACATTTTTCAGCTTCTGAAACACTTGATTAAAGTCAATTGGGAAAAAGATAAGCTCTTAAAAGTGCTAATTTGTGACTCGGAAGTCTAAATATGAAATTGTCTGTCGCTCTGTATTCATGATTATGAGACTTGTTTGGGGAGCATTTTAACAATTCTCTGCTATTTCATTGCACGCTCTCTTTGCCTACCTCTTCCTTGTGTTGTGCATTTTTTAAGGTATTAATTAGTACAGTGTTGCAGTTCAGCTATAAGGTCCCCCAGCCTCCTTTCAATCTCTTGAGTTATTAGAAAGTCTCCTGATCAGAAGCCAGGTGTTTCTTTTCCTTTGTCTGTCTTTTCCTTTGTCTTTCTTTGGTCATACAAACCCATACAGAGTCCTTGCTTGACCATATGTACAAGACTATCAGTTGAACTGATATTCTTGTTTAATTAATATCCTCTCATTCTTAGGCTATGATGATATGGATGGAATTTAGGAATGGAACCGGAACAAGTTGCACTGCGATGGATGTATGCAAACAAGCAAGTTCTGTGTTGAAAAGGTAAGAAAGGAGGATGCCAAGCGCTAGAAGGTAACCATTTGAAGCTGTGATGGATCCACCTATACTTCCTAGGAGTATGTTTCCTACTATTCAAGCAAAGCAAAATAATTTTTAAGGAATATACCCAGTGTTCATAGCTATTTCCAAATTAAGATAGCTTATTAGTGTCTTAACCCCTTCACGTGTCAAATCTAATTTATTTTTCATACTAAAGGCATCATCTACATAGTCTCTTCTACTTTGAAGGTTATTAAATGTCTTCTAAACAACTAATTCCTAATTCTTCTCTCTTCTCTCTTTTTTCAAGAATGAAACTGTCACTGCATATCTTACAGATAACCCTATGCCTTGTCTCTCACACCTCCCTTCTCCAGTCAGCTCTTTTTTCTTGTTGCATATTTGTGAGAGTCCTGATATTAACAGCAGTTATGTATTTGCCTTAAGAAAAGAATTCACTCCTTAAACTGACAGTTTCTAGTCTGCCCTTGGGTTGCTAATGTAGTCATGTTGTATAATACACAGACACTTACATACAGCCTACAAGATGAATGGCAGCAGTCTTTTGAGCTCTTGAATGTCTTTTCAACATCTTGAAAATGAATATTTAGCTACTGGGGCCTTAGACTCTGTCCTCCATCCATAAGCATATCATGCACATATCATATCAAATTAAGAACTGTTTTTGAAATTATTCCTATATTACAGAATCACAAAATCACAGAATGGTGAGGGTTGAAAGGGACCTACAGAGATCATATAATCCAGCCCCCCACTAAAGCAGGTTCCACCCAGAGCAGGTCACAAAGGAACACATCCAGGCAAATCTCTACAGAGAATGAGACTCCACAACATCTCTGGGCAGCCTGTTCCAGTGCTCTGTCACCCTCAATGTAAAGAATACTTCCCTCATGTTCAGATAGAACTTCTCTTTCAAAGGGTTATATTTTTTCCCCACATGCAATTGTAATCTCAAGTGTCAAATTTGTTGCTTCAGTGTTGGTGGTGGTTTCAGGAGTCCCGTAAGACTTTCAAAATTGTAATGCTTGGCAAAGCAATAGTTTGCTATTGCAGATGTGTTCACACATGAGACTACCAACTGCACGGATGAAAACTATTCTAGAGTCCCAGAGTTTCCTAACAAACCGATGCACACAATACAAACAGCAACTTTATGTTGCCAGGTTAAAGCAGCTGCTGGAATTTTAGTATTTTATATCCATCTTTACATATAGATATATAAAATAAATCAAATTCATGTATGAAATAACATCTGAATTAACTTATGAACAAAAGAGCTTAGCTGTATAAAGTATAAGTGTCTTCAAAGACGCTTAAAGGAACTGAAATAGCTAATAAAAGCTGTTAATCAAATGAATTTTCCACACTAGTGCCAAAAACCAAATACATGCATGATACAGGCACAAATAAAAATATAACCTTGGAGGATATTAAATTTGTATGCATAAAAAATTAATTCCAAAGGTTACCTGTTTACGATAAGATTTCTGTTTGGTTTTAATATTGGTTATATCGGTTCCTGATCTACCCTGGCCTGTAATATTTTCATTGATAAAATACAGGACACAGGAAAGAATTGATTAATTGAAGGTGTTACTAGGCAAAGGAGGATGCTGAATATAAAAGACACTAATAGAGCAGTACAGAGTATAGAAAAGAAGCACTGAGGAGCAATCTATATTTTGGAGGATTAGGTCCCTATGCTAATCTGATTAACAGGCTGAAAGCCTTTTCAGAAATACACAGTTGCTTTAGACTGAGAAATCGTGGTAGCTAATTTGCGTAGTTTCTATTCCTGTGATTTTACTTTGTACTGTGTAGAAAATCAGCCCCTTAATTGTGTTACTATAGCTAAAAGAGGATAATAATTACTGAACACCTTAAAATAATCAGGCATCTCAAAATAATAATAAACAAGCATCTCAAACTATAAAATAAAAAAATTTGTATGAACTTCATCTACTAAGAGGTAGCACAGAACCAAGAAACAAAAGCACAGACTAATGTCCAGCCACAGCTTAAAGAACACCAAGAAATTGCTCTGGAAGAACAGAAAGTGAGTGAGAATACAGGTGAAAAAGCAGAATGGCAACAAACAAATAGATTACTAACCAGAACAACTGTAACAAGAAGATACATATATGAACCAATCAGAAATATTATGTAGTGTAGTTGTAGCCAAATACTTAGAATGATAGAATTGCCAGGGTTGGAAGGGACCTTAAAGATCATCTAGTTCCAACCCCCCTGCCATGGGCAGGGACATCTCCCACTAGAGCAGGTTGCTCAGAGCCCCATCCAGCTTGGCCTTAAAAACTTACAGGGATGGGGCTTCCACCACCTCTCTGGGCAATCTATTCCAGTGTCTCACCACCCTCATGGTGAAGAACTTCTTCCTAATATCTAATCTGAAACTACCCACGTCTAGTTTTGATCCATTACCTCTAGTCCTATCACTGCCTGACAACCTAAAAAGTTCCTCATCATCTTTCTTGTAGGCCCCTTTAAGATACTGGAGGGCCGCAATAAGATCTCATCAGAGCCTTCTCTTTTCCAGACTGAACAACGCCAACTCTCTCAGTCTGTCCTCATAGCAGAGGTGCTCCTGCCCTCTGATCATCCTCATGGCCCTTCTTTGGACATGTTCCAGCACATCCATGTCCTTCCTGTAATAGGAGCTCCAGAACTGGACGCAGTACTCCAGGTGGGGTCTCATGAGAGTGGAGTAGAGGGAGAGAATCACCTCCCTTGACCTGCTGGCCACGCTTCTCTTGATGCAACCCAGGACACGGTTGGCCTTCTGGGCTGCAAGTGTACACTGATAGCTCATCTTGAGCTTCTTGTCCACCAGTACTCCCAAATCCTTTTGCCCAGCCTATATCAGTGCCTGGGTTTGCCCCGACCCAGATGGAGGACCTTTGCATTTGGTCTTGTTGTACCTCATGAGGTTGGCATGGGCCCACCTCTCCAGCCTGTCAAGGTCCCTCTGAATGGCATTCCTACCCTCCAGCGTGTCAGCCACCCCACACAGCTTGATGTCGTCAGCAAACTTGCTGAGGGTGGACTCAATGCCACTGTCCGTGTCTCCGATGAAGATGTTAAACAAGACTGGTCCCAGTACTGATCCTTGAGGGACTCCACTTGTCACTGGCCTCCACTTGGACAGAGACCCATTGACAATCACTCTTTGGGTGCAGCCGTCAAGCCAGTTCTTCATCCACCAAACTGCAAGTATACAAATACTTGTATGTTTCTTTTTGTGATTTTAAAGGGGAAAAGTTGAACTCCATTGAACATGCTCTGATATTGTACATTGTTTTCTCTTGTCTCGGTAAAGACTCCGAGCATATTGACAGAATCATTATTAAACAGGTGATGCAAAATATATTACAGATTAGAAGGCCCCACTTGGCAAAGGACCAAGCATGCTCAGGTGGAGATTCGTCCCTTTCAACTGCACAGGTTAGGAGCCTAATCATCCTCCAGTCACTCTATAATCAATGAATAGAGAGACATTTCCAGAAGGTAAATCAGATGTCTCAAGAGAGTGATTTGTCTTATCATAGATCTGAGTCAACCTCTAAATTTTTCTACGTCTCTTAACTTACTGTATATAAAGTGTAAGGTCACTAAGCTATTAACTTGGGGCTTCAGCTCTGTTTGGCCAAATACAAGACCTAAGAAGTTACAAAGCCTGATAAATTATAGCACAGGCAAATGTGATTCAGTTCAAATTTGTAATTTATAGACTGGAGTGCTGTGTAAGATCACCTCATTAATTCTAGTGATGGACTAAATTCTGATTACCTTGCATTGTGCAATAATTTTTTTCATGGCAAAAGTAATTGTCCTGTAAATGTCCAGAGTTACTCTTTTATGAAGAAATCCCACCTAAATGCATGTGCGGCAATTTTGTGGTCTGGTTAAGGGCTTGTTCTGCCATGAAAGTGGCTTCGTTAAACACCGTGGATTTGCAGGTTCCTCTGCCAAATGGTACCACTCAAAGTGTTGAGGGATGAAGAGGCCTGACAGAGGTTACAACTGGAAGGAGAACCACTGAGATGCAGCTTCTGATGATGTGAAAAATATTCTGTCAATCCCACAAAATCACTATTCTGAGTCAGATTTCCCTTCTTTTGCAAAGAAGAGTCAAATATTTGATGTTGCATGAGGTACTCAACATGCATGTGTGCCAGCGTCTTTCCTATCTGAAGTTTCCTAAAACGTGGCAGTTTCCAGTTCCCATATGATGCATCACAATAATAGAATTAAACCTGAACAGAGTAGTAAAGTAGAAACCTTCTCTGTTTTGTCTTTCCAGGGTGATACAATACTTCTACTGCAAAAAAAATGCTAGGGAAATGTGGTTCCCTATTCCTCCTATTCCAGTGGTTTTGGGCAACTGTTGTATGTCAGCTGTGTTCGGAACTGTAAGTATAATGTTTACTACCTTCAGTGAATAGAAAGTATGTGTAAAATCATGGTGGTAATAACAGCAACAGGATAACAATGTAGTAGGAAAGGAAACTAATTTTTGTCATTCAGACTTAACAGAAAGACTTTTGAGAAGTCACCTTTCTTTTCATATTAAATGAAAAATGAGGGAAAAAATAAAAAAAGTGCTTTTAGAAACTGAGATAGCAAAGTGAATGAACTTAGAAAGAACAGCTGAGAATATAAGTATCACTGATCCTTGTCCCAGATGTACTTTTAAATTTGGGCAAAATTCATGAGACTTAAATACTGCAATTGTATTAGTTCCCCCTTAATTTTTAAACTTGGATATAATGGGTTGTGTCATATGAATGATGCAATTCTGTGTTTCATGAAAGAGGAGGTAGTCTTGAAAGCAAGTCCAGAGGGTATCCAATAGGCCAAAGGAGTGAGGCCATGTTCATACACTTCAGTGAATGTGCCCCTTCTGACACATGTGCAGTGGGTAGGGAAGACGAGTAGAAATAATAGGCCATGGTTACAGGGAAATTAACTTACCCCAACCTATCAATATTTAATCTGAGAAAAATGTATCTCTCTTGCTTTATACAAAACAAGTTTTTATACTGGAGACTATTATGCTACAAGGATGGTCTTTGACTGTCTTTTTGCTATTTAGACCAGCCGGAAGATTGAATGCACTTCCTCAGTATTCAGACATGACAATCCCTAGTAATTAGCTGTCCCAGAGCTAGATTATTAGTAAGCTATAAAAAAGTCTCTAATTTCCATCAACAAGTACAGTTTCCAGTCATTATAGTCTGCAAGAATAGCGTCAATTTATTTGAGATTTTCTTCTCTAAGCACTGGTAGGAAGAGTTATTCCCATATGAATTTAGAAGGCTGATTAGAAAGAGACTTTTTCAAGACAGCTTTAAAATGAAGCAGCCAGACATAAGAATGTAAATCATGTTCTATGGGAAGAAAAAAAAAATAGATCAGGCTAAGAATGCAAATCATATTCAAGGGGAAAATTCAGATCAATATTAGAATCTGCAATGTGTGACTGCAGAAGCATAAAATTATCTGCTGAGGTGCCTGTAAAAATGACAGCAGAGAGAAGAAAAAGATTTCAAGCAAAAGATGGCCTGCTGATAATTTGGCACAATTAAGCTAAATTGTAAGCCAAATTGGGGGTAAAATATTATATGAAAACAGATGCAGAATAGTTATGGAAAATGTCAGGTACATTCTTATTTCATTGTGTGCTTGTTTTGGCTGGCATATAGTTAATTTTCTTTGTGGTAGCTAGTAGGGGGCTGTGTTTTGGATCTGTGCTGAAGGCAATATTGGTGGTACAGAGATTTTTTGTTGTTGCTGAGCAGGGCTTACACAGAGTCAAGGCCTTTTCTGCTCCTCACCCCACCCTACCCCACCAGTGAGTAGGTTGAGGGTGTGCAGGAGATGGGGGAGAAACACAGCTGGGACAGTTGACCCCAACCGACTAAAGGGATATTCCATGCCATATGAGGGGGGATGTTTGGAGTGATGGTGTTTGTCTTCCCAAGGAAGTATTATGTGTGATGGATCCCTGCTTTCCTGAAGATGGCTGAACACCTGCCTGCCCATGGGAAGTAGTGAATTAATTCCTTGTTTATCTTTGCTTTTGTGTGCAGACTTTGTTTTACCTATTAAGCTGTCTTTATGTCAAGCCATGAGTCCTCTCGCTTTTACTCGGCTGATTCTCCCACCCCCATCCCCCTGTTGTAGGAGTGAGCAAGCAGCTATGTGGGGCTTAGTTGTTGGCTGGGGTTAAGTCATGACACTTTTTATAACAAGATGGAATATGAGATGTTTGAGAAGTGGGGAAAATTACTTGGCTCATATTGAATTTCTAGGCAATGTAAGCCTGATTCTCACATGTTCAATCGGGAAACACATCAGTGACCTCATTTTTCCAAAATAGTATGTCTCTTCAAAGGGGGGATTCCAAACTTTTGTGGACATATTCTAGGGAAAATTAATCTAGGAAAGGTTTTCATTATGATTCACAACATTACCTGGAATTGTTAAGAATTTTGTGGGAGAAACATTTAGAATAATAGGTATTAAGCCAAACTAAACAAACAATCAGACAAACAAAACCTTAGCTACTTCAGCTTTAGTTTTCTGAGCTGAAACAGAGTTGAGGCAATTCAGCATTCAGAGACTTCTTCTCAGCCTCCAGTTTCTACAGATCCTAGAGAATTTCCAGACTTCAGAAGATATTTTTTCTTTCGATGCAAGATCCTACAAGTCTTGAGAGCCTTAGCTTCTATTTTATTGATGATACCTTATTTTGAATTCATTGTCAGATACCAGATCCTGAGAATCCCAGTGCTCTGACCTCCTTCAGCTGCTTACACAATGTGGTCTCTCTGTACAGGTAAGTCGCCCTCATTCTGTTATAAAATATGTGATAGTACATCCTCATTTGTAAATTTGATGAAGTTAAGATAGTGCTGTAAAACATTTGCTGTATCAGTATTTTCTGAGTACATTGTGAGGTTTTTTGCAAATAACAAGTGTAACAATAGACCTGCTAAGTTTAGGAAGTTTTGAAAGTTGGAGTTTCAAACAGGAGACAAGATTTTCAACTTACTTGTCTAAAATTTATTAGAAATGCTGTTTAAAAATATCTGTGTAAGTAGAGGGGAATAAATAATTTGCTTAGTAATGCAAATGAAACAGGAAGCTTGTTCTTATCAAATATCCATTGAGATGTCCTTGATGTTAGCATTTTAACATGGTGACAATAATGTATCAATGGAAAAAGATAATCATGATCTCTTCTGTGCGAGCGTTCAGTGGTTGCTAGACAATTGTCTTCACTAATGACTAGGGAAAATCATGATCACATGACACTATTGCACTGGATTAAATGTGCAGATCCTCCATGCTTGAATTAAGAAATAGGATTTCTGATTTCTCTTTTGTGGAAAATACTCAGATTCCATTGTTTAGTAAATCATACAACAAAACTAAGTAGCAGAAGGATACTTTTAATGGTTTGAATATTGTATAAAGGGCAGGATGGCTGAAAATATATTTTGCTGAGCAAAGGGGTGTGTTTTGCTATGATTTTCATGCGCTATATGTGATGGATGAAGCAGGAAGCAAGGAAAAGGAAATTAAAAATGTCTGGCACCTTTGCAATTCCACACTGCTGCTGAATGATCGCCAAGGCTGGTCCTACAAGTTTGCTAGAACAATTATTTAAAACTTCAAATACAGACTTAGGAATAAAAAAATATGGTTTTACTCTAATTTTGCTTCATTGCACATTGCTGCTCTTTGTCCTTGTTTACCTGGAGACTGGTGCACTGAGTGTGATACGTGCAAGAGATGGTGGGAGTTCCCATGGTAGGGAATGCAGAGAGTTCCCTGTCCTTCCTTTCCTTGCCTGACCTTTGTTTTTAGAAGACAGAAAGATGCAATTGAGCATAACTGGGAAAGTGAGTTATTCACGGTGAGCTGCATATAAACATAGATTCAGGAAATACAGTACGTGGTGGAAGATGTAGCCATCTTAAGGCTAGTCTTCACGCCTATCCTTAGAGAATCATAAAAATTGCCTCAAACAAACCTTGTTTAATTTCTCCATATGAAATTAAAGACTGAAATGGATGTTTGGATAAATGAATCTAGGGAGATCTGGTAGGTAATTTTGTTTAAATTCTTTTGATTGCAGTAGCAATCAAATTTATTTTGCTGGAGGGTGACTTACCAAGCAAAGCACATTAAATCACTTTGCTTCCAAGGGAGAGTGAAGCAGCAGATACATATCCATGCTAGAGAGGTACGATGTCTGTTATATGTTCATTATACATATTTGTGTCTCAGAAGCAAGCTGAAAAGTATTCATGAATTTTATATATTTTAAAAGTGTTTCCAGGTATTCCTTTAGCTTTTCAGTTAAGTTTGAGCTTGTACAAACTGCAGATTCCCTCTATGCTTGCTATACTGTTTAATTTTTCACCCGTCAAGACATTGTGGGAGTTTCACTGCAAGTCAGTAGTATAGAGATGGCAAGATGCAACCACGCATATTAAAGGGCATATATTCTTTGCTAATGGCACAAATAGTGACTGTCAGTTCTTTGCAGTGCGAGTCCTGGAAAGTGTCTGATCTGTTTTTGTGTAAATTGAGAACATCTTTGTAGGTTCACATTTTATATAAATGTTGTGGGACTCACTGGCTTGTGTTGTGTTGTTCTGTGGCTGTTAGTCTGCAGCAGACCTTTAACGGGAAAGCTGTCACATGATCTGCATTTTCAGGCTGAGGAAAGTTTTACTTCAGATTAGCAGTGCTGATACAGAAAGGATGGGAACCACCTTTTTTGCGTCAAATTTGCCTTAAGTCACTTGTCTTGGACAAGTCTATTGTTTGGATATAAGTCCATGCTCAGACACATACGTATAGAAGAAACATAAGCACACATTCACTTGTGAAGAGGCTAGTAAATGCTGGGGCTTTACATTCCTGGCTGTACCTTCTACTATGCAGTGCAATCATCCATAATGCAATTATATTACTGTTAGATTAGCAAAAAGGGCTCAGAGTTCCTTCTCTGGATTTGAAAAGGAGCATTTCCTCCTATGTTTCTAACCAAGTATCTTCATGACTGAACAAAGTATATTCCTCAGTCAGAAATTTAGCATTACTGCTTATCATCTCCTTCCTTCCTATAACACTTGCAAAAGGTTAACATCATGACAGGTAAGAAGGGAAAAGCTCTATGCACAGTAACAGCTTTTACAATTCTCTGTCATACTGAACATTCACTTCAGGTAAATTTCTACTTTTGAGAGACTAAGACATTTTAATAAAACAACAGGACATTATAAAATAAACTCAAAACTAAAAATTCTAAAGGCCAATTTTCTTTTTCAGATAGGTGGATTATTTTTTTAAGATGTAATGAAATTAATAGGATTTATAAACCATACCTAGATCACTGAATGTTGTTTGCCTTTTCTTCTCAAGAGAAAATGTTTTCTGCAGAAAACTGTAGTTGACTTCAGTGTCTGAAGCTGCTTCTTTTTAACTGCATACAGATGAGAGTGATACCTGCACACTCACACTGCTGATTATACTGTCAGTTGATGATAAAACTGAACTCTCTGGGACCACTCAAAAGTATTTCTTTGCATGTGCAAATGTTAGCATTGTAGCTGGCTCTTAAATAGTTAATATTATTTGTATGACCTGATAACACCATGGTCCGTTCTAATTAGTTTATTATGAAATAATGTCCTTCTTTCTACACACTTTGAAATTATGAAGCTATTGAAGATAATCTGTAGTTTACTTTTGCTTTTCTAGATTGCAGCAATGAAAGAAATAGTGAAAACATCTCCAATGGTGCTACAGAAAAAATGTTAAAAGTTCCCAATCAAATTAGTGGTAGAGCATCTATAGGCATATAGCCACTGGCTTCTGATATTAGAAGGAAGATTTAGGTCTTAAAAAAATCACTTAATGCTTCTCAAATTTTTAAGATTACCACATTCTTCTCTCAGTCCACAATAAGCCAGGTGTTCTTCAAATGAAGTATCAGACTGCGGTCTATCAGACTTATATAAATACATAAGAGGGACTAGAACCCAGGGTTTTAATAATCTTTTTTGTCTGATTTTCTCTAAGTATTCAGAGGAGTAAGATTGAACTCTGCAAATGTGGGCAAATCCCACAGTATTAGCCTTAGGTTATTTGAAATCAAGGAGTCCTCCTTTCTTTACTAAGAATACTGTGTAATATATTTACAGATGAGGTGTTACTTTGAAGTCAGGATCTTGTCTTTGATCAAAAGAATACAGCTTCCCTCATGTCTCTCAGAAAAAGACAGTAGTTATATAGCAGTGGTGTGGGGTTTTTTAATGTTTTGGACAGCAAAAATGACATTTACATGAAACAGTAATCCGGGGAATGTAAGAGATAAGACAATTTCAACTACGAGTTGAGAGAAAGTCTCACAAGCAGACTTTATATCAAGCAGAAGTAATAGCATGTCATACTCACTTTGCCTCCCTTACCTGCTGTTAATTAAAGTACTGATAAAGGAGGTCTGTCAACATTAACACGAGTTTAAAATTTTCTAGATGAAAGTACTGTTAATCAGTATTACAGAGAAAAGGTTTTGAGTAAATGCTCTTAATTCAGCATGCTTGTTTAAGAAGTGTAAATATACTATCGGAGAGCTTTTTAATCCACAAAGGGCAAGCACATAGAGACTGACAATGCATTTTTTTTTTTTTTTTTTTGGTTCCTCAGGAAGATAGAGAAGGCACAATACAATTACATGGAAAACCACTTGAGTACTGTCTTGGTTAGTCTTTGTAGTCACTCAGGGCACTAACTTTATTAGGACTGTGTATTTGTATCAATTACATTATTTTTCTGGTGATTTTCTATAGACTGGCCATGGATCATTATATGGTTTTTTAAGTGTAAACATGAATGTATCTATCCTGGGGGGGAAAAGTGGGAATCTAGAAGAATAATATACACACAGCAAGGAAACACCATTGAGGCTTCTCTGTAAACATTTCTTTTAATATAGAGGTTCTGGTTTATTGTACAGCGTGTAGGAGACTTGAATACTATGGTTGGGCAAAACACTGCAGCTGGTCTTTAGAGTAGTGTTACCTTGGCAAACAGTGGGAATACGTAGCTCGTTGCTTTATTTTTGTGGCATGTTAGCATAGACATTTTCTAAAATTTATTCTTTGAAGCAAGCAAATATCTGGACATCTGAGTTACGGTAACTGCGTTCCCCCTTCAAGAAAAAAGGTACCACTTTTGGGAGATAAACAAGAATGTCTGTCTCAGCCCATATTACAAGCAGCTTTATAGTTTATTTGGTCAAAGCTCAGATTACCATATGAGCTTGCCTCCTATTCATATTCTAGTGTGGGAAGAAAAAGGTTCAAAGAATTGTGATCCATTCACATTTCTGATTTTTTGTTTTCAACTAGGAGAAAACAAAAACATTCCCTTTTTAATATAACTTGTTACAATTCTTAAAACACTGAAACAAAAATGATGGAAGGATGATGCCCAGACAATCAAATGATGATGTGTTGAAAAAGGCAAACTAATATATAACACTAGTAGAAAAGTGTGGGCAAATAAGAGAATAAATTCTAGCTGCCTAAATTTCTGGAGAAAAAACAGCTATAGCCATGCAAAGACTGCTTGGATACTTTTTTCCCAGTAGCTATATTAAGCTGGGTGGGATTCCACAAAGCAGAATTCTGGTGGCAAAATTTCTTTAGCAGAACTGGACTGTCTTGTTTTCCATAGCAATGAGTGAGCATTCTATGTTATATGAAGCTGCATAACTGGAATTTTCTTTGTTACATTAACTCTTAGCATTAAAACAAAATTATACAAAAGAACTTCTAGTTAAAGAATTTTAGTAAGGAAAGGACAGGTAATCTTTGTCACTCATAGCATTTGTGCAATCTGTAAATCAAACTTCTAACTCAATTTTGCATGTTGTGTATTTGTGCTATAATATAATCCAATATTCTCAATAGTTTTTTTCATGCTGAAATACAATTACAAACACTTAAAATACTCATTATTCCACGTATTTTTAAAAGCTTTGTAGGCTTCCATGATGGAAATTGTCTGTCTGGAGCTAGGAAGCACAGCTGTGAAAGAGAATAGTTTTGGCTAACCAAACCTATTAGAAAGGACATACAGAACTTATCCTGATTTGCAATAGTTCTCAAAATCTCTATCTCCCATCCCAGGATCATCTTCCTCTCTTCTCAGTTATTCTGGGTTTCACTTTTTGAATTGTTTTTAAATCCTCTTATTCTCTGTTATAATAACCCTATATAAATAATGTACATAAAGAAAAATTAAGATTTTTTTTGACTTTTCTGATGGGCAGCACTAGCAAGATACTTCTAGTTTTAATCATTTTACTGTGCTTAACATGTCCCTTAAATTTTGGAATGACAACTACCTGGTGGTCTAGGTCTGTGTTGCACCTAGCTTCATTTGTAATGATGCAATTATATTTTCATTTAGTTTGGAGTTTCATCATCTTGAATTCAAAGAACTGCATAGAAAGAAGTATCATTATTCCCAACTATAACTGGAACTAAATCTAAAATATAAAATAATATTTGTTATTATTTATCTTTTTCTAAATAATCTGAAATACTAAGTTGTTCTTCCATCCTGCACCATAGCCTTCACTTGAGGGAAATAAGAAATGAAATGACACATCAACACATCAACAATGTAAAAAATTAAGATATAATTAAAAAGTCAGGGTGTGTAAGGTCTCAGAAGTAGAGGGCTTTTGTACCTTCACTTTGTGCTTCATAAGCAGAGCACACAAACTTTTACTCCAAAGTTGTATTCACCTTTATAACTTTTTCATAAGATTTCACAGCTATGAGAAATAGCTTTTGATACTTTCTTTTTCCACATCAATCCTCTGTCTTTGTTTTTCTTCAAATGCTGATTTCTTTATGCTTCTGGTGCCCTGAGAAGTGTAGAAAAGCAAGATGCAAAAAAGAAAACCTTGGAAGTATTTTAACAAAGCAGCTTTGGTGTCTCACGTCCTGCCCAAATGTATGAGAATATATACAATGAAAGTACAGTCTTTGCATTATTAATAATGTTATTAACTAAATAGCATAATGCTTTATAATTTTATAACCTTCTTACAGAATTAATTCTGAATTCTATAAAAATTAAATCATTATAAATCTGTACCAATTCAATGAACTTATATATGCTTTTTTTTTTTTCTTATTTACACCAGTGTAATTGCTCATGTAATTTATCAGGAAATTTACCTTTCAACTTTCTGTTGGTCTTCAAGTGAAAATCATCTAAGGTCTGTCATAACTGCAGAACAGTGTGTGTTTATGTCCATCCATCTCTAGATAGTATTTTTTAAAAGCCAATACATACAAATACTTGCACTTCAAATGTCAATTAACCCATTGTTGTCAAATAACAGTGCAGAGTCCTACAACTGTATAAAGAATTTACATTTGGAGGACAGGATGGCCTGTGCATGTCTGATGAGGACTGGTTATTTCTGTTCTATTTGTTACATTTGAAGTGTGATGTATAGAGTAATTTCTAAAATGTGAAATGTTTTGGAAGAGAGACAAACTGCACTTACACGCAATAGGATTAGATTTACTTTGTGTAATTTCTAGCAAGTGCATTGTTACAAGATGCATGCTGGAGATTGCTCATGACCTACACACACCCTGAAAATTAGTACAAGGCAAATTAGCAGCAAGTCACAGAATTTGCCAAGGGCAGTCTTTTTGAAGTGTTTAGAGAATTAATAAAGATGTTCAGTGTAGATGCTGCATGTATAACATGTAAAGTCAGTCAGCATTGTTCAGTGAAAATACATCTGTTTCAGATATGTACTCATTTCATGTCTGTAACAGCCTTAAAAATTGCTGCATTTATAAATTAAATAAAGGTCACTTGCTATTTAAATCCATTTCTTTATTTGATTTTTACTTCAGTGTCCTGAAGGTTTAAGAAGAACCAATGTTTTTGCCCTTGGGCATTTCCCTTGCCTGCTTAGGAGTTCCTACAGGCAATGCCGACTTGGTGCAAATGTGAAAGCAGCGTTTGTATAAATACCACAGATGCTTTTGTTTCTGAGGAACAAGAAGCAATTCTATGGCCAATTTTCACAATGCTGATTTTTAAAACAGATCAAACATGGAAACAGCAGGGGAAAAAAAATCAAAGATGTCTTTCCTATTTAATATAGGCTCTTAGATGGAGTAACCATCCAGAATTAGATTTCAGAAGCATGATCCCATTTTCTTTGCAGAATGAAACATTATAGACTTATGATACCAGGGGAAAAAGCTGACTCTCCTAGTGCATGGTCTGTTATATAAAGTACTCAACTGATTAATCTATGGGAGTTGGTAATCATTTGACTCTGGATATTTTGTTAAAATGTTTTTTTCAGTGATTCATGAAGCCCTTATCAGAATTCAAAAAGCACTTCACAAATCAACTAGGAGCTTAAAAAAAAAAAAAAAAAATTAGCAGTAATGAGCTCATTTCCATAGAAATAGGACTATGCTCACTGGTGGGTCAAACTGATTCTGCACTTCCACAGTATTTTCCTCAATTCTTCTCTGTTTATTTCATGCATCATTATCTTCCAAGTTCTGTATATCTAAACCATGCCATTTGGGTTTTTGTTCTCTAACCAGCAACTGGCACTTCAAGGTGTTTCAAAATGGTGGTAAAAAATTGTCATCTATATTTAATTCAAGAAAGTTTAAAATTCATTGTCATCTTGAAACCCATTATTCATGACAGTTTTCTCGATAGAGTAAAAATCACAGTTTGAAGTAGTATTGAGAAAAAATCTATAATGCACGAGACTCTCCATTCCTGCTGGATTAGTAATGTATTTTAATGATATTGCATTTGTATTCTTTCTATTTTCTTTCGTGAGACATCAAAGAAGCAGCAAAATGTATCTTCCATATTCCAGACATACCACAATACTTTAGTGTTTTCCATTCCTTCAGATTCATTGCTAACTGAGATGAAAGCTAAGGTATTCTGAGCAAAACCTAAGCCATCTGAAAAGAAATATTATCCCTTTGAGGTTCTCAATTTGTTAGAAAGAGGAAATTACTTACATTTTATACCACAGCAGAAGAGTTGTTTTGGTAGGTTCCAGAGGAGTAATGTTATAGTCATGTTCAACAGGCCAGTATAGAAGGTCACATACTGATGCTGGAGATAATTCAAATTGTTTCATGGGTTCTCATTCAGGAGATGAAGGAGGAACAAGAAAAAACATTTTATGGCTTGAAATCACATACTTTCTATTGAAGGCTAAGCACATTGTTAATGAAATGATCTTTGTGATTCCTGGAAAACTAAGGAGTTTGAATAGGAGGATAATAATTAGCAGGAGCAGCATAATAAAAATACTATCCCTCATATAAATGAAGTAAAATCTCTTCAGGAAGTATGCCACTGGGAAGGTATGCCTTTTCCTAAATCGCATTGGGTGAGTGCACAACCTAACCTGAGGATGAAATACCAGTTCTGCATACATGGGAGCTGTGTATCTCCCAGGATGAATACTGCTGGGTTACACTGGGTGATGAAGGGTACAAGTGAACTATATCTCAGCTGAAACTTGCATTCATCTCAGTTCTGGAACAGGTAGAAATTGTATACCAAAAAAATGGCTTCAAAGAGGAAGATAAAAATTTGTTCTGGAAATATGCTTTCTAACAAAGATGGTGGAAGTGTGACCAGAAATTCTCATAGAGCAGAGACATGCCATGGAGTAGGAATAGGAGGACAAAGCATATGAGGTTCATCTCCTTTACAGGAGGCATAGTATTTTCAAAGTGAATACTGCAAGTGGCATAATGTAAGGTAATCATTGCTTCCTTTCAGGAAAAAGAAAGGGTCTCATAGTATTTCTTTCTTCTAATTTTTATCATATGTACATCAAATGAAAATGTGGACTTTTTCTATGACAGCAATAGTACTGGGACCAATAACATGTATATTTTAACACTAGGCAAAAGTGCAAATGGCTTTAAAAAGCAATTAGACAAAAGCATAGAGCATAATGTCATTAATGATTATTAGACAAAATGGACAGGGTAAAGCAATAGGTTTAATTTTTTCTAACCAGTCATTGCTCGAAGCTGCCTTCTTGGGAAAGTATGTCAGAATAGGATGATACTGTATGAGCCCCATTTCTTGCACTGTTTCTCAACATATCTCTCGTGAAATACTGCTGGAGAAATAAGGTTAGATAAATGGTGCTGGGCTCTGCTATAGCAGCAAACCCCCTTCCTTACTGTATTGTGAAAAGTGGCAGAATCATGGTTCCAAGGTCCCAGAGAAATGTAATATATTTTGAATATTTGATGTATATTAAAGGGCATAATAAAGCTAGCTGCTACCTTACATTTCAACATTTACATAAGGAAAGCAGGTAAACCTTGCTGGAAAAGAATAAGAAATCTTGCAGTATAAATTAGCACACTCTCGTCTATTATTTCTGTAAGAGACAACTCTGTGCTCTTTCTCATGATAAGTGGTACCTTGTTTTGTGAGTAATGGTATTGAAAGCCATGGTGCTGTGTGTGTAATGGATTGAAAAAGAACACATGCAACAGAGATAGTAAAAGTACAAAGTATAGAGTTTTGATGATTTCTTTATTTCCTGCTCTCTTTAAGGCATCAAGTAGAGATGATAATAAAGAACACAAACATCTTTTTGAGAAGGAGAGTTTTGCTTTGTCTTTTAGAAAGTACAATTGAGAGTGTCCAGGATGTAAACTAATGGGACAACACCAACAAAATCTAAGCTGAATGATCAGTTTCATTCTTGCTTCTATTTTGCTCCTTGAGGAAAAATCTGTTGGAATGACAGTTCTCATACAGGGTTGCTGTAATTCCTTCAGGCTCCTCCCTACTACAAATCATCCTGGGTTTTATACAAGAAATTGGGAACTCTCCTATTAAACTTCAGAATGAATAGTTTTCTAGTTAATTGTCAGTTGATTTTTCCAGTACTGATCTGAAATGCCTTCCTTCTGTGGGAGGAATTATTGAGAATGCCTTACTGAGCACAGATGAAGGAAAGTTTCCTTAGCAACAGGAATAACATGGAATGCTCAAAAGCTCTCTGGTGACTCTCCTTGTTTCTGTGCAACAAAAAAAAGGTGCTTTTTTCCTACATTTTTTTTTGTACAGTATAAAGACTCAGACACACAACCTGATATTTTGTACCTACTTTCAATTTTTCAAGTAAATTAACATAAAAAACTAGTAATGCTTCAGGCATCATTCAAGTAATTCTCTTAGCATGCCCAATTCCTTCATTAATTAATTTACAAAAGCCTATTAGCATATAGCAAAAAAACCCCCATGATTTAGCCTGACTTGTATCCAAGGAAACGTGTATACTTAATAACTGAGATAATACTTTGCACCTCTGTAACACTTCTCTAGTCATGCTTTACCAACCTGGAGGACTTTAAGGCCAAATTTTAAGTGCATTTAGACATCTAGAGATGCAGATAGGTGCCTGGAGAGTTTTCAGAAAGTGATGTCAATAATCCCTCAGGTCCTCTTGTGAGAGACATCAAAATACTGTTTTGAGCAGTGCAGATGAAGATTAAGAGAAAGCACAACAAAGCTTTGAAAGAGTTAAGAGAGAATCCAACCTTATGATTCCTACCACTGTGCTTTAATGACTAACTAATGTTCCCCACAAGGCAAGACTGGGTAATTAATGCAGATTAAGTTAAAAAACCTAACATTTTGTTTGAACCCTACACCTGAGTAGTAAGACATCATCTGGCTGTTGTCCTGCAGAGGTAGTTCACCTTGAAACTGCACTTTGTCTCAGTCGCCTCCATTACCCACCATGACTACTTCATCACCCAGCTCTCCACTATCATGGCAAGGGACAAACGCTGAACTACAAGAAGCCTTGTGGGGCAATAAATCTATTTGCTGACAATAAGTAGCAGCCACAACATCTCAGCTCCTTTCATAACTGACTCCAGATCCACCTTTACAGTATTTGGAGGCTTTGATTTCACTTTTCTTGTAGGAGATGACTGCCCTCTATAAATAACAGTCTTAGCCTTTGATTTGCTAAGACTAAGCATGCCAAAGGTTTTATTTTCTACCATAGCTCCTCCATCAATCCGGTATTCCCTGTCTCATCTTATTTTGTTTTGAATTAATCTTCCCAGAATGTGGGATTAAAGTGCATTAGAACTACAGTAACAATAAATAAATAAATAAATAAAATGGGGTTAGGTCCTTGAAAAAGTAACTTTTGTCTCTTTCTCAAATGAGAGTTAGCCAGAAATATCTACATATCTAGTACCAGAACTATTGGAAAGAAAGTCTTGGTAATAGGTTCAGTGAAATAAATGGTTTTCTTTATTCTATCCTTTGCAGAGGTGTTTTAGTCTCAAAATATTTTTCTCTACATTTTTTACTTATTTCCTGCTTTTTGCTAGCATAGGTGACGTAATATGTTTAAAGAAGGAAGTAGATGATGAAGACAAAACAACAGAATGTTAAATAATACTTGCAAAGCAGTATTGCTAGCTGAGGGTGTGAATTCAGATATGCTGTTCTGATGGTACTAAAACTTCATTGATTCTTTCAACTGGGAAATGACAGTTAAGAATTTCCTGCCAAATCTCAAAATATCTATTAGATAAAACATCTACAACTGGAATATAACTGGAAATCAGTGAGCATATTGGTTGAGAAATATAAACAAAGAAAAATGAAGAAATAGTTTTTGGTGTGAAATTTTTCTATTAGATATTTTTATGCCAGTTTATATTACCAAAGGACAATGTTTAAAAGCACTTAAAGCTTTTGACTATATCTTATTACATTTTCTTGTCGGGTATACATTTATTTGTACTTTTCACTGTTCAATAATCAAATGGCATAACAGGAATATCACTATGGTCAGAAGAGAAATTACAAGAAATTGTAATGCAAATTTAATTGCCATGAATGACTTTCAAACGTATTATTAACAATACAATGCATTTGATATTTTTACATGTTTGCGGGGTGCAACACTGAAATTTATTTGCTAGTAACTGACAAACTAAATTATTACTCGAACAGAAAAAGCTATTCTATCTCATTGTCAGGTGATGAGCATTGAGAAAGCTGAGGGGAGACCTTCTCATTCTCTACAAATACCTGAAAGGACGCTGTAGAGGTAGGTGCTGGTCTCTTCCCACAAGTAACTAGTGACAGAACAAGATGGAATAGCCTCAAGCTGCACCAGGGAGGTTTAAACTGGAGATTAGGAAAAAAAATTTCACTGAAAGAGTTGTCAGGCATTGGAACAGGCTGCCCAGGGAGGTGGTTGAGTCATCATCCTTGGACATGTTTAAAAGCTGTATAGTTGTGGTGCTTGGGGATATGCCTTAGTGGTGGACTTGGTAGAGTAGGTTTAATGTTTGGACTCAATGATCTTAAAGCTTTTTCCAACTTTGATGATTCTGTGATTCTATATATAAACCACTGCAGTGGACCATTAGAGTGTTTTATATCGAATTTCTCATGACAAGATGACATTTTCCACCTCTTAAAAAAAGCAAACAAAGCAAAATGGAGGATTGCACACCTATGAAACCTCATATAAAGAATACAAGAATGACAACATCGTGGTTAGGATTCCATTTTATGGGCCTGGGTATTTTGTTTAGACATCATGTGTATTTGGCAGCATCGTGTATCTACTGCCTGCTGGTGTTTCTGGTGTTCTGGCCATTTAAAGGAATAGACAGACATCCTGAAACAGTGGTTCTGAAGCCTAAGAAATAAGGCCTGGCAATTTAATGGAGCTCCATTGACCCAGGAAGTGAAAACATTGAGAAGAACTTGGCCCACTGGTAGTTTCTGGATTTTCAACAAGTGACTCTTCCTGGAATACTGCTTTTCAGACATCCTCAGCAAGTGCTGTCTGTGCGCATGCAGTGTTGCGTGATGCAGGGATAGCAATGCACCTCCATGTGTTAAGGAACTGAGCCATGTGAATTGGATCTGTCACACAGTGTATCCTAGGGTGCTATTCATGGGCCATGGTAAACTCTGCATTTACTCAAACATTTCTTTCCAAATTTCTCAAGTGGAAAAATGGGAGCACTATGCAACCCAAAATCTCCTTAGGAGATCTCCTGAGAAAATGCACCCCTGAGGGAAAGCTGAAATTGCAGGAACAGTGTGAGAGCTTTGGAAATAAAATACAACACACTGGTAATGAAACAGTTCTGTGGAAAATTTCTGGGTGAAATTCCTTGGACAGAAATTTCCTTTTGATGTAAGTCAAAAGTTAATCACACTCATAAGCTGACCTGGCTCCGTAGCTCATCTGTAGGTACCAATGATTCCACAGCATATGCAGTACTTTGCTTAGGCTCAGCAGATTTTCCACCTCTTTTAATCTCTTCATTTCATGTACCACAACACTATCACTAACTTATGAAAGTCACCACTAGTTTATGATTACCTAATGGCCAAGTTTGTTTGCTTCAGATGCACTGAGCCCCTGTTAGCTATAGGAACTGCTTGTGTCACAGCTTTTCTGAGCAAGGTGCCATTGGAATTACACTGATGTCCTTACTGCAACACTACAGCAACAGGGATGTTTTCTCTATAAATGCAGGCTTTGGGACAAAGAGGGATTCTTTACTGGCTACCAGCAGTGTGCTATCTATTATATGGACGTACGCTGTTTTGAATGTGCTTCCTGTAGGTTACCAAATGCATACACACCTGCTTATTATTATTATTAGACTAGTGTGCTGAAGAGTGGAAGATGTGTTAGCTGGAGCATGTGTCTCTGACTAGACATTCAAAATTATTTTACTGAAATACTACAAGTAGAGGGTAGATGAAGGTATTTATGTATTTGTATAAAATATGGCCGATAATTTAGCCAAAACAAACTTCAACCTATCGCAAATTTTGCAGTTTCCCAAATACTTCAGTGTTGTTTGCATTTGTAATAAAAGCAGAGGGACAGATGTGTGATTTGCATGCTCCTGTGGATAGTATCTGCAAGGTTTCTTGTGTAACCCTAGCTCTGAGCTCCTCTTAAGGAGACCTTTTTTCTCATTATGACTTATTACAGCTGGGACATCAGGCAGCAAAACCTGAGGCGGGGTGCAGGGTCTGTGGGCATGTCAGGGACCACCAATAAGGGTGCTAGGCCAGCACACAGCCCCAGCTGGACTTTGTTTTGAGCCACATCTACTCACACCTGTTGCTTTTTATATTAAGTACCTTGTTTTGTTCAGCCTGGAATCCCTTTTTTGCATTTGTTGCTCAGTGGTGACAAAGCTGGGCCCTGACCCCACCCAACCCTCCTGGTTGCAGGTTGAGATGACATGTGCTGTCTAGCAGCTGTGCAAGATTAGGTCTCTCCTGAAGGCCAGAAGCCTAATTCTTTCCACTTGTGGCCATCCTTAGATGAAGGCATTTGCAGGGGCCCCTACTCTTTCTGCTGGGAGAAGTGGAGCTTCATTGTCTCAGGTGCTTCCCCAGACCGTGCCTGCAGCACTGAGGTGACTCTCAGCCTGCGCTCTGGCAACTGCTGTGTCTCCAAAGGTGGTAAAACCAGTTTCTGTTCTTTCCTGAAGTTAATTTGGAAACTATGGCAACACCTAATTGGCTCCGGTGTTAGTGTAGGGGACTCCCAGGGACAGCCACATCAGGAGGATGATGCCGGTGAAGCCACGGTTCCTCGAGGACACCTGAGGGCATGGAGCAGGCCAGGATTTTTCTCTAGTTTATAACATGTACCGCAGTTCCTCATGTATGTGCTGTGCCAGTCAATCAGAGCAGAACCACACCTGGAGTTTTTTTGTGCCTCCACTGCTTGATAGCAGTGTGTGTGTATGGGATGGAAGGACAGACCCTGTCATGCTGCTGTCACTCACAGTGCTTTCTCCATGATGCCCTCTTCTGTCTTCATGTTACCACGTGGTAAGTGTTATTTGTTAATTATACTGACAGCAGTAGTGATGTTTTTTTCAGGTTGGAATGTGACATTTATCTTGGTTTATTGTGCATAGAAACTGATTCCCATATGCTGTGCTCTCAAATTTTGTTTAGTGCTTTTAGATCCCCTAGCTAGTCCAGGCAATTCAGCTATAAGAAATATATACTCCATTTAGTGTATTTCCAATAATATTTAACTTAAATTTGCATAACATAAAGCTCACTAAAGGGAGGAAAACAAGTGTTGAATATAAAGCTCCTGTATTTGTCTCCCCCTGAGGAAAATGAAGGGGTTGTTCTCAGTGCTCTGGTGCTTGCCTGAGTTAGCAGGGAGCCTGAAACAGGCGCAAAATTGAAGTATTTAAGTTGTTGTTAAAGAGTTAAACTAATCTTTCTTTTGAACAGTCTCAGTGTATATGGGTTATTCTCTAGGTGTAGCTCTGATGATGTACTTTGTTGGTAGAGTCTGCAGGATTATTTTCCTTCCTACAGATCTGTCACTATGTATTTTCAGTGTAAGGTTCCACTAGGAGGTATGGCAGGACAGATGCTGCATTTCTTTCTAACTAAACCAAGAAGCATTTGTGGGTTCTTCAGTCCTTTGCTTGGATAGTATGCATTACACTCCTACTGTGGATTTTGGTTTTTTGAGGGGATCAGACTTGCTCTATGAGCAGTCTCTGTCTGGTCCCTTGATCTTGAACTTTGACTTGTTAGTAGAAGAGTTGAGTCCGTGCAGTCAGACTCGAAGTCTCAAAGGTGGAAAAGGGGAAGCATTAGGACTACTTCTGCCTTTTGTAGGAAAATCAAGCTATAGAACATCTTGCTGTTTTTCATCACTAGTTTAAAATGCACTGCTTTTAGAGTCTCCCCTTCTAGACCCAAACTATCTGCAGGTGTAAACTCTTACTTCAGTGCCGCCTTACTAGTCAACTTCTAGTGTTTACCATTATTTCAAAGCATTTACCTTCTGAAAAGCAAGAACACTATCCTGCTAGGTCCTCTGGCATCTTAAAGATTTTAGTCCTTTCTCGTTTTAACCCTTCTTTTCTCTAGTGGGTACAGTGGTGTTTTTATCTTGAGTTGAAAGAGTTGTGCTGAGTGGAGTTCAGTAAGCCTCTTTTTTTTTTTTTTTTCTTCAGAGCTTACAAAACTGCTTTTCAATATTATTAATACTGTTTAACAGATCTCTCAAAGATTCAACTTATATAAGCTATTTTAAAACATTTATGCTATTAAGTGATTATAGGATTGTTTTTAAAGTGAAAACTGCATGACTTTCTGGTGATTCAGGTTCCCAAAGTGCATGAGCACTTCCCTTTGATCTATTATTATTTCTTAAAAAGATTTAAAGCAGATAGACCAGTAATTTACAGAACAACGTGAACTGAGCTGTTGTGTATTTTGATGCTTCTGTTGCATAATTGCATTTTCCATGTGGAAGTGAGAGCTGTCATTTTGATATCACAACTAATAGCATCTTGGGAGCTCACTCCAACTAAATACTGCCCCAGTTTGTTCATCTCTGTGCATCCAATACGTATTAGTCAGCCTCACACAGCAGCATTCAAGGTTAAGAGTCCGCATAGCCAAGGATAGATGGCCTACTTAACTTTTTTTTTTTAAGTAAATGCTTTTGGTGAGTGACATTAGATTCAGTGATTCTGGGTCTTCTGGAGGGGGGGAAAAAAAAAACCAGAAAAGAGGAGGAATTTAATTAGTAAAAATAGGAGGTAGTTTATACAATGTTAAAAACCAAAAATGATGTACAGAAAGCTATGACTGGGAAATAGTTTCTTCTAGGTCACATTAGGATGTAAATGTGATTTAGATTACATCAAAGAAAGTGGCCAATAATTATAAAATTCTATTCCTTAAAAATGGAATTTAGAATTTTCACTATTTCTCTATCAGGCCTTTATGTTATCTCTGTAATAAAAGGTGAAAAGGTGACTTAAACTATTTAAAAAGGAGGTTATTGCAAATTGAAGATAGAGCTATAATTGGGTCTCCTGCTGTTGCAAGTGAAGAAAAAACAATTAGTGGAACACTCTAAGAAAAAAGGCTGATCTCAAAAAGTTGTTGGAAAATAGAAAGTTCTTTCAGTTGACATGCTGACACAGATAATGATAAGACTCTTCAGACTAGACAACTGGCCTAGTATGGCTGATTTCCCTGGTACAATGAGCTTTTGTTTGCATAAGTATTTGCTGTACACCGATGTTATTCTGAGTGGGTTTTATTTTAAAAATTAGTAATACTGTAATTTTGCTTTTTGGCCTACTTCCCCCCCCCCCTTTTTTTTTTTTTTTTTTTTTTTTTTTCCTCCCCCCTTTTTTTTTTTTTTTAATTTTATTTCAGTCAGGTATAGAGTTATTGTATGCAAAAATTGTTGAATACCTACATACAACTAAGGTAACTGCTAGCGTATTCCTAGGCAGTTGACAACTATACTCTCGTGTGTGTCCAGGCTGATGAGCATGGGAATTGTTACTAGACTATCTCTAGAGATTATTTGTATGCTCTGAAATTCTGTCTTTTCCTTAGACTATAAAGATGGACCGGATTTAAGTGCCACTCAGGCTCTATTGACCAGAAAAATAGGCATGTGATCATAACCATTATAGGTGTCATCAAGCTAACTTCAGTTATTCGCTTTGGATAGTGCTTGAAATGTAGTTCATGTAGCACCAAGTTCACTGTGATCTCCTGGTAGGTGGTGTTTAGTTAGCCAACAGGTGCTAAATCTGCTACCCCAGCTGTCATTCTGTCAGCATGTGAGATGACATATGTTTAGCTGAGATGCAGTTGTCCGTTGTGTTGTAGAATAGAGAAGAGTATCACAGTTCTGAGAAAAAGCACTTTCCTTACTGGATTTAGACTTAATAATTGGTTTTATATTACTGAGGTTTTGCTAAGCTTTTTTTTAGACCTGCCTTATCAGTATTTTATGGAAAATGTTCTTTGAGTCTCATATGAGTGACAAAGGTCAGGTACAGTGGCAGTCTTAAAATCCACGGTTTTATTTGACCTTTATATGCTTAACAAGTGTATAATTGGCCCTGAGCCAATGGGAAGCATGATGTGCTATGTCTTTGATGCTGAGGTTTCTCAAATTCTCTGTTCCTGCTTCAAAATCACTTTTGTGAAATGCTCCAGCTGTGAGACATGTAATTCTTGGGGCTGACATACCCTTTCATCGTTGTTGTTTCATTGGTGGGGTGGAATCCTGCTTTTCCAGCTTATATTCTGATTTAGAGTCAAATCACTTCTGAAATAAGACCTTCTCTGTAGAATGGAACTAGTTTAAACTTCAATATGGAATTAGCACTTGTAAGAGTTCTAAGTGTCAGGGCCATTTGGCAAGCCTGTAAGGCATTTCTGTCTTGTGTTGAGACTAGGAAATTGCCAGGATTTGACAGACAATGAGAGCTACACACATCATCATGCATGAAAGGATGAGGTCATTTTCCCCTTGGATCAGGAAGCAATATCCTTATGAACCCTGAGTATCCTGCTTTGGAAAGAGCCTACATCCTGGGTAGGTGGGGAATTAAGAAGGCTGAAGCTCTGGCATTCTCTGGTGGGAGACTAGAATGGCCTTTCTCTGAACCGGTTTGTCGTAACCAAGTTTTGTGTGACTTGTAGGTGACAGATAAGCCCAGAATTTATAGAGCATGCATGTGTAATGAAGGGATAAAGAAATCTTTATGTTTCTCAATGCAAGCTTACATTGTAGTTGCAGTTTTAATCTGATGTGTTGGGGTAGATGCAGTGTGTCAGGATATTACAAATATTTAAGTGTTGTTTTAATTTCTGCATGTGTCAAATATTTTATCATCTGAGTGAGTGCTAATCCCCAACTCTTAGCTGAGTTCTCTGGCTTAGAGCTAATTAATCATTGTTTGGAAAACTTGAAAAGTCTCAGAAAGATGTAAGTTTGACTTGGCTATTTTAGACTGTATTTTGTCACTAAAACATCCTTAAAGTGGTTAATTTTGATAATTTTGCAGTATTACCTACTTGCTGAATGTTACTTACTCTTTTCTCTCTGAGCAGTTTCTAGTAACTTGTTTCATGTATTTTGCAGGCTGTCTTCATCAGGTTCAGTCAGTTGGAAAAAAAAACGTTTGATTGTAGGTCAGTACCATAGTTTATTGACGTAACTCCTTTTAAACCATTACTTAATTTTATTTGTATATACATGAAAATATATATTTCAAAAATGAGGTAGTCAATGACCATCATATCATTTGAATAATGAACTGAAAAGATGTGCTGGGAAGGTCTTGAAATGTGGTGATTCTTCTAAATGTGTTTTTTTGTGGTTGAACTGGGTATCACCCCTTGTCGTGTTGTGTCCTTTCCTCCCCCTTCACTGTTTTGTCCTTATTTTTGCTTCCAGAAAAAGGCAAAAGTAAAATTCTAGGATTTGTTTGTGAAGACTTTTCAAAGAGGAAATGGTATCATTATGATGATACAATAAATGAGGCATTTTATTCACTTAATGGCTTGTGTTTATAATAACCTATACAAATCTCTCATGAAAGAGCACAGAGCTTAGGATGCTCTGCTGAAGGGCAACAAATTTGAACAACAAATCTGGGATTTGTTCAATGTTTTTTTATGTCCCATGAATGTAGCATCTGGTTGATTTAGAGGTTGCAATTGTGAGCCTTGCTTTAATGAAATTTATGAAATGACTTGAAGTGCAACTGTCTCATACAGCAATTTTTAATAGCAAGCTTAAATTACTATTATATTCTAAATTGAAATTTTTCTTAGTATTAGCTTAGTCTCACAATGCAATGTAATTTGTTTCTGGTTTTTTGAATCCAAGGTATTTATAAAGATAATTTTAAAAGATGCATTCCTACTTGATTACTTAAACATCAGGATTAAACAAACATTAAACAGAACAGAATTAAAAGTAAAGATGGTAGAAAGGCTGCATAGTAATATATTCCAGATAATTAGTCTGATCTTCAACTACAGAAAACTAGGCGTAAAGAATCCTGTAATAAATTGCATCCGAAATATCATTAGGCCTTGTAATAAAAGGATCTTGTGGGTTTTTTCTCACAACTGAAAATAAGGAAAAAATGAGTGTACCATGTGACTGTATTTTACAAGAACTCTTGAATTTGCTTGTATAAATCTGTGTGAGGTTCCCTGTTAGTCTGATTCCTGAACACAGAAATTAAGTCCTTCCTCTTTGTCCAGTATGAGCTTTCTCTGCCCTTAGGCTTCTGCTGCAGAAGTGAAGAAGACTAGGGGTGAGAGGCTAGGAATTTATAGGAAACACAGGGCATTATATCCTCTTCTTTCTATTGCAGTGATCCTCACTAGTACACTTACAGTTGTACTTAAACACAGTAAATGCAGGTTGTCATAGCTGTTACCAACTTTACCTCCTAGATTGGAGAACATCAGCTTTTATGTTGTTTTAGAACTGTATTTATGAAGATGAGCTGTCATTAATAGGAAATTCTTAACATCTGTATGATTTATATTGTGTGTCTGTGACATATTAGAGATGGAAAATTATTCCAACTATTGGGAAGAGTGGTTGGATTACTGATATTTAAGGCAAGATTAGAGGTGTGTAATATGTGGAAGTGAGGAGAGAGAGTTAAACTTTCTGGTCTGCTCTTTACAAGACATTTTGTTGCCAAACCTATTTTCAGCTTCTGACTGAACTTGTCATCACAATACTAGGAATTTCCCAAGTACTGTAGTTAGAGTTTAGGAAAGTGTTTCTCCAAAAGATGTGGGCTTTGTTGTTTTTGTTGTTGTTGTTGTGTTTGGGTTTCTGTTGTTGTTGTTGTTGTGTTTGGGGTTTTTTTGTTTCATTTAGTGTCTCCCCCCCCCATATCTGTGCAGAAAGTTCTTCAGTGTTTTGGCTTCAATGGCTTTTTCAAAATAAAATCCTAGACATTGTCTCCATCATTTTGGAATGATTTCAAAAGTTGAGCAAGAGGTTTGTGCCATGTGCATGGATGCATGGACAAAGATGGGAAGGGTTTGGAGTGAAAGACAGAAGGGGAATGGCAATCCTGGTCACTCAGTGTTACTGACTTCATTAGTGGAGGGGAGAAAAGGTACAACTCAATGTTTTGAGATGAGCGAATATTTCAAACTTTGACAAGTAAATGTGAAACTGACTTTGTTCGAGAAGACAGCTTTTTTCCATTTTTGAGCAGCTGCAGTCTATTTGCTCACCAATATTCTTTCTTTTCTTTCTCCCTAAGCCCCTCATTCAAGAAGGTATTTTAAGACTTTTAAGCCTTTAGTATGTATAGTTGCCAGAAAATGATTTGAAGTGTTTGCAATAAAAACACAGTTAAGTGCCATTCAAATATCATGAGTTTGTTCAAACATATATATCATCACAGCTATAAGGAGACTTTCTACTTTATAGAGGGTTTTAGAATTTTAAGGCTCATTCCTATTGAAAACTAAAATGTGAAGGTTACAGAACCTTTTTTTACTGTTTAAAAGTTGCCAAAACATTTGGTTTCACTTTATGTAATTCAAATGGGAAAATAATAATAGAAAAAAAGAGTAAAGCTATGATGTAACAGCTTTCTGCAACTATTTTTCTTCTTTCGGGTTTCTTTCCAGTGCATTTGTGGTGATATTAGTGCAAATTTATAACCTATCTGATAGATAGGTTATTAAATCTTATTTCCTAATGGAAGGCTGTTGAATACTATTCTAATGCTTTTACTCTAAACAGCACATAATATGCTTTAGTTGTATGTATGCATTACATTAATTGACCCCAGAGCATGTTGACAGTATTTGAAGGGAGTTCCAGATTTGACTTGTGATTTTTATTTGTTAATTCAAACATGCTAGTGGGAGGATCAGCAGGGTAAAATCCGTTCTATATTGACAAAATATTTTGAACATGTTATGGATCTACATACAGCCATATGCATATAATATATGAAAATATCAATATATATTTTCTGTACTTTAAATTATATTCTTATATAAGTTTTGAAATATAGTACACTTACCTGGTTTTATATAGGATTTGTGACAATGTAATTTTAGAGCAGGACATATTTACATAGTTATCTCTTTCTTAAGTTTTAAAGATTCTTCTGGTGCTCTTTTGCACTCAGCTTAAGAGGCTTAAAATTTTTTTTCAAATAACAGTAAATGAAGTTATAAGATCGCATGCTTAGACCACAACATTGGTAGTTAGTAGAGGATGAGGCCAGGATTAATTTTATTATATTCTCTTAAGTTGGTGATTTTAACCATTGAATGACTTGTATATGATTGCTGTAACAAGAGTATTTGTGGATAAATGTATCACTTTGCTGTGTTCCTGCCTTATCTATGTTCTACATAGATCTTGAAGATCTTCATAATTTATTGCATATGTAGTTTATTAAATACTTTATCTTTTTTGGCAAATCCCCATTTTCAGCATAGAACTAAACATAGTTTTCCAGGGCAGTCTGCTGGAATTTGAACTTGGAGGAGAGATGCAATTTCTTACAGTGATGAATAGTTGCTGCCTTTGAACGATGGACACAGGGTGTCAGATCCAAATTCATATTTTTGTTGAATCAGATTAATAGTGCAACTATTATGATGCTCAGTCTTATATGAAATTCAATCCATTTATGGTCTTTTCAATTTTCGTTGTATTATTGAAAGTCATCTTTAGTGAGCATGACTAACGAGGCCACTACATGGATAAGGTAATTCATATTCTTCAGAGTTAAGCTCAGCTCTCTGCAGTCTTAGAGACGGAGTCTCTTGATAATCAGTCCACTGTCTTGAGTTGTTGGGTTTTTTGGTTTTGATTTTTTTTTTTCTATATCTGATGAATTTTTATCAAAAGGAGTGACTTATCAAGAAGACTCATGATTAGGAAACAAAACTGTATGTGTATACCACACGATTTCCCAGAACTGGATAACTTAATTTTCAGCCTCTAGGGAATTTTTTGGTACATTGAAGATACTGTGGTAGATGTTACAGCAGCACCGTGTGTTCAGATGTCTTATTTCTGCACTGCTCCTGAGCTGGTGCCCTAAGGTAGACCAGGAAATGTTCATCCCAAGTGCTGCTAAGTATGAGCAGCCTCTGTCCTTCGGGGTCTACTGCAGAAATGAAGAAGACTAGGGGTGAGAGCCTGGAAAATATGACTTTCATTTAAAAGGTAGGGTAGCATCTAGCCTAAGGACATGCTTATGGGTCTCTGAGAGAGACAGGAACTAAACTCAAGTCTCCAGGGTCCCCATGCAGCACTTTAATTGTGAAATCATTCTTTCCTTGGAAGTGAGTTCTTGCTTGACATGCACAAACAGTAAGTTTTCTTCCCCTCTCCTGTGATACCTTACTTGTTTGCAGCTGAATGGTCTGAGAAACCCGTGTGGCAGCAGAGATCCATATTTTACAACAACAAAAAAAAGTGGACATTGAGAAGCATTCCCTTGTATTTCCAGGCTCTGTACATGATACTTCTCTGGAATCTACTTGCATTCCCTACAGCTCTAAGTTTTTCATCCTTTAGGACTGCAATCTGCTTTTTTTAATTTCTGTTATGCTTTTTACTAATGCACATGGCAGTTCTGGATAAAGGGAGAACAGGGTAAAACAAAACAAACACCAAACTAAAAAGAAAAACCAAACACCATAAGAAGAATGTAATAATTCAGAAATTTATGAAATCTCCAAGGTACAGTGTTGCAAGAAAGCATGTTAAGGTTTTGCTTGGGTCATATAGTTGAAATCTGGCAGCTGTTTTACTGTTATAACTCTAAGATGCTACAGATTCTAATATAGTTTTATTACAATATATTTATTTCAGAGAACACATTTTGTTCAGCTTGTTCTAAAAGTATAGTTTTCTCCTGTATTTCAGTCCAAACTGGGGGGGGGGGGGGGGGGGGTATGTGGGGAAAAGGTGGAATTTTTATTGTGGTTTTTTTTTTTCATAATCTACGTGTAAACTAGACTTGCAGCTGGTTCTCTTGCTGTAGTTCCACTGACTTAAACAGTGTGATGCTGATTTATGCTAGGTGTTAAATTGACCATTTTATATCATCAACTTAGTATTTGTCATCATACATGTTTGTCAACAAAAAAATGTTGCTTCTAAAGTGAGAGAGAATGTATTTGGGAGCTGCTGATTAAAACCCAAATTGGACCAACTGCGATGACAGCATGTGTGTGCTGGATGGTACAAAACATTTGTGATAGCAGGTTTGCAGAAGCTTAATGGTATCGAAGAAACCATAGTGGCTGCAGTAAAGGAAAGTAGTAATATCTTCCCCAGCAGTAAGCAATTGGACTGCTGAGCAAACAGTTCTGCCTAGGAGGTAAGGCCCTGATCTAACAAACACTTGAAAATATAACTGTCCTGTTGTCTTCTGTTGAATTTTGCACATGTTCAGGGCTGATAAAGTTTTAGACTGAGACTTAGTTGAAACAAATTTGTCCAGAGCAAAACACAAATTTCTTTTCCTCGTGTTCATTTGCTTTCTTAATCTGTTTCCACCTTTTTTTCTCCACAAAAATTACATGGTGTGAGTCTTTTATGCTTGCCCTTCCATCTGTGCCTTTTAATCTCAGGAACAGTTTATTTATCTTTTCAGGTGTTGGAATATTGCTTCAAAATGTAGTCAGTTACTCTGAACACAAATTCTCAGTAAGTCATACCAGCTTTTTAACCTTATTTTCTTCTCATTAACCTATAACCTTAAAGTACCTGTAGTGCGCATTTTAATTTTCTTTAAAAAAAATGACTTGCCCTTGTTGCCTGGAGATGATCTGTACAGTCAGAGCTGTCTGTTACCCAAGGGTCCTTGGCTCTTTGGTTCCACTTGTTTGGACTTGTACATTTAGATGTTGTTCCAAGGTGTATTTGTTAACATGCAGCATGAGGGTAGAACTTGTTTTGTTAAGCACAGTTAAAGAGTTATGAGCATCATACTTCATTTTGGATTTTACGTCTGTATCTATTCAGTGTGTACTATCTATTATTATACTATATGTATCTATTAAGGGTGTACTTGTACTAGAGATAATCAGGCTGTAGCCTGAAATCCATGTTCTATTTCAATAGGTAAGAAGAATGCAGGGTGCTTCTGTTGCTGAAAGGCAAGAGGGACTATAGTGCCTTGTTGTTGTGTGCCGTGACTGTTATGGGCTTTAATAGTGTCCTCCAAAGAATATGTACAAATACACTGTGATCCTCAGTGGTGAGATGAAGAGGTAGAGTATTTGTATCACTTATCTCCTGTATCTCCTACCACATTAACACTCGGCAAGCATACTAGGATTGTTCACTGAAGAAGTTACTAACCTTTGCATGCTGGAGGAAGCAGATATTGTATTGCAGTCAGATGAAACCTAAAATTTCATTTAGGTTATATCAGCCTGAAATTTGTTTTATAGCATTTAGGTTACCTTTGTAAACTTAATGCAGTATCACATTGGTAGAAAATTCATGACTGATATGAAAAGTCTGGCTTGTGTCTTCTTTTGGCAGCTGATCTTTTGCTTGTTTTAGTCTTCCTTTCATGGTAGCTGTTGAAGGGTTTTAAACACTCTCCTGGCTTCTTGAATATTTATGCTTCTTATGGGCCTCTTATGAGATGAAGAAACAGAGGTCAGAAGCATCCTGGGAAATGCTATATGGAGTCAGTAAGCTGTGTGTACATGATAGTGTATTTGTTTGTTATGAAGTAATTTATGTATCTCTGAGATGTTTACTTTTGGGGAACTGAAGTTACCTTGCAGAATTATAAACAGAATAGGGAATGTGTGTCGTTATGAAGTTGGGTTAAGTTAATATCAACACCTCAATAATGCTACTCAACTGCAAGATATGGTTTAGTGTGTACAGGATGGCTTAGTGTGGGTCTCTAGATTTTGCACAAAAATACTTAAAATAGGGTATGTTTATAAGAGAAGGATTATTGAAAAGTCTTTTGCTGAAAATAAAATCTTCTTTGTGTCAGGAAGAAGGGGCTTCTATCTCTTTCTATTGTCTAGTTTTTACATAGACCTGAATATTTTTTTAATTTAATTGAAGTTATCAATGCCTTGACTCATCTTAAAGTGGGCTGAAAATAACATTTATTGTTTCTTCGACTAAGAAATAAATGGAGATACATTTGAATGAAGATACAAGGCCTATCACCACTGTGAACAGAACAGCAAAATCTTACTTGTCAAAAAAAGATGTTAAGTGTGAGGAAATTGGCTGGAAATGGTCTGTTTGAGGGAGTGCTGGTGCTTTATACAGCATATATGATGAGTTGTCAGCCTGAAGTCTTGTCCGCTGTGCAAAGGTAAAGGTAGAACAACAGTTTGAGGACTTTTTTTGAGGGGAGAAAACATTTTCCATCTTCAGTGGTGGTGGATTTTAAAAACTGTAAAAGTTCAGGACTTGCCAAAAATGAAAAAAAAAAAAAACCAACAAAAAATCAGGGGGAAAATCCCAACTGTTGTCTAAAAGACATGCATTGCAAAGCTAAAAACCTACCCTTGAAGGAAAACAAAGTTTTCACTGCCCCATTCTGCAGTGATCACACCCCCTGTAAGAAGAGGGGATAAATGGAAGATCTTTGGAGAGCTGGAATTGTTTGGATCTAGGGAATGTCGTGTCATACTTTGAATCTACTACCCAGTCCTTTAGGAAGTTTCTAGTTTTCTTTTAAATGAACTATATAAATATATAAATGAATATATAAACCAGAAACGGGAAAGAAGGCAAATGCACCTATCTCACAACCTGAGTGTGCTTCAAAAATTTGTTTGCATTCACAGAAGTAGTCTGAGTGAAAACTCTTAAAAACTATTCATGTGACATAATTAGTGGTCCTGCCCTGGACTTGAGTAGTTTAGTCTCAAGGGAGCAAATATTTTTTTAAGTGTGTGTATGTGTACACACACACACACATATATATATATATATGGCTATTAAGTCTTTGGTAATAATAGTTTCTTTGTCTTTGCTAGTACACATCATGTATCATTCTATCTCTGCCCTGCTCTAATTGATTTAGAAGTGTTAGGCATTTAGTGAGTGTGAGTTTATCATTTATTGAAATCAATCTCTTTCTGCAAGCTTGCTTTCCTCTCCCTGGCAGTCAGCTAAACTGTGTTCAAACCCTGAATAGCTCCAGGCTGAACTAGCCCAACATTGATTGCATAACATGGTAACAGCCTGAAACATTGCTGTTATAGATTGACCTCATCTGACCCGGAAATGCCAATCCATTAGAGAAAATAGAGCTTGCCTCTGACAACAAATAAATGTAACCCCTGCACTAGGGCAGAGAAGACTAGAAAAGCAATGAAGTGTTTTCCCATGGTAATTGTTTCACAGTCTGGAGCACAAATATTTTGAAGGTCTCCTAATGAACAGTTGTAATTAATATGCACATGTTTTAATAATAACCATATCTCATAAGAATGCCTCTCTGATATTCCTGTACCGCTTGTAAAGTAATAAATGTAGTTATGTACTTTGTTATGCATTAAAATACCAAAACTGTGGAACAACATCTTTTTCACTATGCATTTTACAGAAAACCTGTAGATTTAATGAAACCTGTCTGGTGTTGGGGAAATTGTCCTATTAACTACAATTTATGGTTACACAAGTAACTTTTATGGCTGACAAACAAGGAATCTAAAACAGACAAGTAAAGTTAAACAAACAAAAGCTGTGCTGTGTTGTATGAATGTGATTGTGACCTCTAAGAAAATATCTTGAATTTTCAGAGCTCTCTAAACTCATAACCAGCTCAAGGCCCTGATAAACTAAATCACTTTCTCCTTGTCGTTTGGGTACAGTTATAACAGCATCACACATCACTTGTCAGCAGTATGCATTTTCAGTGTAGGCTTAATAACTCCATGGTCACTGTCTTAGCTCTTCGTTAATTATGGTAAGTGCTTTAAAAATATAGTCTACTTAGAGGAGAAAGGGAAATGCGAGAGAAGTTCTTTTGTAGCATCACTCTGAATTGCTGGTATTATACAGAGCAAGAACTGTATTCCAGGAACACAGTAATGGCTCTAAAGGGTTAACAGCAAGTCACTGTTTTGTCCTCTTTCCCCTCCCCACTCCCCCCTCCTCTTCATTTCTAATGAAGTAGCACAATATTGTATATACTACAGAAATATCCCTGAAGACATTTTCCCGGAGCTGCATTTTCAGTTAATATGCTGCCTTTGTAACTTCTCAGATGTAGGGATACCTTTTTTCACCAGTGTGCTCCCTTTCATGTCTGTCTCTGCTTCATTTTTATCTGATACTGTGAAATACCCTTTGCAGCTACCGTGGGGTAGGTGGTGGTTGCTCCACTTGCATTCTCGATAATTTAGTTCCGCTTTAGTGCTCTTACATTTTTTAGGATAAATCTGCTTTCCCATATAATAGTTAGGTTGTGCAACCTTTTTATTTCTCTCATGTTGATTTATCCGGTAGTGAGTGATTTTTATTAGGTCACAATGCACTTACCCATTTTCTGTATACTAGCTTTAATTTCTGTTTATCAAGTTATTGGATCTATTTTGTACTACTGCAGCAGACATCTGTATTTCTAGGTTGCCCATTTGCCAGCAGAAAAGGGAAATAAAAATGTAGCATACTTGTGAAGTAATGGAATTATTTCCATGTAAGGAAAGCTTATTAAAGCCAGTAACTATATCCTGTTATTCACTTTGAGAAGTGTTATGACAGCAATAAGTACCTGAATCTGTTTTATAAGGAGTATCCTTACTACTTCTTTGTGTTAGATATGCATTATATAGCTTGTCTCTCCTCTCTAGACAGTTGCATGAGAAGCAACCCTGCACACCAGTGATTCTCCATCAGATTAAATTCCTTGGGATTTTTACATAGTATGACTGAGGTTATTACAAAAGTATTAGCTTTTCTAGCTAATGTTTTCTTAATCCAGCTACACATGGATTAAGAAACTTCTAGCTGAAAATAAAGGAACATACATAAAATATAATGTGAGGTATCCTGACATCACTGCCTAATTTCACATGTTCAAGACAATTCCTTTTTTTCTTCTTAATCATTATTTGAATTCCTATATTGCTCTTAGAAATCTACTTCTTGTTTCCCACCCTGGAGTTTCATTTTTTCCCTACAATATAGACAGCTTATTACTCAGGTTATAAAGGAAAAAGTTTCCTCCATTCCTTGATTTCAGTGGTTCTGTCTCTCAATATTAACACTTAAAAATATTTCTTTTGGTATTTTAGTGGCATTTAGAAAATTAAATGTGCAGGTGTGGGTTACTGATACTGCATTTAAAAATTCCAACCTTTTTCTTTAAAAAAACCCCAACAAACAAACAACAAACCTGCTACTATTTGGACAAAAGCAATGAAGAATTCTTCTCATCTATAGTTTGGCTAATGAAGACAACCCAAAGCACAAAGGTACTTTTACAGTGGAAATGACTGCAAGGGTCAATGATGAAGTATTTATGATGTACTGTTGGCAGACACCACTAAGCAGATGCAGATATAATTGTGAGGCTTGAACTGTACCTATAATTCATTACAAGATGGATTTTGGTGTTATATTTTTGGAAATATGAAGTGTTTGTCTGTGTATGGAACCTGTCATCTTAAAGAATCCATCTGATTCAGACCCAGGCCTGAAGGGAAGCCCTGTCTTGGAATAGACTAGGATTTCTTGTGCTCAGTGCAAGTATGTGGGGGCTTGGTGCTGTCTCAACCCAGGAGAGGATATGAGCTAGATACTTTTAGCAGGGGGAATATAATTAGCTGGGAAGCAACAGAGGGTAAGTTTGAACAAGAGATTTAAATCAAGTCAGGACTATAAAAGGGGAAGTTGGATCTTTTTCTAATGATTACTATTGACTGTTACAGATTTATGCAGAGATTTACTTTAATGGTGTCAAAGAGGTCCCTTTGTGGTCACAGCGTGTCTAATGTTGACTTATGTAGTACTTGATTTGGGCTGGCTTCATGGATTTAATTCTGTCTAACCTTAAGCACCTATATAAGCCTGACAAATTAGCAGTCTGCTTTTTCTTTGAAAATGGTGGAAAGAAATAAGGTTGGTCAGTAGCTCCAATGGACCGAACTGACACTTAGAGATGGTTTCCCTAAGTTAGCTCTGCAGGGAGCCCAGGGTGTTAGGCTTCCAACTTAGTCTTCAAACACTGCAGAAATTATGAATACAACTCTAAATTGTGGTAAGACTGCAGGGCAAAAGCAGATGTTAAGTGTAGTCAGAGTGCAGGATGTGCTGGTCACAGAAGTGCTAAGTTTGGCCTCTCTCATGCTGGATTTCCTAGCTGAAAAAGCAGCGTTTTTTATTTTGCAGCAATATTTGAAGTAAATTACATCAATCCCCATCTGAAACTGCCCTGGGGCATATAAATAACATAAGGTAAATGTTTGGCCAGTATCTTTTATATTGAATAAACAGCATCTAAACAAATAGTTCTGTATTGCTTCTAAAGACTGACTGATAGACAAGTAGTGTAACTAGAGTAGAAGGAGTAAGGCAGTCTGCTACCTGGGGCTCCTCATGCTAGGCAGCAGATGAACTAAATGTAGGAGTTGCTCTGCTTTTCTCCTAAGAGTGTCTCCAGTCCAAACAGGCAGGGCTTGTTCACTCTGGCATAAGCTTTTTTTGCAATGGTGTCATTGAATATACCTGGCTGACCTGCCAGTCTGGTTCTTAGTAGTTCAAGCTTGTTTGCACCAAATATCAAATAGTCAAGTCTCCCCCCCCCCCCCCCCTTTTTTTAAAACCATTTTTGACTTCTACTACAGGCATTTACAGTTTTAGGAAATTTGGCCGTGAAAATACGTTCTGTATTTGCACAATGAATAGGATGTTTACCTTTTTAAAGTGTTTTCTGTGAACAGCTTAAAAAATTGAAATCATTTTTGCAATTTAGAGGAAAAGCAAACTATTTATTTAAGTACTTAATCCGCTGTGCATCAAAGCACTTTAATGATTCAGACAAGAAACAGACCTGAAACATGACAAATGTGGTGAGAATAATATGTGAGGAAAAACTTGATCTCATTTACGTTTATTTGTTAAGTGGAAGGAAAAAGTGGTTGAAATCTTCTAGGTTAATGGAATTCTAAATGTTATCTTATGTGACCATGGTATCTTGAAGAGCAGATTAGCACTTGGCTCGATCAGTTTGCTGGCAAAGCTGCAGAATTCTTGAACTTTGGATATCTTTGGTCACATACCCGCAGGAGACATGTTCCAACTGCAAATTGGAAATCAGCTGCCCTGAGTGGCTGTCCTTTCACCACTCCAACAGGCCAACTTCATTAGCAAAAATTGATAATGAAAAAATTGATTAATATTGCTCCTTAAAACAGCTTCAGTAAACATTGTTTGTATCAGCAGAGAGAAATGCTTTTGTCTGCATTTCTGCAGTTTTATCCACTTTGGCTCCCAAGGTCTTATTCTGAAGCCATGCAATTCCTAGCATTTTTTTCTGAAGAGAGTTTGTACTACAGGCCTTGTTTGCTTGGTCACCCCTCAAGGAGAAAGAATGCCTCTCCATATGTCTTAAGCAGAAGGCAGCCCAGGCTGACAGATAGGAATGAGATGATGTATTCCAAGAAATGCTCGATTCATGGCAATATAATGAGTTTGGGGGAGGGAGGGGAGAAACTAAACAAAACTTGAGACAGATAGGAATGCCAGTGAAGGACACAACAAGGAGATGGGGATCTATGGGCGAGGCTGTGAGCAAAACAAGAGGATTTAAAAAAAAAAAAAACAAAAAAACCCAAACAACAAAAAAACTGAAGAGCAAGTAGTTGAACAATTCAAAGAAGGAAGGTATGGATAGTTCAGATGTGTGAAAACGGACAGTGGTTTTTACTGCCTCCTTATAAAACAGCTCACAAACACTCAGGAAGTGGTAGATAGAATGGAAGAAGAAATCAGTGGAATTAAGTGGGGACAGGGGTGACCAGTATTTGAGATTTAGATCCAGTGAAAAATCTGTTTAGATATACACGTGAAGACTCTAGTGTCTGTGTGAACATTACTATATCGGCGTATATTGTACGTGGTAAAAATACTTCTGTTAATGACATTCTCTCTATGGTACTGGACTATCACAGGCATGGTCCTGGTTTGTAAATGGCTAATCACCTATAAACCTATGTGGAAAATAAACTTTGTCTTTACAACTGTAGATCAACCCATAGCTGCTGGACCTCCAACACGATAGCTGCCATGCTGTGATTAGCACTTAGGACAAGAACACTAGGTAAGAACCCAGGCCTGTTTGGCAACGAGCAAGAGAGGAGTGTCTTCATCAATTCTCAATCTCCAGCATGTTGTAGAATATGTTTTAGCTATAAGCCTGCAATTTATCCCAGAAACATGCAGCTGTGTTTCTGTCCTTAGGAATGAGCAGCATAGAAAAAAAAAATGGAAACGCTGATCTTCATGTAACTAAAAGGTGTTAGACTGAAGGTAGTCTGCTTCAAGTATCTGCATTCTTGAGTCCAGTTTTTTCTTCTCTTCCATGTTTTCTACTGATAAACAGTATTTTCCATTCCTCTGTTTCCTTTCATTTCTTTCAGCCTCATCCATGCTTGCATCCCACTTCATGCATTGTCAAAAGACACATCGCCTAGTTTTTTGAGAATTAAAATTACCTGAAAATTCTACATAATTCATTTGCAAGAATGAATGCCGATGTTTGGCTTCAGTGTGGCTGAGAGATGCTCTCACAGTGGGTTTTCACCACCCTCTGTTATAGACATTTCTCCAATAGCATCCCTCAGCAAAACAGTTCACCTCAAACACTTTGTCAACACTGGGACAATTTCTCAAGTAGTCATCTTTTGCTGGGTTAATGAATGCAATTAGGTCAGTGACAACTGCTTGGAAGAAGAGTGCTGATGTGGGGCAATGGGCTTAACTGAGATGTTGCGAAGGCATGATGCCATGAGGAATGGAGGAGACAGATGTTTCCTTTTGGTGGCCATGGACTTTTTGGATGGCCGTTAGAGCCATCTATCTGAATCCCTGATCTTTGTCCATATCAACAGTGTATTAATTTTGCATTTGGTTGAAATGGAGAAATCCATAATCCAATTACTTTGTAATAGCAAATGGGCATGTCAGGGTTCATTGTGTCTTGGAATGTGCCTGTAATTCCCTGTGTTTAGATCACTTTAATCTAGTCAATATTTTAGCATGAACTGTCTGTTTATATAGTGTATCTAAATAAATACAATATAGGCTAGATGTCTTCCTCAGATCAGTAGGAATACCGCTGTGAAAAATATATTGAATGTGGCACAGTCTTGACTTACTGAGAAGAGCTAGTGAGAAAAATTCATCTTTTCCCACGAGTTTCAACATTATGAAGAGTTTCTCATATGTTTCTGTATAACAATATTAACAAGCTAATTGTGTTTTTATTCTCTCCCACCTCTGATTACAGCCCTCAGGCAAATCTTTATACCCAGTTAAGTCTTCTGTCATACTCTAGAAATCTTAGTAGTATTAGATTGTAATGAAGATTAAGTCGATGGGTTCATGAGTGATTTATTATAAATTACTGTGTGGTAGTTTTGTTTCATGTGTTTTGTTTTTTGTGTGGGTGTTGTTGTTTTGTTTGTTTTGTTCTGTTTTGTTGTGTGTTGTTTTTTTTTTTTCTCCTCAACAATATTCCTATATAGTGGAAAAATTATGCAAGTATGGTCTCAAAGCAACCTTTCAGGGAAAAAAAGGAGAATAAAATAAGACAACAGTGTTCTCTGCTCCTTGACACTTTTCCAGAAGGCTTGCTTGGAGATGGTGGGATTATCTGCTTTGAATTATGGAGAAATGCAGTAGCATACAGTAGCACTCCAGCACAAGATGATACAGACCTATGTAGAAACTGTACATAAGTGGAAGAATACAAATCAGCTTCAAGATGAAAGCTCTTAAATCTGTTCTCTGCTTCTCATGCTGATTATGGTGGCCCCAAGGCATAGTTACAGAAGAAAGATGCACTCGGGAGGGTTACTTCAGAATTTTCACAAATCATTACTGATTATGTATCTGTAATTTTTAAGTGTTTATAGGTGGATGATTGATACATTAATGATGTACCTTTCAGAATTGCATAAAGTGGAACAAGACTTGCACGTGGATTTTCATTATTCCACCTTTTACAGTCCATGTGGCTCCTGTTTTATAAACAGCAGCTATGGTAATGCATTTAGGAAGGTTTTCATATGCATATATACATATATATGCATATTTTTGACAGATAGGCACCTTAAAATTTTCCAGTCATTATTATGAAATACAATATACTTTCAGAATGAGCTTTAGAAGCTATACTTATAATCAATTAATTGATTCTCTAGAGCAGCCTTAATATGTTGTGGCATTAATTAAAACATTTGAAAGCAGAGCAAGCCACCGCAGAACTTTTGCAACAGTTGCTGGGTGTTTTACACTGCTGGTTTGCAGACAGTTTCTGTAGTTGTGCAAATGCTTTATGTGCTACTGTTTCACCACTGTAATCATAATCATGTAGGATTAAAAGGAAAACTGAAAAGAGTGATACTTCCAGAAGAAACAGAGTTCTGCAGTAAGCTTCCAAGTAAATAAGACGAGGGCTGCTTACATTTTATAGCAAAACCAAGCAGATCTGTGTTTCAGGGCTACCAGAGACATCTAAGGTCTGTGCTTGTGCAGAAATAACCTACTGAAAACAAAATAAATGTAGGAGGGGGGGATAATACTCAGCAAGACTAGAATATAAAAAGCAGTAATGAACGTGTAGCGGAGGTGTCTATTTCAGAATCAAGCATCAGTGTAATCACAGTTGATAGTATCCCTTTGATAAAAATAGTAATTCTTCATCTGCGATTTGATAAATCTATGTTTATTGGTTATCATTTCAGTGGGTCTCATTTGGCAGAATTTTATTACACTGAACCTGCTATATGGCTGTTGAAGCTCTTCACTAGAGTCAATAATTTGTACAAGCAAAACCTCTAGCTTTTGTATGTAAAAGGTTGTGGTGGGTTTTTGTGCTTCTGGTCTCTTTCCGTTGAGAAAGATTTGTGCTATACCCACAGTTCTGAGTTGAGTTTGTGTAGTTGTTAGCTATAGAATTGGTTTGGGTTTTTTGGGTTTTTTTTTTGTGATGATAAACAAAAATGATTCATTGTAGATAAATACTTAAGATAAATTCTGTTTGCCACTCTCATGATATAATTTATTTTCATATCATGAAGGATTTAGCTTGGTGGAAGTTAATAATCCATTTTTCAGGGTTTGTTTTGTTTTTTTACTGCTGACTCTACAGGAGACACTTCATTTGGAAACACTGAAACTCTTCTGATTGTTTTAAAAATTCAAAAATGTTTTTAGAAAGGAGGAAAAAAATTAAAATAAATTAAAAAATCACTGCTCTTTAAAACCATTGGATGTCTATGTTAAACCATATGCAAGTGTGTCTCATTTGCATCTTCACCAGCACCCTCAGACCTACAAACAATCTCCTTTGGTTGTTGAAGAATGGTGTCTAGCGGTTTCAATAGCAAATTTTGGAAATCTAATCTATTCTGCAACTTAGATTGGAATACTAGCTAATTAGGTATTGAAGATGCGTATGTGCATAAGTAATCTGTCATTTTAATTGCATTTACAGGTGGATGTTTATTAAATACATTCCTTTTTTTTCTTCTCCACAGTTTACCTTGATTTATGTGTGTGAGAGCTGGTTGGCTGTGTGCTTTTGGTTTGTGGTCTTTGGGTTTTGGTTTGTTTGTTGGTTGGTTTTGGGTTTTTTACTTTGTTTGTTTTTGGTTGGGTTTTCTTCTGTTATTTTGTGTTTGTTTTAATATATTTTTCTGCTGTTTGGTGTAAACAAAAGAGTAGAATGGAATGACATTTATTTTTATTCTGGGACCAAGTGGTTTGGGGTTTTTTTTATGTTCTAGTAGAGCAAAATTTGCACACTTACTGCAGGGGTGCATTTGTCCATACCAAACTTCCATATTACTTAGCTTTATAAAATGATCAAAATTATTCTGTGATTGAAACTTGATTGCATCTTCAGAGATTTTTTTTTTTAATTGAATGCTGAAATACTAAACCACAAAGCAATCAGAATGGATTAATGTACTTTATAAGCAGATTGAAAGCCCATAATAAGTGATGGGAAGACTGTTGCTGGTTTTAATCATCTTGGATCAATCTTATGAATTCTTCCATAGTTTAAACGAATGTCTGCAGGCCATGGTGGTGCTAGGCACAGTGTGTGTCTTACCGGTTGGCACGTGTGCTGTGTTGGCATGGAGGAGGATGATTGTTATGGATGAAGAGCTGTGCTGTGTTGTAGCCAGCCATTCTGCACCCTGTTGAACTGTGATTATGGAACAGCCATGCTCCTCCCTGTCAGTCACTTGAAACCATTCCCTTCTGTCACCCCTGTACCACTTGAGAAATCAATCCTGCAAGGCTGTTTTAGAGATAACGGCTGGTCCCTCCTGCTGCCACTTGCTGAGTTTGCCAGGTGTGTTGGTTTGGAGGCTGCTGGTGTTTGTGCATCAGGTGGGAGCAGTCACTGGTTTAGAGGGACTCACCAGCCTGTGGGAGAAAGCGACAGGACCTCTTGTTGGTGTGTCACTGATGTGGAAGTCAACCCAACAAGCGGTCTGCATGGCCTGATTTTATCATGAGAGTGATTAAATTCCTGCTGGGTATAATAATTGCTGTATTGATAGAATAATGGAGTAAGTGAATTTCTGCTTAATCTTCTGTATAAACCTGGGGAAAAAGAAGTGTTATGGGAATGAGAGTATTTTTGTACTTACTTTTAATTTGATACTGCTCTTAGTAAATGGGTCGGTGATCTGAGGTATATATTTTTGGCATTAAGAGAAGTGCTGTATGCTCCAAAATGCATTAGCTTTTCAACTTTTCCTCCTGTGAAAAATCACTCCACTTTGTTTTCTCTGGCTTGAAGATGATGAAATCAGTTTGTGTGGTTTTCTTGTTTGGGTGGTTGATTTGGTTTTTTTTGGGATAGGCAAAATTCTGGTTTGGCACAGGCAGGAAATACAGTGAAGTAACATCTAGGCTGCTCTTTGAAAATACACAGATAAATTGGAGAATAATAATATACTTTTTAATGGTTTGATCTTGGTGGGGCTCTGATATATCCAGCAGAGGCTGGGTTGTACTAACATGATTTTTCCAACATCTTGTTTTGCTTCTGTTGAAAACTCTTCAGTGGATTCTGTGGGAGTTTAATTGAAGAACACTGATAGATTTTGCTGGGATGAGAGGAAGTTCTTTTAATGCTTCATGTGCAATTATGTAGACCAAGGAGTTCAGGCATCTCAAAAATAGTTTCCAGATCAGTACCAACAAATATCAGCTTTGCTGAAATATCTGAATGCCTTGGAGATTTGTCCTACCCTGAAATGAAACAGAGCTGGATAATTTTGTGCTAGATGCAATGAAAATTCCTTGCAGGCTCTTAGAATTAACATGTTTTGTCAAAACAAAAGTTCCAAGATTAAATGATGTGATTTCATTCTCATTTGGGACTTCAAACTTCTCTGGAATAAGTGATATTTCAAAATAAGAATCACCAATTGAAATAGCATAGGGCAGGCATGAAGATCCAGAGCTAAAGAAAATGAGCTTAAGCCAAAATCTGGTACTGTTTTAGGCAGAACAGTTACGTGGACAGCTGGAAGAGAGAAAGTACAGGCAGTTCTCCAGGGCAGAGCTGTATGGAGGAGCTGGGAGTGGTGAGTCGACAGCAGCAGGCAGAGTGGGGAGTGCACCAGACACATTTGACTGCTTGGCCTTCAGAGCTGCTGCTCAGTTGCCCTCCACCCCACCCTTCTGTTCATTTCACCAGGAAGATTCCTGTTTTATTGCATAAACGTAATCCAGAAGAGAAGTGCTGCCTTCGTTTTTAGAGGCCACTTTAGCTTCCTGACCTTGGTATTTGCATGTATGAAGGGTTCATGCCTTAAGTAGGGTCTGTTAGTGTGATAATTATGTAGTGATGGCAGTCTCTGTATAATAGCAATTTTCACTCAATTATTCAGTGCATAGTGTCACTATTATAACCCAATTAATAATAATAAAAAAAGCGGCAATATGTTGCATTTCTGCAAGTTATCTATAGTGTTATGATGGTTAATTTGGCTCTCTTTAGAGTTGCATTATACAGTGATGAAAACAAACCAGTGAAAAATAATGAGACAAAAAATGACTGTGTCTTTCTGGAGCTGAAAGTTTCTGAGGTTATGCATTGTACAGCTTTCTCAGGGTCTGTCTTGATAAGATGCAAGACTGCAGAGAACATTTTAAGCCAATATTTAATTGGAGGGTGGTATTATGCTATACCTATAGTTTAAGGTGTACATAAAAGAAAACTACCAACTAAGGTTAGCAGACCATTAAATGAAAATTCAATGTTCAATTTCCATTGGTGAGTTAGAATTACATTTCACTTACAGTGAACAAGGTTTTTTACTAAAGGTTTTTCCTGAAGAGAGAGCAGAGTCATGGTGAATATTAACAATAGGCTGCTAATTTACAGCTTCATTTTGTCTATGGGAATTGTAAGCTTGTGATGCAATGAGTAAGTAAACAAAATATATAGATCAAAATAGTGGACTAGATTCTCTTAAATGGGGAAAAATAAAATCAAAAAACTTTGTATCACAGAATTTGATTTTGGACCAAATGTGAGCAATTTGATAAGGTAGCAGTGTCTGAGCAAAATCCACGCTGTTATCTGGCACTTAATCCAGCTGATGCCATGTGCATCTGGTAAATCCAGATACCTCAATGAGCATGTGTTTGTAACAGTTGGAGAAAAAGGGAAAAATTGGTATAGGTTTGGGGGGAAAACTGTTCCTCTAGCCTTTGGTGAAAGCAGAGGATTGGCAGCCTTGGCAACTCTGGTGTGTCTGTGACTCTGACATGTAGCTTTGGGGTGAACAGAGAGTTACTGCCATGAGAGTGCTTCTTCCTAAGGGAAGACACTCAAAGACCACCTGACAGCCTGTGGCTATGAAGAAATTAACTGGGAAGTGAGCAAACTGCTAACCTTATGCCTAGCCTTGTTATAAGCAGCAATGACAACCTTTTTACTCCCAGATTTTGCTGTCACTTGGTGATGAGGTTTCCATCTGGACTTCATGAGATGTTTTTAGATTTAAACTCACTGGAAGAATTTGGTAGAATAACTCTATTTGCAGCACTTCAAATTGCATGGGGCTGTTACCTGGTAAACTATTTTAAAAATGCTTGTAGATGTGGGTTGTAAATGTAGAAGAAAACACCTCACCTGTTTTCCACCAGCAGGATTTACTTTCCAGGATGATTACTCGAACTTCTTTTCCATGCTAAGATTGCATGATTTTTCTGCTAGGTTACATTAGTGCTGTTATCAGACTTCCCTTCAGTGGGGAAATATAAGATCAGGAGTTTTATAGCTGCTATACAACCCCCCATGTCTTAACTCCCAGATCACTCTTACAAGGGTTTTCTGTAGCACCCATCACTGCACTATATAAGTGTTTAGCTGACACTGTGATGATTTAATCATTTTAAGAAAGAGGTAGAAGCAAACATGCTGAAAGTATACCCAATGGACAGAGTCAGATATTCATTAACAATATCTTCAAACCATAATCAGTTAGCCTCAGAGAACATGTTTTATCTTGCTCTCAGCCAACCTTTCTGCCCACAAGTGATTTGCACTCTTATTGAACAAAGTTGGACGGAATGGATAATAACAAGACTGAAAATGCTCCATGGTCTTGAAAGTAAAAAAAGCCCTGGGCTCAGGGACAGTAAACCTGGAGTTTAGAGCAAAAAGTGAAAAATATTTAAAAGGTCATGCCTATTGAAAGTTACTGCATTAAGATTATCTCATTGGATAATAAATCTTTATTTTAAGAGAAAAGTTAGGAAAATATACCTGGGGCCTTCCCATTTGCTTTCTCTAATGCAGAAGTGTGTTTACTCTGATTACCATTTCTAGCACACCTCAGTTATTACTGTGAGGGAAACAGTGATTAGAGGAAAATATAATACATCATGTGAGTGTATACTCCTGTCATAATCACAGCATCACTACTTCTTGTCCGTAATATTTTTGGCTTGTAAGATATTTGCGGAAGGATGATATGGGAAGAAGTGAAGAAAGGTGGTGAGGGACTTTTTAGTATGTTGGGTAGTGGTAGGACTAGTGGTAATGGATCAAAACTAGAGGTGGGTAGATTCAGATTAGACATTAGGAAGAATTTCTTCACCATGAGGGTGGTGAGACACAGGTTGCCCAGAGAGGTGGTGGAAACCCCATCCCTGGAGGTTTTTAAAGCCAAGCTGGATGGGGCTGTGAGCAACCTGGTGTAGTTGGAGGTGTCCCTGCCCATGGCAGTGGGGTTGGAACTAGATGATCTTTGAAGTCCCTTCCAAACCTAACAATTCTATGATTCTAAGATGACCAGTGTGGCAGTTACTGACCACAAGAAATAGGCATGTGGTTAGTGGCTCTATTCAGATTGTGATACTACTTCTACTTTATAAAGCCCTTCTTAGATTGCATTCCTGCACTCTTCTGATGAGGTAATGAAATTTGGCTACATTTCAGGATTATTTCTTTTTATAATTATCATTTACAGGTCCAACACTAAAATGGCTCACTAAAGTGGTGAGTTCCCTCTACTTTGTGATATGAGTGCACAAAGGAATCTTGTGTGGATATACAGCTAGTGGGGCAGGTACAAGGAAGCTGTCCCTTTATGTATAGTAGATGACTGCTTGCTAAGTTTTCAAGATGGTATTTAGTCAGGCGGAATTGTTCTTCAGTCTCATTACAAAGTTGCAGACCTAATCTAAAAGGAACCAACTTGATCTCCTTCCGCTTGCCATTGTGTTCAGTGCACAGTTGGTGTTTGTTTAGTTATATTTACTCATTTACATGTTTTAATATCATATAGTAATAGTGTTACTATGGAAAATTTTGTACAGCCACCACTGGATGTTTCTCTTTCCTTAGCTTTAATTTAACTCTATTATAGTGTTACATTTTCATGAGAAACCTAATGATAGCCCAACACACTTAACAAAAAATTTCTCTTCTATTTAAATTTTACACTTTAAGAATTCTATTTTCCCACTTTAAATAACAAACAGTAAATGAGTGCACATACATCTTTCTCCTGTGATGTTTAATTGGCATAGTTATCAAGTTATCTTTAAAGATTGTTTGTGAATAAACATGAGTTAAGAGTCAAACTTAGTAAGTAGGAGGTGGATTTGTGCTTATAAACTATTATTCAGGGAGAAAAACTATTTGGAGTGGAATTTCGCTGTCTGTGAGTGAAAACTGAAGGGTTTCCTAAAAGGTATACTTGGTTTTAACCAAAGGAAGACTGACTCACGGCAACTTAAAGGCAAGATGTAGACATACCATGCCTAAAGCGTCTGGTCAGCATTCCTTCCTGCATCGCTTTAGAAGGTGTAGGATGGTGTGTTGGTGTGTGGAGTGTGCGTGGTGGGTTTTTGTTTTATTTTTAAATTAATTCTGGCAGCTAAGAGCTAACACTGCTGCCATGGATTAGGAGAATGCCTTGTGTGGAAAGAACTACATATGGCTAAGCTACAACCCCTATGTGACTTCAGCAGTGGTTAATTGGATTACTTCCTGACTATATTGGTTAAGTGAATTTTAACAGTACTTAGTTAACATGTAGCAGTACTGCACTTGACCTATGATACTTTTTTTAAGAGTATTGAACACTGTATTTTAATTTGGTGCAAGCAACTTTAAAAATACTGAATTAGAATTATCCCTTTAACTAGTATTGTTTAAATGTCGGGTTTGATAGGTATGTCTAGTTTTGTTCTGTGTCTGAATCTGAACAGAAATATGACAGTTACTGACTTGAATGTGATTTAGCTTTCTCTTCAATCCCAAGCTTTAGGTATTCTTGTTAATTACAATGCAGAGTTATGTCAAAGTGGTGAATATTTGCAGTGTAAAATGTCAATTATCCTATTTTTGAATGCATTTATATAAAAGAATTAATCAAGCCACAAGTGTCCAACTAAACAGATGTCTGTGATGTAAATGAATAGGAAGAATTAGTGCCTTAATTTCTACAAACATTTGTCAGCCTCTAAAGATCTCTATACCTTAGCTGTTAAGTCTCCTAAGGCTTAAGATTTCTTCCCTGAAAAAGCATGTGTGATTGTGTCTCTGCATGCCAGCATTGCTCTGTGAGGTGTCACCAGGCTGTTAGTCTTTGGTGCAGAGTGCTGAAGGAGATGCGGCTTTAGCACTTCAAGCTGTTCCTGGGCTACAGAGAGGTACAGAAACCAGCTGTTAGTTGTAAGTTCAGGGCCACATGTAGTAACAGGATATTTGAGGTTTAGTGGGGGTTGAATTTTGTTTGTGGGTGTGGGGTTTTTTTTGTTTGTTTGTTGTGGGTTTTTTCTTGTGTGTTTTGTGGGTTTTCTTTTTTTTTTCCTTATTGTTCTAAAGAATTAGGTAGTGCTGATGATGGTTTCTTTTTTTCACAGTAAAAAGAACTGAAGTGTGTTTAATATGGCAAAGGTAAAAATGGGTAACTACAGGAGTGATTTCTTAAGTGAGGAAGTTCTATCTTGGTCAGTCTCTTCCAGCAGGTGGATAGGAAACGCTCGCCCTTTGAGCAAATTGGGATACATTTCCAGGCATTTGATCTCCGCTGAACTGGTGTAACCATATGAAACCTCTTCTATTATTAACTCTATCTGCTTCAAATAATTCAAGACCAGAGATGTCAACCCACTTTGCAGTACAGCTTGCCCACAATATTAAACTTTCAGCAGCTGCATTTTAAATTGAGTGACAGTTCAAAAGCACGGTGTTGGCTTGTGTTTAAGGATTTGACTGCTTTAGAACTACCTTGTGCTTGGAAATGCACTGACACATCCAGGCTGTGATCAGATAGCCTAGATGCATTTTCTTGCCCAGCTAATGCACTCTGTATCTTCAGCAAGTAAGGGCCAGCTGCAGGTCTAATGTACTTACATGATTAATATATTAAAATGCTGTATTAATAATACCATAATTTGGTGAGATTTAGGGATAGGTGAGATTATGTCAGAAGCAACTTTCAGCCAGAAATAGTAGTGGTTGGAAATGGGTATTTCCACACTGGTGTGTGTTGTTTTTTTTTTCTTGGGGGGGGGGGGGGGGGTGGGGTTTTTTGGGGGGTTGTTTTTTTTTTTAATTTTATTTTTTTAGGAGGATTCCATTTCCAAATTGATGAATGTTTTTGTGTTTAAACAGTTGGCTTTATTTTTCTCCAATGACTGATATTTTTGTATCCAATCAAGATTTGGAAAATGCTTAGAAATACAAGGCATAATAAAAGCTTGTCTCTTTATGAAAATAGGCAGGATTTTGACTAATGCCTTTATATACAGACCACATTGTAACTGAATGTAGGACTCATTAAAATCACTATGTTAGGTATATAGGTCTGTTATTGTGAAGGGAAAGTACTGAAGGTGAAATAAAGAGAATATAGCGAACATCACACTGAAGAGAAGTGGGACAGTACAGAAGGAAGTAGTTTTTTTGTTGCTGTTCTCTTCTTGTGGCAACAGGAGACTGGACTGTGAAGTTTTAGCAGATGATTTACTTGAACTCACAGGTTTAACTGTAAGGCCCAAGCAAACCATCTGTTTGAAGTCTAGCAAGCCACTACTGTAGGTTTTTATGGATACAGTGGATGAATGCACTATTACAACCTAAAAGCAAGAATACACTATAACAAATTAGAAAGCATGCTAAATATTATACTTTTGTTAGTTAATGTTCCCTTAGCCCTCTAGGTGAGGGTCCCAGAAATGTAACCTTGGCTGATGGTCGGATCAAGGGGGAAGGGTCTCCCCCTAGGTGAGGTGTAGTGCTGCACAGGCAGCTCCCAAAATCTAACCTAAACCTTAGTGCTTCTATCCCCTGGTTTACGGGACTGATGATACAGTTTGAATACACAAGGTTGTAGCTGAAACCCTCCAGGTGGTTGTGGCAAAACTCTGTCCGATTGGATTATGCCGCCTGGATAAACAAAAGTTGTCTGCTGAAACCACCACTGAAGCCCTCCAGGCTCTCTTTATCTTACTTTCTCAGGAAGCCGAATAGTGGTTTGAATTGAGACTTGGGACATACCATTTGTTGAGGAGCTGCAAGGCTGAGCTCACCTTTTGGTTCTTTGTGTAGTGCAGCAGTGCCCTGTTTAGCCTGGGGCTTAGCTCAGCTCAAGGCTAAGCCATCTATACAGCTCTCCACGTGTCCTCCCTGCATAGACAGGGCCATAGTTGGGCAAATCAAGGCTTAGTCACCTGCACAAACCCCCCTGAGTTGCCTGTATGCGCCAGATGATCCTGAAACTTGCTTCTGAACTATAAGCCAGAAAACACATACACTTCTCACATCTGATACGTGCAGACCTAGTATCAAGATGTAACTTAGAGTAGCTTCAAGGGAAATGTGTAGGTGCACATACATAATAATTCCTTATGCTAAAATTAAGACTTGAGAACATACGCACAGTTTTGTCCTTAACATTTGAAAGGCATTGTGTGTACAATGTACCCCAAGTGCTATTATTCTTAGTTAAATGCTCAGTTACTGATGTAGGTAGCTTTGTTTAGAAACCTTAACTGTCTTTAAAAAGCACAACTCTTACTTCAAAGTTTTTTGTAAGGGAATCTCTGTATAGCTCCAAGTCCCTTATGTCTAATGTTGTGCTTTGAGCAGTAGGTAGAAACAATTGATTCATTAATTTGCTGGTGTAGTTAAGCTGAAGTTGTGAGGAAGATGGAGGAGTTAGGAACCAGGGAAGGTGACATCTGGTGACACTGGGAAGAGAAAGTTTGCATTCTGAGAAAAGGATCCTGCCAGGAGTATAAAAAGTATAAAGTCTGAAATATTGGTGACTCTCAATTAATCTCTAAAAATATACCTGATTTTTGGATTATTATGCGTTGTTTATGTGCTGTGTCCAGTTGTCTGAATGTGAGAAAAAAAAACTGACAGAAGTGAATGATTAAGGCAACAGATTTTTTTTTTTCTTTGAAATCTCTGCTTTGCAGTAAAAGATTCCTGCTGATTAACTCCTCCTATATAGTATGTGAGTATGAAGCCATGTATAATGACGTAGTCATGAAAGAAAACACAGAAAAAGTCTGAATTTCCTTTTTAACTCATTGACCTTTGCCAGGACTTCACAAAGTGCCCCACAGCACACACTGCAACATGGGAAGAGTGAGAAGATGACTGTGCCACATTAAAAATGGATGAACATAACTTATTTTGTATATAAGGTGATAATCTACTGTTAATTGAATAACTGAGATTTTACACAGTGAATGGAATTGGATTTCTATTTTGCATTTACAGATACAAACCAAACATTAGAGCTGCAACAAAACAATATTTTGTCTTTTATATCAGGAGGATATTTTAAAATATCTGTTTTCAAAGGATTTGACATTTACTTCTGAAAATGTTACAGGAGCTCAATGTTATTTATCGCCTGCGTATTAGTAACAAAATCATTGAGTTATACAGTGATAAGTGATGTTTATAGGCTTACTTATGGAGTTTGGGAGAAATTAAAATTTAAAAGTGAATAAATTAAGATGTTTTGGTGAATTCTTACCTTATTAAAGATATGTAAACAACTGTATTTTATTAGTAATATGAAGTGAAAAAGTTTCTTTAGGTCTGAAAGCCCTTAAGACCATTTCAAAGAAGGTAGAGAGCCTCACCTCTGCAGATTTCAGGCCAGCTTGCTATGCTTGGTATTTACCATAGTACAGTTAACACAAAACCTTTGCTGAAGGGTTGTTGGTTTTTTGGGTTTGGGTTTTTTTTGGTTTTTTTGTTTGTTTGGTTTGCTTTTTTTTTGGTTGTTCTTGTTTGGTGTTTTTTTTGTTTTGTTGACCAAAGTTATAAACCAACCTTCTTTTCCAGCCCTTTAGAGTAAACAATTAGGGACATCAGAAAATGCAGTTGAAGAGTTTAACAGGTTATCTTAATGCTTACTCTCTCTGTAAAGGATTTAATTTGCAGATTAAAAAAAAAAAAAAGGAAAAAAAAGTGTGTTCCTGTGACCCCACCCATGTTCCTTAGAAAAAACTCTGAGCAGTATAATACTGGCTTTCAAGTTTTGCTGTTCACTCACTTGAATATTGTAGCCAAATGCTGGCTGAAGATGATTTCAAAGCTAAAGACTTTCGGTGGCCAGCCTCATAGTGTAGCTCTGAAAGTGAGATACACCTTTGTGAGTAGTGAGCACCAACTCCACACACTGTTAGTAAAGGTTTCCCTCCTGTCATGTCATGTTTCACTCTTTCTTTCACTGGCTCTGATCAGAGGTGGTCTCTAGTATCACACATGCTTTACTTGTTTGTCTAAACGGTTCTTCTTTGTTGTGGATGTGAGTGTGGTTGGGTTATAGCAAAAAGCTGAATTTAATTTTAAATATCTGATTTTGCTGAAAATGATGACATGACTTGTTCTGCTCATGTCACTTGAGGCAGTAAAAAGTTTAAAAGCCTAGGTAATAATGGCTTGTTGTACTGATCCTTTCATGTGAGTTGTAGTATGTTGTTCTATCTTTCCAAGGGAGTGTTCACAATTACTCTAAGAAATTACCCCCTTTCCTCCCCCTTGTTTTTTTTGTACATGGGCTTCAGTGCTTCTCTAAATGTTGTCAGCACACAACTTTTCTACATGTGACAATAACATTGTTTTTTGTGCCCTGAGAGATGGTGGCACAGCAGGAGTTAGAGCACAGATGAGTACAAATGTGGAGAGTAGGAAGCTTAACCTTACAGGGATGCCAGGGAAAAACCAGTTAGCTGTTTCCATTGTTTCCATTTTCAGATGGAGCCTTTTATTAATCTCTTCCAAGAATATATCACAAGAAGTATCCTAGTTGACTAGTTGGGCTGAAATTAAATTAACATGCTTGTTTATTTTAATCCCTATTGCACTTGCAATTTAAATTGTCAAGAAGGGGAAGACTATTCCCAACTCGAGGTAATAACAGCTTTATCACACTCTACCCTTTGGACAAACTAGACTAGCCTGTGCTTTGAATGTCTCAAATCTTTTGCGTCTTGCCTATAGCAGCAAAATATATCTAAAGACAACATGTTTTGGTCATCATGTTTCGACAGCAGCTCATACTTCAGTTACCTCTTACTAGAGTCTAATGGAACACTTTCATTTTCCTTCAGATATGGTTAACTACTTTGTCATAATAGATCAGCTCATCTCTTGTATGCGTTAAAAATACTAATATTAAGTTTGAATAGCATTGTTTGTTTTTACGTAAGAAATCTAGAGAAGAATGTAAGTAAGAAAATTTAAGTAAGAAACCATTCCTAACCTATTTCATTTCTTGCTATCTCTAAACTATAGGATATAAACCAATAATTTCCTCAATCATGGTATTCCTGCCTCAGTAATTTTTCCTAATAAACCATATCTGAATAAGAAATTGTTTTGAGCTATTAATTATATCCTTTTTTCTCCCTCTTTCTTTTCTACTTGTCTTTCTTTGTTCTATTATTTCTGTAGGGCAGCAAATAATATTTCAGGTAGATGTGGATCTTTACTATTTAACATGTTATAAGATTCAGTGTTTATCATAACTATTTCTTTTGTTAAGGTATGTAATGTTAGATTGCTTCATGTTGGCCAGCAGACTCAGAAGGTACTGGGAAGGGAGGCTGCAGGTGGAGGGATTGTGTAAATCCTTAAGAAATTTAACTGAAGAAATGCTCTCTCCTGCTAACTTTGCCCAATGTGGGTCCTGTTACCTTGGTTTGTGATGGATATCCTCTGCAATGTGTTACTAACGTGGTTTACAATTTCTAAAGCCAATTACCAGCTCTGCCATTCGCTGCAGGTTACTGCTTCTTTGCAGCGTGGTAGTTATGGATCTTCCCTTGTGACTCAACTTTCCCAGTTTTCATGGAATTTTATTAAGCTGGATTCTAGATGACAGTAGAGATATAGGGGCATCTACTGTTAGTGACGTTTTCAGCTTGAGAATGCCTGTCAAAGTCTTCAGATATTTTGCTCCTAGCAGAATTTTGCCAGTATGTTTGTGTAACCCAGAGTCTGTCTTAAACAGCTATGTTTTAATTTTGTCTCCAGTGATGCAGACTTCTGTTTGTGTACTCTTCACATGTAGTGCTTCCAGTCAATAATCTTTGTTTCTGTTCTTGTGTTAATAATGAAGCATTTTCTTTCAACCACTGATTGCTTTCTTTTAATTTGAAAGTTGAATTCCAGATGTCAGCATGGAGAGGGAGGAAAGACATTGTTACACTCAGTGCTTATAAAGGTAATGTATATAGGGAGAAATTCTAGTAGCAAAGTGAAAACAAATAAGCCATTATCTCAAGGAATCTCTGTTGTCTATACCAGGACTGAAATATAATTTAAAATACAATTTAATATAATAACTGTCTATAATTTACATTTAATTCATTGCAGTTATAATTTTGCTGTGGCTTGTGTGGTAGGTCTTTAAGAGGGGTACAAAGCTGCATGGTCACCTTTGAATTTTCAAACTGCATCATCTGAGAGGATCGGCACAAACACACAAGGGATGTGCTTGATGAAGAGTCATGGTGGCTACGGTTAATTCCCTTTTGGAATTTTGCTCACACTGAAGCAGGTGTAAAATTTTGTTCCTAATTTGCATTATCTGGAGAGTTTCAGTCTGAAAATACAGCACACAATTATCTAAAACTGGTTTTAGGAATCCTAAAATTATTTTGGTATGTCCTGACAAATGATAGCATTTCCAGATGTGTTAGTGCTTTTTAAATTGAGATCTTAATCTAGCAATATTATGAAGATGATTTTTTAAAAAGGAAAGATTTAGTAGCAGATACAATTTCTTGGATTTATCTCTTATTTAATATTGTAGCAGTCAAGACTTTTATGTCAGAGGATCCTAAAACTAAGTTATTGTTAGAATTAATCACAAAAGAAGCTGTCATTCCTACCAAGCACACAGAACCAATCAGTAGCATTTCCATCTTTCTCAGGTTTAAATCTCATAAATTTCTTAGCCATCTATGCTTAATCTCATACAGACAGTTCTCACTGTTTGCATGTTATGTGCCTACTAGGGAAACCATACCCCGGAAATGGGAACTGATCACTTGTTTAAGGTGGTATTTTTTCAGACATAAGTGCTGTATCCTCATCAGCTCCTCAGTCAAACTCCTTACAAGCTTATCTATATATTGAGTTGGTGTAGATTTCCTTTTGCCTTTTGAGGCCTTAGTTTATAAGTGGATCTGTTGTCCCTGGGGGAAATTGCAACACAAGCAAGAAACCACAGAAGAGCTGGGTTTGAGCGCAGACTGATGCGCAAAGTCAGGGGCCCTTGGGAGACAGCAGACAGAAAGCCATGGGGGATGAGGTGGTGTGGGGAGCTGGGAAAGTGAAAAGGCAGCAAATGAATTGAGGCCCAAGGAAATCTGCCAGGGGGACAGCGGGAGAGGGAGGAAGTAGTGCAGAGTCTTAGGTTTGTAACTATTTGCATGTGGCCATCTACAGAGCTACAAAGGTGCATGGCAAAAGGAGAAATTAGCTCAGCAGGTGTTTTGTTTTGTATATTGTTCCCTTGTTATTTGCAACAGTCACTATAGAAAACATCTTGAGTGGGTTAAGTAGTATGTCAAATATGTAGACTCTTCCTCTCTACCAAAATTCCTTCATGCAATTTTAAGCTAGACTTTTTATCTGCCGCATTGCTATGAGCTCACTGGTCCAAAACTCCCAGGAAAGAGATGTTAGCATGTCTGTGTATTGGATTCCTGTAACTGTGTGTTCTCCTATCCATATAGAGTACTCCTTCGTAAGCATCTGGTGATACTACAGATTAGTTCTCGGAAGCTCCTTTCAAATCTAGTCCCAAAAGAACTTTTGACTGGATAGATATAACATTCCAGAATTACTCATTCCTTCAGGGCTCTTTGTCAAAGCAGGTGGTGTCCTCTCTAAAAGTAAAAACCTTGGGCAATTGTTATTATAGTGTATAATACATGTTGCACTATCTTTTTGTAAGAATTCCTGGAAAAAACCCCAACAAAGGTTACTGCCTAAAACCTTCTGAAATAGCTCTTTTAGAAAAATTCTGTGAATTTATATTTTATGCTTGTGTTGTTCTGTGTTTGTTGTGTGCTCAGTCACAGGATTGCTCAGGGAACAACCCAAGTGAAAATAATTTGGAGCTCCGTATAGCTTTTAGATTGTATATTGGGTGCAAAGCATCCCCCGTTTTCCATAGTCTTTATTCTGTCAGTTTTCCCCTTTTATCCCAGTTATTTTACATTGACTAGATCCCTATGGATTACAACTTCAGATGTAGAACTAATCAGTGTTTTAGTGAGAAAATAATTAAACCAGTGTTGCAGAGATTACAGGAGATCACTAGCCTGACACAATCACTATAGTGAGAGTGTGAGGAGGTGATCTTCCTGGTTTCCAAACAGATTTCTTATAAGGAGTTAGTGTTTCCTCTAATTAAGAAAATATGTTTAAAAGCGTAAATCTGCTTCAAAGCATCCCACAGAGGAGTCTTCAAAGATGCATATTGGCTATCTTCTAGCTGGATCAAAGTAGCACAGAGACATTAGGCATGTTTCTCCCTTATCTGTTTACTCTCTCTTGGTGTAGCAGAACTTCTGCAGTTAAAGCATGAGCAGCCTTTGCTGCCATGGTTGAACAGTGTCCAAAGCTGATTTGTTACACAATACAGAGAACAATGGATCTTCTGCTATGAAACTGCAACAGCTGGTCTGAAAAATAAAAGATAAATTAGATAAAATGAGGGCCTAATTTTGTTATGGGGACAAGAGGATCTTACTGCACCAAAATTTGCTAAACCTATCAAGTAAGAGTGAATACCACCAAGAATTCTGAGGTTTTAGTCACCAATTCTGTTGTTAACCAGAGACATGAAGTGGTTTATAACTTTCAATGGCATTTTTACAGTTAAAAGGTACTCTCTTTCCTTATTCCTGCCAGATTTTGTTTAGTAGACCCGAGTAGTTACTATGGTGATGTTGCTGTACGTGCAGTACTATTCTCATGTAAGCTTTGCATTTGTCCTTGGAGTTTTGAGTGAGAGATTGAACGCCAAACAAATTTCAAGAATCCTTCCGTTCTTCAAAGTTGTGTTAAAATACTTTATTTATATTTAATCTTCTTTCTTTGTGTTTTGATTTAATGTGATGGCTTTTTGAAATCTAGAGGCTATGGGATCACATACTTTGACTTGGTCAGAAATTGAAACCATTATAATACTGTGAACTCCTGGATCTTATTGATTCATTGTGTGTAGGGGTGACTCACTTTCGGAGTGGTTACAGAGCAACCATCACATGCAGGAGCTGTATCTCTAAGACTGTAGTTCAATGCATCCTAAAAATTCGGCTTTAAAAATTGGCATCAGCTATATGTCTAAATGTAGCTGTCTTTTAGCATTGTGGTCCATCTAGTTTTCTGCTGTTCCCCCTCTGCAGTGTTTTAATGTCTTTGTTGCTTTGATACAATATTAACAACAGTACAAATAACATTTACACTGTTTTGTTTAGGTTGAGATATGCCTTTTTCTACTCGATTGCTTTTTTTTTTTTTTGGTTTTCTTGCTGTTCTTGAATAGTTTTCCAGCTTAATGACACATCAAGTTTGAGAAGCTGCTTTCAAACTGTTATAACATCCCTTCTGATCCATGGTGCTTATGGCTTCTGAAATACAAGCAGCACTTCACCGAGTTTCTGAAAAATGTTTTTTGGGGAATAATTCATTGGGGGTTTGTTTTTATTTTTTTGTTTGGTTTGTTTTTGTTTGGGGCTTTTTAGTTTGTTTTTTTGTGTTTAGTGTTTTTTTTTTAAAGTGGGTTTATTTCTAAGCTTTTAATTAAGTAATACTTAGTATATATACAGTATACTACACAGTATGTAAAAATTTGTCAAGAGAACTTTCCAGGGAACCTCTGATAAACAGGAAAAAAAGCCACTGAAATTTTCTTTATATGTTACTTGAAGTATCTTGTCAATAATGGATCAATCCTGTACCAGCGGGTAGTCTTTAGAATAATTTAAGGAAGTAGCAATTGATAACGTTGAGTGATGTTACTTCTGGGAGTAGTTGTAAACAGCAGAAATGTTGATTAGCTGGCCCTTTGCCTTTCAAGTGCTGAATTACTAAAATCATAGTGAATCTGTTGCATAAGTACATATAAAGTGTAAGAATAAAAATGAGAATTATTATGTATTTGTCTGGAGAAAATGCAAGTCAAACTTTTCCCACGTTTTCACTGAGAATTCAGTTACATTTGTTTTTGGATCTGTATTATACAGGTCCTCTGTGTCTGTCTGTAAATTGCAGAAGACTGAAAAATACCTAATCAAAATAGGGGAACTATCCATGATACATTCAAGCATGTATTCTGGGTCTTCTCGTACTGTTTGACATAAATCAGAAATATAAGGGATAAAATTTTGCCCCCCTATTAAGAAAGAAATTTTCTTAAGGGACGGGAAATTGTGTCTGAATATAACATTTAAAACTGCATTTTAGTATTGACTTTTGTTTTATTTTGCTTTATAAACTTGAACAAACCTGGGAATACCAGCTGTTACAGAATTTACCCTACAGGATTAGCTATAAGAGAAATAGTTTGCGGTTTATTTGAATGATGTGGGCGGTTTTGTTTTATTTTGGAAATTGCACAACAATATATAATAAAAAATGTAATGAAAATAGTATTGTGAGAAGAGGAGGGGTTTTTTGGTCAACAGCCATGATGGACAGTGGAAAACGAGCTGTGGATGGTAAGAAGTTTGTATGTCCAATCTCAAGACCAACACCTTGATGAAACGTTATGCTGACTGCTCACTGTGCCTTCTGGTGTCGTATCGAAATATGCCAGTTGAAATCTTGTGCATTTTTCTAGGCTAGAGATAATCATGCTAACAATATGTATCTTGGAGAAATCAGATGTCTGTACCTAAAATCATATACTGAATTCTATGTTTATTTTCCTAAATCACATAGTTTCTACTTGCAAGAATGGAATTACTTTTTTTTTTCTCTTCTTACAGTTATAGTTAAGTGTTCTAAAATTTATACTTTTTACCATGAAATATAATTTTTTTTTGTTTTGCAAGATATGTCAGAAGATTTTATTGAGTTATACTTCTGTTTCTTATAGGAAAGATGTTTAGGGATAATCAGGAATGTTTTCCCTTTGGTAATTACAAAAGTACTTGAAATGTTAAAGGAACTCTAAATTGCTAATTTACATCCCCAGGAAATAGGCAACACATGTTTTTAGATTAAAAAGTCTTTAGTCCTTTACTGAAATTCACAAGACATGTACTATAGGTCTGATCACAGCTAGGAGGCCTAGGTCAGGTTTAATTTAAAATGGAGTTAATCCCAGTCTTGAATATTATATGAACAGGATTATAGGAAACTTTTCAACCCAGATTTCCCTTTATTACTATAGTTTTCAAGTTTAAAACTTGGACTTATTCTGTCACTCAGTCTCTGAGGAAGAATCTAAGTGGTCTTTTTGTGTCTATCCCATGGTAGGTACAAATCAGGGTGCAGATACTCTGAATTATATCTTTCTGGATACAAAATACTGCCAAAAAATGCTTGGATATTTTCCCAAAACTACTCCAAAAGACAAATTGGAGTAAGAATATGTTTCTTCTGACTATTGAACCTAGAATTAGACATGACGAATAACATGGTTGATTTATATGGGAGAAATGACCCAGTCTTTGGGAGTGTTGAATGCTCTTCCCTGGCTTTTGAATTTATGAATGTGTGTTTAAGAAAACACTGCAGAGAAAACAAAACCTTTTGTTCTGCTCTTTTCATAGTACAACTATCTGCTTGAAGTAAGTCAAGAATTGGAAAGAACTGCATTTCCCTACCTTATGTAATAAAGCAAGGGCATAGTCTTCAGGACTCTATGGCCAGTGCCCTTCCTGTAGCAGTCCTAGTTTAACTAAGCAGTGGGGATTTTTGTTTTGTTTTTGTGGCTTGGGTTTTGTTTTGTGTGTTTGTGTGTTTTGTTTTGTTTTTTAAGTGTGCCTGAGGGAGGTAGGTGCTCAGTTTCCTCTGCTTTTTGCTTGCTTGCCTTGGTGACTGAAAAGCTGCCTGACAAGCAGACCAATTTAGCATGGCAAATTAAAATCCCAGTGGGGGTTCCAGTATAAGTCTACACAAACTAAACAGTGAATACTTTCTGATATGTTGAGGAAAAAGTGTAACAAACTTCAGCCACTGAAGGTCTGGTAAAGTAGCAAAGTATGGCCATAGTGCAGTTTCACTTGGGTTGCACATATCCTAAAATAGTCTCGTTATCACAATGCCTTGTGTGCCATTGCTTCTGTATACATAATACAATTTTTCATCCACACCTAGGGAAATAAGCATTTTGTTTGTGCACTGCCAACATCATGTCCTCCTCATTTCATGCTACCATGCATAGAAAGTAAATTACAGCAAGGCAAGGGGGCAGCCTGGTATCCTGTGCTATGATTTGGTGTTGGGTTTTTGTGTATGGGTAGACAGCTGCTGTTTATTCCTATCATACATATTGCAGTGTTCTCAATTTTCCTCCCACATGGTTTTATTCTTGTATTCAGTTGAAAGGGCACTTAAAAAGCAGTGTGTCGCTTTACCCATGATTATAGTCAACGTAACAAAGACTGTATTTTCTAGACCTGCAGTACAGCATCAAATAAGTTTTTAATTTAGGTTACTAAGTATTTAAACCAGAAGGGTGGAAATTATATTATGACCTCTTATGTGACTTAGTCTGTAAGTTATCTCTGTGTTGAGCCCAGCTGGACATTTGTATGTGAGTTTGCATCTCTGCATGAAATAAAAAAACAGATCTTAAAGTTTTCTATCACCTCTGTTGGTAGTTTGCTCTACTGGTTGCTTGCCCTTACTCTTAAAATTTGTGCCTTAATCTAGTTTGATCTTTTGTTTGGATTCAGTATCCTGTTTACTTCCTCGTACCTCATAAGAAACCTTTCTTATTGCACATCCTTTTAATCCTGGAAAAGGAGCATTTCTACTGTTTTACTCTGCAGTGCATCTCTCTGCAAAGCGATTTGTGAAAGTCCGGGCAACAGTATTGACATGTCAGTGGGATCCTCCTCCTGATCCAATTAGTCTGTCTTCTGTCCCTCCCTCCTCCTTTTCTGTGCTTAATTAGCTTGGATGCAGCACTGTGCTGGCCTGGTTGTGCAGTTTCTTTAGGGAGTTGAGCTGGGGCTAGACTGGGTTAATGATGCAGTGCTGTATTGCACAGTAGTGACACTGAAGCGCAGAGTCATTCCTTTTTGACGAGTTAGACTCAACTTGTTCAGTGTAAATGTAAGGCTCTGTTTTTCCAGCACTCAAATAATACTCTGCCATAATGGGTCTGTTCGTTCTGAACTTTCAAAACTGTGCTTAAAGAAGATTTTGAACAACTGAAGCTTTATACATTTTAAAAACCTGGGTAGCATGGCAGAAAGTGAAGTCAGGAGGCTTCAGTCTACTACCCTTGGTATTCTTTAGAGCATTATTTACAGAAAAATGTGGTATTGCTCAATCCAATTACTCAGTGGCTTGGATGGACCAAGTATTAATTGATAAATTTATCACTGAACTGCAAAAGCTTAGGCAGTAGATTAATACGTGTGTGTGTGTGTATATATATATTTTTTTTTTTTTTTTTTTTTGTGGCCCAAGTGACTTTGTATTCTAGAAATGGTTTAGGAAATATTTTTGTCTAGTTGAACCTTGACAACTTTGTTGCAGTGACTTACTTATTTTTCCATTCACTGTCTTTCGAAAGTTTTTGTAACGTGTAGTGGTGTTTTCTCACACTACAGTTTTTATTTTCCAAACCTTTTATCATCTTAGATGCTTTTCTCTGAACTCCCTCTGATCTGTCCATCTCCTAAGCATGCTGCTCCAAAACACACGCGCTCTGACTGAGATCTAATGGGACTTGGATAATCGTGCTTATTTTACATACTTAGTGCTGTGACCTAAATAGCATTCACTTCTTCTGTGACAGTGTTTTATTGTTAACTTGTATTCAGTGTATTATGCAGTATGACATACAGCTCTGTCTCTGTGATGCTCCTGTATAGAGTCTATTCACAGAGAAATCCTAACGGCCTTGTTCAGTTTAAACTTGTCGCATCTTCAAGCAAAGTCAGTTGATCTCAGTGGGAGTTGCCAGATTACGACTGAACAAAGACCTCAGGATCTGGATCCCTATTGGTATATTTGTTTGTTCTTTTCAGCTGAAATTATTTGTCATTTGTTCTATTGAATCATAGTACAAATTAATTTAATTATTTTAGACCCTTGAGGTCTTTTGACATCTTGCATACTGTTTAGATGAGGTGTAATGCCTTGCAACGTTTTCCCTTCTATTTTCTCATACAAATAAAGCAACCTTATTGTTAAGTATTATCAATACAAATTTGGATATTTTTGAAGGACCCAGCTTAGTTTCTCCATCATTAAAACCTGCTAAAAAAACCTAGTTTTTTCAGCTGGGTAGGGAAAAACCTTCCAAATAAAAACAAACAAAATCCCTGTATCACACAGATTCTCGAAAAACAATACCTTTGTTTTTCTACTTATTGTACTTTTGCAAATAGCAATATATTGCAAAGTCAGTTTATTGAAATACATATATGTATGGGAAATATACAACTGTACATTCCACGTTGAAATACTTTTGGCTGTATATTTTCATGGAACAGTTGCCTAACAAGTGGTCTGTTATTTCCCTAAAACCAACTTGATTCCTTGTGCAATGTGTATCCCAAGTCAGTGAGTTTTTGAGAGCCACAGTATGTGTTTGCAAGCTTAGATACCCACCCTAAAGCTAGGTGCAGAATCTATGGCAGGAGGAAATGGTGAATGACTAAGATGACTTTGTAATAGGACTCATCCTCAGCTGTCCTGTCAGCTGTTGGGGCCAGTAACAGCAAGAGCTGCATAGTGGGATTCTTGAAATGCATCTTTGAATAGTAACATTTTTATTTATCTATTGAGTTTTCACTGTTGTTTTTCTGTGTTCTAAAGTAATACAAATGCAAAACGCATTTAATGTATATGTATTCAAGATACCAAAAATAATTTAAAAAAACCAAAACAAATAAAAACCCCTCAAAATCCATAAATAATTTATCTCAGTTGGTACTGCCTTCTTTAATTCCAAGTGTATATATATATAAAATTATAAAGATCTGGGAAGGACTGAGATAATTGGTCAAAGAAAGATACTTTGAACTGTGGGATTAAAGACATACAGACCTATTTGAAGAAGAGTTTTGCAGGTCTAGTGCTGCGACTATTGCCTGAGTATCTCACATTATAGCAGTTCCTGTGGTGGAATGTCATTATATAGAAGCGCCAAGAATTCTATCAAATAATCTACTGTGGATGCACACGAATGTGACAGAAAAATGCTGATAATTTGAAGCTTATTCCTTTTTGTCCTCTTCTACAATTAGTAATTAAAAGGGGGGGAGAGGGGGCAGAGGAATAAAATGAATCTTCCAGAGACCTTTGTCTCTCATTAGATTTTCATCAACGTTTCATAAAATCTATTACACAAAGCTTTGTAAAAAATGGGAGCGCAATTTATGGACATGATTAACAAATTGGTTTAATGAATTTGTCTTGAACCTATCAGACCCACTGTGGAGTTCTCACTACCCTGAAGTGTTAGAAAGAAACACATCTAGTATGACAGTTCAGAACAGTATAAGAAGTAAAAATGAGATCAGATGGTCTCAGACTTGTTCATACTTTTTCAAGAGTGCACATCAACAAGCCATACTGAACTGTCACTAATTTGACAGCTGTAGCAGTGAAAAGCCCCATAAAGCCAGAATAAGACACTGGGATTTCTGCCAGCTGAAGACAGTTTTACCTTGAAAAGATTGTCTTTGGGTTGTGTGGTTGAACAAGGAGCCTAATATGACTGAGCTCTTATCTTTCATTTGCATGGGAATTTAAGAGAAAGAAGCTGCTTGGTCCTATTTTGCTGTTTGCACTAGTGTAAATACCAGTATTGTAATACTGGGCTGATCTGTGTAAGGTCTGCCAGCAGACAACCAAATCAAGAAGGGAACTGCCAAAATGAAACCAAAATTACAAAAATCATGTTGGAGAGGGGAATTAAATTGCCTTAACTTTCACATCTGTAGGATTTGCAGACTACAAATTTTAAAACTATTGTATAGGTTATGCAGTGATATATATACATATATGGCATCTCAAAGCATTTTACAAAAAATTAACAAATCTTAATGTTAAGTAGATATAGGTGGTAAGGATCGCCTAAACTCACTTTTTTTCCAAGATGTTGTATTTTTCTTTTGACTGTGGGTTGAATAGCTTTGAATATATCCGTGAAGTCTAAAAGCACAGGTAAAGTCAAACTTTCAATCAGGAATTTGGACTTCTGTAGTCATGACAAACACCCATCTAAGTTGCTTTCTTCAAGAAATGTTATTGAAATATAATAATTACAGAGAGGATCACCAGATCTTTATGAGCTTCTGGTGTAGGAAGTTAGAGCACAGCTACACTTTGGCATTCCTCAGTTTGCGTGTCATTTAATTTCAAGGTTGTAGTTCTGTCTTTCTGCTTTTTTCTCCTTTGTAAAGCAGAATCTTTCTCTGTTCATTAATGTGACCCTGCAAAAGGAGTGGTCTTCTGTCATTTTTATCTTTCTGGTGGAGGTTACTGCAGCATCGTGCTAGAAAACCTTCTGTCCTCTAGCAACGGGATATACTCTGTCACACCAATAAGTGTTTTTTTGCCTTGGTGTACGATAGGTAGATGTGATGCCTTGCAGTGTGACTGGTTAAGACACATTAAGTTCCCCTGGCTCAGAAGCAAGCAGGGCTAAGGAGTAGTACAGCTTAAAGCCTACTGGGACAAATAACTCCTGATGGAAGTTTCGGCTTCAGCAGCCATGCCCCTGTTCTCCCTTCTGCTTTCTTACGATATCGCTTCCTTCCACTCCTGTTGACAACAAAATTTGTACTGTTGTACCATAAGCCAAATGAGGGAGGTGAATAACTGATAACACTTTCCTTATGTGTATTTTTCTTGCTGAAACATTTCCCTAACCTGGATCTCTGTGTGGCTTTGCTGTTTATGCCGGCACAGCCCCAGCACAGGGAAGGAAACAGGAGTGTGTGGTTGAGGAGAGATTGAGCTCTGGCAGCTATCTGGTAGTGCTGCTCCTGAATGTTCAATTACACTCGGCTATTTTCAGCCTGAGAATTAAAATGTAGCTATTTTCTCTTACTAGGAGGGAGTAAACACCATAAACTCTCTTCTTGGCTCTGTTTAACTCCTAATTCGGCTTGCTGTATGGGATGTCCGCTGTGTCCTTTTCCCATCCATCTGTGCAACAGCTAGAGTAGCAGCTCCCTTGCCGTTCCCCAAACTGTCATCTGTGAAAGGGAATTCAACGGAGTAAAGCAGCTCCCTGTGTAACCGTATGTCCCCACACGAGCTTGTAGAACAGGAATCACAGTTTGTCCCTATTATTTTTTTCTCTTGCCAAGCTCAAAGTGTCTCCTTTTCAGTTGTTGAAGAGAGTTTCAGATGTTTCTAAGAAGCAGAAGTTCTGGAAACCAAACTTTGGAAATTAGTCCTCTGTCTCCTGAATGATGATAGCTAGAATGGGCTGCCTGCCCTTTTAATTGCCAGTCTCTGAGTTGATGTACTGGATCAATGTCTGTCACTTGTCAACATGTCCAGCTTCTTTTGGATATTTTGCTCCAGGGTACTTATCTCAAAATGAATCTGATTCTCAGAGCTGTGCAATCCAGTAATTTTTCCCAGCTTTTATCTGCAGAATACAGTAGAATTCAAATACACGTGTAGACTCTGGTCTCTAATCGGTGCTGTGGAAGATAGCTTGAGTGTAGGTATTTTGCAAACTCTTTTTTTACACATTAGGAAAAATATTTCATCTTCATAACATCAAGGTCAAAAAACTGCTTTGCAGCCTTACAGGTTTTGTAAAAGTTAGGTCTTAAAGGTTAGAAAGTAGGAAAAGCTTAAGTTGCCCTTGTAAAATTTTAGTTGTTTTCTTGTGCACATATGGTGTGATAGCTCCTTTAGAATCATTTTAATTACAGAATAACAATCTTAGACTCAAATTCTGCACTTGAGAAAGGTGAAGGAATTGCACACAATGAGGGCACACAACTACATCACACTGGAACTTTCTTAAATGTGACTCTGTTGGAAGCAAACACTCTTCCTGTTAAAAGGATAATTTGTTAGTGAAACTGGGACTGTCCTCTTAGTGCCTTCTATGTTTGTTCTTGAAGTAAACTTAAATGTATATGAAGAAATGTCCCTAAAGGTTGTGTTCATTTTACTTGTAATTTCATACCAAAGTTTTCTGAGGTTCACTATTTATTTATTAAGGGGAAGGATGAGGCTTAATTACTGGAATAAGGAATAATGCAGAGGTGCAGTTGAGTATTGTTCTCAGGGTTACTTTTCTACCACAGGAAATGCCAGAACACTGGCATGGACAAACAGATGATAGAGCTCAAAGTAGGGCCATGTAGCTTTTAAAATTATGATACAAAAGTAACCTTGTTCTCATAAGGAATTACACCTTTTTTTTTCTGAGGAACAGTCCAAACAGTTGACAGAACGTGTGATATTCCATAAACTTTCAGAAAAATGAAAAGCTTTGAATCAACTGTAATGAACACTGGGGAAGATGGCAATTTGGAATACAGGCTAAAGCTTGCTCACTGTGTGTATGCAAAGAAGGCTATTACTAAAACTGGAGGAAATAGACTGTGGCTTCTTGTTTCTACTGCAATCAACCTCAAAGTCCTTGATTAACTCTGTAGGACAAGGATTTGGCCTGTATTTTCTCAACTGCAGGCAAAGATACACCAGGACTGGATCGATAAAATCCAAATTACATATTTACTGATGAGATGTTAGTTTTCATAGCAGGACACAAAAATACCATTTAATATTTGCAGCTTTTTGTCATTATATCCCATGACACTGAGTACTTATACTTGTAGATCATAATTCTAAACATCAGAGAGCAGATGTTTCTTTAGGGGGGAAAAAAAAGTGCAGATGCAAAATAAAAAAATAAAGAGCAGATGCAGTCAATGAACACAGAAAATAGTGCAGGATTGTTTTTAGGGGGGAGTTGCTGCTTTTGGGGGGAGGAAGGGCGACAACCTTTGAGATAGTGTGTATTTGTGTTGCACCTAATCACAATGAAAAATGTTTGTATTTTTAATTTTGTTGTATATTTTGATTTTTTTTTTTGTCACCAAATTACTCTTCAGCAATAAAGAGATTTTTTTGAAGCTGTTTTCAGAGAAAATATGTGTAAAATAGTATTGCTTATTTGGTGCTGTTTATTTGAAAGAACTTGCTAATTAAAACCATCAAGTTGAGACAACTCTTGTATTGACTTGTGATTTTTAAGTAGTCTAGTTGAATGGTCTGTCTTAGATCTATTTTTACAGAACTCCCTCTCATTTCTTCATTCACCGGTATTAGTATGATTCAAGTTACTGAGTAGGTGGAGTAAGTCACTCAACTACAAGTAAGTTTTGCTAGTGGAAATACTGCATGTCAGTTGAACATGGTTTATTGCACAGGCTATGTAGCACATGCTTTTCTCTTAATTCTACTCAGTTTCACATAAGCATCAATTGTAGATGTACGGGCACTACAAGGCACTGGGAACCCTTCTGTTTCTGATATGCATCCTAATCTCTGAGCATCATTAGATGACATAGAGCTTAAAAAGCTACCAGTTATCTGGAGTCCTATGGAACACGGTGCTTCCATTTTACCTTCTACTGGCCTAAGCCAATGGCACCCACAAGAGAATTTTTCTTTAAAATATATTGAATTTCACTTTTCTCTCCTCTCAATGACATAAACTATTAACATCTCCTCAGCTTTATAAAAGAGAGCCTTTTCTTGGTGTTCTTGTAAAGATTGATTAATTTTGGCATTTTGGCTGTGGTGTCATGAGGTTCTTAACTTGTCAAGCAAGAAGCAAATACTTATATTTGCCTATTCTCCCCTTCCTCAATTTTGTTTTTCCAGCTTATGAAAATCACTTTGATTAATATATCTGGTGTTTTCATGACCCTTTGTAGAGCTGGTACTGGTTCAGCATACTACTTTGCCAACAAGAGCTGCCAACACTTGTATGACTTGCATGCTAAAATAAAATCATAAAAAAAAAAAGGGTCATCTGACTTTGAGATCGTATGTGTAGATGTCAAAACTCTCACCAACTTCAGTGTTGTAACATCAGTCATCAGAACTTATATCCAAGAAAGTTATGGTATTTAGATACTTTCCTTCAGTACATAATTGTCACCAGTGGCTTTTATCTGAAATTCTGTTCTGGATTGTCTGGTTCTCAACAGAAAAACCAAAAGGAGGACAGTGCTTATGCCCTCTTGGGGAATTAACACTCCCTGCCACCACTGCTCTGAGACAAGTACAAATTGCAGTCAGGGCTGGAACTGCTTCTCTGTCTCTTAGAGACATCAAAACTATGGTTCTTTGTTGTTTTCATGAAATGGTTTTATGCAGCTGTCAGATTGTACTTGAAAGGATTTTTCTAAATTTACTTCTGAAAGAACTGAATTGCTCCAATATGCTGCTTTGCTGGCAGTAGGAAGAACTATGAGTATTTCTGCAAGGACTCCACAGTGTGTATTTGGTACCATCATGTCCTACTAGGCCATGGGATGGGCAGCTATGGTCTGCTTCTGGACATGGTTGTTAATAGTGTATTCTGAGAAGGAATACCTAAGCAAAACAGAGGAGAAAAATAATTTCAGCTCCTTAAGAACGCTATTTTATATACAAATCTAAAAATGACATTTTCTTTGGGACCCTATTAACAAAAAATGGTATGTTTTTTCTAAAAGCAATTCATATTACTTCATTTCCAAGTTGCAAGAGTGAATTTCTTAGTGATTTATATAGTGCACCCTCAGAGTGAACATACATCACATCTGAAAGTAAACTGAATAATCTGTAGCTCTAAGCAGAGGCAGAGTTTAGTGATTAAAGCTTCTTTGTGGATGTTTTTATTTTGGTTTGTGTTTGTTGGGTTTTTCTTGTTTTGTTTTGTATTTTGGGTTTTTTTGTTTTTGGTTTTTTTTACACCCTTTTTTCAGGGAAGCTCATTTGATGCATGAGGAAAGCATGAGAGGAGCACTGCAAGCAGCTTTTCTAATTAGGCTTCTTTCTTTAAAATTTTATTTCAACAAAAATGCTAGACAATAACCGAGAGTGGACTGAGGAATGCAAGTATCTAAACATGTGTTAAGTCACCAGCACCAGAGACTTCCCCTTGCCTGTCCCTGGCATCCCCCATTGTCTGGTGATTTTTTTTTTTTATTATTATTTTTTTCTTCAGCCTTTTTGGAGAGTTTCAAATTCAGCATCATCATAAAATACCAGCTGCGAAGCTTTACCACTTCAGGTAGTGGTAAAATAAGATCGTGTGTTAGAGAGAATGATCTGAATAAAGGTTAAGTCTTACAATCTTATAGAAACAATGCCCACACGTTTGGGTTTTTTTTGTTTGTTTGTTTTTGGGTTTTTTTATGTACAAATAGTAATAAAATTGCTTTCTGTTGATTTAAAATCGGGGATAGGTTAAATTGTGAAACAGCTTCTAGTCGCTAATATTTATCACCTTATTGGTTGGACATGGTTGTGAGCATGTATGGAGGGGTTTCCATCTAGTTAAGAGACTGAAGTCCTTGATATAGAAAGCAGCATCTCTCCTGTAAGCCTGGTATAAGTGTTCTGTTTCTGTGAAGGCTGCCTTCAGTATGTGCAGGCAGGCTGTGGAGCAATGAATTACAGAGTGGGGTGGGCTGTCCTTACCAAGTGTGTCCCATCTAGGATAGGCTGCAATTCAAGGTCAGATACGCAAGAGAAACAGCTACACAGCTGCATGCTGTGAGTTCACATCACTGTTGGCAATTACATGGAATGTAATTTATTATTCCTTTTCATGTCCATCATATGAAGTTCATTCTGGGGAATTAAATGGCAGTTGAAAAGGATCCACTCTTGAGAAATTTCAGGAGCAGTCTGTAAAAGCTCCAAAGGGGCAAGAAGTTTCTCTGAAGTGAGAGGTGCCCCTGTGACTCTTTCAAGTTAAGTATATCACACTGAACTCACTGAAGGTTAGGATGCATTCAGCACTGTTAGAAAGTTTCGTTTAAATTCTGTCCCTCCACAAAGCAGAGCTCTGTTTGACTGAGCTTCTTCTGTGTATGGCAAACAATAGTTGTAGCTCCAGAGTGATGATGCATTGCTAGAAGCACAGAATGAAGGAATCATCCTTGCCTATGGCTGAAATTATACTTGTCATGTGTCTGCATTCTCCTGGAGAGGAAGTTAATGCCACAGTTTAGCAGTGGATGGGTTTGTGCTCTGGCCCTTCTGCTTGCAGCCAAATGAGTGGGAGTAGAAGCCTGACTTGTTTGTTTGTCTTAAATCCTGACTCTATTGAGATGCCGAAGGCTCAAGGGTCCTGGTGCCAGATAGGATTGGCAGTCCTTTCTTTTTCATTTTATTTGTCCAAGTAGTGCATTGTGGTGTTTGGGGGTGAGGCAGGATATTTTTATGAAGTTTTTTGTTTGCTTGTTATTTTCTTTTTTTGAAAGGTAATTTCATAGACTTAGTTCAGACAGGTACAAACTGAAATTTGAGAGGTATGGAAGCCCCATTTCAATATAGCAAAGGCAGAAAAGTTTGCACTAGAAATTTGAAAAACTCTTGTGTTTGCTACATGGAAAGGTGGTCTTAGTTAAAATTCCATATTCTCCTTTGGAGAACAGGAAATAAAGCTAACTGTGTTAATTAAAAAAAATTAAAATAATGCTGTCAGGAGGTTCTAGTTTCTGTTAAGCTCAAAACCACAGTCTCTCCTCATGCATTTCTGTGATCAACTGCAGGTGTGCTTTAGAGAACCTTCTCACCATCACTTGTGAAAACAGTGTGTTACATGTCTGGTTCTTGTCAGTTATGGTGTTTGCCTGGGCTGTGCTGGTAGTTGACCAGGAATGTGACTACCTGTAGTAATCCCCAGGTACTCTGCTCTAAAAATAATCCTCAACAGCCTAAGGAACAGCTGCATCCAATTACTGCTGTTTTCTTGGGTAATAAATTCAGTTTCTCATAAGTTCCTGAGACTCCTAACAATCCTAACATTTTAAATGTATCTGCTGTTTTTTTGCAGTACCACAGGGTACCATTCTTTCATTGTTTAATCATGGGACTCACACACTCAGGAGAAGCCCTTGTCTGGAGTTTTCCTGCTTATTTCATATGACTTGAGTTAGATTCACTGATTTCAGTTTTGTTCCTGTCTGTCTCCTTGCAGAAATGAACTAACACGTTAGAATAAGATATTTGTGAGAAAAATACATTTTGCTCTGTAGATAAACATCTATGTTTTGATATATGTGTTTTTGTGGTGGTAACTTTTCTGTTGTTATTTTGTGTGTGGTTTATTCTGTTTTGTGTGTGTGTTTTTTGCTTGGTGTGGTGTTTGTTTGGGTGTTGTTTGGTGTTGGTTGTTTTGCTTGGTGTGGTTTTTTTTTTTTTTCTTTTTTTAGAGATTTTATTTTTTAGAAGGATGGGAGGGAATGCTTCAAAGTCAGAGGTATTGCCTTGCAGTATCTATTGCTATCTCTGAATCAGCTCCTGCTATTTTCACTTTCTCTCCAGTATCTGCTAATGTCAGCTTAATTTGACTTCCTAGCCTTGCTGAATGAGTAAGTTTAGTTTGGAACCAAAGAGTAGCAGCTTTAGTTCTGGTAAACTAGTCTTTTCTTGTAATTGCTCATTTGTATTCAGGAATCTTCTGATAGAGCTGTTGTAATGTATTTATGCTTTAAAATTGTTTAAAGTTGTTTAAAATTAAGCTAATGATTTTTGTAAGAAACTCAAATAATTCAATACATTTGTTTACATGGGATTTGCGTACTAAGTCTCAAATGATATTTGTGCAGTTGATACATACTGTTTTCATACTTGTGATATGTAGACTTTTCTGCCATTATTATGGAAGGTAGAAGTTGTGATGAAGGTCTGACTCTAGTTCTACTTGTTCTTTATTTGCATGAAAACAGAGGTAGTGGTTGCCTACTAATTTCACATGTTCATTTTCTTTTAATGAGAAACTTCAGTGTTTATTGATTTGATAAATAACTAGATGTTGCTCATGGTATTTCAAAACTTAAGAATGAACTAATTGAAATTTGTGAAATTGAAATGCTAAAACCCGGTTTTCTAATGGTGAATCAAGCCTCAGTAATATGACTATCATTAGCCAAGTAGCCATGGAGTTGATTTTTAAGATGGTGGTAATGGCTGTGTTAGCTTAATGTTAACCGTTTTAACATTTCCTTCAGTTGTCTGTCTTTAAAACATAAAACTAATTATAATATTTTCATGTTTTAATTGTGACTATGGATGACTGATGGAAAACATGTAATTAATTGATGCAAAAGTTGACATGACAGTTGACACCAGTTTTTTTTAATACATCATTATATGAAGGCATGTAGTGAAGCAATTAGTCCTTCATTAGTTCTGAGTTATTTCAAAAGCTTTGAAATACTTGTGCGTTTAATTTTTAATCATCAAGGAAATGGGTCTTCTAATGGTGTTAACTTCAGGGACTTAAATTAAGTGCACCCCCATGAGACTCATTTCAATAAGATAAATGGCCTCCACAGCTGCTGGGCAACAGAAGCTTTCATGGGCTTTTGGGGCTCAGTAGTGATGCAGGCTCTTCAAGATTTTTCTCATTTTTTTCCATTTCTTTGTGACTGCAGAGTACTATCTTGGAATTACTGTCTTATTGCACACATTGGAAAGGAGCTGCTATCTACATTTGTCCCACTTACTGTTATACGTCTGCCTTCTCTAACACTTTCAGCTTGTTAGTCACTGAAGCCAAAAGCTGCAAGCTAGGCTTATATGTTAATACATGTTTGACTTCTGCTGCTTTGCCATTCAGTGTTAGAAATGATACTGAAGTGTAACCTGGGTGAGGATAGGCAGCTGTTCAGCTAAGGGACATTTGTCTCCAATTTGTTTCCCTATTCACTAAGATGGCTTACATGATAAACCTATTAGAAAATCTATTGTCTTCCCATATTTTGGAAGAGATTTTTTTTTTTTTTTTTTTCTCTCCCTTGTAAGGAATTGGCTTCACTGACAGTTTCTCACCTTCTTTCCTCTTAAGGTTCTTAAAATCCCAACCTAGCAATACTGGAAGGAATAAAGCAGAATATCTATTCTGCTTTATGCAGCATACCAAATGGTATGCATTCCAGTGTATTTCTTAGAGGACCCTGGTTCTGTGCAAAGTCTGTATAAAGAAAAAAATATCTTTAGAACCTATATATATATATGTTGTGAAATTATTGATAACATATATAAAAGAGCAAACCTGTGAGAAACTCTGAGTTGTCAAATACAACTATGCAGTAAAAGGAGACTGTTGTATAAAAGCTGGAGAACTCGGGGAAGACCACTTTCCAAATGCAGATGTCCTGTGTTTTGGCCTAGTTAGGTTTTACTATGTGTTCATAAATTTTAACGGATTTCTGATTCAGTAATGAAAACATGTTCTAGACAAAGGCCAGTTCTGTTCATCTGATCGTGCCTGGAGTCTGCATATTGACACAGAATGGACTTTTTTTTTTTGGTGCATTAATTTCTTTTTTTAATGCATTACAAATAATAAAGCTGTTTTAGGTCATCAGCTAACAAATTTTAGTAGTCTGACTAGTACGGAAAGATTACAGAACACTTGGACCTTTGAAACAGACTTAATAAGTTTCTGTTTATTTATTTTAGTAATAATAATTACTTGGGGATTAATTTTGACTTTCCTTGCTGAAATTCCACTTTTGTTATTTGCCTAATGCTGCCAGGAGAAGAGTATTTAATTTCTATCATGGTGTTTCAAGGTGCACCTTTTCTTACCAATTTTCCTAAACTCGTTTTTTATTTGTTTGCTTGTTTGGTTTTGGTATGCTGAAATTAACAGAGTCACATTATATTATTTGATCTCAGTGGCAACTAGTCATTCGCTTCGCTAAGATTACTGCTCAATAAAGATTTTTATAATGCAGCATTCGGGTGCTCAGGGGTCAACTCTGAGACGATGCTTTTGCTAGAGATGTTTGTTCAACTTCCGTTAGAAATAGAACTTTGATGTGAAAGTAGTTGTACTCATTATATGTGAACAGCATTAGCTAATTATTTTTCCTGATACATTTGCACCTTTAAGACATCCACCTAGGTATGCTCGGTGGGTGAGGAGAAAAGGAATCGTATCGGTCACATTTTAAGCTGCATGGGATTTCCTTCCTATATGTAACTTTCTACCTTGAAACAGATGACATAGTTTGAGATAAAAAGAGAGGAGTAGAGGTGGAGGACATTCACAGATGATTGTGTCTTAAAGGAAGAGAACTATTAGCCTTTTAGTTTCTAAATGCTTTCCATCCCCTTTAAACAAGTTTGGAAACATATTTGGGAGCAGTTATATGGTATCAGATGGTTAGACAGCTTATTTGATGTTGAATGACATAGTAGTACAGGCAAGTAGAATTCATGTGAAAATGAGTTAGCAATAAACAGGCCTTAAGGAGCACTATATATTAAAATAAATTAAAAAAAAGGGACAAGTTTTACTTCCAATTTGAAGTCTCCATGAGTTAAGTGTACTCAGCCCTGCTTGAGACCAAATCCTGTTTGCATGCAAGAGACCAAATTTTCAGTCTGCAGTCTCATGGCTGTCTTACAGGATAAGCTGCTGGATGTGAAACACACTGCTATGGTAAGCCCTCAACAAGCTTTTCTCTCTGCATGAAGGTTAAATGAGAACTCCTTGAAAGTAAAATGATTTCTCTTTTTCTTTTAATTTTTTTTTTCCTCCTACTATTGTCCTGGCCATCTACATCCTCCAGCAAGATACGTACCTCAGGCTGCTTGAGGTAAGGTGCAGGGAAAATGCACCATAAATCCCCTAAAGAGGATTGATGAGGTATAGGAAAGCAGCCTTTAATGGCGATGGGACTCTTGCTCCCTTTACAGGGAAAAGAAGTGAAGTTGTTTATTAGCTTTCAAAGGAATCTTGCTTATTATGCTATGAAAAAAGAGTGATACCAGTCAGGCTTGTGTGTTTAATGCACTATATCTTAGTGTATTCAACCACATAGCTGAAGCATAAACCGGAAAACTGAAGTGGAACAATTTGCTGACAGGAATAAACACTGGACTGATGGCAGGAGGACTGGTCTGTATGGTCTCTGCTTTTGGAACTGATTGATATAGTCTAGATGCTCGATGGTGAAAATGGGCTTTTAGCTTATCCCCTGGTGATAAGATACTGAAGAACAGGGCTCACATGGGAGGAACATATCATGAATGAAAGCAGAGTTGCATTATGCAGCAGTAAAAGATGTCAGAGTGGATCTAGTTGATAACAAGTTGGTTTGCAGTATGCAAATTTCTAAAAGACGTTCCCACACTTGAGGCAGTTGATAGAGATGAGATTAATAATTTTGGAAAACTGGTCAGTGTCTATACAATTTTAACTTTTTCAAACAGGCGGAAAAAAGAAAGAACTTCTTACTCTTGTGTGGCATACGAGGTTACTGATGGCAGAGACGTTATTTTCTCTTTATACTGGTAACTTAAGAGTTGAAAATGGTGAGTGTTGTATTTCACAAGATATTTGAAGCATTACAGACTTGATGTTATGGAAATGGAAGAATGTCAGTGATGCTGGTATTAGGCCAGGAAAAAAACCAGTAAGTAATATTAAGTGACAAACGCAGGACTTAACACTAAATACTGGAGATTGTTGCATTTTTAGTATTTCACTTATCCTGAACATTCAATTAACCTTATTCTTTAAAATCAGAAATAAAATAGTACTAATTGTCTTTACTCTCCAATCTTTATCACTGTCCTAGGTAGTGTAAGGTGATTGCATAATGTTAAAGATGAATGACTTAGAGTATGCAATACCATTTATTAGTATTTTTTTTAATTTTATTTTGATCTTTCATATTAACTTTCTGTAATGTGTTTTGTGTTGAGAAGGGTCCACTGAATAACAATACTTACTGAAGTTTTTGACTTGTACCATTGACTGACATTTCATAAATTCATAATAGAGTTCATCCTGGCCATGGTGATATACACCTGGAATCATGTTAAATGCAAAAGTTGTGCAGGATTATTTGGTGGGATTTGAAAAGCTCTCAGTGGGGTGGCATTCATAGTTCTGTCTCAGACATTATTTAAGCAGAAACCTCAGTATTATTGTGGGCTGTTGAATGGAGTCTTTAGTTTGATGTTTTCAGTTTATTTTTATAGTTTGGGAAAAAGAAGCATCTTAGAAATTTGTTTTAATTATATATAGTTGATTGTTTCAAGTTCGGTTTTGATTGTGTTTTTGGGTTTTGTTTTGGTTTGGTTTTTAAATTCTCTGTAAAAGTAATTTTATTACTAGCCATAATGGGGTGTATTAATACCTATAATAGACTATTTGGTGTATACTTTTTTTTTTCTCCTTAAAATGAAAATTCCCTTCTGAAGACCAGGTATTTTCCTTGTCTTCCTCCTTCAAACACTGTATAACACTTGTATCTAGATGTCTGTGCTTTGCTCTTCAAACAGAGTGGCACGAGGGAATTCTTTACTTACAGTGGCAAGAACACTTGCTTATGCTGGACTGAAGAATTAATTTGAGACTGTTAATGGTCATTTATTGGTAATGATCAGTAGACTCTTGCAGTACAGGATTTGAAGCCCATCTTATTGAACTCTTCTCAGAATGTATCCTGTGCTCATTTTACCTTGGTATTTATAAAAATTAAGTCCATCTCTGTGATAATTGAAACCCAAGTTTACCAGAACTTTAAGGTAGAATTGTAGATTTATTTTTTTTTCTTCTTTATTTTTCTTGATGTTGAGAAACTACTGAAGTGTTTTTGGTTCCAAGCAGGAGAAATGAAAGTAGACCACAGAAGGTTTTCAGAGAACTACTGAAATAGATTAAGACTTATAAGTAAATAATCCTCCCACCTTTGTGCCCTTGTAGAATGGATGTTTCTTCCAGCGCAGTTATTTTGGTCCACTAAGTCTCTGTAGTTTTCCTTTTTGCCTTTCCTGAGAGGCTTCCATGAATGGCAGTCTCCATTTCTGCTACAGCTCTGATGCACCAATCTCAAGCTTTTAAGATGAGAAAGCATATATATCAACTATACAAATCAATAATGCAAGTGGCACCCATTACATTTGTAGTGTGCTTATAAATATAATGTAAATCACTCATTGCTTTGTACACCACCAAGATTGTGTTCCTTAAATTTTAAGGATTGAAGACTGAATCAGACATTTTTAATGCACCTCATGTCTTACGGAAATTGAATCCATGTGAAGGGATTGCAAAACACCCTTCTGCTAGGAGAACTTGCAGTCATCTGTTTATCTCAGTTCATTGATGGCTTTGATGGCACCTTGATGTGGATAGTGGGACCTGTGAATGCTCACATAATTCAGTTTCAAATGTATGTTATCAGGAAAAAAAATTTGGAACTACTTAAAAGTGGAGTAAGAGCTGTCTAGCAGGCTCAGGCATACAGCCTACACAATGTGTATATTAGGAAAATTGTAGTGCAAAAAGTCCAGTAAGACTGTTTAAAAAGTGGTTGCAAGTTGACAGACAGACACACCAGCTACTTCTCAAATGAAGTTTGTGATTTATTTATATTTCCCTAATCATAATTTGATTTTTCTCCTGTTAACTCTTAATGCTAAATCAGTTTCCTTCTATCATGAAATTCCCTGTATTCCAAGACTAAGTGATAGCAACAGAGGAAAACATAACTACTCAACCACAAAGGCCAGACTTGGAACAGAGTTGTCACATGTAAGACTTTGATAGTTTAAATAAAAAAAGCTGCTTTGTCTTCAAACAGAATCTGATGAGTTCTGAAAAGAAAAGAAAATTTGTTATTAAATCCGTTTTTAAAATTTTCATTTACTTTTGTTACTCTGGTTCAGAGATCTCAGTGAAGCTTACTTGACTGCTACAATACAGAGGTACAGCTCATGTTTGTGTTTCTATGCATCTGACTTTTCATTGCCACATACTGAAATATTTTATTAATGAGGTTTCTATCTTCCTGTTATATGTAGTGCGTCCCAAGGAGAATGCCAAAGGGATGAGTCTAAGGAAACTAGTGCTATCCTGCAAATAGAGAAGCCATGGCAGACTGTAGTAGCTTCTTTTCTACCTAAAAAAAAAAAAAAGAGAGGCAAGAAGATATGCACCTATCACTACTGAGTGTTCAAGTTTTCTTGTCGGTATTAAAAAATCTAAGACTTTAATTTACCGCTCCTGTGATAACTTAAGCTTTGTGCTGAAGCAAAGATTTTAAATTCTGAAATGAAAAACACATCTTTCTCTAAATGTATTTGATTAAGAATAGTGTAGGACCAAGAAAAGAAAAGTAATTCTCAAATTAGCAGTTCTTAGTAATATACAGTATTAATTCTCTGGGGATCAGAAGTAAGACTTCTATCTTCCATTGTCACTGGCTTGCCAGTTACTCAGCCTTTAGCTAACTTAGGTTCACAAATACTCAGTGTTCAGGGCTTTTCTTTATTTACCTATGGCATTTCAAGTGTAAAATTGAAAGCATGTGAATAGTAATGTAATAAATATTTTACATTGTTACCTATATTCTTTGTATGAGAAGGCCTTTTCTCATAAGTCTGTGAATCATTTTACATCGAGAAAACATATGCTACTTGCATGATGTTTGGCTATGTCACAACTATGTCTATTCTGCAGTAATTTGTTTCCATGGATTACTGCCTAACATGGAAATTCAAGTTCAGTATTTACAAACGGCATTGGAAAGTTTTTCGTCATTTATGTTTCCAGTGGCAATAATAACTTGGAAGAAATGGGTGCTGGCTTTAATTTGTTTCACTGTTTTATTCAAAGAGAGCCTAGCTTGCCTTATTAAGGAGTTATGCACATGTATCCTTGCTGAGCATATAGGTAATATACCTCTTCATAAAGTTATAGTAATAATTTGTGGTGGAGTAAGCAGGATGCACTGGTTCAGCATTAGTACTTTTGACCTACATTCCTCTGCTATTTAAATTTCTTGTGTAATAGCGTAAATAATTGTGTATTTCACTTTGGACTGACTGAATTGTTTCAGTTCCAGCTCCAGCTTGGCAGACCTGTTGTCATCCGCTCGTATGAGTGGGAGTATAATCAAGTAGGAGAATTGGAGCTCAGCATACACTATATCATTCATGTTAATATTCATATGCTTTTTTTTTTTTTTTACTCAGAAAGGGCTACTCACAATTATGACTTGAATTATTTACAATTCTAGGCGTCTAAGTAGAAGCACCTTCACTCCACTTGGGAGTCATGTAAATTGGAGTTTAATCCTTTCAATTTGCCATGTGACTGAGGAAAGGAGGAATGGAAAGAGATCATGAAGTAGATAGCAGAATGTTAGTTGTCTCTTCAGTATTCTGGAGAGATGGGGTGTAAAGGATTTTAACTTGAGAAGAGACAGCAATCGAGCTCCATTCCTCAGAGGCCAACAGAAGGCATTGGGCAAGATCTGTATCAAATGTTTCAGCTTTCTGTCAGAGACTGGAGGTGGGACATGTCACTTCAGGTACTCTACTGATGGTGCAGGTTGTACAATTCATCTTACTGTAACTAAGGTCTGAAATTGTATTTTGATACCAATAGGAAGAAAAAGAGAAGAGAAGGAAGATGAAATCTAATTCCAAAATAATAAAAGTTGTCAAAACTTGCTACACTGGAAGGATAAAATTTTCACTTCTCTTTTACTCAGTATTCATACTTTTGGCAATTAAGCATGTGTACTACTATTACTAACAGTTGTGTATTGTGATACTGTATTTTGAGTGTTTATATTTGCATGGTGATAGCTTGATGCCCAGGAATACCGTGGAAAGGAGTGCCTGCTGTGCAGATTTATATATGGGTGCATCTGTTGTTGGTTATAGCTCATTTGTATTGAATAATCTGTTGGCCCTACATGTCTTGAATAGTGCCATTACATAGGAGTTCCTTCTGGAAATGAAAATTGCCAAGTACAAAGGACCTTATTGGTTTGGGTGTCTTGGTAGTGTTTTGGGTTTTGGTGCTGTTTTTGGTTTGCTTGTTTGGTTGTTTTTTCCCTGGCTTGATAATTAGGGATGGGTAGAAGATGTTTCTTCATACTGCATAGTGATAAAACATCTGAAGCAGAAAATTGGTCTAAATATGAGGTTTTGGGGGGTCCATTTAAATGTTTTTTGTTGTTTTAGTTTGAACATTTTTTCTGAGGTATTGCCATGATCTGTTATTTAATGGTGCACTGTATCGCTGCTTTTTACTCTGACTGTAAAAATATACAGTTGGATCAGGTGGTCTTTAATCTTCAATAATTAAATTATGTATTGAATTCACAACAAATTAAGATGCTTAAATGTCTTCTAGAAAACATTGATAATGAATATCTGTGAATACTTAACATTAAGAAAACATTGCCTTTTTTTTCTTTAGAAGATAAATAGTATAGGTTACTGTGAAAGGGAATTTAAGTGAATATATTCTTTTCACACTGAAACAATTTCAATAATAGTATAATGACTTGAAAGTATTAAATATACTTAAATTCATATTCACTTGCCATACTTCTGCATATAATTCCATTTATTCTATAGGGTATATTTAGCTGCACTAAGTGAACAAAAGCCTCAGGGAGCCAAGTTTCATTGAGATTAAAATAGATATAAGTTGAAAAAGAACATAGCCTCAGTTGAGAAACAAGCTAGTTTATGCTTTGTTATGCTGAGCTACGCAACAGTATTTCTGTTCCTGAGTAGGCTTCTTCTACTTATGTTTATGGCTTACCTGTATTTTCCTTTGCTTCCTCAGTCTGTAATACCCCTTAATCTCCCATGAAGAGTTTTCCTTCAAGAAAAATAATTTGAGTACATTTTGTGTTACTATGTGTTCTTAAAGCTAAGTGGAAAACCTGTCCAGGCATATCTGCCTCAAGTCAGGGAACTGACTTATGATAGTCTTTGTTCTGATTAGAAAAGAAAACATAGCAGGACTCAAAAAAACAAGGCTGGGTTCTTCTAACACTTACAGTAGTATATATCTAAGTAAAATCCACTGGAGCAAGGGACAATCTAATCTAGCCTGCTCTTATGAATAATGGCTAGTAGGAGTGAGGAAAGCCAGGGGAGAATTTCTAGACAAAGCGCAAGACGTGAGAGCTAGAGGGAGTGACAAGAAAGATTTCCCTCTGTGCAGCAGGACTGTAGGGAAAATAGAAGGTTATTTTTCCAGGCTTGTCTCAGACAGTTTGGGTCAAAATACTCATTGGTGTAAGGCCATTAGACTGCAGAAGAGTTACCCTGGCTTAAACTTGTCCTCAGTTTGTCTCAGACAAGGGAAGAATTCTAGCTTTGAAGAAAGCAAAGTAGCGATTTATTCTCTTTTAAGCATCTCCTCCTACACGGTTGTACCTTTTTTTCTCCGTGTTAAAACTTTTTACCAGGAAGACCCTCTTTTTGACAATGATCTGTCAGCCCTCCAAGATAAAAGAACACAATTGCTGAAGGCTTTACTGAAGAGCACTGTATAAAGCAAGAAAAGAATTGTCCACTTTTAAGCTGACCTGCATTTAATTATATGGTTAGAGCTTTTAAGTGAGCGCTGGGATTTGATATTGGATGAAGCCTGCAATTTCTATAATAGCTTTGAGAATGTGAGCTTTGTGACCTCCTGTTTATTTAGAATTGATGTTGCATGTCTGACACTGCCAAACTGTATATAGTCTTGCACAGCAGAATACATAGCAGAAAAAGCCGAAGTTGACAGTTTTAGATAAGTTTAAGTCCTTTGCAAATCTAGTAAGTATAATATATGTGCTAATAAGAGTGTCTAGAGCTTTTATTTCATACTCTGGCAGTTGTTACAGCAGAGCTGAGTAAGGATCATTAAAATGCTGTGGTCTTTGGACATTGGTTAGCTGTTGCTAAAAAAAAAAAACCCCAATCAACCAAAACAAACAAACAAAAAAAATCCCACCAAAAGCCAAACAAAAAAAGCCACGAAAAATCCCAAAAAACAAATGAAAACTAACCAAACAAAAATGCCCACAGAAAAACAGACAAAACAATTCAGAACAGAAGTTAGTGACATTTCTCAATCAAAAATGAGGAGTCCCTTCTAGATCAGTACTTGGATGAGCGAGGTAGTGTCTTAATAGCTAGCTTAAAATGTTCCAGTTGAAGTAATTTGACAACCTTTCTTTGGGCAAACCTCTGCACCAAAGAGTTCTCTCAGTTCAGTCATGCCCACTAGTCAGAAATACCTAGTTATAAAGAAGTACTTGACTAATTAAACGTTCAACATTGTTTTGGATGTAGAATTATTAATCACAGTAGCATCTTCTCTGTGAATGGGCAACTTTCCATGAGACATGAAAATTGGTGAGAAAGCAGCAAGCTTAACATTGCAACTTCCATTGCTTCGCTGGCAGGAGCACTACTATCACTGGAAACTATATGAAAAAATTATATTCTTGCAATTAATTTATAAAGGGAATAAGTTCAAAATTAGGCCTTTTATTTTCATGATCTGATCCTTCAAAATAAAAAAGAGGAAATATTTGTAACCACATTGATATTGCTAGGGTTAGCGTCATGCTGTCTTTTGCCCTTGTTTAAATAGGAGTATTGTTTGTAATGCATGATCACTACTGGATTCAAGGGTTGCTTGTTTATTTCTTACCTCTCCCCATCCTTTAAAAAATCTTTTAAATATGATCAGAATTAGCTCTGTCAAATGAAATTCTTTTCCAGTCTGGAAGATATCTTTGCAGATGTCTTACAAAAGATCCTCACTTGAGAAGGCAGATAATCTGCAGCACCAGCAAGGATTCCTTTATTTCATCAGTAGGTCCTTGATGCTGGTTTGAGGCAGAATTCCTCCACTTGACATGTAGGGCATATCTAGGTGGTAGCACCTTTCACAACTGCTTGAAGCATGCAGACAGGACTTACTTCATTATCTTTAATGATTGTGCAGCAAATTAGCTATAGGGTTACACAGTAGACAAACCTTACAAAAGCTGCATTCGTATAACCATCAAAGGCAGAAGCCCCTGTTTTGTATTTGAGCATAGCATCCTGTAAACAGATGAGAGGTTTTTTTCAGAGGAAGCACTACACGATGCACTCCAGAAAACACAGAATGATGCTTTTGCAGTTGGAAAATGTTATGGGTCATTTTGGTCTCTCAAACCACGAGAGAAAAAACATCCTTTCATACTGTTTGATCTCCTGCTATTTACAGATACCATTTGAAAAACAGGTAGCACAGCTTATATTTGCCTCTGTTGATGGTGAAATATGTAGTATTTATTGTGGCATTCATTCCTTTTATAAGATTAAAAATTACAAGTGCATTTGGGTCATATTTTCTCTATATGAAAGATGCAGTGTTACAGTTCAAGTTGATGTGAAGCAGAGTGGTCTAGGCTGGGACTGCTAGCCTTCATGTGCTGGAAGCACACAGTAAGAGTTTGTCATCTGATTTGGAGAAAAATACAGAAGACTTTCTGGAACTGGCACCAGAAGCTTTTCTGTGGTGTTACAGCAGATCCATTCAGTTCCAGATGTCCATTGTCAGGCTGGAAATAATGTAATGAGCAGCATTTGTTCCTGTATTGTGGATGTTGGACCATTTTAGAGCAGCCTGGGGAAACGTGAAGGGGTTGGAAAATGCTGGTGTATAATGGGAGGATAGTTCTGGGACAGTATGAAAAAAGTGAGCTGGAAAGGGGGAGGAAAGCAGCAAGGTAAGTAAAGGCAGAATCTTTGCTGCTGGGAGCAACACACTTGTTTTCCCTTTAAAATTCTACCTTTAAAAACTTGTGTTACCTTTAAAACTCCACAGCGTTTTCTTCACATTAACTTACTCGTGATACTATTGTGAAACCATACACAAAAAAAATGTGTCTAACATCTGTGCCTTACAGTTAAAGGTTGCATACATGCTACTAGCATTGCTTGCAATAAATAAAATCCCTTCCTCTTCCTGTTTTAGAGCTGATTCTCTCTGCTCAGCACTTGGTGCAGCTCCTCTGTTTCTTTTGTTCCAGCTTTTGTCTTTTCATAATCATCTGTGCTGTGCGCCCAGGAGCACTCACTCCCTACTTTCCTCCTGTGCTGCTGTACCTTACATGTTAAACTAAGCAGCAATATCCACAGAGATTTCCTCACTCTTCCTGGCAAAGCATAAAGCAACTGCAGTATCTAGAACAGTGCACAGTGGCAGGGTATAGAATTGGAAAGTAGTCATTAACATAAGTCATATGTGATATAATAATTTCATTCTAATATGGGTTCTTGAAAAGCTGTAAATATGGATTTTTTTTTTTTTATTTACATCTGTACTTAATTTGATGTCTAGGCATTCTAATTTTACAGGAACTATTCCTTATACTTTATCAGTGCTGTTTCCTTTTCCTTGCTACACAATAAGAGTAACAAAATTGCTCAACCAAACAATTGAGTGACGTTGGACATTTCTGAGGCTTTTTTCTTGAGGGACATCAGGTGTAGTTGGTCAGAAACTGGAATAAATCACTTTGCAGCTTCATAATTTGTCTGTCTGGAGTAAACAGAAAGCATGGGGAAAAAGCCATTCATCTTTTGCCTGTGGTAGGACAAGAATGGAATGTGAGAGAGACTAAACCGTGGCTTTTTGCAGGGACCATTAAGGCCGTGATGAGATTGTCTGTAAGCAGGTAGGAAAAAATCCTTAAAAGACTGGATTGCTTTAATACACAGAATAAGGAAGTAAATCGGACATGGCTGATGAGGAAGAAAAGGAATAATTGTTACTCTCATACTAAAAGAACTTTATGGGGAATTTCATTAAATCCTCATGGCTTCTAGTTACAGCACCATCTTCCACAAGTTAAATGTTAAATTTCTGAATGATCTCATTTTGTTTTTATTTTACCATTGTAGAGCACTCCATCTTAAATAAATGCTCTGGTTCAGAAATAATAGCAGGGGAAGAACAAAAAAAGCCGTACATTGGTTACGCGGACTGCTGCAAAAAAACCCCAAACAAAACACATTGAATTGATGACTTATACAAGTAGCTGAAGTATTTATTTGCTATTTACTTTAAATAACTCAACTTATAATTTTTGGATACCTGTGATGATTCAAAACTAGAATATGACATAAACCAGGGTATTTGCAATACTGATTTCTAACAAATATCTAAAGGAAAGCATGAATTAATTTCAATGAGGCCATTTTGCTGAAATGTAGATGTGGACAAATAATGAATAGAAACAAAGTCTATTTGATAAAACTCTACAAGAGTTTATTCTCAGAGCTTGCATTTGTATTGTCTTTATCTGTAACATGCAGACAGAGCCTATTCTCATCTTGTACTATCTTCGTGCTGTGTAGATGCACTGTCAATGATGGCAGTAGTCACTCTGTTATATCATTCTGCTCAGAAAAATGTCTAAACATAATGAGAGCAAAATTTCAGTGGCTGGTGTACTATTTCTGCTGCCATTGTGGCTGTTTTGGTAATGGCATGAAAACAGTAGTTTCCCCTCGAGTCTGCTTTAAATCAAGTCCTTGAGTTTGAGCAATCTCTCTTTCTTCAGTGAGAAAGTTGAAAGGATTGAAAATCACATCAGCAAAAAATACCAGTTGTTAAGTTCTATGGGTGTCACAGCTATTAATTTAGATATTATTTTGAATGGCCTATTAAAATGATGTCACGATGGCAATATTTGTATGTTTAAAGGTTTATACACACATCAGAATAGAGAGGGTATGCAAGAGGTTATGCAGCTGAGCAACATAAACATGATGCAAAAAACCAAGAATAATTTGCTTTTCAGGCTTTTTTTTTTAATGTGATTTACTGATACTTTAAGTTTGTGTTGTATTTTACCTCTGTAGAGTTCCACTGCATTGTAACAACTGTAACTGCAACAATGAAATGATTGTTGAGAGTTTTGTAGTTAACTTAATAACTACAATGTGCCGCGTACTCTTTTGTTTCCTTTGTAACATGTAAGCTTGGGACTTTCTTACAAAGTACTTCTGACAGAGTAAAACAGTACTAGGAAGAAGGCAGAGGGTGAAAATCTGATAGTGCAACCAGTTTATCTTGCTCCTGGTCATATTCTTTGCAACATCCTTGATGAATGCCTTTAGAGCAATGCTGATACCCTATAGCAAAGAGGGTGGTGGTGACTGTGGAATCATATACCGAAGAAATTTTTGCACAGTGTGGTTTTTTTCCCTCCTTACCACATATTCAACTATCATTTAGAATTACTGTCTTTTTAAATTTTTTTTTCATAGGGACTTTGAAAAGGTTGTTTTTCAGCAGAACTAGGTCAGTACTCTGCGCTGCCAGATGGATGCTAAAATAATGCTTGTAGATTTCAGAGGTTATGCTGCATAATTTAGCCTTCCTGCTTGGGCTAGCTGTGAATAAGTGATACCAATTAAGGAATTTGTAGCGCTGGCTGTAGTGAACATGGGTGCTAGTGTTGCATAAGGAAGGTATTTCTTCATCTAGAACATATATCATGGAAATAGAAAGATGTTTTTAGTCATTGCTTACCTGTTAGTCCCACCTGCAATTTCATGTTGCGACTACATGCTCTTTGAAGAAAAAGTTGTTCTTGCGACTAAACTACACTCTACTCTTTGTGTAAGTGAGGAGGAAGATTTTCTGATATACATGATTGATGGAATATTTGTGTACTTCAAATATTATGATACATGTTTCTGTGATTTAACAGAAAAATCAATACCTTGCTTGTTTATTCATATCTTCATGGTATTAATAACACATTTAAATTGCATATTCATTTTTTAAAAAAACCAACTTTAACTTTAGATCGTGAGCAGAAACAAAAATTCTTATTGAAATCTTATTAAAACACTAAGCTTTTTAGTTTGCTTAATATGAAATTACATGATTAACGGTGGGGTTTTTTTGTCTAATCTAACATTTAGGATTAACTGGTTACAATTTTGCCTGTAATAGAAATATTTTAGCTTCTGTCAGGGCAAAGTTCATGTTTACTTGAATATCAATCAGTGTAAGAGGGAGTTAATTCAATTTATATAATAATTGCACTGATCATTACTCAGGACATATAAAAGCAGAATTTATATAAATTACTTGATTGTAATCTTCAGAAAATGAGGTTACTTTTGAACTCAATTCTAATTCTTAAATCTCTTTCATGATAATATGATCTGCAGTTCTTAATACTGGGAGCCTTACTCATCTTTGCTATATATGTGTTTAGTTAATGACAGATTAAAAAAAAAAAACAAAACAAACCACTAGCAACTTAATTTATGTATACAAAGGGATACTTCTGTCAATACTTTTGAAGTTGTGCCATTGTATTATGTATTACTTCCATCAGAAAATGATGCTGAGAAAGAACAGCTAGTTGTGTCCCAATTCAATTTTAAATGTTTTACTTAGAATGTAAATTTATTTTGGTCACTTCTTTTGAAGGCTGCTATGGTTTTACTAAGTTTTTTTAACAGTGTTTTGCTTTTCCTAAGGTATCATGGCAAATACCAGGTTTTAGTTCTGTGCGTTATAAAAGCTCTTTGAATTTGTTAATAAGACTCATATCAAAACTCATATTCTGCTACTGCATGGGATATTTAATAGATGTCTGTTCTTTTCAGATTGCTATAGGAACATCTGGCTCTTTTATTCAACATGAGAAAATCCAAAGAGGAGAAAAACAGCTAGATAAAATATCTTAGTTATGAATTCTGGTTTAATAAATGTGATTTCTGTGGATGATTCATGGATTTTATAATTACATTCAATTATTTTTCAACAGCTCATGCTTCATTTCATCAAGAATTTCAATCAATGCCAACTGATTAATTATCATTCTGCTAGTAGCCTTTTGTCTAATAAACAGTCATAATGAGCATGTTCAGTCTTGGCATATATAAATGTCAGTGATGTACTAATAAAATACTTTCAGAATTGGATGCTGGAGGTAGTCATGCTTTAGATCTGGTTTTGAAGAGACAAAAAAGCAATCTCCTACCCTTTGCTTCCCTTTTCCATCCAAAATAAAAGCTGTAGTTGAGCAGCAAGAGTCAAATTTATTAATTCAAGAAGAATTTCACTGTGCCATGGTGAAATGTTAAGACCATTGTCTTCACCTTAACTTTTGCATAACAATTTGCACAATGATTTCTGGAAAATTATTTGAGTGGCTTTTAGCACACTGTTTAAAGTTTTCATGCACATTCTCACACTGACAAAAACAAGATTCATGCAAACCAAAGGAAACTTATGACAGAACTGCATTTTTGTGACATATAAGAATACCATTTTTATGTCCAATTACAGAACAGCAGTGTACACAACCTTTCCAAAGAGAGGATGGATATCACCAAATCACAGACAGATACTGCAGAAATAAGAAAGCTGCCTTTTGGTTCAAAACCACTCTGGTCTTATATACCTTTGAACAGATGGTTCATTTAAGTATTGGCAGCGTGTCTTGACTAATTTCTTTAGACCTTCAATTTTCTGCTTTATTTGGGTAAGAAGTGGGAAGCCCTGCCTGCACAGATAGATGAACATATGAGTTGTAAATAAAAACAGAATACGGAACGTGGAACCATGTTTAATTGTGTGAAGTGGTTTTCTTGATTTATCACAAAATGCTTTGAGGAGAAACAGTAATTGTCTGGATTTGAATTTGGGGAACTGGTTAAATTTCTAGCCTTGCAGCCATGTGTTATACTGAAGGTTTTCCACCCTCTTACAATGCATACTTGTGGAAGAGTACGATAGAGATGTAGTGGCAGTTCTCCAGAATATTTTCCCAGACTTTTGTATATCGTGACTTAGACTTTCTGTACTAGATTTACTGTTGCCTGTATGTTTAACAGCATTTGACAGGGGTTTTTTTTTGTTTATTTTTTCCTAGCTTTCCTAGAATCTAGGGGCAGAATGTGCCATTTAACTGTACACTATGTGAAGAAGTTAACTATTTTTTTTTTTAATACTGAACAGATCAAACTCTTTTCTTTGGCCACTAGTCTTTCACATGCAGGGACAGGATCCCCTGATCATTGCTTCTTCAAAATAGATACAGCTTCACAGGCCTTTGTCTGATCGTTCTTCAGCTATCTGTCTTCTAGTCAGAAGACTTTATATATTTAAGAACGCCTGTGCATGCACACACGCACACATACAGCTGTTTGTCATGCTGTTCCACACCTTTAGTTAGTTTTCCTGCTTTACTCTGTACCTTTCTGTGTGTCTATGAAACCTATGGTCTTTCAGAGACTAGGTAACAAAACAGTAAACTGAGGATATTTAATGGCTTTTTTCTTATAATATTTAAGATTTTTATTATTTTTTGTCTTTCTTGTGACACTTTGCATCTGTTTTAACCTCAAGTCCTCATATCTAACTATTCATACTTAGCCCACATTTTAGGTGTAAAATTTTTTTCCTCATTTACTTATACTTTGTTTTATCTGCCATTTTATTACACAGTCACTAAGTATCGGGAGATCTTTCTGCAATTTGTGTGTGCACTGCACTGTAACTTCTTACCAGTTGAAGAACTTTGGTACCTCACCAGTCCTTTTTTCTGTTTGCTTGTGAACATCGCTGGCTAGCCCAAGTTGCTGTAATGCTCTTGCTTCCACTGGGAAAGCGTCTCGCCTTATTTCTGTCCTGCGAGGCCTTTCTTCTCCCACAACAATTTGGTTTCTTTTAAGAGATTTTAGGGATGGTATGGCTCCATGTTTTGGGAAGTGTCAGTTTCCTTTTGTGTATTGAGAACTTTGCTGTGTGATTGTTGGCATGGTCTGTTCCTTTAACTCCAGCTGTGCTGCTAAAGCTGATTAATTACATTGCTTCAGGTTTTTGTGTTCATTTGTTTGTTTTTAAATAAGGCAGGCTTACAACAAAGGTAAATGGCACTGGCCAGGGAATTTGCATCTTGTTTAAACTGTAGTCTTTATTTTGATTACAGAAGGGAATGTTATTTCTAACCACGTAATGTGATAATAGATCAGTCTAAAGAGTGCCAATTTTCTGTGGCTGCTACACAGAGAATTCTGGTTAGCATTGCGCCTCACCAACTTTGACTTTCCATCAGGTAGTATGGTCAAGTTAAAATGACCTTTTTCATAGATCTGTGGTGAATTCAGTTTCTGTGGTCTCTTTGTTGTACTACTTTATTGTCATGGTTCTATATAAAGACTCAAGGTATGTCATACAAACAGGATCTTGGCAAGACAAGTGAGGATTCTCATGCATCAATTGTGTGCCCTATGCCTTTTAAATTATAGATGTGCACTTCAAGATTCACAGTGCAAAGGAGACAGTGAGAGAAATCCAGTCCCAGACAGTCAGTAAAATGTGAAAATTACAAATATATGTCATTTACTGTGAAAATCTTGCTGGGGACACACACACACAACATTTCTTTTAGTGTAGTTAGTAAGTGTGGGTGTTACTAGCTGTGTGTTTAGTGAATAGATCTATTTACACTCTATATGTAATATTTCAATCCCTCACAACAATGCAAATAGGTTTTAAAGGCATTTTTTATGCAGCGGGGTTTATTTATTCTTTAAGTTCTGGGCAAAGATAGAAGGATTAGAAAGGAAGCTAATAAGATAAAATTGAATGATGTTTCCTTAGATTGTTGAATCTCTCACTTTTGAATATTGATCATAAACAAGTTTAAACATAACTGTTAACTGTAGTCCTACTTTTTTTTTTCTTTTTTTTTTTTTTTTTGGTTAAACAGTGGTATTTTATCTAGTCTAAGGGTACTGCTGTGCTGAATGGGGTTCAGTGTTAGAAAAACATCAGGGTGCCTCTTGCATGGTGTAATATAGAGAACGGGAATTCTTCACATCAACAGTCTATCCACACTGAGCAGAGAAAAGGAAGAACAAATATTTTCTTCTAGAATCTAATAGGGGAAGGAAAGAATGAAGGAGGGAATAAGAGGGAGATACTATCTGAAAGTATTTTCAAGGAGTGTTTAGAAGGGCTCCTGCTGTGAGATGGACTATCCGAGATAAATATTTCATTTCAGGGCAAATCACCTTTCCTAATGGATAAAAATATTAGAAACTCTAAAATGGATGGTAGTGTTCGCTCTCAGTTGAATTTCTGCTTTACTCTGAATTTCTGATTACTTGTCTACACTGATAAAAAATACACTCAGGGTTGGTAAATGTGAAAAATTTAAGTATGATAAGTACACTGCCTAATATCTGATAAGGACGGTATCTCACAGATAATCTCTACATATTAAAATATGTAACAGTATTATAAAACATGAAGTTACTGTCTTACATGGCACAGTAATAGTATGTCTTAATAGTGGTAGGTATGTGATCAGAGATTCCAAATAAATGTTTGGTGACAAACATTATTATTAAGCTTTTGTATTTAGTGGCTTTGTCTGAAGTCCAGAATAGCAGCGTGCTATATTGAAAAGGTACGGTTTGTATCCTTTTTTAAGTGTTAGGATGCTTGCTGGAACTTGGTTGAATGGTTTGGGCATCCCAATTACTTAGTTGATGGCAAACTGAAGATGCTCCTCAGTACACATCTCCTTCAAGCAGGATGGTGGAAAAAAAAGTGTTTCTAAAAATAACAAAAGAGCTGCAAGAAGGAATGAAAAAAGTTATGTTATAAACTTAAGTACTTTCTGGTGCAAACAAGGTTAATACACAGCTTGTACTGATAAAAATGCTGTTTACTGAGGCTTTATGTAATTCAGCCTGTAATAAATACCTGTCTTCATCTGTTTTGGGAATGAGCTTTAGAGCAAACTATTCTGGAAAACTTTAGTTGAATGGCCATATTTATATGCAGACATATCTTTAGGATCAAGCTAGGAAAAAATTGGGGGTATGTATGTGTGGTTTTGTGTGTTGGTGGTTTTGTTTGGTTTTTTGTTTGTTTTTGTTGTTGGTGGTGGTTTTTGTTTGTGTGAGGTTTTTGTTGTGTTTTTTTTGTTTGTTTTGTTTTTTCCTGTTTTGTTTGGTTTTGATTATTTTTCTTGGTGATGGTGGGGTTTGTTTTGTTTTGTTTTTGTATAATAGATGCTTGTTGGCCTGATCCTGAAAGCTTTTCCTGTCCCTCTTCTTTTCAGCAGAGATTTGAAACTTGTCAGGGTCTGGCTTTTGCAACTCCTTAGTACTGTCTGCTTAAACTTGATCTTATTTCGGAATGCAACTTTTCAGTGCAGAATAGACACTGCAAAATGGCTGGGTAGGCAGGCTGTTGGAAAAGAGGAGGGACTTTGCTGAATCACAGGATTCTTCAGATTTTTATGTGTGTTTTGGAGAGACTAGATTATATAAAAAAATGAAACAATTGGGCTTTATTTTCTAAGAAGGGTGCTGCAGTAGACTATTTGTCCTTACATTTCATATTCTGTGTCATTAACTGAAATACATTTCAAGAGGCTGATTTTTCAGTAAGTTTTATGATTTATAGAAATAAACAAGAACTCAATATACCTTTTTTTTTCCTTCTCCTTTGCATTCTAGCTGATAACATACTTTATTATGGAGAAAACAGTACTGCAGGAAAACAAAATAGAAAATTTCAGTGCATTTGAAGTATGCCTTAATCTTCAAATCCCAACTGCGCTATGTGTTTTTTAACATTTACAAAGAAATTTTAGATTTGTCCAACCAACTTAAGATGGTGCTTACAGTTTTGTATTCTAATGCTCTGGAAATTTTTTGTGGATCTTGAAGGTTCCTGTGAAGTAGCTGTCACAGTGTCAAACATCATACTTTTGTTAAAAATATTGGTGTTTCTGTTTAAGACAATTCCAGTGGATGTGCCTGTGTTTTGCATGTTATGGACCCAGAATTAAGATATATAGTATTACTGTTAAAGCCAGGCTACTAGTTGAATACTCATTTAATTTAAGCACCTTTAACAACATAATCCTTTTTGATTTTCAGATGCTTAATTTACAGCCCAAAAGACATCTCCTCTTTTGTAAATATTGTATGGCTTCATGTGCAACATGGTGTTATTGTCTCTGGTACCTTCACCGTTATCAATAAAGCAGATCTGCAGATGAGCCTCTATAGGTATTATAAATGACAGAAAAGTTTTACCTGATACATTGCAAAATTTTATTGCTATTGGCAAATGAACCATAAGTGTATTGTACCATAAAGTAACATTGTCTTACTGGCTTGTAATGAGCTGATTAGTAAAGCAAAATAATTGCTGACAGAATTGATATTACACTCCTGTGAAAAACAGCAAAATCAATATGATTCCAACTTCTCAGGCTGTAGTCAGATTTTTTTTTTCTTTATATATTAAAATTGTGAAGTTGATTCTCCCTAACTTGTTCTTTTTCAGTAGAAAAGCATTCAATCTGCAAGGTTAAATAGACTTAAGTGAAACAGCGATACTTTGTGTTTTTATGACCTTGTGCACTGTTATAATACTTAGCTCTTTGTAGGGAATCAAAATCTTTAAGTTACTTCAAGTATGGTACACATGTGAAAATGTTTATTGAAACATCGCAGCTACATACTTTGCAAGATGTAAACCGGAATATCTTCCTGATTAAAGATTTGCTTTCTGAAGGAAAAAAGAAAAAAGGAAAAGAAAAAAATAAAAAAAAAAGGGAAAAAGAGAAAAGAAAGAAAAAAAGACCAAGTTTATTACTTAAGCCGCATGTGCTAGACAGAATCAATTGAAAATTAACTTCAAGCTCCTGTCTCAGACACATTTTAATGCATGTCTGAGTACTTTTAAACTCCATTGACCAGTTTATAAATGATTAAAATATTTTCCCTGCAGCATGCAGAAGGTCTTTCTATCATTGTATCATTTTGACGTTTAACTGTTGCAATGACAGGGTGAGGGGTTTTAACCAGTTTGCAAATAATCAGATGACCTTCCTATCAGCTGTGCTACATTCTAATGAAGAGTAGAATTCTGCAAATATTTGTTTTTATACTTGCAGAACAGTACTGGATGATTACCTCTGACCAAGTGGTAGTGGTACTTGTGGTGAGATATGTAATATCTCAGTATGCCATAGACAGAGTTTCAGAGATCTTCCAAACACCATTAGTGCTGCAAAAAATCATCACCTGTAAGGAATGTATTTTCATCCAAGTTGATAAAATTCTGTGTTGGTATAGTGAGGAGGAGGAGGACAGTACATACAGCAGAGAGAAAGATCTATTTTGTCATTTATTTTTCTCTAATTTTTGCAAGTTTTGACAACAGCATTCCAATCAGCTGGAACAATTCAGTAAAGATTTTGATTTTAAGACTGCTTTTCAAGAGTGAGGATTTTGTCCAGACAGTAGTGTTTACAAATTAATTTTTGTCAAGTGTTTTAGGTCATGCTCACTTTAGTTACAAATAATGTTTCCCAAGATTGCCTTCCCCAACCAAACCAGAAGTTTTTCAATTTAGCAATTCTGTTTTCTGTTAACCTGAGGCATAATGGTTCGGCTGTAGTGAATTATTTATTTCATTATTTGATGAAATTTTATTGCTGTTTTAAAATTGATTCTCATTTGAAATTGGAATGTAACTTCAAAGTGTCAGTCAAAATGCTGTTCTAAGAAATTTTATGGGAAATATTGCAGATCCTGTGTGTACCAGGAGAAAGATTTAAAAAGCTGGTGATGGGAGATTTTCACATCAATGAATGCTAAGAAAGTATAAGTTGTATGGTCTGAAAGTTTTGGTACCCATATATAGATTTTCGTATTTCCCCATTGAATTATCCAAGGTGTGAATAATTTACCTCAAAGGAACTCCTTTTTGATTAAAGATCATTACATTCATGTTTCTGAACATAACTGAATCCTTTCTTTGCTGACATGATACTGAGAGCAATGTGTAGTGTGAATCTCCTGTGGTTTGTATACTGTGTCCTGCCACCTGTCAGGTGCTGTCCAGTCTGGGTAGCTGGGATATGCCCCAGCAGGGAATTTGGCAGGTAATGTTTGTCTGGAAAGAGGTTACCACAAGACAGATAGGCACAGACAGCTTCCTTGAGTGCTCAGATAACTTGATGCTGCTTTTGTGGAGCTTTGCTGTGTGTGAGATCACACTTAGGATGGCTTCCTCTTGGGTTGGGTACACAGGTACCTTTTATTTACCTCATTCCATTATTTCTCATTTGCTTTCTCTTTCCCTTCTGTGGCTGTTTGCAGGCCAAGTGCATTTAATGAAAAATACCATTCTCTGTAAGAATGTGTGCAGATTCTAGGAGAAAATATTTCCACTTAGAAAAAAGGGAATTTGAGAACAATTCCATAAACAGCAACTGTAACACTATCACTACCGCAGACTGTTAAGAGCTCCATTTATGAGTGCAGTTAAGCATATGGATAGCTCAGCTTTCGTCATCAACCCAGAATGGGATGTTACTGAGGCAGATTCAATCTAAATCTATAGCAGTAAAATTGGTTTAAGATGTAACTCTTTAATATACTTGGAAATGAGAAGTTGTCTAAGTACTACTTTGACAACATTTGCTAATGAAAGGATGCAATTTAATGCAGCAGAGAGAATGATCACTGACAATACACCTGCTTGATGCAGGATGTTAAATGCCTCAATCTTTTCAAAAATAACAGTGCCAAAGCAGGGCAGAGGAGACAGTGCTAATGAATTAAATTTCTCTGAGGGGCAATGTAGCAAAAGAGGAGAATAATTCTGTTTATGGAATAAGACCAGAGTGTTCAGAAACTTTAAGTACATAAATAATGAAGGAAGGAATTATTTTGTACTCTGTACAGTATCAGATGTTTGTTATTACAGGTATTAAGCTTTGGGTCCCAGCAGGAATGAATAGTTCTGTCCCCATTTACATCCATACAATTCTTAAACAGCTAGGTCATTACAAACATTTTTACCTTTGCTTAGAACAGACAAAACCCCAACTACTGTTTGAGCAAGATAGAAAGCAGTATCATCCATGTGCTATCTTTAAGTGTACATAGTCTTTCTACTCTATCTTAATTTACTGGTTTCTGTTTCTCTCTAGAGTTTGTAGGGTTTGAATGATAGTGCCTCATATTGACATTATTGTTGGGGACTGGAGGGAGGCAGAAGAGAAATCACAAGGATTAACATATTTGGTTATAACATTTTGTTTTCTCCTCGCTTCTCGGGCAGTAATCGTATTTAGCAACTTCTGTAACTGTAGACCAGATTGTGTCAGGGAACAAACATCTATGGGGGTGGATCTCATAAAATTTTGCTGCTTGCTGAAGTAGAAAATGAGTATAATCAACAATAGGACTGTCAAACAGTGGCATACCCATAAAGCCATGGGTTCAGCCAGTACGTTATCTCTCTCCTGCACTATAAACTTAAGTCATGCTGCTTTTCAGAAGCAGTATTTTCCAATCATCACTATTGAAACATTGCATGAAAATTATTTTTGTGCTGTATCCTTAGACTTTTGGGTCTCTACAGACCAAAGTTCTGTATTATAAATTCCCTGATTAGTAGTTGAATTTGTGCAATTATCTCTTTTCTGCTCTAGTTAACTTTATTTTTTTTCCTTGTCATTTTTCTGTTTTCAACTCAAAATCACAAATCTGCCAGATGTGTATTTGAAAGCAGCAATGGACACATTTTACTTATCAGTTGTACCCATAGACCAAGTGGATTTACAGAAAGTATGCTAGCAGATAAGTAGTGAATCAATAAGTTTATCATAGTAATGTTTTAAAAAGGCAACTTGTTTCAGTGTTTCCCCTGTGCTTTTCAGAGTGTTATTGTTGAAATCTGTAGGTAATGTAATGCTTCTCATTTCAGTGTGACTACTGATGCTTTGGATGCCATATGAAGTCAGCAGTGCTACAGATGCTTAGATGTTGGTCAACTATTTGAAGTAGTTTAGCACGTTAATCACTGACACTCAGAAACACAAATATTCAGTATGCAAGGGTGTTTTGAAGTAGTTATATTTCAGGTTTTTGCACTTTGTTTTCCTATTTTGCACAAGTGAAACAAGACTAGATTTGTGTGATGAGAGTGGTATGTGCTTAGTTTTCGATGCTTAGGCTTATTGGTTGTATTTTGGAACTTCCCCCCCTCCCCATTTTCCAAATTTTATACTTTTAAATTTTCACGTGCTTATAGAGGTGAAGTGCAACATTGTCAAGGCAATGAATAAAGTTGATTCATGGCATAAATTTGTTAATTTTTGTTTGCATTAATGAAATATTTACTTAGAATAGAGATGCAGTAACATGAAAAAATTGAAGGACATAAAGCCCATGAGTGAATTCAAAGATTATGACACTTCTTGTCATGGATCTTTTAAGAGCTTGTCTACATAGGAGTTAGAATACTTAATTAAGAGTATTGAAAATAAGATGTGCCAAGTGTGGAACTATTCTAGAGTGGCTTTTAGACTGTGACTCCACATCCAGCATCAATCAGAATGGATTTTAAGCTGCAGAGAAGATAAAACTTAAAACTACATGGATTTTTTGCTTCTTAATTCGTGTTGTCTGGAAGTCAGTTATTTACTTGAAAATTTTTCATTTCACTTGTTGGAGAAATGAATTTGCCCTCTGTATTGGCTAAGATCTGTTACAAGTGTTGCAGGGTCTGGACCCTTCCAACTTCTAACAAAGCTACTTTCTTAATTTTTAAGGATCTTGTTAATGTCTGTGTCATCATGCAGAGCTCCACTGATACCTTTCCTCTCTTTGAATAGCTTTGCTCTGCAAGTGGCTGCATTAGCTTTAATGGAACAACCTGAGGAAAAAAAAATAAATTCTCTTCAGTGCAGGTAGACTGCAGGATCCAGTCTTTAGACAGGACTAAAGTAAATGAGAAAAAGAAAATAGTAGCTTTCCCCTTTCATGTTTCTCATCTAGCTGAGCTGAATAAAAATGGGAATTGTCAGTTGTACATGATGCTGATAAAAAGTGAAATCTCACCATTTTATATGTGAACATTTTTGCACACCTTCACAGTAGGGATTTTCCCTAATGCCTTTTGCATTAACATCTGTGACAGGAGCTCTGCTTCCAGCAGCTTCAAGTGGTTAAATCAATAATAGAAATAGTTTAAAAATACTAATCCACCGCTGCTATGTGAACATTCTGTGCCCAGCCTGCTGACTCTGTATGCAAACAGATAATGGTGGGCATCAATAATTTTTAATGTTGGAATTTATCCATACCTGAAACTTCAGTAAATAGCTCTTCAGATAATTTTTCAGAGGGCAAAAGTATAGTCAGACACATGGTGTGTAACCATATGCTAACAGAAGTGATTCATTATTATTGATGAAAGGAATTCAACCAGTATGAATTGGCGGTAGATAATTTGACATACACAGCTAGGCACTAAATAGGCACAGCATTTCTTGTGTGTGAATTCTTTTCATTATACCAGAGAAATATGAGCAGCTGAAATTAAGTAGGTGTGGTACTGTTGTCAGGAACTGTAGATGAAGTATAACAATTTCCCCATTTCTAGTAATTAGAAATTTGTGTTAGGATATGGTAATTGACTTCTGAAATAGGGTTAGTTTGAGGGTGATTTGGGGAGCGTGTAAAGATGATCTAATTAATTACAGTAGCAGCACCAAACATTATTATCTGGTAGAAATAGTGTAGCTCTACTACAGGTAGTGGAGACTATCAGTTTGTGCTTGACTGAGTTATTTGATGTAGAAACACCTGAATGTTCAGCTTGGCTGATAGGTAGTTAGGGTTGTGAACAAGTGGGTTTAGTGGCCTCAGATAAATTGAACCTGAGTTATGAAAGGCATACCTGCATGGTCCAGTAGAGCATGCTGGAGAGAAAGTGTCTGTGCTCTTAGTGTAAATATGTGGGTCCCACTGATGGTCTGTGACAATGTGTGTTAGGCCATGGGGGAGGTATCACATAATTACTGTACTGCAGTAACTTGGGTTTTCTTAGCTGATTTTGGGCATGGAAACTGAGAAGAGGTTAATGTGTATTAAAATAGCTCTGTCAGTATGCTTCTTCATTGGAAGGTGAATAGGCAGGCTGTCAGCCTAAATAAAAGTGCATCTAATTTTTAAGCGAATGTGTTGAGTCTTGTTTTGAAACATTCTGTGAGCTGGCAAAGATAAAAAGTCTTACTACCCTTCTACCCAAGTACCTCCATTCTCTCCTTTAAAGCTGATACGTTATTTTGGGCTTAATCAGGTGACCTTTACACTTCAGTGATGGCTGTGTTAACAAGTAATATACATAACATGTCATGTTCTTTAGTTGAAAGGTGCTATGTAACGCCTCCCTGCTACACACTTCCTGACTATTATTTATGATTTTAGCTTTGAAAACACTTTATTCCATAATGTGTCTTTGGTTGTATTCAGTCCACACTTTGATCTAAAAGATTAAGATGACCGGGATCTAGAAGTAGTCCATCGATGAAGATCACAGGGACTTGATGAGGCCATGGGGAATCAAAAATGATCAGGGGGGTGTCAGTGTACAATACAAAAAGGTGAGCTTTTCTGCAGGAAACACCTCCCATAGGAAATGAAAATGAAACTGTCTACGTATTTCCAGTGAATCTCTGCCATATTAAAACTCTGAATAGAAATATATAATCAGACTTACACTATAGGGATTTGAGGTATTAGTTCATCACTCCATCCAAGGCACAGTCCAGGCTTTTTCTCACTGTGTAAAGCCTTTGCATTTTCAAATAGACTAGGAGGCTAACTCATGTTTTGCTTTTGCTTGCATCAAAAAAAAATATTTTGAAACCAGCAATTGGATTCCATCGAAAGGAAGTCTGTATATCATCTGTCTTTTATATGTATGATGTTATGCATGGCTTTCCTTTGTTCAAAGCATGCAGTAAGTAGGTCACTGACATTTTAAAACTATTTTTTTGAAATAGTGTGTTGTCAATTGGACTGGAGATAGGTTATTCTTGGGATTTCTTCCTTTTCTAAGTATGTCTAAAATTGGTCATTTATTGTGAAGTCCACAACTGTATTTTATGTTTTGCAACAAAATGGAAGAAAGTGATGTATCCATGTGATGCTGTTTTACTGCAATATTTTATATTTTCCTTGAATACAGCATTACTTGGAAGAAATCAGGGGTTAATTCCACATTTGAAATATAGTCTTAACTGCAGCTATTTTCATGTGTGTGATGGTGTGGATATAACAGTGGTGATGATATAACAGTGTTTCAGTTATAGGATCTTGAAATACGTCTAAGAGACACAGGGGACAGGATGGCAGAAGAACCAGATAGCCAGTCCAGACAAAACAGCATTAGGCTGTGGTACTAGTGCTTTTGAGAGCTCTTTGGTTTCCCAGCTACTTATGAGTGGAAGACACAGCTGAGCAGTGACTGTGTGTGTCACTGTTGTCCTGGTCTAATTGCAGTAGTACCTGTTACGCCTGAACTGCTTAGACGGTTGTGTGGAAGGTCTGAACTACTGCAAGGTGTGGAGAGCTTGTAGGTAACACTGTCAGGTAAGATATCTAATCATTGCACTGGCATATGCATGTGTGTTTCCAGCAGATCAGCTCATCCCTACCTTTTCATTAAGTGATCCTAGGCACTGTCAAAACAGAGAAATCTAATACACTGAAACTTCTTGGTCCTTGCAGAATTCAAACAGTTGCCCCATTACATTGTCAGAGCCATGGAAATAGATTTGGAAACAGTGAGCAAGTGCAGGCTCACTGGGTTGTGGACCCAGAAGGTCTGGGAAGGTATTTTTTCTAAGCTTTTGTGACTCAGCTTGGATTGGTATTCTGTGTTATTCTGCCACAAAGCTTGAGCTAACAAGCTTTGCTGAGAGGTAGAAAAATATCTTGAACACATTCCTACCTAAACATCACTGTACTGTTAGTAATTTCTAATAAGATGATGCTGTTACCTGCGGGCTTGTAAGTCGTGGCTGTGCTACATGGAAGTTCAGCAACTTGTGCTGTTTTAGGGTATCTAGATGCAAGAGAAGTGTTTATCTACCATATTTAAAAAGTTACTACTGTTTAGTTCCTACTTCTTTCAACAACAGTCAAATAAAAACATTCGCATAAGGGTTGATTTTTTCATGCCATCTTCTAACTAAAAGTAATTTTTAGTTGGTGATTTGAAAATCATTTATAGAACAGAGCTATATGGATTTATTTAAGCTGAGGAAGTCACCTGCAGTTTCTAGGGCAGTATGTAAGATAGGAAACTAGTAAACAAGTATTTTGAAGGGTAATCTCTAACTATTTTGCAATGTGTTACCATTTTATCTATAAAATAACCTCAAGAAAAAATGGTGTCATACCTGTTCTTTAGGTTGGTTCTATGGTGTTACAGTATCTGGGTCAAGCTACAAACCAAATGCCTTACTTTTTATGGCCGAGTCATTTCACACAATCTTAGTGCTTATCTTCAATGTTTTTACACTAATAAGGATTCTTGAGCAAATGTACAATCTACGGAGATTAGGTATATTAGAGTGACTGCCATTCACATTCACAGCTGTCACAGCTGGTATGCCTTAGTAGGCTTTTGGTGCATATTTTGTGTTGCGAGCTAAACAGTAAAATTAATGGTGCTGGTCACAGTCTGCATAGCCTTTTAAGTAACTGGTGTATGAGGCCATTGAGAATTTTGCTTTTATAGCAAGAGTTTGCATCCCACCATACCTTCTTCATTCACAAGGCTCGCCTCTTCCTAAAGAGGTATCTCTTCCAGGACTTAAACTTTGATTTGTGTTTTTCATTTGCTGACTTCATTATTGCTTAATAAAATTGTCAAAATACATTCAGTTATCAATGCACTGTTATTTAAAATGTGGTGTAAGAAAAAATTTATCTTGTGTTTATTTTATCTGTTCTTCAGGAACTCCTGCCTGCTTACTTCCCTGTTTTTCTTTCTTTCTTTAGAAAGCTACAGCAATCCCAGCAGGGACTCCCTGGTAGCGTACATCATAAATCTCTAATGGACATCTTAAATACCACAAAGAATACTTGTATCTTGCGTTTAACTGGGTAATTTGCCCCAGTAAGGCATACTGCCCTGTTTTATATGCTCTGGAATTTCCATGTATTCAGTCTGAAATACTCAGCCTTTCCTGACATCCTCTGGAAGTGTTTTCTGGTTATATACGTTTCGGGAGTTTCCATCTTACCCGGTCAAAGTGTCACTCTTTTCATATATGTCAGTCTCATTCTTGTTAGCTGGGCAACTAAATCTAAGCAAATCTGAATTACACTTCTGAAGTGCACACTAAATTATGACATAAATACAAGTGTGTAATTAACGATGGCTACTTGATTAGCATTGCATAGGAAATTTCAGTAAAAACAAAAAACCCACAAATCCAATAGAGTATGAAATATGAACTTCAGGTATTGAATACAGCACTTGGAGGTTTTCAGGTAGCTGTATTTACATGTTTATATAAAAGCTGGAATTAATGGTGGAAATGATACGGCATATGCTGTGTGTGTATCAAGATATACACATGGTGTATATAGAAATACATATAAATGCGGAAGAGACTGCATATTACTAAAAATTGCATTACGGAGAGATACTGAAAATAGTGCTATTATCAGAACAGAGGTCTCCTCCTAACTCTAGTAGATAATGAATAAGCTTATTAAAAACTGTATTATAACTTTATAACTGCTTTAATATTATAATATTTCCTTAAACTGGACACCATCTAGTAACAATATGAGTTTTTAAATTCACATTGTAATTCAAATTTGCTGTCCTATTTTATGGTTTGGTTTTTTTTATATACTGTTTGTTGGAACTGAAAACTGGTTAGCTCTTCTTAGCACTCTGATTTTAGTTGACCTGAATATTATTCATCCATCACCTTTGTTTTTTAAAGCATTAATATCTTGCAGCAAGGCTTCAGAGTGGATTAACTTTCCTAATCTTTCACTCCAGGAGAGTTAGGTTTGAGTCTATCACAGGTGAGAATGACAGTCAATATGTTATTTCAGGATTTTGGCTAGTAAGGATGGGTAAATGAGGTGGTGCTGTGATCCAAGTGCTTATTTTCAGAAGTTCTGTTACACAGAAAATATGTACTTGTTAAAAAACAAATGAAACCAACTTTTTTTCACTATATGTTAAAATAAGAGCATAAGTGGATGTTAGAAGAATGTTGTGAGAGGAAAGAGGTTCAGGCCTCTGTATTCCAATCTCAGTTTTGATTTTGCTCATACTTGGGAGACACTATATATTATAGTCTTGGCTTTTAAGTGCAGTGATCAACAAAGATATGAATAAGCCATTAAGTTTACAAAATACATAGAACATACAACCAAACAGCATTAATAACATGTTGTGATATACTGTCATTGACCACCAGGCTGAAATTCAGGTGGGTTGGTTTCTTTGTTACCAAAGGATTCATTGGTAGACATTAAGAGGGTTGTTTACAGTGCTAGTTGTTTATGGAAGTTATGAGTGGATCAGTATAGGCGAGAGATGAAAGCAAGTGTGTGTTTATATTCGAATGTATGATGCTGTTGTAAAAGTTCTTTTGTTTCGCAGGTCATTTAGTCTAGGAGAATCCCAAAGTAGGTGGAGATGCTTCACAGCAGATTCCTGGAAAGAATGAATTGAGAGAACTTGGTGTTCGTTTTGCCTATTGAATTGAAGATCTATTTTGCCATCTTAATGGGATTGGGAAGCATTTTCTCATTCATTTTTACTTTGTCTTTTCCATATTACTGCTTCATACCTTGTCCTTTCAGGAAGAACAAACATGGAGCAGCATACCTGTACTTCTGCGTTGATGAAGCGGATAAATACAATTATTCTCTAAGTTCATTAAATGTGTTTCCATCCTTGAAAGCATTTAGGAATGTTCTCACCACATATAATTAGTCCCTCAAATTAAATGAATATCATAATAAATGCTGTCTTTCAAATAGAGTTAAAATATGAGGAATTTTAAAAGTCAACAGAGATATTTAGACAAGCAGTTCTTGTTTATTTTATTACAGATTAATGATTGCGTTTAATGGGAAATTGCTGTGTGGATTCCTTATATGGCCTTGCAAAGGTCATTGCAGCTTTCTTGCCCAAAATTCATTAAAACTTCAATGGACTCTGAGGATAAAAATTATAATTTATTTTAAAAAATTGAGTAAAACCTCATATATCTGTTCCACAAATTCAGTTAGTACTGACGGTCGTTACTGAAATGCTGTGTGTGGAAAGATCTGAGCGGTGCCCATATTCTACAAACTTGTTTTTAATGTGCAGTCAGGAGTGACCAGGGTGCAATTAAACATCAGGGTAAAGTTTGGGTTTGTCGGTGTTAATGCAGAAAGGCTTATCTTCACAATTAAACCATCCTAAAATCTTAACCTTTTCAGTCAGATTTTTGATTAGTAAATAAAGGAGAAGGAGGTAAAAACTGCAAACCAGGGAGATCAGATGGTAGTGTGGATGCATTTATATGTTTGTATACAATGCAATTTCTGACTTGATTTAGCCTAAATCTGCACCTGGAAATATATTTCTAAGTAAGTCATCTTGCTATGTAAGCATGGTCTGGATCAGGCCTGCTTCTCTGCTTTGCTGGCAACAGATGCAGCCAAGAAGGGCCTCCCCACTTTCCTTCATGTGTTTCTTGACCACAGCATCATATTTACCATTTGCCTTTGTGGAAGGGCAGCCTTGAATCCCAGCTGCTGTCGAGGGAGTTCCATGGGGCAGAGGAGGTCTCAGTCTGCTCTCTGGGCCCTTCACTGTGTACAGAAAGGTGCAGCCTTTTCTTTGTATGTGTAGCTGTTCTTTGCACTGGGCCAATTGGTTGCTGAAATGTCAGAATTATTCATCCTGGAGAAGGTGTGGTGGCGAGAGAGCTGTTTTGAAATGTTTCATCTTTCATTATAATCGAGTCTTTGCACAGTTCACTTTGACATCATGGCAAAGCACTCTGCTTTTGTTTGGGATGATTTGAAGAACATGGCAGTAAGTTAGCTAACCCTGTCTAGGGGTATAAATCTAAAACAAATTGAGTGTGCTTGATTAGGGCTTAATTGTTTGTGCTTTCAGGCTCCTGGAGAGCTTGCTTGACCATCCTGACATTCAGAGAGTGCTCTCTAAGGTTTTTGTGGATTTAAAGGAAAAAAACCCAACAAAGCGAACAAAACCAGAACAACAAAACCAACTAAAAAACCCACCATGAAATTTAAGTAATTTAATAACTTAACATCAGGATTGCATATACTCATTCACCTTTGTTCAAATCTGTCATGGCAAGAAAGTACTGTTGAGATTGGATAAACAGAAATGATCTAACTGAGCACAGATGAAGTAGCAAAGAAGATTTAAAAAAAAAAAAGGCAAGCATGGAAATTAAAGATTATTAAATTATCACTGGAGCTGGCCATCGAGGGCTGCTATGACATTGCTGAATGCCTTTTTGATTTTCAAATGCACAGTCTAAGATGAGAGCCTTAATGAATCAGTTTTATCTTGACGATCAGTGGCCAATCTGCTTTCCAAGATGCTGTATTTCTTCCACCTTTTAATTTGCTTCTCTGATGGAGAAATTTTAGCTTGTCATTGACCAAATTCATATCCTTCTGAGCAGAGTGCATTAATATGCTGTAACAGTCTACTTAAAACTACGAAGTGTACCTTGTATGCCTGTGCTAGTTAATCCAAAACAAAGATTAAGTAAGGTTTTTGTATATAAGGGGAAAGCTGAATGTGAAATTAAAATGTAAATCAAAAAGTAATTGGCTTTTTGTGCATGGTTTAGATAAGATTTACTTTTGAAGAATGACTTTGTGTTTTAACACAGCAGGCCAGACACCATGTGGCACAATTGCACTTAATAATGGCAACCAATCTAGGCCATAAATATTGCAAACGATGCCATTTGAATGAGGAGCCCTATGAACCATAATAAAAACCCCTGTGATTAATTCTAAAACTTCTCTGTTCATATCAGACCTGCAGTGGCCTCCCTGATGAGATCAATACAGCGTAGAAGAGTGATTCTAATAGAAGTGTTATTATCTTTTAATCTTCAGGAGAATGCCAACTTTGAGAATTCTTCAGCATTCTGGCTGCTTATTTTCTTGGAGCAACCTTGAAGGCAGTTGTTTTCTGAAATGAAGATACATTAGAGTCTTTTCAAGGATTTATCAATAATATGATATGGTCGTTGTGGAGCCAACAGCTAAAAGGCACATTTTTATGCTGAGACTTGGAATTGACCACAATGACCTTCCCTGTCAGCCTCTATTTTCTCAACAGACAAATGCCCACAGTGAATGAAGAGGAAAGGACAGGGACAAGAGTGGGTGGTGCTGGGTGAGTGGGACCACACAGAGTAGCACTTTCCAGGGAGCCAACAGCATTATCTTCCTATAGCCAAAGTTTCAGGCATTATGTTTAGCTTGGAGATTTCTCTGTGCTTGCTGCAGGCAATGCTAACTGGAATATGAAGCTTGTAACAGATTTTTGTTATCAGTGGAAATGAAATTTTATTCAGTGACTGCTATAACAAGGAATACCTGTCAAGTCTGAAAAAAGACTTTGTAGTCAGTTGAAACATACAAAAAAAAAAAAAAGCCAGAATGGTTTTATGTTGTATACTGTATTTTCTCATGAAATACCAAGAAGCGTTCTTTAGCTCATAATGTGAGTGTGGCAAGATTAGGTTAATTATTCATTAGATATTTTCGAAGTTTTTTCAGGTGGGGTGTCGGTGTCACCTGCCTGGTTCTGAACCTTCTGAAGCATAGATTTTCCTGACCACATTTTTCAATTTTTTTTGTAAATTATTTACAGCATTGTGTAATACACATACTTATTACATAACATGCAACCTAGGAATTGAGCATCAATATGAAGATAGAGACAAATTTGCAAATAATGCAAAAGGAAATTCTTTGATACTTCTTAATTGTTCTCTAGTAATAGAAATGTAATGCCACTTAATTTGAAGTATCCAGTTTATCAATATGATTTCTCCAGGAATCTTCAACAAATGGGGAAAAAATAGAAAAAGAAAGTTAATCTATTCAGTATAATAAAAGGAAAGAGAGATCATGTTCAATTCATGCATGAGAGCTGACATGCAGGAAAGATTTCTGTAGACAATGTGCTGGGTACTGCTAACAAGATATGCAGATAGATGTTCTTCTATAGAATTTGTGATAGGCAGTAAGAGAAAAATGGTGATTCCATTTCAGTCTTGTAACTAGTTGAATTATGAAGGATAGAGATCTAGAAGCTAGCTTCTCCCCCCCCCCCCCCCCCCCCCAATCGTCTGGAGTTTTTTTAAGTTTCTATTTACCCATAGCGTATTTTGCAGAAATTTTTGTTTGTACAACTGGCCTTAGATGCATGTAGGAGCAGTGTCTGAGATGACACACGAGTTTGGTCCCTTGCAGGCAGACACCAGTACAGCTCTGTTTCGGTGTTGTGATCTCAGGCTTTCACCTGAGCATGCTTGGTAAGCCTGCTCCTCAGATACACTTCTTTTTCCTAGGAGGGGTTATTTAAATGTCTCACCTTGGTGCACAAATTGAAGTGTGTTAGCTCTGTTTGGGAGTGCCTGCATGGCAGAGTAGGCAGCTCACTGTGTGTACCTGTAATACTTTATTTTGCACTCATATTCATGTTTTAAGAACATTGTCTGTTGTACCTATGAAGGACTGAAATTTCCCTAAATGAATATAAATAGGTTTTATTTTATAGTCTTTCTGTGGATGCACAGAGAAGATGTCAATGAGACATTGTGGCACTGCTAGATGGCTGTAATAAATATATTGACACTGTTTTCATTTTTTCTTTTGGTAATATGAATTAATGCCATTGTGGAAAGAGCAGGTATCATGTCAGATGAGTTCCTCCTCAATGGAATTCGTAAACTGCTATGGTGTAAAACTTTGTCTTACAGGCTTTCACTGAGTACTATAATTTCTGTTTAAAAAAATAGAAAGTTTCAAAGGCCATGCTCTTCTTTTCTCTTTAAGGAAATAGGAAAATAAAAAAGCTGTCTGGCAGAGACTGTTAATGATACTAAATGTCTTTGCAGGTGTAATCCTCATCTTAGTTTTGTTTTCATTTCATTGAATTAGGAAGGCATAACAAACTAAAAAGGTTACTTTCATGTCTTTAACTTAGAATAATAGCTGAGGTGTGACATGTTTTTCTCTTGTAATTTTTTCTGTGTATGTTATTCATACTTAGCAAAGAACAATTATTCTGTATATTAATAGTAATTCATATTCATATTCTTATTCTTGCTTCATGTCTTAAATTTTAATCAGTGTTAATTAAAATACATTTTCTTTGAGCTCCTTTTTTAATCTTAACCTACTAATACTCATCCAAGCTGTTAAACAATAGGAAATACTTTTGAAAGGTGTTTTTTGCAGACAAATAGTGTCTCTGAAAATGGAGATTAAATTGTTCAGGTGTTTTCTGACACATACCTGGTAAATACAGGAGAGATACACAGTGTATTTAAGAATCTTGAGCTGCTTCATGCCTAGGTTCAAGATTAGAGACAAACAAATGCCCTTCTGCTTAAGACTCATAAGAAGAATTCTAGAATTAAGTGTATTCTGAGATTTGCTTAGATAATTATACTAATATCCACATCTGAATGTAGTTTCCAAATATGATGCATGAGCTCTGTACAGAAATATATATATGTATATTTACAAAAGTTTTCTATACCAAAGATTACAGAAGTCAATAGAAATCTTTAATGAGCTACAGTGGAATAAGCCCTAAGTGATAGTCTAATGTACAGAGCAGAGAATTTTATTATGCCTAGTGAAATTAATTTATCCATTTCAGATGATTGCCTTAATTTCTTAAGATTTTGGGGGGGTTTTTTGAATCCTATGATACTTTGTCCTGGTTGAACCCTGTTAAAATATGTCACTTCACATCCAGATTTTCCCTTGAAAGTATTGTTCTTCTTTTACTATGGAAAAAACAATACATCTTTAGAAAATATCAGCAGGACTTTGTTTTGCATCTGTCAGTTCTGTTTCATTACTCCTGGGATAATATTAGTCAGGAGCAAGTCTTTTCCACATTCTGCTATTCAACATTTATAAAATCAGGACATTAAACTACTACAGTGTGATCCAAAAGCCTCATTTACTTTGAATCTCTCAATTTCAGAGGATTTTGTGTTTGTTCTGAGCTTATTTGCACAACCCAACATACAGAATTGATTCTAGATTTATGATGCCTCCTCATGACTGCAGCTTTGGGAATTTCATTTGGCCAGACCTGTAGTAAATGTTTACACATTTAAGTTATATGTTGTCATATTTTATAAGTAGTTGTGAGCAACACAACAAGAAGTCACACATGATCTGTGAAGATGAAGAAATAATATGGAGATTCCCTGTTAGATCAAAGAGTTGGTCTCTGCTGAATTACATGAGCTCGTTGTATGTTATTGGCAGCTGACATTCATCAGGGTCAGGCATCTTGACCATGGTAAACAATTCTTATCTGTTGGAGCTTGTAGACTGCAGCTTCTGTCAGGTGATTCTGTTGAAGGCAGATTATTTTCCTGAGAATTGAAATATGGTAATTAAAAAGGTATTTTTTTTAGATTTTTTGTTTCAGTGATTCTGTTGGGATTTTCTTAAGGTTTTTAACCATCTAAATTGTAGGGTTCATAATTGTTGCTAGGTGTGCAGCAATGGGAATTCTGCACAGGTCACTCTCTAGCTAGTGAACATCAGCTCTGCTGAAAGGAAAATGCTGTGAAGAGACTTTCAGAACGTCTGCCCTAGTGTTTTACTAAATATTTGCCTAGAAACATCCTACCAGTAAATAAACAAAGCTAAGTGTACTGTTTACCCAGAATATATATATATATTTATTTTTTTTTTTACATCATGCTGTATTTCTGTCCCCTTGCTGTGGTTGTAAATACCTATGCCATCTATTAGTGACTCCTCTGAAGACCTTATAAATTCTGAGTTCTTTAAATCAGAGTGAGTCCTACTGTTTTCTTGAACAGTACTTAGACCAGTTGTGAGTGGTGGTAGAATATATTTTTATTTATTTATTATAATTTTGAGGTCTTTTTTTGTTTGGTTGGTTTTGGCTTTTTTGTTGAACGCTGTAAGAAATAGTTCTTCCTAATGGTGTAAAATGGCATTTGGTGTAAAATCATGAATTCCGCCTCTGAAAAGTGTTGACCTTGGTTCTCAGGTGCCTTGCACAATACTCTATGCATGTCTGAGACATGATTTGAAAACCTTTAGGTTAGGGACAAGATACTCAAAACACTTGTAATAAATCATATTCAGTGTTCCTTGCTTATAAAAGCCTGATTAATATAGCATCTTTTCTGATCATGGGTACAATAATTTCTATAGAAAAGTTTTTGTTCTAGAGTGATACATTCTGGTAACTTCAGAGGACTAAGCAGTATTCTGGTACTTGGGCAGAATGGAGACAGGAGCTATATGAACGTAACTACTACAGTAAAAAATGACACTACTAATAAACGAAATGAAAATTCTAGGAGCTATATAAAGTATGTCACAATACTCTTGATCACATTTCTTTCTGTAGGCACAGATGACTAAACATTATGCACAGAATTACATTCTGAACAAAATTCAAAATTGTAGGCATTTTCCAAATGGGTATCTCAATAATTCTACTGAATCATAATGAAATCATTTTTCTGTTGATAAAGTTGATGACTGTGTAGACTTCATAAGTCATTAGATCTAATAGTGAGTTAAGTGTTTAGCAAAGTGATATTATACTTGAAAGTAGGTGGTATTTTTTGCTATAGATGTTTTACTTTCCCAGCAAACTTAGGAAGAATATTTAAAAGTCTGCTTGTGATAGTGATGAATTTGTCCTGGATATGTGTATTTCTGGAGTTATTTTCTTCATACTAGTGACAGCTTTTAATGTGATTCTTTTTTTGTTTCCCTTGGAGCACATTGTAACTCATATTTGTCCAGCTTAAAAAGGCAGCTCAGCATTAAAAAAGTGTGTGTGTGTGTATATATATATATGTATATATTTCCCCCCCACCTTTTGAAGCTGCCTACAAAGAAAGCCTGAAGCAGTCATCAAATGAAAAGATGCATGAATTTTAATCCACTACAAAAATACACCTTCAAACTTAAAGTGATAATTTATTTTTACTCAGAGGTCCAGCCAAGCGTGTCAAATGATGTGAGGAAATGTTAAGATAAAGCTTCTCTAGAAGCTCTTCCCTGTAAATGTGTACTCATTTCTTTCTTACATGGTTATTTCTGGGCCAATAATATGGCAAATAGTATGGCTTATAAAGAATGATGATTGTAGTGTCTTTTTGTGAGACATGAGGAGAAATTTAATTTCATTTATGCTGATACAATGTCTCAGACTATCTAAACCTTAGGATGTGTATATAGGCTGTCAGCATGTCTGTGTAGCCTAAATAAACATTAATTCCCTTAACAAAGCAGTAATATCTCTTAGTGCCTAAGAACACTTTCTTTTTCTTAAATTAGTTTTTGAAGTACAGGCTAAAAATCAGTGTTCGTGGATGTTTGAAAATGAAGGTAACAATGTTGCTTTGGTGTTTTTTGACTGTTTTGCCTCTTTCACATAGATGGGGCTTTGAGACTAATCCAAATTCACATATATAGAATAATGCAAAGAGTTTATCAACTAAACCATAAAAAAGAGTTGCTCTTAGTCTATTTCTTAACACCACACAGAGGCATTTTCCTCAGATCACTTGTGTCCAACTGCCATTACCAACAAATGAGCAACCTCTTGAACATAAGGTTTTCAACATCTGTGACTTAAACAGGAGGTCTTGTGTTTACACAGAGAAGAGTTCAGTATTACAGTGCTATTGCATCCAGCTAAGTGGGTGTTAATGCCTATGCTGGAAATCCATTTGTGTAAATCAAGCCAAATATTAAAGCATTTAAAGCTTATCAGTGGTCTCCAGCCTATGATGTAAGGAATCTTAAAATGGATTTTCATCGTCTAGGTGATGCCTTTTCTAATGTTTTTGAGAATCTTGGCCACATACTTGGCTTTCTCTTCTGTCTGCTAAGAAGTTTCCCTTTGTGTAGAATTTGTGTGGACTAAGTCCTATTCTTATTTACAAATACAAAACACTTGGGTCTCAATCTTAACTGCCTTGATACTTTATTTCAAGAACAGTTTTTGTAATTCTTGCCCATTTTGGAAATGTGTTGATTTTTTGGTAGTTGAAATGTGAAGACCTTGATGATTGCTGAAAGTTTATTTTATTGAGAATCTTGTAGATTGTAGATATTCACTTGAAATTAGGAAAGCAGATTTCAGCAAGGATATTGCCAATCCTGAACCAAATTGGCAAACAGTGAATTTACCTACATTGTAAGTTTGCCATGGAAAATTTCTTAATTATGACAAATAATTTTGTGTGATATTGACAGATTTTAAAGATGTCATTTTAATTTTGTTAAATTCAAAAGTTAGGGCAAATTGTAATGTTTCCCTGGATGTTTTTGTGTTCTGATCAAATCCATAAGGATCTAGGGCATATATATAGAAGATGTAAAAAAGTTGGCTTTCACTTATATAAAGTAAGAAGATACTATATCTTTATTTGTGGTATTTAAAATAGTCCAAATACTTTTTAAACATCTACAAGTAGTGGTTTATACATTATTATGAAAAATGGCAATTCGTTGTTCCAAGCAAGTATGTTTTAAACGGTACAGAGAATAAGATGAAATGAAGACTCTAAAGATTGATGAATATCTATGTCGAGTCATATCATATGTATTTTTACTTATTCATTGTGATATAATCTTATTCAAAGTTTATTGAGTCCAGTGGGTTAAATTTAAGATCTAAAATCTGAGAACTGACTCACAAATCAGGAATCAGACTCCATTTACAATAACCTTACAGTGCTTTTGTTTCCTTCTATATCAGCATGGCTCCAGATTTCAGAAGAGATTTGCCACCTACAGGTAAGGAGAATATCATATTTATTCTGTAATCAAATGTGAAAAATAAAACCAGCAGGGCAATAGCTGAAACCTGTGGATGCACTGATGCTTGTTTGAGAACAAAAATCTTTTCCTACAAATCCCTGGATTTCAGCCTGTTTTGATACTAAAAAGAAACATAAATATTGAAAAAAAAAAAAAAACAAACCAACAACCAACCATGTATTTTATAAGTAATCAAAGGGGACACAGAACTCATGAAAACAAAGTTTTACATAAGAAGTTAATTCTTCCAATGTATAGTAGCTATTTTTAGTTAATAGGGCTTAAATCCTTACCTAGTAGATGACTACTTGGGAGATTTGGATTACACATACGTATTTCTGTGAAAACTTGAAGCAGTAGAATGTGTTTATTTGCTATGAATGAAGTTTTAACAATGATGAGTAAAACTAAAACCAGAAATCAATGTAAGAAAGAGATGGATATGCTAGTAGGTGTCTATCTCTTATTTGTTTGGGTTTTTTTTTCTTCTATGAACTTTCATCTTCAACATGTCTATTTGTTTTCTTTGTTTTCTTATCTGTAACATGAGAATAACATTTTAAAGGACCCATTTACAAAACTGCTCACTGATCCTGTAAGGACAGATTTTGAGGGGTTCATAGCTCCTTACTCTTCATGTTTCCTCTTGGGATGTGGAGGAGGAAGTCACAAGTTTTAAACTGGGTTTTGACCAGGGAAGAAATTTGAATATCTAGTTTACAAGTGTGAGGGTGTGAGATTGTCAGATTGAATGCAAATATTGACAGAGTGTAAAAATGTAAAGGTTTTATGCTGGCTATATATCTTATGTTGAAAAGCTATCTGGTGAGTATGATACTTAAAACATTTTTAATAAGATTTAGTACCATAAGGTGTAAATTAAGTGTATTTCTTGCCAAATACATTTTGTGTTTTTGCTTTTGACTGTATGGAATAACCTTTCTGTAGTTGAGTACTTGTTAAATTTTTAATATATATTTTACCGTCTACACTTCTAGGCATTGGGAACTTCAGTGAAATACAAACTTTGTTATTAAAGCTCCATTGCTGATGGTGTTACTTTTTAATTAAATTTAACAAAGTTTGTATGTAGCATCTGGAGTTTTCAGAACTTTTTTGGTTTGAGGAGAAGGGTTAAAGTTCAAGTAAAACAGTCATTTCAACATCTTGTGCCTGAAATCTCTAACTTTTAACTGAAAGCAGGAAGTATTTAAGTTGGTTTTGGTCCAGAATGAATCATGGTTTCTACAGGAAATTCTAGCAGCTGATTTCTGTTACAGAATTATGAGTGCCACATTTTGTATTGTTAGGTATTTATATTTGTATATATTGATGTATATTGTATTTTTAGGTATTTTTCTGTAATAAATGAGACTACTTTTACAAAACACAAAAACCTGGACAATTAGGTGCTCCTAATAAATAAAGTTTTCAGATAATTTATAATAAGTTTCTCTTTTCAAATATCCAAAATAACAAACATATTTGCTCACACTAGTAGGTTTGGAAGTACCCCTGTACCTCTAGTGACCTACTACACCACTTAAACATACACACGTCTATGCGGCTCAGTATTGGGACCACTTTTGTTTAACATCTTTAGCAACGATCTTGATGAGGAGATAGAATGAACCGTCAGTAAGTTTTCAGATGACACCATGTTGGGTGGGAGTGTTGATCTGCTTGAGGGTCTGCCGAGGTCTATTGTAAAAGCTTCAACAAGGCTAAGTGCTGGGTCCTGTACTTGGTCCCCATTCAATGCTACAGGCTTTGTGAAGAGTATCTGGAAAGCTGCCTGTCAGAAAGGGACCTGGGGGTGCTGATTGACAAGAAGCTGAATATGAGCCAATTGTGTGCCTAGGTGGCCAAGAACATCATTCTGACTTGTATTAGAAATACTGTGGCAAGCAGGACCAGGGAGGTGATTGTCCCTCTTTACTTGTCATTTGTGAGGCCACAGCTTGAGTACTGTGTTCAGTTTTGGGCACTTCAATATAAGAAGGATGTTGAGGTGCTGGAAAGGGTCCAGAGAAGAACTAAGTTGGTGAAGGGCCTGGAGAACAAGTCCTTTGAGGAGTGGCTGAGGGAACTGGGGCTATTTAGCCTGAAGAAAAGGAGGCTAAGAGGAGACCTTATCGCTCTATACAACTCCCTGAATGGACACTGTAGGGAGGCAGGAACTGGTTTCTTCTCACAACTGGTGAAAGAATAAGAGGGAATTACATCCAGCTGCACCAGAGGGAGGTTTAGACTGAAGATTAGGAAGAATTTTTCCACTGAAAGGGTTGTCAGGCATTGGAACAGGCTGCCCAGGGAGGTGGTCAAGTTGCTATCCCTGAATGTGTTTAAAAGCCGTATAGATGTGGTGCTTGGGGATATGGCTTAGTGGTGGACTTGGCGGAGTAGGGTTAATGGTTGGACTCAATGATCTTGAAGGTCTTTTCCAACCCAAATGATTCTACTCTGCACTGGTGAGGCCATACCTCACATACTGTGTTCGGTTTTGCTCCCTTCACTACAAGAAGGACATTGAGGTGCTGGAGCTTGTCTAGAGAAGGATAACAAAGCTGATGAAGGGTCTAGAGAACAAGTCTTACAAGGAACAGCTGAGGGAACTGGGATTGTTTAGTCTGGAGAAGGCTGAGGGGAAACGTTTTATCACAATTTATGTCTCTGTACAACTACCTGTGAAAAGAGGTTGTAGCAAACTGGGGATCAGTCTCTTCTTGTATGAGCCTATTTTTAAAATCCTTTAAGATGCTGAGCAATATTCTGAATATGGTAATTCCACAGTAAATCCCATATATGTATGAAAAATAAGAAAAGATTGAGAAGAGGTTTGGTTATCCATATTATTTTATTTACTGATTAGAGATTCCAAGTAGTTTAGAAGCTCTGTAAAGTTAGAAGTTTTAGACTTTAGTCATATGACTAATACCTTTGAAACAAATAAACTGCTTTGTTTATAGTTCTGGTACTGGGATTTAGAACCTTTATTTTTGACTCATTCATCATGTCAGAGATTTTAGAAGGATACTTCCTAGTCTGGTACAGCCATCAGATTACTATCCCTTATTGGTTATACAGATTGATAATGATGCCACAGTGGGAAGCCTTAAAACAATTAAAAAAGACTTCAGGGCCCTGGGGAGATCACTTGAGGGCTCAGGAGCCCAAGTGGTGTTCTCTGCCATTCCTTCAGTGGAAGGGAGTGGTACTGAAAGAGGCAGGAAGACCCACCTGATTAATATGTGGCTGAGAGGCTGGTGCCACCAACAGAATTTTGGGTTTTTTGAACACGGAGAGCTTTATGCTGCACGGGGTCTTCAGGGAACAAATGGAGTTCATCTGTCTCCAAGGGGGAAAAGAATTCTTGCATATGAGCTGGCTGGGCTCATTGGGAGGGCTTTAAACTAGGTCCAAAGGGGGAAGGGGATAAAACTGGACCTGCCAAAGTTGAACAAAAGGGTGGCAGGTCATTGTTGGGCAAGAAGTCACTAGCCCAGCTCAAGTGCATCTACAAAAATGCACGAAGCATCGGCAACAAACAGGAGGAGCTGGAAGCTATTGTGAAGCGCGTCCGCTATGATGTAGTCACCATTGCAGAAACATGGTGGGATGACTCTCATGAGTGGAGTTCTGCAATGGATGGCTATAAGCTCTATAAGCGGAATAGGCAAGATAGAAAGGGCGGTGGCGTGGCTCTCTATGTTAAAGAGTGTTTTGAAAGTATAGAAGTTAGTAAGTGTGATGGACCAGTTGAATGTTTATGGGTTAAGTTGAGGAAGGCCAATGAGGTAGATATCCTGCTGGGGGTCTGTTATAGACTGCCCAATCAGGATGAAGAGGTTGATGAATTATTCTATGGACAACTGTCAGAAGCCGCCAAATCGCAAGACCTTGTTCTTGTGGGAGATCTCAACTTGCCAGACATCTGCTGGAAATATAACACAGCAGATAGGAAACAGTCCAGGAGGTTCCTGGACTGTGTGGAAGATAACTTCCTGACTCAGCTGGTAAGTGAGCCCACCAGGGGAGGTGCCTTGCTGGACTTGTTGTTCACAAACAGAGAGGGACTGGTGGGTAATGTGGTGGTTGGAGGCCGTCTTGGGCTTAGTGCCCATGAAATGATAGAGTTTTCAATTCTTGCCCAAGTAAGGAGGGGGAGCAGCAGGACTATTACCATGGACTTCCAAAGGGCAGACTTCAACCTGTTTAGGACACTGGTTGAGAAAGTCCCTTGGAGTACAGTCCTAGAGGGCAAGGGGGTCTAGGAAGGCTGGACTGTTTTTAAAAAGGAACTCTTAAAGGCCCAGGAGCAGGCTGTCCCCATGTGTCGTAAGACAAACAGGCGGGGAAAACGACCGGCCTGGCTAAATGGGGAGCTTCTGGCGGACCTTAGGAGGGAGAGGAGAGTCTACCACCTTTGGAAGAAGGGACAGGCTACTCAAGAAGAGTACAGGGATTTAGGTAGGTTGTGTAGAAAGAATATTAGGCGGGCAAAAGCTCAACTAGAACTCAGCCTGGCCACCGCTGCAAGAGACAACAAAAAGAGTTTTTACAAATATATTAATAACAAAAAAAGAACTAGGGAAAATCTCCATCCCTTACTGGATGCAAGGGGGAACATTGTTATCAAGGATGAGGAAAAGGCTGAGGTACTTAATGTCTTCTTTGCCTCAGTCTTTAATAGTCAGTCTGGTTATCCTCATGGCATTCAGTCCCCTGAGCTGGAAGATAGGGATGGAGACCAGAACAGTCCCCTTATAATCCAGGAAGTGGTAGTTAAAGATCTTCTAAGCCAACTGGAAACCCACAAGTCTATGGGGCCAGATGGGATCCACCCGAGAGTGCTGAGGGAATTGGCAGTGGAACTTACCAAGCCTCTCTCCATCATTTATCAGCGATCCTGGTCAACTTGGGAGGTCCCAGATGACTGGAGACTTGCCAATGTGACACCCATCTATAAGAAGGGCAGGAAGGATGATCCAGGGAACTACAGGCCTGTCAGCCTGACCTCAGTCCCGGGAAAGATTATGGAACAGTTCATTTTGAGGGTGATCACACAGCAAGTGCAGGACAATGGGGGGATCAGGCCCAGCCAACATGGGTTCATGAAGGGCAGGTCCTCTTTAACCAACCTGATCTCCTTCTATGACCAGGTGACCCGCCTAGTGGATGAGGGCAAGGCGGTGGATGTTGTCTACCTGGACTTCAGGAAGGCATTTGACACCGTTTCCCACAGCATTCTGCTGGAGAAGCTGGCAGGTCATGGCATAGACAGGAGGACTCTTGGCTGGGTTAGAAACTGGCTGGATGGCCGAGCCCAGAGGGTGATGGTGAATGGAGTAAAATCCAGTTGGCGACCAGTCACAAGCGGTGTCCCTCAGGGCTCAGTTTTGGGACACGTCTTTTTTAATATATTCATCAATGACCTGGATGAGGGAATTGAAGGTACCCTCAGTAAATTTGCAGATGACACAAAATTAAGCACAAGTGTCGATCTGCTTGAGGGTAGGAAGGCTCTGCAGCGGGATCTGGACAGGCTGGAGAGATGGGTTGAGCTCAGTTGTATGGAGTTTAACAAGGCCAAGTGCCGGGTCATGCACTTCGGTCACAACAACCCCCAGCAACACTACAGGCTTGGGGAGGAGTGGCTGGAGAGCTGCCTGGCAGAAAAGGACCTGGGGGTGTTGGTCAATAGCCGGCTGAACATGAGCTAGCAGTGTGACCAGGTGGCCAGGAAGGCCAATGGCATCCTGGCCTGGATCAGAAACGGTGGGACCAGTAGGAGTAGGGAGGTGATCGTACCCCTATACTCGGCACTTGTGAGACCGCACCTTGAGTACTGTGTCCAGTTTTGGTCACCACAGTACAGGAGGGACATCGAGGTGCTGGAGCGAGTGCAGAGGAGGGCAACAAAGCTGGTAAAAGGGCTGGAAAGCATGCCCTGTGAGGAGCGGCTGAGGGAACTGGGTTTGTTTAGTCTGGAGAAGAGGAGGCTGAGAGGAGACCTTATTGCCCTGTACAACTACCTAAAAGGAGGTTGTAGAGAGGATGGTGTTGGTCTCTTCTCTCAAATTAGTAATGATAGGACGAGGGGTAATGGACTAAAGTTGCATCAGGGGAAGTTTAGATTAGATATTAGGAGGAAATTCTTCACTGAGAGGGTAGTTAGGCACTGGAACAGGCTGCCCAGGGAGGTGGTGGAGTCACCATCCCTGGAGGTGTTTAAAGAACGATTAGATGTGGAGCTTGAGGATATGGTGTAGTGGTTGAGAAATGCTAGGACAAAGGTTGGACTTGATGACCCTGGAGGTCCTTTCCAACCATAATGATTCTATGATTCTATGTATAGAAATTCTTTGTGTACTTAATAGCAGATACTAGCTACCAAGTAGAGTTCCTTCCCAAAGATTGCTGTATACTTAATTTTATCAGCACTACCATAATCATGAACACTGAGGACAAACGAAAATCTGTGCTCAATTATGGAGCTACAAAGGCACACCACAATGCATCTTTCTTGAAATACCTTCAGCTAAGGAGGAATCAAAAACTGCCAAAAAGAAACCCACCAACTCCACACCAAAAACCAGGCGAGAGAATATCTCATTTTCTGAAAAAGAACTGATGCCATGGTGCAAGTGAAACTTGTGTTTTTGAAGCCTTTTAGTGCCCTTCTTGTTGTTATTCTTTTTTAATTGAGTTGAGAACAGGCATGAGCAGAATACAGTCTGATGATAAAAATACAAAACTTATGTGTTTGAATCTTGGTGATGCTAGTTAAAATAGCTTTCTTCTAGGGAAAATAGAATTTCTTTACCTTCCCTCACTGCCACATTTCCTAAACAGAGAGGTGAAAGAAAAATATTAAGCAATCATTCATAGCCTGAACATACTGGAAAAATAATTTAAAGAATAGTCAGTGAGACTCCATTCCTGTGCTTAAGGCAGATTGGAAATCACTCCCTGCAGGGCATGGAAGGAGTTTGTGATGGAATGCTGTTTAAAAATCCAGGTCTTGTGTCTGTTCTGCTGTGCTCCACTATGGGAGGTCATGCATGCTGTGAGTGTACAATATCCTTTTGTTTGAGCATAATTTGTAAAGATACACAAACTATATTTAGGAGAAAGTGTATGGGTTATGTTTTGCTTGTCACTTAAATGTCTTAAATTTTAGTTACCTCAGAAGAAAAGACTGCACTTATGGGTTATGCAAAGCTATGTGGTCTCTTCAAAAAGGAGCCTGCAATTTAAATTTGTACATGGCTGTTAATTTCACCATATCAAATGTGGACTGCACCAGTGGAAAGTCTACACTTAAAAAATGTGAGAGTGTTTTCCTGGCTAAACTCCAGCCTCATTATACCGTATGTTTGGAGAATTCACCTCCCATGGACTGAAGTGTGTATATCGGGTTTCTTTCTTGTTTTTGTTTTTAAACTATATGTCTTAAACCCGTTGGTCTCTTTTTATGCCATTCATGTGTTTGGTGTTGAGGGCAGATGGGTTGTAAAAGATTCTGACATATTTTAGGGCTTGCTGGAAGTGTCTTCTCATATCTAATCAGGTGTGTCTGCTGGGAAGAACAAGCTCTGCTTTAGGGTCAGGTTCAGAAGTGTTCCTGTGAAAGTATGTCTTTCAGGACATGGTTTAGTGACGTGATAATATTAGGTTGATAATCTTGGAGGTCTTTTCCAACTGTAATGATTCTATGATCGTATGGGCCTTTCCACTTAAATGGAAGATTGTCATATCTATTACTTAAAGGTGTCTTAAATCCTAAAACATTGGTTTCTAGTCCTTTCCCAATATTATTTTTCCCTTCTTGTTAGCTAGATAAGTATATATGTGTAAAAAATGTAGGATATTGGAAGTAGGACTGAAAGTCACCTTTGGCTTTATGGAGACCCTCCAGCCATGAATAGATGTTTCATTCAAAATAGTCCTACTATTGTGAATTATGTATCATACCAGGAAGAAAACAAATGAAGGGAATGCTGGGAGCAATAATGAAACAGTTATAATAGGCTCTAGGTCTGTAACACTTGGGAAAGTTTCATCACTTTGCAATAAAGCAGAGATTTGGACTGTGATTTTCTTTTCTAGTTGAGTTGTTTCATTATAAGGGTGAAAGAAATCTGGTGCTTATTCACTCAGAACCATGTCATTAATAGAAGTATAGCACAGATTATCACATGCTGATTGTTCCAAACAAACTGAAGGCTAGGTTATCTGCAGCACACCAAGATCCATCTATAGACATAATCAGAAAAGAACCATGAAAACCAACCCAACACCTATGTGCTGCACTTATGAAATACTGAGTCAGTACTTGCAAACAGCAGTGACCTTACACAGTATTTCTTAAGGGCTCTGTGAGTTTCTCAAGAAAGACAGACCCAGGCTAAAGTGAAAGGGGGTGGCAATAAATAGCTAAAATTAAAACAGAGGGATTTGAGGGAAACTTCATAGTCTTAGAAGACTAACCACATAGTAAATGCCTGACAGTGGCACTGATGTCAAGGGATGGACTATAAAATATGGCAAAATAACTTAGAGACAGATTTAACAGTGTTAGCTAAATTTGTTTTATTTAAATGACTCATGTTTACATCATTATTTTTATTGAAAACATTTCATTAAGTGGTTTTAAATAGTTGAAATTCTTTGGTTTGGTAGTATTGAGACATTCATCTAGGAAAAGATGGTATGGGGAGCTGTGTCAGTACACGGCTGTTGTGTGATCCATTTGCAGCTGGTTTATGTTATGCAAAAGCTTGCTGGTCAGTTAAGTCTGGTATGAAAAGAAGGACACCCATTACTCACAGGAATTATTGAATACAATAAATATATAAAATTGCAGAACATTTAGCATCAACAACTGAGAGCTAACTACTCTAGTAACTGCATAGTCTAGTATACTCTGCCTTAGAGCTTGGAGATTTTTTGAAATTGAGTATGTATATTTTGCACTCTGCACTTATTCTGAGTTATTTAATTAAAAGGAATTGATACTTTCACTATTATTATGATTGTTTTTCAAAAATGTTCTGACAATTATGACTCTGTTTTTGAAAATAATTACTTTGTTGCATCCCAAAATAAATTATTTCCCTTTTTGAGAGAACCCGATCAACCAAATAAGTGTTTTTTAGACTAATGCATGTGTGCATCAATGTTACACTCTGGACATTGAGATATCATATTTTTGATGCTCAGATGAACGAATCATGTTTCGTATTAAGTTTCTGTAATATGCTTTTTGGCACTAAGTAGTTCAGTCCTGAATTTAGTTTGAACCTATAGCAGAATGCATGTAATTTCAGTGGAAATGTTCAGCACCTAGACTCTCAGAGGATATTTCAAGAAACTGTACCTGTAGTGTTGTTTAGTTTAATGTTCCCGTAAGAACCATGTTTTGAAAACATTCAGTTCCCACTCTTCTGGCTACTGGAATGATCCTTTTTGGAATGATACTTTTCTCAGATGGAAGGGTTTGGGGAAACAACCCTTAACACTGTGTATTTGGGTACTTAAGACATAATGGAGCCTGGGTATATGAGTTGAGGGTTTAATTTTTTGGCGAATCTAGTTATATTCTAAGGATTACTGGAGAAACCCCTGTAAAATTACAGTATTAATTTATTTTGTTTCTCATTTTAGAGAATCAAGAGATCCTTAGATGTATGTATGACTTAGTAAGCTCTGTAGCTCTCCCTTACCATTTAGAGATACAAAGGTATTTATTTTCTGTATGACTGTAGAAATAGTAAAGAAATGCAAAGAAAAGGCGAAACCATTAGGAGTTTAAAATATGCACAGTACTAAAATTAAGGTAGATCTTATTAATCAAATACTAGCAAAGAGTTTTTAGCAGAAGGAAGATCACTTACTCTACTAAGCCTTATAGATACAACTTTTGGGTTTTGTATTTAGTATATTGTCCCATTTACCAGTTGGAGCAACCCTATCTATTTGGCAGTAGGGGTGGTCATACTGCTCTACTGTTGGTTGGAACTTCTGCAGCAACTGTACTGATAATTTAAACTCTACTGAAGCTTGAAAAACAGTAGTTCTTGTTCCACGTGAAGTAATGATGTAACCTATTCTTTTCAATATTAGTTAAAGCCAGGATTTTCATTTTTAGAGGAACAGAGAAGTCCTGTTGCAGGTTGTAGAGAATTTGTTATGAAATGATTTAATGAGGCAGTTGTGGAAATTAGGATGTTGGAGCGTAAGAGCAGAGTTTTAGCAAAGCAGAGTCTTCTAATAAGATCTCTTAGTATTAATGGTTCAGTAAGAAATGAAAACTGACAGTGAGAATGCCTCTCTATCAAAAGCTGAATGATTCTGTAGATCCTAGTCTTGGAAATACAGTTGATCTGGAATTTAAAGTATCTCACCAGCTCATTGCTATTGAACATAGAGCAAAACAGCTTCCAAAACAAGAATGAAGTTATCTTATTAACTTTCCCAGACCAAAAAAAAAAAAAAAAAGGTACATCTAATGAGTTTATTTTTGGAGTGAATTGTTTGAAGGTGAATTGTTACTGAACCACAATTATGATGCTAAATTTAGTAAGTCAGTACTAATAACATTTAGGTAGTTGCTAAGATTAGGGTTTACACAAATTTAGTCTGTTCAGTACAAGGACCTCACTATCTCAGCTGGTAAGACAAAAGAAGGAGAGTAATGTGTAGCTTCTGTAATGATCTGAAAATAGCATGCTAGATTGGAAGACATTTTTCTTCTGTTTTTAAGGAGAGAGACATGGAAGAAGGCTGGAACAACAGAGGGGAAAAAAGAAAGCAAATGGACAGAGTAATACAGCAAAGCAGTGCAATGTGACTGATGAAGAAGGTAAGCAGTTTGAGAAAATGTTTGTTTGTTTTGGTCCTGTTTGGAGATGAATTGTGCTGAATTGGTACAGACTTCAAACTCCTTGAAACAAAAGTACTGCTTCATATGGTAGTAGTGTCTAATTTGTTCTAGCATCATCACTCAAAATCTGACAAAACCACGTTTTGTTTTAATAATAAATGCATGATTCATGTGCTTGTTTTAGTAATTAACTAATCACAAAAACGTGCTGAAGCAGACTATTTTCACTGCTTGTTGTGGGGATTTGTGTACATTTCTGTAAGGTCACTGTTAAAAATAGGAGATAAGGTCTTACGTACTCATCCTACTATCAGTAGTATCCTAGGCTGTATTGTACTGAACAAATCACCTTTTGGCTCACTACACTGTTTTTGCAGAGCATGTCTTTCTCCTTGATTAAATTAACACTACTTTTATCCTTTAGAAGCTTTTTATATTTCTTGCTTGTGTCAGAAGATTTAGATACTGTGTCATTGTCTTAAAAGTGACCGTGGTGTAGCAGTTACAAATACCATGTCACCCTGAGTACTAGTGACAAGGTAGGCACATCAGCAAGGACCTTATTTTCCTCCATGCTTGTTTACCTTATAAGGAAGGTAAATGACATGACTCCTTCATGTTACTGGTACTCAACTAAAGTGCAAATTTATACATTTCATTCCTGGACCTGCACTAAAAGCCTGTCCTCTCTCAAAACTGGTCCCAGTTGTGTTTGTAATTGTTACTGCTGTGCATTTGAGTGCCTTGTCATAGAAAGAATGAGAACATGGTGCAAAATGGTTTTTAGGGGTCAGTGTAGTTTTATTATTTTAGAGAACAGTTATATATTGTTTTTGGTGGCTGACATGATAAACTAAAGCAGCTTTTTATTACTTAGAGTGCAGTTAATTCAGTAAGAAACTTTTTTTTTAAATTAAGATTTTTTTTTTTAAAGGCATTATGAACAATTAATTGAATTGTACTGAAAAGTATGAAACCAATATATAATGTAATAAAATATAAGTAATGGGGTTATGAAAATAACTGTTTTGGTGTAAACAGATACAGCATTTTGGAAATCTGAAAGGGCAAAAATAAAAAGTTGTAACAAGAGTTGTAACAAGAAAATACTATAAATTTCATATTAGCTATTGGAAGAATATGACCTGGCCTCATCTGGCTTTAAAAAGTGCAACATAGGGTATTTATGGAGGAAGTAATAGAGCAGGAAAATTAAATTTCAGGAACTGCTATTGTAGGAAGAGGTCTAAGCATTTTGTAGCTAGTAGTGTATCCCTCTGAAGATTCAGACCCATGTGACTAGCAGTTTGTAGTTGTCTGATAAAATATTTCTTCTAGTCACTTCATTTGTACTCTGCGAAACCACTGCTGCTCATTGTAATGTTTCCAAATTTTGAGACAATTCAGATGATCTCCCCACCCACTGTGGTTGTAGGGTTTTTTGTGCCTTCCCATTCTCCTTAAAATTGAATTATCTGCAGGTGCCCTGAACTAGTACTTAGTCCTACTTAGCTGCTGAATGTATAGCTTCCGAAGTTACAAGTACTTATAAACTATAAATAAGATTTAGATTTTTTTTTTGTCATAATCGCAGAATGCTTCTTACTGGGAGAGAAAACTGCAGTGCCTACTGTGACAGGTATCAGTTGTCTCCATTTCAAACTAATGAAATAAACTACCTTTTTATGATAAATAAAGCATATTTATGTATAACATTAACCTTCAAATACTCTATTTTTATTAATTAAAGTAACATATAAGTTATATACCACATATTATATCCATTGGAACTTGATTCGTGCTATATGACATCATAAAAAAAGAGAAAACAAACAAGAAACCCAAGCACACAAAAAATTACAAACATGCACCAAAAAATCCTGAAAAAAACCACCCCAAAACCAACCCCCAAAAACGCCAACTGCATTGTGGGCTAGGTTAATGTTGTCCAGATTTCATGTGTAGGTGAAATGAACTATTAAGGGCAAAATTTAATCGAACACATTGGTCCAAATCCACTGTTATTGCATTATTGCTTTTCTAATTTTGGGTAGACTGGCTTGGTTCCTATGCTTAAGTGATGGTGGTGAAGTAAAGCCAGTTGCTGAAATACAAGTAATTTCCCACTCTTCTGCTCCTTGGTAATGTTAGGCAAAACACATTATACATTATAATTTATGAGTAATAATGTTAATTGCAAGCTATATGTAATTGGTATGGTTCAAATATCTGCTGTTAATTGTTGTCTGCTATCAGAGTCGACTTTTCTGAACAGCCGTAGAATTTGATTTTAATTACTAAGTCTATGCTGCCATAAAAGTCCACAAAGGATTTATAAAACACAGAATGCTGTACCAGCTTTTGGCAGGTTTTTTTTTTCCATACAATTCCTTCAGCATACAGGGGAAAGTAACTCAGTGAAACTAAACCAGAACTATTATTATAACATGATAATCGGAGCTACAGTTACTCTGCAGTTTCCGTGAAAGGAATTTCTTTATTCGGCCAAAAACTTGCATTAAGAATAATGATAGTGATGCCATAACAAATTAATTAGGACATACATGTTTCTTGGATTTTGACCGGGCTCTCTAACACAAGATAATCAGTAGGACTGAGAAGTCATGTATTTTATGAGTGAAATGTAATTCTGCTCCCTGGAAGGATGTTTTGTGTGTTGGTTTGGTTTTGGTTTTTTGTTTTGAAATTAAATTTAACTGAATCTATATGACAAGAGATTGTTGTTAGTAGCACACTTAGGGTCACTGACAGCAAAGTGGGCTGCAGCTTGCAGTTTTAAGGGTATATAAAATACTGGCTGTATTCCACTGTACTCACTGGTAAAAAACAGACAACAGTAAAACCTTTCTGTTGCAGCATAAATATGGCATGAAAGTTGATTAACCAGTCTTGTGTTGTTATCCAAGCCTGGAATCCATCTGGACTAAAATTATAAAAAAGTTAACTGAGTTTTTCAACAAGAAGAAAAAGTGAAACTAGATTAGAAAAAGTTAAGGTTTACACATTTAAGTTCCTAGCAAGATGACCAATTGTTTACTCTCTATGGTGCCTTGCTTAATTTTTTTGTGGAATAACTGTATACTGTAGAACTGAGATCATTGTCATTAAAGAATGAGGTGTTTGGGATATCTGAGTGGGGACTTATGAAGTGTGATAGAATCTGAGCTTGTATGTGTATGCTTATCTGGAGAACTGTAGCCTTTCTAAGATTCACTTTGAAATTTGAATAGACCAAGTTCTCTGATATCTTTATTCTGCCATTTGTAACATTTTCAAAAATTATGTGATGATCACGAGTGAAGTTTGGCATAAACTTTTTCACCTGTTGTGCCTATGTGTTTGAATTTAAACCTTGGTATTCCATTGACTTAACAGATTCATGCGATGGTAATTAAATATTTCCAATGTTTGTGGTATTTCTAATATGGTTATTTTGGAAAAACAGTGTCTGAAGATGAAGTCAATGTTCCAAGTTCTGATTCTGAAAAGATGTGCATGTTGCTGAGGCAGCTGATATGCCGCCATGAATGAAAGAATTTGGTGTGTTTATGTATTACATAAGCATGAAATTAAGGAAGTCTTGCTCACGTAAGGCTTTATTAGTTGAAAAATGTGCTTCATAGGATTCTTTCCACTAGATCAGAAGCAGTGCTGCTGATTTGATTTACATTTGCTGCATTCTGCTAACTGTCATTGCAAAGTTTTACCACCAATGAACGTGGCCATAGCACCGTGCTGAACACGAGTAGTTCAGGAAATGCAGCTGCTGATGGATACAAAGACGTGCATGATGTGTGTGGTAGATAATGGGGTACTCTGGTTCATGTGCTCTCTGCTAAGATTCCATGTCTTTTCTTCCCAATGGTTTATTAGGTCTAAACCTTGCATAATTCCCCCAGCTAATTTAAATCCACAGCACAAAATCACTTTGTTTCTAAAGAAAGATGGTTCTCTGTTCCCAAATGGATGCTGTCTTAACTATTCTTGTACTTATCAGTGGCTTCTTTCCCCTCATCCCCTTCCTTTTAGATATTTTAAATAGCATGTCAGCTTTTTCAATAAGTCAATATGATCAAACTTAAAAGCAGAGAGGAATCTCTGTTTAGCATTGCCTCTATTGTAGCAGGTCCACTCCATACTGATGCATGGCACAAAACCCAAGTGAATATTGCTTATTTAAAAAAAGGATCCCATTTCTTTATAGAATTGTCAGATTCCTAAATCACTATTTGCACAATCTGTGCTTACCTTCTTTTATTTTTGAACTATGTGGTAAATAATGTATTCTTGTTTTCTTTTGAGGCTCTGAAATTAAGCCTATTTATCTATGATTTTATAGTAATTATAGGTGGATAATGCTGCAACATATGAAAACAGAACCTCTCCTTACCAGAGCTGATAGAGAAATAGAAGTTTAATTCAAGCCAACATAAACAATTATAGGAATTTCAGTTGAATAGAGGTTGGTCTAAAAATATGTAAATGTTTGGTTTTATCCCTGCCTTGTAAAGTGATATTATGACTATTAATACCTTTATTTAATCAATCTAAGTTTATACTGGGAAAGTGAAAAGCTAGATAATTCTAAAAACAACAACAAAATGTCAGTGCTGCACTGATAAGTTGATTTAGTTAGATACAAGCTCTCATATGCTTGTAGAGATGGTAGTTCTGACAGCAGGGCCATGGTGGACATTGCAACTTCAGGCTCAGGAGTTGTGCACATTGAGACACAATAATGTTTCTAGATTTACTGTTATTAAATAGGGCTTGTTAAAAAACAAAAATAAACAAATAATGTGTATGTAATTCCTTCGTTCTTGTTCTGCTATTCATTGCTTTTATTAAACATATTAAATTAATACTTTTTAAGGTTGATTAAAAATCAAACTTTATTGAGAAGAAATCAGGAATTTTGTTTTCAACCATTTATTGAATTAATGGTGGTTTGTTTTTGGAAGGAGGGTTCGTGAAAAAGAGATACTCATATAACAAACAGGAGTGGAGGATGTTTTTAGAATGCCTTATAATTTTTAGGAGGAGTGAGAGGTAAAATTACATACCCTAGAGAGAAAACATTTTCAGCAAGGAAATTCTGATTTAAGTCTTAACAACAGGCAGCTATTAGCTATTGTAGACAGAATAATGCCATGTGACTGTAGTGATACAAAATTTATTTCAGGAGCACTTAAGAAGCATATGCTAATGTTTTGTAAGGGAGAATGGTTTTAAAATGTCCTTTGAAATGAGAATCTATGCAATTGTTTAAAAAGAATGTGTGCTAGCAGCATTTCTTAATTTATATCTCGTCAAGGGTAAATGAGACAATACTTCTACTCTGTAAAGGCAAGATACAGATGGCTGGAAAGAAATTCAAGTAAAGAAAGTGTCTTAGGTCTGGCTATCATTGTATCCTGTGGCTTTTTCCTGTACCCTCCCCTCTACTGACTTTGAATTCAGGTACATCTTCTTGCACAGACCATTTAATCTGCTACAGTGCTTGTGAGATACAAAAGATGTAATGTTCATTTGCAGAATAAAAACAAATATGCTTTCATTTTGAGATTCATATGAGCACAGAAGTATTTTGCTATTTCTTTGTGCAGGAGGAGGTTGTAAGAATTAGTCCTGTAAGATCCTGATTGTTCAAGAGCCAGAATTCAAATAGAAGGACAGCATCTGTTGGTTCAATCCTGCTTTTCATAGAAGACGTTTGGCACTACAATTGCTACTATTTGCAATTAAATTGCTGCCTTTGAGGGTGGATTCTTCTACAAATGAAGTTGTATCCCAAGACGATAACATTGAGAATGTACATAGGAGTATAGTGGCAGAACTGCAGAAAGTATTTCTGTAGTTTAAGAGTATGACAAAGTACCTTTAGGTTGTCATGAATTACAATTACATTCCAGAAAATAAGTTTTGAAAAAGTGGTGGATGAGTACATGTGGTGCTAAGGGACATGGCTTAGTAGTAACATGGCAGTGCTGGGTTAACAGTTGGACTTCATGATCTCAAAGGTCTCTTCCAACCAAAATAATTCTATGATAGTATCTGTTGGTCAGCTGACATGTATATATACAGAGGAACTGAATGTTCCTTAAAATTAATGACTTTTGCTATTTGCTCAGTTCATAATCTGTAGTAGTTTAAACTGTAAAGACAAAAACAATCATACCAAAAAATCCAGCAATACTTCAGAACAGTATGTTGGAAATAAAAGTCAAAGTGAAATAAAGCCCTTTAGAATTCCTTGGCTTTATTGTTTTCTTCTGAAGGTGTGTTCTTGGATGGGGATACATTGAAGACTTCAAATTTATAGTAGAATTTCCACAAAAGTCTAAGACTGATATTAAAATAAACTATTTTACTAATGGAGCTACTGTTGGCAAATGACATAGTTTCATATTCTGGAATTATTATCAGATGGCCATTTTTTTAATGTTTTTGTGAACAGTAAAATGAACAAAACCTGAATTTACCAGTGAAATTACATGGATTTTCGTTGTGAATATTCCAGAGGATAGAAGATTAGTGCCTTGTTTCTATGATGAAACTTAACAGCAAATGTAATACAAGACAGTGGATGAGGAGGACAGGTGGAGAGAGGAAAAGGCCACAGTTGTTTTCTATTTTTTCAGTAATCTATTTTTATTGAGCAGCGGTTGATATCTGTATATAATATGTGTATGCATGTATACATACATACTTACACACATGGAAAGATTATAATACATAATATCTTTTAGTGCAACACTGGGAGGGGAGGTGGGGTGGGGGGGGAAGACAAGCTTAAATGGCCAAATCAAGACTTCTCAAAAACTGTGTGTTGCTTTAGACACTGGCATTTGATGTTTAATGCTGGACATCAGAATTGCTGGATTATTTCAATTTGCAAGTGTATAAATGTGATTGCATAACTTCCAGTAATATTTCTTCTTTATGGGAAATATCTTAATTGCAGTGATGATGCCACATTAGGCATTGCAAAGTAACTTTTATTCACTATTGTAGACTTTCATGTAGTGATGGTTTTCCTTCTGCCTTTGGCTTCCCACATGCATGCAGATCACAGGAGAGATATCCATATGAAATTTTGTTTAGTGACTGTGCTCTTAACACACTTTTCTGTCAAGGCGGCTGATATATTGCTGATGACTCCCTTCTTTAATAGTGATTATAATATATTTCTCATTACTCTTAATGCCAGGCAATGATCAGAGAATGAGCTGTAGCCAGTTCTTCCTCATGGTGAGAGGTTTTGGTTGGGGATGGGGTTTGTTTGTTGTTGGGTTTTTTTTTAATTTGTTTTTTTGTTTGTTTATTTTGCTTTGGGTTTTTTTGTGGTTTTTTTTTTTTTTATCAGACAGTGAAAGATCTGAGTAGAACTGGAGGGATTTTTATGCTATGAAAGCTTTTATGAGTACATTAAAAAAACCCAACCAGTAAAATGTAATTATTTGAAATGAAAAAACATTTAGTAATAACTGCTACTGTTATGTATTTTTGCATTATCGATAAACGTGAGTCTAACCTAACAAAGTAGAAACCTTGCAGCCTGTCCCTTCTTTAGCATTATTTCCTATTACTTTATAGTTTCCTTACTCTTAGTAAGGCCACACTTATCCCTGATCAGATACTCTTTCCTCCAAAGAGAGAAAGCTTGAGAGAGAAATGAGAATATCAGAAAGACTGGGCTAACTACACTGGGGACTAACTGTGCTTTATCCCTGAGAACTTCAAAGTATTTTGACACTTCTGGAGTGATGCATATTGGTGGGTTAACATGCTCTGAATTGCTGGACATGGTCAGAGAAAAAGGAGTATTTTTGCATTAGGAGTCTAAGGAGGAAATGCACCTTAGCCTTATGACAATTATTCATCAATATACAGCACAAAGTAGACATGATCTTGGTTTTCATTGTTTTCTTAGGTTTTGCAGGCAGTTATATGCATTCTTTTTGTCCTATTGTAAATTAAGAAGCTTGATAGAGTTGGGTATTCCAGATTCAGTGTGTGTGGGTAGTGTGAACCAGTCTGATGCAAATGAGATAATAAATGGGGAATCAAGCATTTGAAGAAAGATCAAAAGTCATAGAGGAAATGCAGAGCAGCAGGAAAAAACACAGATTTGTGATCTGTTCTCTTACCCCATCACCTTTCAATATCCCCAAACCAGTTTGATAAAATGTCTTTATTTTATTACTTTTGTCCTTGTTCTTTATTCCATAGCTTGGCTATATCTAGTTTTCTCTCTTGTTTCAGCCCTGCCTTTCTGATCACCCTTCCTTCTCACAGTCCGTTCTTATCGATATTCTGATCCCACCTTCCCACAGCAAGATGTACTTGACATGGTTATTTACAGCAGACTTTCACTTGTAAACATACAAAATTAATTGTTTTTCTTGTTTGCTGTGCTGCCTTTTGGAGCAGTGCTGCTGTCTAGCTTTTAAGCCTAATACTGTGGTGCATCTGAATGGGAAGGAATGATATAAAATCTGAGGGTTTTGTTCAAAATACAATACAGATTTTTGAAACTTTGATGTGAAAGAGGTTTCTTCTATAATTTAAAGTCTTAGGAAATAGTAATATAATTCAACTTTCCCGTTATTTTAAAAGAGATGAATGTGGGGAGACCTCTGTGACATAGAGAATAAACTCAAAATTCATTCATTAAAAATTCATTGGCAGTATGTTGAGGAATCAGTAAGCTGTGTATTTTTCCTTCACTTTCCCCACTTTCTTTTTTTAACGAAGTATGTGAATCATAGAAAGCAGTGCTGTCTGAACTGTTGACTTCAGTGGGAGTTAAAGCATAACCAGCATAGATATATTGGAGGACTGTAGTTCATGAAGAGAAGACTTTGGCATAGATACTTATAGGTGGTTTAATTTTTGGTCTCAAATGTGTCTCTCCCCTTCCCCTCTTGGCTGTTTGCCCTTCTCAAATGGGGACCAGTACTGTGGCTGATGCAGCGCTTTGTGCAGAGCTGTGACACCACAGGCTTGAAAGAGGGCAGAGCTGTTGCCAGCAAGGAGTCCAGAACTGGTTGTTTCAGTTTCAAAAGAGAGCAGTCTATAGCCCATCTGTCAAGAGATGAATTTATTTAACACAACATATGTAACATCTTGGTAGCCATGCTATAATTATCTAAAAAGTTACCATGTCAGTGAGCAGTTTTCTGTGTCAGATGACCAGTATCGGCAGTAGTCTGCTGCAGTTCAGTTATAGCCAAAGATCTGACAACCTTTATTGTGCAATGAATACTGATTCTCTTTAACTATCCAATTGTTCATCAGTTTGCTTGTTGGTTTTTTTTTTAATTTATTAAATGTATGAATATGTGTACTATAAGGCAGGAAGGGGAAAAAAAAAAATCTTTATTCAGTACCATTTCATATATAAACATCTATAACATGGTTTATCACAAAATCATCAACTTTATCATGTTGTTGTTTTTCATACATATACTTTTTCTGTATGCTTTTTCAGTATTGGACACTTGATGATAAGGTAGATATATGTGCAATTGAAAGCAGGGTTTGAGCATAGCAGTTATCTGTCTCAGCCCTTGTGATTTCAAGTGCCATTTGCTCTTAGCATGAGTGGATGAAAGATCTAATTGGGTTCTTTGCAGAACCAGCAACTGTATGCAAGATCTTATGGAGAGTGATAAACATTTCATTTACAGACACTTTAAAACTGTGCAAGATTTTGGGTATCATACATCTGTGTTGTATTTTGTCATTTTGTTTTCTTGTGGTTTTGTTTGTCTGTTTTGGGGTTTTTGTAGGGTTTTTTTTTTTGGTGTTGGTGGTGTTGGGTTTTTTGTTCGTTTGTGGGTTTTTTTTGTGTGGGTTTTTTTAATACGTAAATAAAAGCCATTGTGGAAGTGTTGCTACAATAACAGGCTTGGGGAGCTTTCATCTCTTTTTATAACTGCAGGTAGCAGGAGATGCTAAAAGAAACAGTCTGCAAAAAGCTGTATGAAGAATCAAGCCTCAGTTGCCTATAAAGAGACATAATTGTAACTTCTCTTTGTCCAGAAAGACTTGAACTTACAGCCTGTCAAAATTAAAATTTGTTTTATTGGGTGTTGTCTTTATGGTACAATGATGATAAAACTTGAGGAGGAGGGAACGCAATCAAAAGCTTGGCCTTTTACCTCATGACTTCATTAGAGATGATAATGTGCAAGATTTATACCTAAAAACCCTTCTAATCACTTCCACTTCAGTTAATGGACCACTGGGATTTTAGCATCCTGAATGCAAGGTCCCGAGGCCATAGCAAGAGCAGTAAACCATGAAGTATTCTCTCCCAAAGGTGAGGAAACTGTCTGAACCTGATCAGTATTACTTCTGCCTAGGAAGAGAACACTGCATGTCTAAAAAATGGGAATGAAAGGCAAGCAATATGTGGAAGGATGTGATGAGGGGACTGGCATGGAGAATATAAACCCATCCTCTGAATCTCTGTTTGTTTTTTCTGTTGTTTTGTTTTTTCTTAAATACGTTATCCTAGTCTTACCAAAATAATAGATTAGTGTGAAAATTCAAGTTTTCAAGGCCCAACAGTAGAAAAAATGTATCATTTATTGGGTTTGGAAATAATTTATCAGGACATGCATATAAAGGTCAAGAGCAGGACAACAAAGACTCTGCAGAGGAGTGTGGTGTGTAGCTTTCTAGAATTTGCAGAAGGGCAAGTTCATTAGGATGAATTTATGGAATCCTGAATATGTTCAAGACAGCCCACAACTTGAAAGAAGAGTGGAATTTAGTCTGGATGTTCCTTATAGTTCTTACTTTGAGCTGGTGTTTTTTTTTTCTGTGAAGCTGCAGATAGGAATAACAAGCTGCAAGAGTGAAGGACAAACCTTTATCATGGTTACTGTGTCCTTAAATTAGACATGTCTATATCTGAGACAATTATGTTGTAAGAGTTGTTTCTCTCTCGAGGAAAGTAGTATTTATTTGTGTATAAAAGGAGATTAAAACAGAACACAGTTTGGCATTGTTGAAAAAGAACTTCTAGATAAGGTCTGTTGCCTCTAGTTATAGTAACTTACTGGGATCACATTTTCATCTTCAGTTTATGGAGGGAATGCCATGGAGAGAATCATAGGACAGTCAGGTAAAAGACAATCAGAGGCTGATATGACATGATGTGATGAATTTAAGGAGGAGGATGTTACTGAAGGTCTATGAAGGTTGCAGAATCAGGCTTTTTATTTGCTCTTCATATTAATTATCTTTGCCCAGTTTAAATAAAGGGCATAGTGAAATTATTTTGATCATTTATTCAGTGCTTAATAAAATCTGTTTCTGTTCTATTAGCATTGTGTCTGTTAGACTGAAGACTGTGAGACATCTTTATAAATTAGCTTTTCCTTTTTATTCTCCTTAATAACTATGTAGTAGTTTGATTCTATGGTAATGTTTGTGATGATGTTTTTTCTTTTGTTTTGGCTAAAATTCTGGAATGCTTGTATGGACAAACACTCTCAGAATCCCATATGAGACTTTTCTGCCTGGAGATCCCAAGATTTGACTCCAGAGGATGGAATAATAAGAGCAGCAAAGCCATTGCCATACAAAATTATTGTTTGACAAAATTTATGAGAAAGTGAGATAAATTTACTTGAAGTGCTCGGAGAATAAATTGGATCAAAGGATGGCTTAAAGGTTTTTCCTTCTTAATATGTAACTCTTTAGAAATATATTTACAGCCATGATTTCACAACAGGAATTTTTTCCTGCACCCGAGGAGGTATGAATTGAATCACCACTTTGACACAGGGTGCAGATTATGCAGAAAGTAGACAGAGACCTGTGGAAAATTTTGCAGCTAAAATTGGTTTGGAGGACAATATTGCTTTTGCTATTTACAGCCTGTAAAGATCCTCTGAGGATAAGTTCTAGGGTATGTGTGGGGACAACATCCTCTGCAGACAGTTTTTGGATGTTTGTATAGAGAGTATCAAGAAATTATTTCTGGTATACTTTTTGCATGTCCAGCTACCTGCATCATGAAAAAATAATTGTTTTAAAGAGAAGAAAAAAAATTAATAAAAACGTAGAAATGGTCAAGGTATCCGATCAACCAGCCGTCCCCCATTGCGACATACCTGAGGTCAGTTTAATCCCTTTTCTTTACAGCCTGTTTTGTTCAGCCCCTGGCATTCTCTACATCAATGTTCCAATATTAGAAAGTCTTTTCCTTGGAGACCTGGTGCACCTGTCAGACGGACTCAAGCTGTTTATAAAGATTTCTATATACACAAACAATTTTTTTAGGCCATGCATATATTTTTTTTATATCGATAAAAAACATTCAAGTAGGGATATTTGAATCTATCTTTTCTCTCATTCCCTCCTCTCCCTCCCCCCTCCATCCCCCCCCCCCAAGCTTGTCAGGAAAGTTTTATCCTGGTTGTGATGTGACACACCAGAGAAATAGATTCCTTTTTAGAGGAAGCTGTGGTGGAGGGGGCAACCACTGAAAAAATGAGGTTTACAGTTAAAAATCTAGCTTCAGTGTTAAATTATGGAATAGATAACACTACCTGATAATAAATACATCTTAGTAGCTGTGCTTCTGGGGATTTTACAAATGCTGATAGTCAGTTTCATGCTAGAACACAACCAAGAGACTTATGAGCTTCTGCTGCCTTATTTTCATTAGCACGCGGTGTTTGTATTATAAGGTACTACAAACTGAAATATGCAACATTGAAAAGATCCCCATTTGCATTTGCACTCCATACACACTCGAAAGCTATGCCTAGTGTTACTAAAAAACCGTGGTCTGCTTTTGAGAAGGCCTTTAATGTAGCCAGAAACCTTTACATTGCTTGTCACTAATATTCAGAGGATTACTTCGCAAAAATTAAAGAAGCTTCTTACTATAGACCAGTGCATGGATTTGATTTTGCAAACAGTCCTTATATGCATGTAGTTCTTTTTCATTAACTGTTTTGGAACTGCTTTTCTGTTAATAAGATGATGATTTTTTCTTTTCCTGTAAGGATTTGGGGATGTATGTATATGTGCAGATTAAGCATAAATATGTGGGATATTATTTTTGTTTCTCATTTTGGTGTGGGTTGTTGGTCTTGGTTTGGTATTTTTTTTTTCTTGGATGCATACTCTAAAAAAAAAAAGCATAATACAGTTTTGACCAATTTTCTTCATAATTTTTCAAAATACTCTTCCTTCAGTAAAGAATTGCAGGAATTTACTTACTACTAGTCTTTATGTAGAAAGAGTTAACATTAAGAAGTATATATTCACACTAGCCAGTCAGCATCCAATTCAGTGACTACTAGGTGTCTAGAAAACAAGCTTTCTGATAAGTTCTAAATTGTTTTTATTCTACATCAAAATCAAATGAACTTTTCATTTTATTTATCTGTCAGTGAAAAGGCAAATAGTAAAAGCCACAGAAAGTCAGTAAGCTCACTGATTGAGACATTTTCTTCAGATGTTAGACATGCTGATTCTAATGCCTGCCAAAAAGTATGGTCATATCGCAACCTGGCTGCTGGTTATTTTGGGCTTTGACTTCTGACTAGAAATTACCTTTGAGCCTGAAGAATTTTATAGATAGAAGTGGTGTCCATAACTACATTACTATGATAGTTTTTTCAAAAATTAGTGTTTTAAAATTATCCTCTCCCTCCACTCCTACTCAATCAATGGAAAATGGTTTCTCAGAAGGTTCCTGAGCAGTTTTGTTTAATGGAATTTCTTAAGGGGTTTGGAGTGTAAGGGTGGGGGAATTAAGAGGTCTTCAGGTGTTAAAAAAATAAATATGTTTTTCTGCTGTGAGCTAGGAATTAATTGGTTGTCTTCATTACTGTACATTAGAGAATAATACAAATAAATCTAATATGCCAACAACGCATTTTAGTTGATGAGTAAATAAAATAATTCTGTGTAGGGGTTGCGAATGTATGTGTGTGTCTGCATTAAAAGACAGAGTTGTGAACATTGGAAGCCCTTCTCCAAATGTAATGCAATTCAACATGTCATACTTTGTTAACCTATGCACTTTAAATGCCAGATACAAGACTAGGTCACTGATATTTATTCATAACGGTATCAGACGTTTGGTTGTTTTGTTGTGGGTTTTTTGTTTGTTTGGTTTTGTGTGTGTTTGTGGGTTTTGTTGTTGTGGTTTTTTTTGTTGTTTGTGGAGCTCTTTTAAAAATCAAATCCAAACCAAATCTCCATGGCAGCAAAAAACCTCTGTGGATGCAACATCATTAGAAAATGAAACAATACTGCTAGTGTCCTAGTGAAGCTCATTCAGGTGAATATAAAAGAAGAAAAAAATGTCTTTGTCATTTTAATCTTTAAGATATTTTAGTTTTGTTTTAAGTAAATGCATTTTTGAATAATGACAGGAGAAGCAAGCTGCCTAAAATCAGGAAAATGTACTGTGCCAGACAAGCCTGACCATGTCCAACAATTCATAGCATGTTAACCTGCCTAATTCTGTAGTCACCCAATTTCAGGTTGCATGCATGAGGAAATACAGGATAATTCAGACTGGAGTCTTGAGAATTGATAATGTTATCTAAAGTATAGATCAGGTGTGGTGTAAACCATGTCAAGATGAGATTATAAGGGCAGTGTGATAAGGAGGGTTGTCCCTTGCTATTCAGTCATGGACCTCTGTGTTGCTACAAGCTGTAAGAGTTCTTGTTAGCACTAGCTGTCTTGGTTGTTCTGTAATAGCATTTTAGGACTGTGGTCTCAAAACATTTAGTGAGTTCACTTTGGCCATAGAACAGGAGTCAGTAAGTCCTGTTTGTCACTCTTGGTCTAGGTTTGATTAGAGGTTGCTTTTAAAAGTGGATAGCTTCAGCAATGCTGAATGACCCTCTTAGGTCCCCCATGTGTCCCGCATGACCTTCTGTTCTCCAAGATGGTGAAATATGGATTTGATGGATGGACAATTCAATGGATAACGAACTGGCTTGATGGCTGCTCCCAAAGAGTGGTTGTCAATGGGTCAGCATCCAAGTGGAGACCAGTGGCAAGTGGAGTGCCTCAAGGATTAATACTGGGACCAGTCTTTCTGGGGCAGCTGACATGCTGGAGGGAAGGGATGCCATCCAGAGGGACCTTGACAGGCTGGAGAGGTGGGCCCATGCCAACATCATGAGGTTCAACAAGGCCAAATGCAAGGTCCTCCATCTGGGTCAGAGCAATCCCAAGCACTAATATAGGCTGGGCAGTGACTGGCTTGAGAGCGGCTGTGAAGAAAAGGACCTGGGATGGATAAGAAGCTCAGCACGAGCCATCAGTGTGCTCTCGCAGCCCAGAGGGCCTATCATATCCTGGGCTACATCAAGAGAAGAGTGGTTACCAGGTTGAGGGAAGTGATTCTCCCCCTCTACTCCACTGTCGTGAGACCTCACCTGGAGTACTGCATCCAGTTCTGGAGTCCCTATTACAGGAGGGATATGGACGTGATGGAGCGTGTCCAGAGAAGGGCCACGAGGATGATCAGAGGGCTGGAGCACCTCTCCTATGAGGACAGACTGAGAGAGTTGGGGTTGCTCAGTCTAGAAAAAAGAAAGCTCCAGGGAGACCTTATTGTGGCCTTCCAGTATCTGAAGGGGGCCTACAAGAAAGCTGGTGAGGGACTTTTTAGGTTGTCAGGCAGTGATAGGACTAGAGGGAATAGATTAAAGCTAGAGATAGGTTGATTCAGGTTGGACATTAGGAAGAATTTCTTCACCATGAGGGTGGTGAGACACTGGAACAGGTTGCTTGGAGAGGTGTTGGAAGCCCCATTCTTGGAAGTTTTTAAGCCCAGGCTGGACGGGGCTCTGAGCATCCTGCTCTACTGGGAGATGTCCCTACCCATGGCAGGGGGGTTGGACCTAGGTGATCTTTAAGGTCCCTTCCAACCCTGGCAGTTCTATGATTCTGTGTGCTTCTTGCTTCATACTGAAATGCGTTCAAGTAAGAGCCTTGAAACAGCGGGTTAAATAAAATGCTTCTTCAGTCATAAATGATGTGTTGTGACTGTGATGCTATAGTATGTTTTTTTTTAAACATTAATATTTACTCTTGTTTATGCATTATCTGAGTTTACTCAGTCTTACATCTAATTAATATTGCACTTTAGAAGAGTTTGTGTTGTTGTTCATCAACGTTCAATAAATTTTTAAAGTCAAGTCTTTCCTAATTGGCAGTAATGAGCCAGTAAAACTTATATTAGATTAAGAAAAGACAGAAAGCCACAAGAGATTCCTGTGCAGTTTAATCAGTAAAATTCTAGTCACAAAACTGTATTGTTTCAGTTCAGATAACTGGCACTGCCTTGTGGACTGCCTTGGGTGCTAAATCTGATTGATTTTGTTTCCTTCATGTTATGCCCAATAGTTATACGCTCTGTAGGACTTTAACTAATCATGTACCAGAGCAGAAATCATGCATGCTTTTGAAGCAGCAAGAGATGTAAACTTCCAGGTAAGGTAACTCAACCGATTGAATTATCATGATCTCTTTATACTGAAGGTAATTGTCAAAGTATACTTATGCTTGGAAATTTCTTGGAAAAGCATAGACTTCTAAACTTAGGGATCATTGTTAGAGAACTTGATCTTACAGACTTTGCAAATGATTCCTGGGTTCCACAGTGCAAGATTTAAAGCTGAGGTAAATTTTACAGTAGTTCTTCGTTTGACATTAACTGTCAAAATCCCATTGTTTAAATGGTACTTGGTATGTTAGTTCATGTTGGGGAAATAAAGGTTCTCTAAGTGATGTAAAATCAGTTTTATGGAATTCCTTGATATTTGAAATGCTCACATTTATTCATGAGGTTCCAGAAACCTGATTGTGATTAACTCCAGAGTTAGATTTATTTTATAAAAACAATACAGTCGTGATAGGAAGCTGGAATCAGTATTGACTCAGAGTAAGGTGATACTTAAAAGGAATATTTACCTTTTTATTGGCAGATTTAAAATATCTAATTTAGGAGTTCTTTCTGTTGCAATTTATAGGGCTTTAAGGTGAACTGTGTGAATATTCTCTGTGTGAACCACCAACACTACTTCATGCAATGTTAGTGCTTTCAAGTAGGTGTTTTCTCTCTGTTATTTCAGATCTTTTTAGTGTATGGCACGCAGCCACAACAACAGCAGTATGTTTTGGTTTTATCCCTGGTGTTTGAGTACTGCAGGGGTAGAATATATTTCATTTGATCTGTATAGGTAATACGTAGGAAAAGAAATTTCCATTTTGTCCTTGCCTCATGGGTCAAGAGATACTGGCAAGGTATTTCCTTTTGCAGTCTATAAATACTCTCTAATCTGTATGTCCTGTTCGCATCATTGTGCTTGTGTCACCTTTAGTTTCCAAAATGAGTTCGTGTATGCTATATATAGCATTTGCAATGCAAGTAGTAAAATGCTACATGTGGTAAGTGCAAAGTTATTTTTAAATGCTCTGAACGTAGATGCTATTGACTTCTGAAGATTAAGGAAACAAGGGGTTTTCAGCAGAGAACAAGAAATACAACAGATTTTTACTAGTTCTAATTCAACTTTTAGTTCTTTGAATGCAGGCTTCTGAATGTGGAGATGATCATAATGGTGATATCAAACTGTGAAAAGACATTATTTTTCTGGCAGAAATAGATTAACAGTGGCACAAGGTATCTTGGGTAACATATCTGTGAATCCTTTTGGTTGTGTTCAGTTTATTCATGGCTCTCATACGCACAACATAATAAAGCTGAAATAGATCTCATATTGTCCAAAACCTACATAATGTCCAAAACCTAAATAACAGTAGGGGTTCAGCACCATAAAAGGAAATGAATAAAATGCAGACTTCACCTGAAAGTTTACAATGAAGTAAGCAATAATGGAGCAACATCTCTTAATTCATCACTGGAATTTTTAAGGGACAACTTCTGCAAGGTATTCAGGAATTAAAATTGTAATTATTGTAGTTTTAAGTGTGATCCAGATTTCTGAGTGTAGAAGTTTGTTCTTGCCAGCATAGTTAATTAAGGAAAATTACGAACTTAAATACAATGTGATTTAGTCCTTAAGCAGCTAATAGGGGTGTCTTTTGTAGGGATTTAGTCTGCACATCCTAGATGTGCATGTCACCTGACCAAAATACACATCTTCTACACATGCTGGTTTATTCCTCCATTCATACTGGACATCAGAACTGTAACTCCTGCCAAGAAATGGTATGCAAAGTTCATATTTGTCAGATGGTTCACTGTGTTGGTATATGTGGTGACAATTGGCATTTGTGTTTCATTACCAGACTTGTGTTTCAACTCATGTGAATAAGTAGCCCAAATGCTTTTGGGAAATATTAGAAGCAAAGGAGTTTTAAGTCTGAGATCTCAATTTGTGTTTTGCAAGTCCTCCCATAACCCACAGTACTTAGAAAGATAACAATTCACTTACCACAAAAAAAAAAAAAAAAAAAAAAAAAATATCACTTCAAAATTAATAAGAAAAGAGTGTAACCCTTTTCATAAGTCCTTCAGTTTTGTCACATTATTAAATTCCTTACATTATTGGAAAAGTAAAGGTAATGTTGTGCAATAACTGTCTTCAAATTTTGCCTTTATGTAGTTTCTATTTTGGAATATGGAGTTGTTGGTTCAAACTTGGAGCTCCTGTTCTGCAGAAACTCCAGTGTTTCACTTTTTTTTCCTTAAAATAAGAATGGGAACAAAAACATAAATATTCCTCACAGAAGAAAATTTCTGAACTACTTCTGAAAAAATGGAACATCTTTTAATTCTAGCATTATTGGATTATTATTTTCTAATAAGCTTAAAATATTGTGCTTTACTTTTATAAATATTGAGTAATTTCATAAAAAATATCATTACAATACATAATTTGCCTGACCTCTTAGGAGGGGGACTAGCAAACTGGGCAGAGGACATGCTGGGCAGCCAGCCTGCCTGCTTTCCTGCCAGTCTGGCTGGCTGGTAGGCAGGCTTCCAAGCCAATCTGCCAACCCTCTAGCTAGCCTGCCTGGTTTCCATCAGAAGTTTAGTGGAATAAACATTCCCACAGAACATTTTGATCCAGAAAATCAGCAGTTTCTGATGGAAAATTGTTAATCAGAAGAGTTTTAGTCTTCTCTATTAGGAACATAAGTCTCTGAAATTGTTAGTCTCAAATAGAAGTGTTGCCAAACAAGTGAACATAATAGGCTTCACTGCCTGGAAGGATCATTCACTTTGTCTCTGTATTAGCTCTTAGTTTTCTTTTAACACCCCCTGGAAAGGAGTAAAAGTTAAAGTGGGTATTTTTCTGTATTTGTAGTCTGTTTGAAAGGGTTCAATGAAACACAGTCCAGAGTTAGCTGAATTTAAAGGTGTCAAGAAAACTGCTGTATTTTGCAGTCTGAACTATCAGTCTACTAAGTTTGAAAGAAGAAATACTGTACATTGCTTAAAAAGTAGTAATATTATTTCATTGATATCCCTAACATTTTCAGTAACTTATATAAAGCTATAAGACTAAAATTTTATTCAGATCTGGATATAGCTCAGTGTTAACTCTTCTCTGTTTTTGTGTGAGTGCAAAGTGTTAGTGTGATTGAATCAGGAAGTATCACTTTTTTAGGATACATCTAAACAGATGTGCCAGATGATATAAAATTCAGTCCCTGAAGATTTAGCTTTAAAGAGATGGTATTTTTGCAAGTGTTAGCTTCCTATTATACTGTTGCAGATATTCATGTTTAACTGCTATTCTGAAATTTTGATTAGAACACCAGTCACTTAAGATCTTATTCTTAAATCTGTCAGGTTTTAGGTGTAGGAAACAACAGACTTTCCTACTCTGGCAGAGCACTCTAACAATGAACTCTCTTTCCCCTCCTTATATTATTTCTTTCCTTCACACTTTGATGTGAAACTTTGATTAGCTATCACAAAAATACAGAGTACTTCATTTTGGCATATTTTTTAAAATCTCATGAGTTTTCAGTGAACAAAATGCCCTTCTCAGCATATCTGAAACTGAAGAAGTCTTCAATCAGACCTAGTTTTCACCATAGAAAATCCTGCTGCCTTTCCTTCAATATATCCCATGACTAATCAGAACCTGAGAGGTTTGGCTTGAGAAGGAAGGGGTAGATAATAGGAACCCATGAACTCATCAGTAATAAACTGTACTAGACAGTATGTTGTGTCAGTGAAAGTAGAAGAGCTGAGGTGGATGAAGGTCAGTATATTTTTACCATAAAAAAACTCCAGCATTCATCTGGGTGTAGAATGATACTGAAGTCTACTGAAGCACAGGTAGTGGCATAGCAATGAAAGCCTGTGTTATGCAATTGAACTTTTTTGTTCCTAGTTTCTCAGATTTGCTGTGGAAAATTCCAACCCAGCATTCTTAATTGTCTGTAACCTGAACTAAAGATTTGGGTCTTTGACAGAAAACAATTATTGTTTAAGTTCCATGACCAGTAGGACTCTATGCAATGACCAAGTGTCTCTGAAGGAGTATCTGCTAGTATTAAAATGATAGGATGTATTGGAGAAATAGCTAGAGACATCAGTATCTAGAAGTTCTTAATTTTCCCCTAAATGTCAGCTTCCAATTTGTTCATGAAAAATCCAGTTATATAACTGAAAACTCTGTAGGTTAAGATTTCAGCACAATAAAGACCCTTTTCATAACACTAGAAGTGGTGGACTAGATGCTTCTTCATTTCTTATTATGCTGTTGGAGCAGATTAGTTTTATCAGACTTTGACAGTTATCTAAGTTACACTTTTCTGTTTTTGTTTCCCACCCTTTTTAGGTTGTTGTTAATTCAAAATGAAAAAGTAAAGAAAAATAAACCGAAAGGGCTGCATGTTTATGTGTGTTTGTGTTCTAAAGAGTCTATATTTACACAAATAGTTGTCTAATTTTTTTTTTTCTTACATATGGTTTTATTTAATATTGGAGGGAGAATTGAGTGGGAATGGCAAGCACTATTTTGCTCCACCGCTCAAATGTTGAGGCAGAGGAAGGAGGTAGGAATTGTGTATTCTTCCTACAGTAAGGGAGATGCCTCCTTTTAGAAGTAGAAACTTTGACAAGGAAGATGTATTGACATTTCAATTATTACACAGTTGTGCTTTCTTAATGTACCAAACAGCAGATTTTATTTATAAACCTTCTAATGGAAACAACTGTAGCCACTTTATTATTTCAATGAGCTCTTAAAATGTTGTTGATGAATAGTGTGATGTTTCTACATAATAATGCCATGGAAAATTACTACTCTCGTATTAATTTTTCTAAGGGTGCATTTATTTGTCATTGTTAGAATCATTTAACATTTTTCAGAAGTTTTGTGTAGGAACACTAGCTAATGGGAAAGTTTTAAGCCTTATTGACATAAGAATTAAACCTTTTACTAATATATAAAGCTAAAACTCAAAGCCACTTTGTTGAGCTGCCATTCAATTGAAATAGAATTCATAATTAGAATTTTTAATATCCTATCATATGAAGAATTCCACTGAAAGATTTTTCACTGAAAGGAATTTGAGTGAATCAACCCAGAGGAATCTTGAAGAGTATCTCTGGTTTGGAGGATTTGTTATATCAATAAGTAATATTCTGTAACTAGAGGAAAAAATTACATAGTATTTTAATGACATGGGTTAGGGAAAGATATGGTTTAAGTTGTGTTCATATGCAGATTTCAGACCACTTAGTAAAGGCCAGTCAAATGTTTCTTTTTCATATAGTCATTTCGGACATCTGGCATCATTGAGGTCAAGTGAGCAAGTTTATTCCTGACAACAGGAGTTCAGAGTTAGTTATATCTATAGTGTCTTCTATTGGAGCTAACTAGTCTTGAAAGGAAGAGATGAGAAAAACACGAGTGGAAGAATAATTACAAAATTAAAAATTAAAATTTATACGTAAAGGAGATGTTAAAATGTTCTCGGAGCTTTTGAGTTGAGGATCAGTTTTTGCTTGTTTGTCTATTTCTTCCCCTGTGGATTTTTTTCTATTTACACCTCATGGCAACTTTTTTTCCTCATCCTTATTCTCAATTGCATTTTTTATGTGATGAATGTTACGCTGAATCGGCACCACCAAGTTTTATCAAATCACTGTGTTTAATAAAACAATTGTTAACATTTCCACCTAAAGACCCATCACGAACAAACTTGCTCTAAACTGGAGCATTGACTTGTCAAAGGAGGAGGAAAATTTGCAAGAAAGGAATGACTGAGATTGCCTGGTTGGTGACAGTTATTAAACCTAGTTGAAATGACATGTGTTGCTAAATGACACAAAAATAGGCCAACAAATAAATTATTTCCATTAAATGTAATTTGAAAATAATTAGCAAAATATAAACATTTAGTTCAGTGACCATATTTGGTCTCTAGTTAGCTGTGGCCTCTTTAGCGTGTGGCAGTTTTTGACATGTAAATGAAAATAGAAAATGAAGCTTTTTAGCAATGTAATATTTTCTTTTATAGATCCATTGTAAGCTCTGATAGGAAGAGGGTGGAAAAAATCCTGTAATCATGGTTTTGTATCATTACTCATTGGTGGCTACAACGTTGCCAGTTGTGTTTCTTGCATCACAAGGCAAATGATGTTTGACACTAGAGAAGAATCAAGAATTGTTGAAACTAACTGTTAAAGACTTAAAAAGCCAAAGCCCGTATCTAATGGTTTTCTCCAAGAACAAAATGACAAACTGATGCAGTGAGTTCTGGAGGTGGCACATTATTCCCCATTCTTTTCCTTGTGTAAACCATGAAGGCTCAAGTTCGTTACTGTGTGGCTGGTTGGTTTTAGTTTTTCATAGGCAATTACTACAGCTGTGTGATGAATTAGCATCCTGTAAAGTTTAGGTCTCTGATGAGAAATGCCTGTGTCTACATGTAGCTAAAGTGGTTGTATTGTTTAATATGTTACCACTGTGCTGCAAAGCAGTCTTTAGTGCATCCAGCTGAGGGCATCATTTGCTCAATCTATATTTGCAATCTACGTATTTTTTTTCTCGTAGGGCTATTTTTCTTTGTTAGGAAATAGGCCATAAGCCTTTAACATAGGCAGAGTTTATTGTTCACACAGTGTGCATCAAAGAAATTAATGGGCCTCTTCCTGGAAAAGCTATTGAGATGCACTTGTGTTGTAGATCTGTCTGTAGGTACTTTTGGGCAAAGTACTTGTTCTTTCCTTGCATGGCAAAACTCCCTTCAAATTCAGTAGAGACAGGCTCCGTTCATTGAAATCCCCTCTGATGTTAAGAATCTTGGGCAAATCTTCTGCCACCTAGAAAAGACCCCATAGCCTTGTTGTTGACTCAAAAAAAGCCAGTGTCTGTCAGGAATGCATGTGATCTTGTCCTATGTGGGGAAAGGCAGTCTGGTAGTCATCTCCTATTGCAAGCAAAATCACCATCACAACAGAAAACAATTTAGTCAAAAGAATTGATTTCTTATTTTACATAAAACTTTTCTGTTACTTCCTGTAACTAAAACCAGTAAAAAATTTGATCCAGTTCTGTAAATATTTTTCAAATGTGTGTATCATAGAGATCACATTTTTGTAGCTCTAATAATCTCACGTTTGTCGAGCAGCTAGATCAGTATGTGCATCTTGCTTTTTCTGCCTAACCTGAAGCTCCTTTTCCAGGGAGGAAAAGTTACCAAAATTATTGTCTGACTTTTATTCTTTTCCCAAACTGTACTTGCAGACAGGTTCACTGACACATTTCTATGAACACCAATTTATTGAGTTCTTTGCAGGATTCAGACCTATTAGATAAACAGGCCTTTCAAAGCTAACAGGTCAATAAACAGCAAGTAAATTCCTTACTTACAAGGTTGAATGAACATCTTAGGAGGCCTCTGATGAAAGCAGAGCCTTTTCAAACAACAAAAAACCTACAGAAGGGCAGATAATCATACTGTCATGCCACAGGGAAATTCAGGCTTATTTGTGAGTGGGATTGAAGTGAGGTGCTGGATTGAAAGATGATAATAGGAGTGAGACCACTGTCATGATTTTGTCAAGGCTGCAGGTTTTTTGTGTCGGGTTAGGCGAGATCTGCCTAAGGCAGCCTGCAATGTGGTATCTAGGGAGGCAGACCTGGGGATGGAGAGAGTATGTACCAATCACCAAAACAACAGTTAAACACTTTTCTCCCCCTTTGAAGAACACATAAGTAAAGAGAGCAGATTGAATGACTTTTAACAAAACAAAGCCCTTAAAAATAATTGTGTTTTTTCATATTGTGATTCATTTCAATTTCATGAGTCTCAAAACACCACTTCTCAAGTGATTAATATTTTCTCCATTGATTGCAACTCTGCTTGAGTGAAGGTCTTTCTTCATAGTTTTAAATAAAGAAAAGTTTTCAGGGTCGTAAGATTAACTCCATAAGATTCCTCCCCATTTCAAAGTCCTGTGATTTTTTTTTTTTCCTCTCTTCCCCCCCTCCCCCTTTTTTTTTTTCTTCATCACCGTATTTGAGTAGAGTATAAGGGGATAACAAGGATGTCAGCTCCAAGAAAAGTGTGAATGTCTTCCATCATTAGGACAAGGGAGTTAGCAATAGAATTTGACTCACATTTTCTAAATGTAAGGAAAGTATGTAGTTTACAACAAACAAATAAAAACCCCCAACCCCACCCTGAAACCCCAAAATAGCTGAAGTAAATGAAGCCTATGTTAATTAACAGCCTCGTTCATTCAGGTACTCAATTTAAAAATATTTCTATATGCATTCTGTTCTTCTTTCATTTTCCTGAAGAGCTTTTAAGATGTCAGCTATTGAATTCTTTCCTTCATGGAAAAAAAAGAAAAATTCCAAAAAATGTGGAGTGAATGTACTATATCATAACATGTAGAACATAGATATATAATATAGAATAACAAGTCTTTTCTTCTTTATTTGAATTTCAAAAATATGAAAACTTAGATTGATGTTTGTATTTCAGTTTAATGCAATAATTCTGGTTTGGGCTTCAGTACTCTTGAGCTTACTAGACCTCTGACTGTGTCTTGAATTCAATGCGTGAATTCAAATAGTGAAAGCTATTGTTTTACTGCAGTTAGCAACTGCACTCATCAGAGATGGCAACATGCTGAAAAATTAATTGAGAATTTAACCTTCAAATGAAAAATGCATAGGTCTTATACTTAATTATAATCAGCTTACCCAGTGATACCTGACTTTAGAGATAATTTGATTTTTTTACTGTTTTACATCTGTCCAATTAAAAAAACCAGCCAATTATGAATAGGCTGCTAATACATAGTATTCATTCAGTGCCTATTATCTTGTTTGAATAGCAGGGTTTTTAAGGATCCTTGTTTCTGTTTGCTAAGTGGATGTGTAACAAGATTAACAGCAAAGCCTCTTCTTTGCAGTTTTTAGAACAAAAGCTAATCAACACTCCCATAAAAGTTTAAAATTTTTATATTCTTTAATTTTGCATATTGTTAGCTGCAAGCTTATCCCTAGTGTTTATTTTCATCTGTCAGAAGCAATGCCAAAATATATTTTGTCTGACTTAAGTTGGCGCAATTAATCCTTAACTGGAAGAATTTCTGATGTTTTTTTGTTTGATTATATGATCTGATCCAGTAGTGCATATACCACAGCTATTTCCCACCAAAAAAAAGACATTAACTCTTATCTGCATATTTTAATAGATCTGTTCAGGTAAAATCCATTGACCTTTTTTTTTTTTTTTTTTTAAATTATGGAAGGGGGGATGAATAGTAGATTATTTACACATGAAAATAAAAGTTCAGTGTGTTTTCATTTGCCTTAACTCCTGTTTTGTTTTTTTCTTTTTCTTTGGGTATATATGTTAGACTTAAAATATCAAACCAAGCAAACAATGCCCCAAACACCTACCAAAAAAACAAATTAGATTTAAAAGGATTTTATGATGTTTGGAATAGGTCAATTATGTTTAATTTTATAGAATTAAATTGGAAAATAACATAAGCTGATCGATCTTGACCACTGACTCTCTGTGACCACTGTGTTTCAAGGTATTTTACACAACCTATTTCAGAGTTATGAACAAGTAATTAGAATGTTCGTATAGTGAATAAATCTGTACATGTTTCTGAATCCCCAATACTAAAATGACTTTTCCATCAACTTCAAATTGCATTGTTCTCCACCCAGGTAGCTATGGGCCTGGGGCTCAGTATTTAAAATATTAAGAGTATTGGGAGAACCTCAGTCCTAATTTGAAATAATGCTGTTAGGTGCAGTGAAGTTGCATAAATAAAAATTGATTCAGAATTTATCACATCCCATGGATGTTCTTTGTTTTTCTGCCTTACACTTCATATATACTGGAAAGACTGGTAATGTTCGTTTGCACTGATATCATTATCCTGTTTTTCAAATGAAAGAGACCTGTCTTTATCTTTTGCAAGAGTGATTGTTAACTAGAGGGAAAACATCTCAAACAGTAGGTCAATTAATTACTGCATTTTTAAGCTCCCGCTTGTAAAACAGTAATTAATTTAACTGCATTTTGGTGGATTTCTTCCTCTAGACTTACCCGTTTGAAATCATTGTCAAATGGACACATAGATAACACTGCTTTATTATAAGCGACAGCTTTCCAGAAAATCATATTTTCTTCCTTACTGAATACTGGGACTGAGTTTGTTTTTAATTATCCATAACACCTTTTTATTATTAACAGAATGGCAAAGTAAATGTGGAGTACTTGAAGTTAATGAGGACCATAGGCCTTCTAAAAGTGGACCTTAAAGTGGATCTCAAAGTGCAAGTTTTATATAATGAGATAAAAATTATAAATATTTTCACTTCTGAAATAATGTGGGTCAAGGACTTTCATAATTTTGTTTTGTTGTTTTGGTGTTAGTTTTTTGGTGGGGTTTTTTTTGTTTGTTTTGTGAGGTTTGTTTTGTTTTTTATCCCTTCTTCCTTGTTTTTTTTTTTTTTTTTGCTGCTTTCATTCCAAATGAGTAAGAGTTGTGGGTTATTCAGTGCAGTCCCCGTGTACAATGCATACTTGTTGAACAAAGCAGAATTTACATCACTGGGAATTTATTGAGCAGGAAGATAAAGTATTTCAGTAGTTTTTGTCCTTGGATGACATTGTTTCAAATGACATGTAATAAAGGTTAGTACATGTAGAAATAGACAATTCTAACTAGTGGTAATTTACTGTAAAGTTACTGCTTTTTAAGATTTTTAAGACAATACTGCTGAATTCTGACCATTAAGCAAACAGTGATATTCCAGCAAGTCAGTCTCAGATGTATTGGTTAAAATAACTTTCATTATATACTTTCTATTCTGAAAGCTTAAGCAGCACATCATATCCAGTGTGTTTACTGAAATAGTTGGAAGATTTGGACTAAGAAAGGAGAATCAGGAGTGAATTTGAGTAACATGTTGTTCGGAGTATTTACTGTTGTAAATGGCTTTTTGACTCGTTAGCATCTTGAATGATATATCAAAGTAGAGTTCAGACTGAAAACAGAATAAATACAACATTATCCTTTTGTATTGCCAAATGTAGGGCACCAAATGGTTGCTTATGTGGTCTAGTTTGATCAGTGGTGTAGCTCTTTTGACTACAGTGGAATTATACCAGGGATGAGACTGGCCCCATGACCCTAATCAAACTGAATAAGATGAAAGGTTTGGGAAAAAGGAGCTCAATCTCTACATAATAAGATCTTTATAAAGTATTATGAGATTAGGCCTTTAAGGAAAGGAAGAAAAAAAAAAAATTGTGGCATTTTAATCAGGCACATCATGTTAAAGGAGACATACAGCATTAATTTAATGGAAAGATTTTCATAGGCTTATGGTATGCCTAAGGAATTAAATATGTCACATGAACATAAAATATAATGTGATTTCTAGTAGAATTTGATACCTTGACTTTGCATAGCCGTTGTATTCTTCTGCATTCCCAGTGATTTACAATTATTTAATTGCAGTGAAATCTGTGCAATAGTCCATCCTTAGGCAACTTTGGATTTTAATGGTTGGATTAAACACATTAAGTACAGTTTGGCTTTATGTTTATTAGAAGGCCATGTCTGCTAAATAAATGATTTCTGTGCTCTCAGTTGCTTAATGCTGTGGCTGCTTTGTTTCCCCCACAGATTAGTGATGTCATGTTACGTGTTCATCTCAGTGAGATTAGTGGACAATACCCTGTTTTACACTTGAGGGATTCCTACTGATTTAATCCACATATCAGAGGGTAGAGGTATTTTTCTGAATATGGAGCAGTTAGGGGAATAACCTAAGGGCAGCAGATTGTTTATTCTCTGAATTTATACAACTTCATTTTTCCCTTTGGTATTGGGTATTTATTGTTAGAAATCTCCATCATAGCATGTTTCCTGTTTCTTGGACACACACAGCAGACGCACTAGACTTTCCCCCCCCCCCCCCCCTTGTTTTTGTGCATTGCTATCTTAAGAAATAGTAGTATCGGGAGAAAGTGAAGATTCATTTTGATAAGGTCTCACATAATTAAATCAGGGACTTAATTTTGATGCTAGTCAGTCCATTCATGATGTCATTGTTCTTTTGTGGTGTTGGTCTTTTATTCTTTTTCACTGGGAAATGCCAAAATAACAATGAATGATTTCCTGATGTATGACTATCATGGAAGACTGCAGAACAAGCAACTTTTACAGTGCTTTTCCTTGTAAAGCTGATGATGATATGACAGGTTGAGTTCTTACATTAGATACTTCACATGGTTGTTTCTGTTAGAAAATTTTTGAAGATAAGTCATATCCTTCCCAACCTTTGCCCTCAACCCACTGCCCCTGCCCCCATAGAGACACCATTCCTTGTGCTGAGACCAAGTCTTCTTGTGTCTGCCTGTTTTGACAGGCTGAACATGCATGAGAATTACAGGTGGTCTAACAGAAGAGGCATTTGCAGGTAACTTGATCTTGGTGCTCTATATACCAATAACTTTGTTTTCTCTGGAACCTGTTGACAAACCAGGTGCCAACACAGTTTAGCCATACAGCAATTATATTTCTGTTTGAGAAGCTGCTTTGTGTCTTCAAGCTACTCAGGAATGTTGCAAATCAATTATTGCATGATTAGAAATGAGAAAAATGGGACCTTGGCTTTTGGTTAAGACAAGGGGATGGCATGGTGGCCAAACCAATGATTGTACTGCTGATTATCATGGAAAAATGTTGCCAGGACAGCTTTTAGTAATAGAAATGTCCCAAAGTAGAGTGTGTTTCTAGCCCCTCTATTTCTTGGTGGGTTTTATTGTACCCTTCAAGAGCAGCAGAAGGGAGAAAATCTGTTTACAATGCATATTTAAGTGTCATCCAGTTCTGTGCATACAGTGTGGCTTGATGGAGGGTTTGTCTGTCCTTCAGCTTCTGTGCATTAACTCCCTTGGCTTGTTATCTGCTTGGCAAGAGTGCTTGGGAATTGAAATAAATTATGCTCAGATGAAACTTTTGGGAACTTAGAATATGAAAAAGAAGGTGGCAGTGCATATTGGTATGATGGACAGCAGGGAGGAAGGAAAGAAAAGAAGGGAATAAGCACAGATGGAGAAAAGTGAATGCAGTAAGGTAGCAATGGGAATTGCTTTTGCTTAGAACATGGGAAGGACCACTATCTATAATATCAGTAATACTGATGGGTCTCCTCTGTACTATATGCATCATTTCATGTCATTTATTATTATAATCAGCACCTGCTACAAGATTTATGATTAGCCTTGCTAGGGATCAGCAAAGCGTAGAAAAGGAATGTCCTTTTTTTTTTTTTTTTTTTTTTTCCTGGAACATAAGAAATGGCTCTAGGGGGAGTAAAGCATCTGCTAAAGGTGTTTTATCATCATTTCATTCATTTGCAGGCAGACACATACATAAGCTCTCATGGAGGTCTTATATCCTGTGTTTTAATATCCCTTTTCCTTAAGGAAACTGAAGATTTTCATGTTTCTTGTAAGATTTTAGCTGTCAAAGCTCAATGGACAGTGCAAATGATATACTCTTCCAAAATACTCTGCCTTTCAAATTATTGTGATCTGCACAGCTGCAGACCATTTTAGGTGGTCTTTAGGAACTCAAGATATGATGCAAGTCTCCAAATGAGAGCAACACTTTGATTAAGACAAAATATGAATGAAAGAGATAAGAGAGGGAAATAAAAATAAATCAAGCATGCTCAGTTTATCCTAATGAGGCCATGACTAGTATGAAATGACTAGTAGAAGATGTGGGGAGTAGTACTAGATTAAGGTCAGAATGAGGAAAGGAATGCCAAGTTATCTATTAAGCTGAACACATGAATGTCATACAGTGTTTTAGTAAATAAGTAAGCGGATAAATTTTCTATTCTATCAGCTGCCATGTACTGTGGGACCAGAACATGTCCAGTTATCTCTGAAGAAGTGTTATCAAAAGCATAGGTAATCTTATGAGTTTACTCTGTCTCCAGATTTACTTATTTTATTGACTATGCTATCACTAGAAACAACCTTGTGTTCTTGTGCCTGGAAGAAAGTCTCTTCAAATGGCAATACCTCCCCTTGAAAAAAAACTTATGTTGTTGGGGAAGTCCCTTTAACTTACCTAAGTCTCCACGTCTGTAGCTTTACTGATTAATGAGTAGTGTTGTCAGGTTGGAGTTCATAGAGTCATAGAAGGGTTGGAAGGGACCCCTGGAGATCATCAGGTTGTAAGAGTTGTGTTTATTTGGGTGGTCCTGAATGAGTATACATCCAAGTTTCCAAGTATATAAAATCCAAGGCTGTGTGAGATAGGAATGGTGTATCTGGCTGATGACCACTAAGTGTTTTGGGGGTGTGTAGGTGAAAGTGTTGGGAAGCAAGTTAAGTTGCAGTATATGCTAGTGTAGCGGTCCCTGGCCATTGACCGGCATGGCAAGATTTAGGCTGTATGGCTGTGTGATGGACCAGTGGGATGAATGCATGGGGTGGGTGTATGGCAGGGGTGGATTCAGATGGGTGTCTGTCCTACTATGATTATAGTGACACTGGTGTTTGGGCTGTGAGGCAGGTAGATCCAGACACTACCTGGCAGGAGTCAGGGGCTTTCCCTTGGCCAGCAGAGTCAACTAGGGGTATTTACTTGACTGCTGATGCAGGTATGTGGTGTGAGGAGCCCTCACAGCCTAAATGCAGGCAGGCAACTGTGTACAGAGACTTGCTTGGGCCGTCAGAAGCTGGAACTAGCTGTGATTTTAACAGCTGATTGTATTGAGCTTCCTCCAGCACAACCCTAACCTCTGTTAATATTTACTCTCTTTAGATGCTTTTGCCAGAACAGTGGTGGGAGTCCTTAAGACACTGATTGTTATTTACAGTGATGGTCACCATGTGCTGGTTATTTTCTGACCACTTGAAGAAGACATTTTCTTCTCATGTGACCAGTAGACCAGCTAGGAGAAGATAGCATTTAGTTTTATGAACAGGAAATAGAATTGCTTTATAATTGTAATTTTAGGGGCACTTAAGTATCAATAAGGGGTATAAGACATGAGATGGAATGGGAAAGGTTGCACCATACCTGGTGACTGGGTACATGGCAGTGACTGAAAAAGTTTGTGTGAGAACAGTAAGAGGGTAAGGCAGGGATTTCTGAAAATGTCTGCCCAAATGCTTTATCCTTGGACAGATTACCATTTTTGTTGTTGTTTTTTAGTTTTGAAAAATTGAAAAAGGATTTTGTTTAGAATTGGACAAAGGAGATTAAATGGAAAAATTTCTGTGTTTTTCTGCTCTATATTTTGAAATAATTTTATTATATACCTGAATTTAATTTGGAATTAAATACTAATTTTAAGGAGTTGCAAAAGTTTGACTCTTTTGGGTATATTGAACGGAGGCATTTTCTTATGTTTTTTGCCCAAGTATTTTTTGTTTAATAAACTTTATCTACTCTGCTAACCATCTTAATACTTTGAGACAATTCATTTTAGGAAGTTCTTATCGTTATAAAATGTTAAAATACTGCTCAGTAATTTGAAATTAATATTACATGTTTTTAATTTAGTCACTTAAGAAATAACAGCTCAATAAATAGCATGGCAAGACTGCATTTGAGGAGAGAGAGAGAAAAGAGATGTAATGTGGGATCTTTATAAAGAGAAAAGCTTCTAAAGGATGGTGACTTTTGAATCCTATTCCTAGTTTAAGCATAAGTGTTGAAAGGCAGCCATGTGTTCAGATATCTCTTATATGAATTGTTCTTAAGGCTAGTAATTTTTTCCATGGGTAAGTCTTCCCAGAATTCTTTTAAGCCATCTGTCAAGGAAAGAGAGCATTAGATCGTCAGACATTGTTTTCAAAGCTTGGTAAAATATTAGCTATTTAACTCTTGCATTACTTCATCTGAGAGAGGATTGTTTTTCTTTTTTTTTGCCGGAGAAACTGCTTGTTCCCTCAGACATTACCTTGCGAAGCAGCCCTGCTCCAGGGGCATCCCTCAGAAAGCAGGGGAACTCCCTGCAGCTCTCTTATTTTGCCATAATGGGCAGCCCCATTTTCAAAACTGTCAGAGGATAACATTGATTTGTTATTCTTTCCCAGTGACAATTTATTGAAAGAGGACACTCAGGACTGTCTTGTTCCTGGTAGCTGGGAGAAATGCCTAGAAAGTTGTAGCTATAGATTGCATAGCTCTGGAGGAAGCATCATGGAAAGATGGAAAGTTTACTCTCCTGATCATATAAATAATGTTGCTGTGCCATATTATGATACTTTATATCTAATAAAACCACAGTAATTGCTGTCTATTGGTTTACGTGCCTTCATACAAATTATTTCTACAGGAAAATATTGGGTGCTTCATTTTAATGTCAAGGAAGAAATTCTACTTTGAGAAGGCAATAGATGTACTAATTTTAAAATCGCTTGTGACGTGTATGGGAGTATATTGCATTGTTTCTTCTCCTAATAGGTTCCCTTTGCTTGAACCCAGCAATGAATTTGAATTTACCAGTAACAGTGTGACAACAGCAGTTTCTGAATTGTTTCTTAGGCAATTGTTTCTAAGGTAAACCCTTAACTGAAGCTGTACTTGTAGCTTCAGCCAAACTGTGTTAGTATTTAGATTTATAGAGAGAAAAGGCAGTGCATACTGGACTTCTGAAAAGTCTGCCAGTTTCATCGAGCTATGAGATGCAGGAAAACTGATAGCTACTGAGATTAAAACCCATACCATCCTCCCAGATACAGCTCCCACAACCATAGGGATGATAGGATGGCTTGATTTCCTTCCTGGGAGGACCTTCAAGGCAGGCTAGTAAATGATGACTTACAGCATTTTTTACTGCCTGTTGTACAAGAACAATGTGCTGTGGATGTCCTTGATTGCCAGCAGCATTGCAGAATGCTGTGTATCATCCTTGTTTTAGTTTATGAATTGTAAAAACTATCATATGTTTCATAGGTATCTCAGGACAAGATAGTAAATTGGAAGTTGGAAAAAATAACTAGATATGAAGAGACATTGTCTTCGGTTTTTACACACAGCCCCCTCTGACATCATGGGCAATAGGTGGCTCATAGAGTAATTATTTAGTGGAAAATGAAGGAAAATATTAAAAAACATGTACCAACACAGGCTGACTGTTGTGAGAGACGGAGGTGAATGCAATTATTTTCCATGCTGAGAAGCTTAATGTTACTGTTAAGGTCATATACATCTTCTTTTAAATTTCCTTCAGGTATTTCTCACATGTTTGAAGATGTAATCTGGCCACAATGGTGGAAAAAAGTAGCAAGTAAGATGTTATACCATGAGTATGCTAGAGCATTGAAAATCTGTTGCCTTCCATTCAAATTCTGATCCTACCTAATTGATAAAATTCTTGGCTGGGTTTTTGTGCAACTGATATTTCTGTAAAGGACTAGATGCTCGGTTAAATGCTCATTGACATTAACATGTTCTCATCTCTGAGATGAGAATGAACCCTGTTTTTAAAATTCTTTACATGATCTCTCGTACTTAGGTTTATCATGTTGAAATGGATTTCTAGAAATCATCTGCTATTTCTGAGAGGTTGAACAAATAACAATATCTGCAAAGGCTAAATACAATTTTGCATTCTTTTATTATAGAGAGGGGAAACAAAAAGATCAAGGAAAGAAAATGTTAAATTTATTTTCTGTGGGAACTGAAATAATTCTTATATTTATTTTTACCCCCCCTTTTATCTCTTACAGGAACCACGAGCTTTACATTTCATGCACAGTCATGGAATATAATAGCATAATTTTCATGCAAGTACATAGTGTTGCCAGCTGAAAGTAGTTAGCAGTTTGTATTACAAATATATCTTCTAATTTTCTTTCCTATAATTATAAAGCATTCTGTAATGACATTGAACTGAAATATCTTCTTTCTATGAATAGTTACTTACAAAAAAGAGAACTTCTGATACGTAGTTCTGAAGCACAATCCAGATAGTCTGTAGATATTAATGAAAAAGATCTCCAAACTGCAGTGATTCTGAGGCTTTTAAAAACTTCACTGCATAAAATTGCTGAATTTTAAGGGTTACTTCATTATAAAAGTACAAATTACTAAAGAAATACAGATCCTAAAAGTTAATAGGTTTTGAAGAGTTTAATGTAGCTCCAGTACCTTCCTCTTTTTAGATAATTTTATTTAGCAAGTGAAGGCCATAAGTCATCAATTTGGTTAAAAATAAGACTAATAGGATAGGAAAATTTTCAGACCTTTTTAGATGTCTTTTCTTCAAGTTTGTTTTTTGTTTGGTTTTTTTTACATATATATGGCCAGTCATTTTATTCATTGGTGGAAACTCTAATGGTTTTTGTATTACAATTTGATTTCAGTTGAAAGCTTGTCTTCTCTTGCATCTACAGACATTAAAGACACCACAGCAAAAGCTGTGCAGATTTTCCTCTCTGAATGAAAGCTCTATTAAAATGTACAACTTAATTAGGAGAGGTAATCTATGAAAACAATGAGATCTGTAGGTGTTAGCAGAGGAGAACCCAGAACCACTTCCTCTGCTAAGGCTTCTAAAAACATGCTGTTGTATTTTCAAATGGCTTTCAGTTAGGAAGGAGGGGGGGGGGGGGGTTGGTGTGTGTGTGTGCAATGGGAGGGGGAATGGAGGGAGGAAGCATTCGGTAAATAATATAACTTCTATTTTTTTCCTTTAAAGTGCCCAAGTGCTAACATAGTTACAAAAGGGAACAATAAGATTCTTAATATTCAGTGGCAACATGGAAGGAAAAAAATGCAGAAGAGAACAGCAGCTGAGACAGTAATCAGGGTCCCTTACAAAGTCCTAGAAAAAGACACAAGAGGTCTGATGAGACACAGCTGCACTAATCCTTGTATAAAAAAAAAAAATTCAGAAAGGAGGAGATATGTTGATGAAAGATTGATAATGCACGACACAGTTGACTTGATGAGATTAATGGATTAAAACAACAACCACAACAAAGGATCCAGCAAGTATACTCTGATTATATAGCCACATTCTGCCATGGATTTGTAAATGCAGCATTGCACAGGGCCACACAGCCATCAGGCTGCGAGACTTGTCCTAGTCGTGGGATTGAATTTAGTGCCGATTAGCACTGGTATGTTTTTACCCTGAAAAAGCCAGTGTGGAGCGGGAAAATATTTTTGATAGGAAAGTAATCAAAACCAGTATGGTCTTCTGAAACATTTTGACTGAAACTACTAGGCTTTTTCTCACCAACAGAATTCCTTTTCTGGAGAATTTTCAACCATATTTACCCTGGATGATCATCTTTGGGTCATATGTAATACCCACTAAGCAGCTGAAATATTAAAGAAGGAAATTCATATTCCTTCTCATACATGGTTTGGGGTTGGTTTGTGGTGGGTTTTTTAGGTTGGGTTTCGGTTTGTTTGTTTGGGTTTTGGGGGGGGTGTGGTGTTTTTTGTTTTGCTTGGGTTTTGGTTTCGTTTTTTGGTTTTTTTCATGATACTGAGCAATGCAGGGAGATACATAGCATATCACACACAAGCTGAACTGTCCCATTCTTCTGTCAAGTTTTTAAATAACTTGGATTAAGTCCCAGACTGAAGTGTGAGAGATGCCATCATGGCTCGAAGTATGCTCAATGCTTCTCTCTCCCCTTTGCTCCTTCACACATTGCTTTTGGCTCCATGCCCCACCCCTTGGCAGAGTTTGTTACCGAGCAATAGTCAAGGTCTTGCCCTGTGGTAAGAATTCCTCAAATGTTGATTCAGTAGTCTGAGGATGATGGATAGTGCTGAAGTATTTTCTTACTGGGATTATTAGGACCATATTCTTGTCTTCCACCTATTCATCTTACTTCTCCATCTTGTGAGACCTGAGGGCAGTCTATGGCCTATCTGCAAAACCTGGGCAAAACCTGGGACCTGACCAAAGCAATACAGACTTTTAAAAATTTTAAGTGATATATCTGGCACATACTGAACAGCTGCTTGCTTCTGCATTGCTGACTTTGCCCTATTTTGACTCTAATTTACAACTTAATTTGCCTTTGACACCTTCCTTTTACAACAATCTATTTTCATTCGCTGAATAGTCACTACCTGCTGGCACTGTTTCATTGGATCCATGGATTAAAGTTGTTTCCTCTAATGCTTCATTTGTCTGCAGGACACAAATCACAGGCAATTGCAAATAGTTGGATCCTTTTTTAAGGAAGCCTCAGTAACTGAGTTCATACTGAGCTGGTTTTTTTTTCTTGTTTTTATAAAACAGACTTTTCAAATTCCCTTATGTTTCATTAGACATTTTCCGTGTTCACCAAGAAATAGCCTAATGAAAAACAGAGGTGATTTTAGGCACTGAGTTGATACACCACAACTGACCTAAGATTTTCTGGCAAATATCAGGTGGTGATGTTTGTTTAAAGCATGTATCAAGGAAGCATGTGATATTGGCACTTGATGCGTTTCTAAAACTCTTCACATTTCCAGAGTTAGAATCTGTCTAGAGAATTTTCTGGCAAGCTTTACTTGAAAACTACCCATCTGGAGCAACACTTTCCTAATTGACCATAATAAGAACTCCCTGATAATCTTCTCAGGGACACACAAAAGGAATATACCTATAGAATGTCTTGAAGCAAGGCTGTGAGGATATTGTCTGAAATGCAATAGCCCTTCCTCACTATTTTTTAATATGTAGTGTCTAATCAGGAAACATTTAGAATTCTTTGTACCTTTTCTGTTTAAATTACTGTAAATATAAATTTATTTGGGCTGCTATTCTAAATAATGTATTTATTTATGAAACATGCTTGTAAATTCACTTTGACCTGTACATCAGGATGTTGTCTGTTGAGTGTTTTAACTTTCTTAAAAAAAAAACAAACAAACAAAATACATTTAGTCCAGTGCTGTGCTTTGGAATGCTAAGTATTTAGAACTGTATGGTTGCAAATTCCATTTATGATGCAATTGATTACCAATTTCCAACATTAAGTACTAAGTATAACTCTATCTTGTTTCTAACTTAGTAAAAGTAATTTCCAAACTTCTGTGATGGATAGCACCATTTTTGCCAGAAATGTCTTATGCTGTCCCTACTGTATTTATGTCTGTACAAATATACTGAAATTACAGTTATTCCTGCAAAGTTGACCATCCCAAGGAATGGTTTTACAATGTTTTGTTTGGTTTTTTTAACACACTCAGGGCATCCATTTTGGTGTGTTTTCTTAGTTTTGTTCTTATGTTTTTTCCTATTATATGCTGCACTGGTTCTACAGTTCACCTTTCTGTACTGTTTCACATGTGTCTATTAAAAAAAAAAAAAAAAGAAAAAGAAAAAATTAAAATAATCAAGATATTCCTAGAGCATCTCCTGAAGCTGTCTTGCGTTATTGCGTGTGTGAATATCTTTTTTTCAGGAAAAAAGATGACACTGGATGACTGATACATGTTTAGTATAGAGTCATAGTAGGGACCTCAGGAGTTTTCTGGTGCAACCTCCTGCTTCAAAGGGAGCTGTCACAATCACTAGATCAGGTTACACACCGTTTTATCTAGCCTTCAGCTCTTAAACTTCTGTGGATGAATGTTCAACTTCTGAACAACTTGGTATGGAAGTCATGTTTATCAGCACCCTTCAGGATAGAGGATCTGGTGTTCATTATGCAGAAAATTTCCTGAATGAGCAGACTGTACACACTAACACTCAGGACTTTTACACTAAGAAAAACTCAGGGACCAGTTACAGGAAAAAAATTTTATTTGATAGCTCTAAGTTTCCTTCTTTGATGCTGAAGGTATCATTCCTGAAGGCCTGATGATGAGCATAGCACTGGAATTTTAGAAATCTGAGCATGACTATTTGATCACAAAATGCTATGCATGAGCATGCATTTTTGGGGCCACACATTTACTGAATATATTCTTGTGGTATGGCTGTTTTGCAATATTCAGTGTTTATTTCTGTTTAATCAGAAACCTATCACTAGATTTGTATTTATGGTAAGCTTTAATAAACAGAAATTAATGGAAACTTCATGGGAATTTGTTCAGGGAGGTATAAAAATTTGAATCCATAAATAATTTCTTCATGTGCACAAATATATGTGTTTACAGAAATCTGGTGATCCTCAGTGGTAACCTTAGAATAAGGAGGACATGAGGAAAAAGAAAATCTGGATTTATGGTGTGATAGCCATACTACCAACAAACTAATACAGACCTAGATGAAAACTCCTCCATTCACTTCATTAATGAATGCAGCTATGATTAATGGAGCTATGGTGGACAACAGTGGTGTTTAAAAAGCAATAAAATCAACTAATGCTTTCATTATAATAATGATAACTACATCAAAGGGACATACATACTCAGTAAAATGTCTCCTGTAGTGCACGAAGATCACCACCACTGGAGATGTTTATTGCTTTAGACGTGCTCCCTTTGATGTATTTATCAGTTAAATGTATTAGTTCTGCTTCACAGTTGTTTGCAGAAATAGCACTAAGGAAGACTATATTTTACATATGCTGTACATAGCATCATAACCTTTGAATAACAGGATCAATAAATAAAATCAAGTCAAAATAGTTGACTGCATTTAAGTCAACAGTGTGAATGTTGACTATTCATGGCATTACTGAAACTTCAGCTGTCATCGTGGGTCGTTTTTGTGTCAGCTAGAAGGAACATCTGATTATGCAAAGATGTTTTTTTATTATAGGAAATATTTTCTATCATTAAGATAGAATTAATTAGGTCATGCCCTTAGACGAAAGAATGGTGAGGCCCACTTTATGTGTATTGTTTGTGTGTGTGTATTTATTTTGCCTAAAAGTTACTGTTCTTTCTTCATTGATTTTGATACTGTGATTTAGATAATTACATGGCATACTGATTATTGTGCATTAGACTCAGCTGAAATCACTGCAGTTATGTTGTAGATTATTAGTGCACAGTGTCCATTTATGTGTATGTGTAATTGCAGAGGCTGATCTCCTGTATTTACTTCAACTACTGAAAGAAAATCTCTTGTCATCCTGAAAATAACCAAGGTTGTGTATACAGAAATAATATAAGTAGTATCCAAGTCATGTGCACATAGACCATCTAACTTGAAACTCACTTCTTTTGTGGCTGATGTTCCTACCATTTTTTGATGTCACGCAATTTGCATGTGCAACATGGCAGGCTACCTACTGAATTATCAGAATGCTTAACACTATGGACTGTATTTTTACATCTGTTTTGCGTTATGGTTTTGTTTTGTGTGTTGTTGTTTGTGGGTTTGTTTTTTTTTTTCCTTTGGTTGTGGAAGTATGGAAGGATAGAGTGTGATAATTTTGTGTATCTGTAGCTTTGTATTAATATATCATAGAATCATAGAATAGTTTTTTCTGGGTGAGACCTTCAAGATCATCAAGTCCAACCTTATTCCTAGCCCTATCAAAAACCACTAAACCATGTCCCTAAGCACAACATCTAACCACCTCTTAAACACTTCCAGGGATGGTGACTACACCTGGGCAGGCCATTCCAATGCCTGACAACCCTTTCTGTAAAGAAATGCTTCTTAATATCCAGCCTGAACCTCCCCTGGTTCAACTTCAGGCTATCTCTTGTTCTATTGCTTGTAATCAGGGAGAACAGACCAACTCCCACCTCGCTACAAATTCCCTTCAGATAGTTGTAGAGGGCAATAAGGTCTCCCCTCAGGCTTTTTTTCCCTCAAGGCTAAACAGCCCCACATCACTCAGCCTTTCCTTATAAGAAACATGCTCCAAACCCTTTACTAGTTTTGTAGCCTGCCTCTGTACCCTCTCCAGCACCTCAACGTCCTTTCTGTAGAGAGGAGCCCAAAACTGGAGACAGTATTTGAGGTGCGTCTTCACTAAAGCTGAGTACAGAGGAATGATCACTTCCCTGCTCCTGCTGACCACACTCTTCCTGACACAGGCCAGGATGCAGATTCAAATAGCCTTGTTTAGCTTAAGGTTCCTTAATGTCGGTTAAAGGTACATTTTTGTTTTATCTTCTCAGTAGATTTAGCAAGTATGTTATGAAAGTCTTTAATTTGTTTTTTTCATTAGTGTTCTTGCAGAACAAAATGCATATTTTGATATATCAGGTTTTTTTCCACCCAACACCTTGCAGTTGTCTGTTTGAGTTAATGGATGCTGGAACTCTCTTCCAGAAGAATTGAATACAAGTTGCTGTGTGATAAAATGCACTAACTATTGTGTGTGCACTCAGCAGTAGAGATTTCTCCATGTTCTCTACCTCTCTGAAATAAACACTTAGACACTGAACCTTGCTGGTGTGAATGACTAGAAATACATAATAAGCAGTGACTCACAGCTCTTTTATAAGAAATGTCTTTGTGACCAAGAGTGAGAGAGTATTTAAAATATCTCTAGCCTGTCTGTCAAATAGTGTTTACTCAAGAAAACATCAGTTCTGTTGATATTACTGTGACAGGAACAATTAATAAGAAATTAACTGCTTGCATTATTGAAAAATATTTTTAAATACTGAAATGTTGACAAATATAAATTGCATTCTTTGAGCAACGGTTTCAGAGAGATGAATAACTTGACACTTGCATCATGTCATTCTTCATATGCAGTGTGTAGTCATTTTAGCCAAGCAAACAAATGCTTCTGTAGGAATGAAATGTATGGGATACAAGGCACAGATTGCACAAGATGTAAGAAATTTCTTAATTATACCTTTTACAAATAGTTTTTTTTTCTTTTTGCACTTTTAGTTAAATTTTTAGTGTGCTAAGCTTTCAGTAATTACTAGTTAATACTGATAACTGTTTGAGTCTGGCTCTTAAAATATTATATTGTTGATCTTTTAATTGTAACTAATCAGAGATTTAATAATTTATTGGTTATATTTCATGTCATATTTAATAGGGTGATGTCTGGGCATAGGAGACTTCTATTAATTATATCTGAATATCTTGTTTAAAGGAAAATAGTTTAATCAGTCTATTTCTTGCAAGCTAATATTCTAATCATGAATTAAATAAAAAGAATTCAAGAGAGAACTTGTCTTCTGAGATCTCTGTGATTTTTATAAGGTCAGGAAAACAGAGCTCTCGGTTATTTACCTGTCATTTTGGTAAGTAACAAGTGCAATTGTAGAGATGTGCTTGATACTTCCACATTGATTTGGGCTTCCTTAATGCCAAAATACATGATGTTGCATGCATATCAACTGCCAATTTTCATCATGTCTAAAAATAAAAAAATCTGTTTTCTATAAAGATAACCTTCTTATTTGCCTGTTGTTGCTCAGTAGTGCAGATTTTAATATCAGGGAAAAACATCCCCTCCAAAGTGAATTAGAAGCTATGCTTTTGGAAAGACATACTTTGGAAGGATGGCAAAATTCCTGAGTTAAATAACACACCCAGTGATGAGAACAATGCCAAAACTCCTGTGCATCCAGGATTTCAAAGAGTGCTTGAACTGGACAGGGGTGCTCATCTTCAGCACAGTAGAGTCTAATACTTGCATGAGCATGTCTAAGTGGGTTTGGTATCTAGAGATTCTGCACTTATTTTCTGTCTTGTTGCTTAAAGTTGTAGAACTTCATGTGGTACAAGAGAAGACAATGAAGTTAATGATCTTCTGGTGCTCTTTCTAATGTTCCTTTCTAGTAATGTCTCACTCATGCACTGTCTGAGCGGAGAGCAGGATAGCTCTGGGTTGTTCATATGTGTGCCTCTATAAATTTCTACTTTGTGATCTTTTTCTTTCAATGGAAGTACCATTTGTATTGGGGTAATGGCTTCTGCAAAGTTTTCTGATTGCATATACAACTGGATGCTGTGAAAATACAAGAAAATACTCCAGATGTGTTGCTCTGTGAAAAACACACATTTCCAGTTTTTACTCTCACTTCAGAACAAAAACAATTTTCAAAAACTTGGATACCTCAAGAAATGCAGTTGTTGTTTGAGGTGACCTGAACAGAGAAAACTTGTGATTTGGGTTTTTTCCCATGCTGCCTTCATTGCATAGGACACCAAATTGGTTTTTTGCACTGCTTCTAAATGACTGTAAGATGTCATTTAGATGACTGGTTGCATTATATCAGTTCTGTATACTACTATTAGTGTGGCTGGATTTCATCTTTGAGAAGATAACCATAGCTTGCTTTTTATGTTCAGTTAACCTGATCAAGGATTGTGTCTTTTAATACATGGCTGTTAAGTAAAGCTAGTGCCCTGGTCAAATAACAGGCTTCCTCTCCAGGAAGGTGGTTGTCTCTGAAACAGGCACAGTAATGTATCTTCCACTAATATCTGAGGGTGGCTAAACAGTAGCCTTTATTAGTCAGTATCCCAAATCTGAGAAGAGTGCCTGGGCAAAGGACTTGTGGTGGTGATGAATATAATGGAATTTAGAAAAAGATTTCAGGAAAGAAGCCACATCTCTATGAGAGTGACAGGGAAGGAAGATGTCAGCTGAGAGGGTCTTGGGGATTATAGGGGCGAGGGGAAGAAGTGTGAACTTGGAGCAATTGCATTGAGAAAACAGATCTAAATGTAAGGTTCTAGTTAAAAGCTTGATATGAAGGGTCAAGACCTGTGCATTTCTTCCAGTTACAGGGAAAAAAAGCAGCCTATTACCTTCTTTTAATTGGAAAATGGACGAAGCTTTGATTTCACATCACTCCTGGAAGTGATATCTGATCCAGATTAGTATCAGAGTGTGTTAAAGCTGCCTAAGAGCTCAAATCTCATTTAGAGATTGCCTTCATGTTCTCACAAAAATGTCATGCTACTCAATTGTTATTTTTTTACCAGGTGCTGGAGACTATAAAATATACTAGATGTCTTTTCAGTAATACCAAAAGTGATTTCCTCCCCCAACCCCCCAGATTATACTGCAAAGGGAAAGCATTGGAGTTGAAAAGAATTTTTAGTAGGAGTATATGAGTTTGCCACAAATAGGATGAAGGAAAATAAAACAAAATTGATTTATAAACCATAAAAGCACTGTCAGGTCTTTAAAATGCTAGTACTCTCTGCTGGATTTAAAGCTGTACATGGCTTTTTTTCTTAGTTTTTCCTGGTTTTGGTACTTTGTGTTCCTGACAATGTCTTAAGAAACAGTGATGAGCCCCATACACCTGCAAGGTGGTTGTGCCCCTGTTTGGCTATACATTGGAATGACTTGAATGGGCTTGTTTGGAGGAACTCAGCTTGTCTTGATTGTGAAAGTATCTAGGGCCAGCTAAGGATATAGAAGGTATTGTTATTACATGGACAATATGGAACAAGCTGACCAAATCCATTTTTTGTGGACAGGCTTTCTTAGCTCGAAAACATAATGATTGAACAAACCTGAACTTCAAACTTCTATCCATAATAATAATAACAACAACAATAAAGAAGGTGGTGGGAAGTTGGTAAGATAACTCTCAAAGAATATAAAAGCTGTCTACTTAGATGATTTGCCCTTTTTGCACAGCTCTTTCTGATGTGAAGCAGGATGATGAGAGAAATGATGATGAATCAGCAGGAAATGTTGTGCCGTATCAGCAGAAGGATGCATGATGGTGGCCTCCCCCTGAGTTTCCTTGTGATCTCCATTCACAGAGGAAGCTGCTGTATTCTGCAGTGTTGGCAGCTCCAAGTTACCTCTGCATCCCAGGGATGGGAATTAGAGTAGGTTAGATCAATTAGAGCTGTTGCAGTACAGGTTGAGCGTGTCTAGTACTGTTTTTTAGGACTGAACTTTAAGAGAGATCCAGATAGTATAGTGTGTCAGCATCTCTCACAAGGGTGGTAGGTCCACTGCTGATGCTGGACCTGATATAGTCACCATTGTATGTCATGACACTCAAACATAATCCTGGGAACAGCCTTTTGCCAAGAAGCTATAGCTCTGCTGTGTTCCCTAGCTACTCCTGCCACATGAACAACTCATGAAGCTGTTTTGAAGGCTTCTAAAATAGATGGATTTGTATATTTTTGAAAGTAGAGATGCCCTCTCTCTGCCTCCTAGGCAAGCCTGTCTGACAGTCTCACAGCTTCTCGGCTGGTGGGAAAGAAAACAGCAGGGTGAAGGGATGTGAACTCTGGCCCCGTGAGGCTTTCCCTGCAGATTTCCCTTCCTTAGTACAGCCCAGCCGCAGAAGCCTCCATCTCTGTGTTTATACATCCCTTGCCTGTATCTATAGCACTTAAAGTTGTTAGGGGTTCATCTGATATCAGATTTGATACAGTCAAATCTCTCTGGAGGAGTGGGTTCAGAGGTGAATATTCTTTTTTTTGTTTCTGTTCACTTTAGTGAGCAACTTCCTTCTCTTTGTTTTGTAGTATGACCTCTGATTTCCCTGCATATTTTCATTTGGGATCTCTCAATTCACCATGCTGGTAACACTTGAAGTGCTTATCAACATATGGAAATTAAGAACAATCCTGAATTGCAGCATTTTCTACCTTTCAGTTCCCTAAGGCTGCTGGAAGCCACATAGCTCATTGCTTCCTCTGAATACATATACTGTGTGCAAGTCTTAGAAAACAAATTGCTAATCAAAACCAATTGTTATGGTCATTGATGGGTTAAAACTGTTTCAATAAATAACATTTTGTTGTCCTCTTTAGCATGGCAACCAAGTCATCACTTTAATATTTGAAGGCTGGCTGGGGACCATTCACGAGTAGTGCAATTCTGATGAGGCTTTTGTGTTTTGCTTGGGGTTTTGTTGTGGTTTGGGTTTTTTTTTGTTGTTGTTGTTTGTTGTGTTTTGCTTTTGGTTTGTGGTGGTTGGTTTGGTTGGGGTTTTTTTGGTTTGGGTTTTTTTGGGGGGGGATTTTTTTCAACCTAAACAGAAAAGTACATGCTTCTCAAACCAAGCTGATACTAACACAGATTCTACACAGCAGATGCACTGGTTTGCAGTAAGTGATACATTTCAGAGCTTATAAAGTGCACATCATCTGAAAAATCCTCTTGCTGCTTTCCAGACTGTCAGCAAGGTCTAGGTCATACCTGTTTCTTTTAAATGTGTGCCTAGAGAAAAAGCTTTTCCATTTTATTGTACATTTAAATTTCAGAAGCTATCTGGAATTTACACCTTCCTGACTTGTATTTTATTAGTGCTTAATGTAGTACCAAACTAAGCGTGCCTTTGGTTTTTGGGTTGCATACATTTGTCTTGTTCTTTATCCAGGGTAAGTTCTCCTGAGCATGCCACTTCATAACAAAGCAGGATAATCACTCCCTCATTAGCTTCAAAGGGAACTACAGATACTTTTTTCCCCTGCTCTGGCTGGAGATTTAGTTTAGCTTAAAGGAAATAGAGACGATGTTAATGAGAATACATTGTCTTAATTTGCATATTAGATGAGATAAATATTGAGCTAATTTACACCTAAGATGGTTTTTATTGCAATCTACATGTTCCACAGTTCTATTCAATGTATTTTACACACCAGCTGTGTACAAATTGGAGGAATAATGTGAACATATATTATTTTGATGAGGAAAACAAAAGAGGGACTGTTTCTGTTATCTTAGATTAGTTTGCAAAATCTTAATAATAATTTAAAATAACTTGTAGTCATACCTACTAGCAGATAGATTAGGAGGGTATATATGAAAACATGAACAGCTGTGTAAGTGCCTCCACCCAGTCCACAAGCTGGGAGTGCAGATCATTCATCTTAATTGCATCCTTGAAAGCTGCTCATCTTAGTTACTAAAAAGCCTAAGAAAATTCACAGATTGTGGCGGACTGTGCTTTTCTTTTGTGTGGAAGGGATTGCATGAACAAAATGTGGGCAGAAAATAAAACCACAAAATTTTAAATTGTTTGAACCATGTATCCGTGAAAGACAATAGAAAGGAATGTTCAAACATCAAAATTACTTTATTTGTTGCTTATCATGATTCATGATGGTAGGACATGCTGTACTAAAAACTTGTTTTGGAAGACAAAATACTCATTTAGATATGATTAAATTATTTCAATTGAGGTAGACGTAGATAGTTTAAAAGAACCCAAAGACTGTATAAAACAGAACAAAAGGTGTATTTCCTCGCAGATCTGATAAGCATCTTTGCAAATCTTACTAACATAACAATTTCACTCTCTGATTATATTCTGAGTATAATCCTTTTTTTTGAGAGGGAAAATGTGGTTTTGGGCAGCACAGAGGATTTTAGTTGACCTTTATACCATGATGCACTACCTCTGTGTCCACGTACACAAATCATATTCTGAAGCAGTGTTTTATGTTCTCATGATCAGGTGTGCAAATATAAACCTAATTGTCTAAAGTAGACAACCTGTCTCTGCAAGAAGTGCCGCCTAATCTTAAAGCTGAGAAGCAATGCTGGGGAAAGGATCTTTTGAATATTTGCCTTTTTAAAATATATATTTATTTATTACATGCTCTCTGTATAAACAACCTGAGAGAAATATAATAAAGCCTTCATTAAAGATAAAAACTTAACTTTGAAATTAATGAAACATTTTGCTGGGTACTTTTTTCTTTTCCACCTCTCCCATTGAAAAGTATCTCTCATTCTTTTTGAAATGCCCCTGAAAAAAAAAAAAAAGGTTATCAATAAACATTTACTTAACTAATCTTTAGGAGAAATGATTGGGAAATGATAGTACAGAGCTTGCAAAAATATGTAACCCTAAAACTCAGATGTAAGAATATATCTATTATTGCATCATCTATAGAGACCCCTCTGTCCTTGGTCTTTCCAGATACAATTTCCCAGCTTTGCTCCACTGAATAGCTGAAGTAGTTTTTATGTCACTACAGTCTTCCTATGTAAGAGAAAGAGGAGAACATGCTTTGTACTTTCTCCTTTTACTACCATGTGGGCACCTAAAAATTAACCTGTCCAAACTCTGTAATAGCCCAAGTTGCCATTGTATACTTGTGCAAAATGTAATTTAAGATGATGTTTATGTAGCATTTACAAAAAGGGAAAAAAATATTTCCGAGTCTCAGCAAAATCTTTTAAAACAAATACATCTGCATTTGGGTTGATTCAGAGGACAGGGTGTGAAATAAATCAGGTGTAAAGGCTGTAACAAGCATCATAAAAGATTCAGAAAGGTATTGAATTGGTCTGGATGAAAAGAAAACAAGCATAAATCACTAGGCTTCAATTAATGTTATGTCAGGTTTGTTTCTGGATTTTAGTTTTTCTTTTCTCTTTAATACTGTTCACTGAAAAAATCATCAAGTTAAAAAGGGACATGGGGAATTTTTCCAGGCTGCATCACAGATGTCGCAGAGTATCAGGGACAGCTGAGAGTGATGGCAGAAAACATGGTAATAGCTTTATGTTGCTTTTATGTAGCTCCCTGTTCCCTAATGCACTTAATTTCTGTTCTAGAGCGAAACTGGCCAACACTTTAAAGTCCTATGTGCATCCCTCCAGTTATGATGTGTCTTAAACAGATAGTAATCTAAGGTCTGGAAAAAAATGTATATATTACTATGATGTATGTATATATTATTATAATTTTAGGAGAAATTCAGATATATTTCAAATTTTTAAATGAAATAAAGTCTAACTCTTACTGGGCAGATTGTGTGCCACTGTTGATTCATTTTGCTCCATCACAACAAAAGAAATAACAGTAATTTGAGTTTTATGCGTTTGAACCGTGTGATTATCAATCACTTTACTGTAATTTGTCAGAATTTTGACCTAAAATCTACTCAAATTAAAACAATTACTAAAATAGAGTGGGGTTTGTTTTAAAGGATGAAAGTTAGACTATATTTCCACAGAGAAGGTTGCATCTTAAAGCTTTAACTTATGTATTACTTTGACAATATGTCTATATAGTCTTTAAAAATAAAAAAGGAATAGCCTTTGAAATTGATAAGATCTGATTGTAAAAATAAAATCTATTGAATATGAAAAGGATACCAAGAGAAACAGAGTGGTGACAGGCTATAATGTGAAATGATCATTTTTAATACTTCTGTTACAATTTAAAGGAATTAAATGATCATATATTAATTATCCACATAAATTGAAAATATGAACTAGGAACATGGAAAATGGCAGTAGACTAGTGGTTACTCTTGTTCTCTTCCTAACAAAGCAATACTTTAACAAAATTCTGTAGTTTTTGACTTAAAAATTAATTCCTGAAAGATTAAAAAAAGTCGCAGTGATGCAGACCAACATGTTTCCATGCAATTTTCTGTAAGCACACCACCTTGGCCTTGTGAAGAAAAACTAATCTAACCATTTAGTATGCAGAGATACAACAGCTTAGTTTGTTTATTGCCTGTTTCTTGTGAAAGTTAATAATTGCAGTGTCTACACTGAACTTTCAATTAAGGTGTCTTTGATTCTCTAGATTTTCATTTAACTAAGAGTCAATGTCTTTATGCCTCGTGAACCATGGCTGTTACAGAAATAGTTCTTACACTTTGTCACTGCTCTCTTGAAACTTAATATTTTCAGTTTTGTTTCTTACATTATAAATATCTCAGTGCCTGAAGCAGCAGATGGGAAAAAAAATGTCATGGTAATCTGTCTCAAAGTTCTTGCATTGCTATGTCTCTTTCACATTTAAAAAAATTCAGAGATAAAAAGACCCCCCTCAGTCATGAGAAACAGAAGAAAACTGTGTCCTCCTTTATTAACCTAACTTCAAATAAAAGAAAACATTCTAGGAAACACAAAGAACCCCTTTTGTGCATCCTTCGGACCCACATTTTAACAGACAATATAATAGCAGGTATACTTCTTTGATTCCAGACAGGTGTTAATAAGATATTTTTTTTGTCAGTGTAAGAAACTGAATCCTGAAATTTACTTTCTCTTAGCCATAATCAGACATATATTTGCTTTGTCAAGAAACAGGCACAGAAAAAAAAAAAAAAAACCAACTAAAAATATACTGTGTATTTTCCTGAGTTTTTAAGGAAGGAGATAGTAGATACATGCAGAGCTTGGATAGGAAAGTGAAAGGTGTAGTAGTATCGTTTATTAAGATATGGATATCATCATACATGATGTAGAAACAGAAGGTGGAGGATTTAGTATTCTCTATCAGAGGGACTGGCTGTTAAAGAAAAAAGAAAACTGGAGGTAAAGGAGGATGGTATAAAAAGCAATGAAAAACATCTTAGGCTATATAGCTCTGATCTCTTAAAGTAGTTGCCTTCTAGGTGTAAACTTATGGACTGTTTATGTATGAGGAGCTGATTTGCTGTGCACTGTGGAAAAATGCTAGATAAGCTGATGAATTCTGAAATAGTGAACTGGTAAGGAGATAGCTGGGAATGTAAGCTGCGGAGGACTCTGGATAAAATGAGAATCCTTGAAATAAAGGGCTTGGGATCACACAAATATCTTCTTCAGCGGTATCGATACCAAGGCCGGAATGTGGTAAAGAAGTTTGCTAACGATGAAGTTGAAATCATCAACAGAGAAGAGAGTTTGGAGCATTGTGTAGGAGGAATGAGTTAATTGGAGAGTAACAGAATCACTGGGATGAAATTAATGACATAAAGTGCATGATTGTGCTTTTGTGGTATAATAAAAGTATTTCTGCTTTGTGTGGGAGTCCTTCAGGGGCAGCAATGGAGATGAAACAGTTGGGTTTGGTGTGTTGGTTACAGGATGGCTGTGACCACAGAGCTGTGACCAGGAAGAAAGGAATGTAAATTCTCTGTTCTACTGGGGTAGGTGTTTCCAGGAAAGAGACTTGATACTGCTGTAAAGGCATTGATGAAATGTTATTTGGAATGATATATAAAATATGTTTCATATTCAGAAGTAATTTGACCTAGGAAAATAAATGTCATTTTAAAGAGGAAATGTGACCTAAGCAACTTTTTAAACATATCCAAAGAATTGTTTTCTGGCCTTTGTATCACACATCAGAGCCAGCTGTGATTTCAGTTGAGTGAATCTTTGAGGAAAGGTAGGACCTAGGAGGTTCCTAGGTGAGGGTGGACTCTTGCTAGCATTCTTTAGAGGAGTTTTGGCTGGTTGAGCTGGGTGCTCTGCAGAAACAAAGCTGGCTAATCTGCTCTTTGTGGAGTTTGCCTATGATACTAGAGCCTGAGAGGTATGTTTTTCACATGCTGAAATTAAAATAAAAAGGTGGAATAAATAAAAAAATTACAGTACTAAACATTAGAGTTATATGATGCATTCAGAAACAAAGGATCATCTGTTGTATATGTTGTGTCTGGTTACTGCAGTCTCTGCAGATCTCTTGGGGACATGAGTTCACAAGCTGCACTGTGTGCATATATGGCTCAGGCAGGGACCAAAGCTGTTGCCATTCTCCAGAACTTTTATCCCTGCAAAAGGATCAAAGTTAATTGAACTACTTGACAGCTAACTGCAGATGTGAATTTAAATGTGTTCCCTGGTGGTGGTTTGTGGGTTTTTTTCTTTTCTTATAATGGAGGAATTGGTATTATTTTTTTAAAGAGTCTAACTTCCTTAATTGGCACTAAATTTGTCATGCTGGCAGTTACAACCTCCAAAAAAATGTTTGGATGAAGAAAATAGTGAAAAGAGTGTGCATAGTGAAAGCAATTAAAGAAAAGCTGTGTCCAAAAAGAAAATATTCCTTTTGTCTGCCCAGCTTACTAAGCTTTATAAGGTTTTATCTAGATTTTCAATTTTTATTATTATTATAAACAACTCCAGGGTCCTGTATTGAAACTCAAAGTTTCTTGCCACAGGCCAGTTCTGCTTATAAAACATACTCGTTTTTATATGCTTCCAAATGCTTTGTGCCATGGCTTTTCTAATGCAGTACAGTGGGAGAGTAGCCTAGGGATTTACTCATCATGTTTAATGTCAAGAGAAGTATTTCCTTTAGGTCTCCTGTCACTGTCAGCAACAAAGCAGCAAGTAAGAAGCTCTGTAGCTTCTATCCTATCTGCAACATCTGCAGCAGGCAAAATTCAAAACTCCTCAATTCCCAGTCATGAATGAACTAAAAAAAAACCAGTATGTCAGAAATGAAAATTGTTCCATCATAATTTTTTCACAGTTCTTTTTGACAAAAGCCAAACAATTCTCATGAATACACATTTTCTGTAACCTTATACATTATGTATCAGGCTCTAGTTAGGAGTGTTGGGAGTTGCTTGTCCCTAGTAAGGGCCTTTGAAAATGCATAGTTGGTAAACAAACCAAACCCTAGGAGTAGTATGTACTTTTTTACATATTATGTTATTAGCTGCTTTGTAAATAAAGACAGACATATCAGCACTATACAGTCTGATAAATCTTAAGTATGTGGTAGAACACTTTACAGCTTCCTGTTATGAACTAGGATTTCATGCTACCCAAAACTATTTGAGAAGTCTGAACAAATTCCCACCAGAGACTGTACCACAAAATGTTGCTGGAAATGTGATAAGAGCTAGTGTTAATCTGTGTTAAATATAGATAGTTGTTTATCATCTCACATGGTGTTGTTCCAACGGCAGACATCTGAACCTGGATTAATAGTATTTTACTGTCTTAGTGTTACAAGTTGTGACATAGCTTTACAGTCTCTGAGTATAAGCTTCTTAAACCTGTGTATTGATCAGCACTATAAAGGTGTTTGGCATTTACTGCAAAAAAGTTACCACTAATTTTTTGCACATAGATTGGGTTCTACCTGTATGTAAATGCTAGCAGAGATACTAACAGGATGATAGATTTCCAAGGAGCAGAAAATAGGCGAGTACAGAATGTGGCTCCTAAACATTGCAGTGCTGTGCTTCCTGACAAGAGGGTAGAAAATTCTGGGCTAAGGATCAGTTAGAGGAAGTTGCAGGAAATTCCTCATCGTTGTTGGTCAATGAAGATTTATGGTGTTTGCCTCTGTAATAATTTGCTGATTGGTACCACTTGAGTAATGTAGACATAAACCATCTGAGTTCTCAGTTTAATTGAAATGATAAGGCAGTTTGCAACTGCTTTTAGGTGTCACTGATAATTTACTCCTGTGATTATGATTTAACTTTTCCCTGGCTGCTCCTACCCCAGTGGGAACTAAGAACATCACAGAAGTGGAAGTATAAATTAGCTGCAGACAAACAACATATGTTTATATCTGTTCTATAGCGAGACAAGTATTTTCAGTGAAACTCCATCCAACTTGTTCATCTCTGGCTGCAGAAAATAGTTAAGCTGTTTAAATCGGGAAGCTACTTTTGCCTGTGCAGCTGTTTGAAACAAACTATAATGTAGCTGTAAAGTGTCTTGGAGTCCCAAGACACTTCCATAACTACTAATAATGGTTCACGAAATAAAAGTACAATACTTCAAATACAAAAGAGTATTAGTCAAATTGATATGGATAGAGAGTCTCACTCTAAGGAGTGCTGTCCAAAGTACAGAAGTAATAAACAGTTCGATCCCATATAACTGCAGCAGTTATACCTAAGAGGGAACTTAGTACCCACAGCTAATGCTGCCAGCTTTAAATATGATGAAAGAGCTGTATTTTTCCCTTCAAATTCATATGGCCTTAAAGCAGAAACGTAACCTGTGCTCCAATGAAAAGCAGAGCCAAGATGAATGTTTGCCTTTGTTACTTCTGAGACTGTAGTGCAGCTTTCTAAAGACTCGCTTTGCTGACAGTTCAACACCAAAACTATCAAAAGTATGAGGAAAAACTCAAAGAAGGACTATTTAACTTTTTGTAGCAGCAGGTATTTCAGAGATGTGAAAGGGTAGGCTAGGCTGCAAAGATTTAACTATAGGGTGTGAAAAAGGTGGAAGTGATCTCTTCCAAGTATTTATGCTTGGCAAAGGTATTGCCCTGCCACTGCAGACTATTTTTTTTTTTTTATTCTAGCAGAGTGTTCATGTGTCAGATATAGAAAGTTAATTCTTTTATACACTAAGGACAAGGAAACAAGAAGTGCAGCAAGTTCATGTTCTCAAGGCAAACTACAATAAGCAATAAATTGGGCATCTGAGTACAGTCATGCTCATTCACTGCCCACAGGTACAGGTAGTACTAATAAAAATGATTGTAGAAGACAAGATGATTTGAGCTTCTGTCAAGCAAAGCCTTTGGTTGATTTATGTGGAGTGAGTAGTAATGTCACAGCAGGGCATAATTTTGTAATGAAACAATGTAGAAATCGGACAGTTTTCAAGGCCTTGCAGTGACCAAAGTCATGACAGCAGGTAGGGAAGCTTACAAGTGTGAGGGAGATTAGACCATTGCATGTGCCAACTTGAGATTAAAAGTGTGTGATTTTTATATTTTTGTTAACAGACTCTATTAGTTTCCAGTGCTATCAGTTATGTTTTCTAAAATTAGAGATCAGCAGCCTTTGTTTTGTTTCTAAATGGCAGGCATTTAACTTTATATTTATGCGTGGTTTGAATCAAAACACTTCTAAGGGATTTTGATTAAGATGACTAGTTTATGAGGATGTTCCTCTTGAAGAATGATAAATCACTGAGTACTGAAATATGCCTCACAAAAAAGCTTACCGCTACATTGTACAGTGTAATTTTTTTCCTTCATTCTTTAAAACCATGGTTTTAGTCTCCAGAAAACAGGTAACTTTAGTTATTGGAAACAGTAATGATAACTTCATTCAATCTCAATAACTCACTGAGTATGTATAATGGGGTATAGTAGTTTATATCAGTATGGTAAGTTAATATTTATGTGAAATTACTATTTTGAACTGTTTCAGGTAGAATTATATGTGAAGCAGAAGGAAAGGCTGTAGCATCTCAAATTAATTTCTACAATTGTGTGTGCTATTCTTTTTTTTTCTACAGTGTGTTAAAAATATAGTTTTGACAATTTCTTAAAATTATTTAAACAAGTATTTTGCTTCTTAAAACTTACTGTGCTATTTGCAATGACACCGAATGGAATTTCACTCCTTAAATTTAACTGTTTGAGAAAGAAGCACTATGTTTTATGCACACCTTGCTTCTGTATTTAGCAAGAGTTCTTGTATTAGAGATCTCAAAAATTTATTGCTTCTTGCTGCTTTATTTCAATAAGCTTTCAAAATGCAGAGAAAGTTGTCATATTTATGGCTTCATTCTGTAGGAAATTGCTAGTTTCGTTAACAGGCTACTGAGCTCAACCATTTCATTTAAAGCTGTAAGACTGACTTCATGATGGCAACAACAACTTAATCACTTTTCAGTTAAGCTTGAATGGTGAAAAAGATGTTGACTGTATGTAGGCACTGTCCAGCATATCAGCATATAAGCTTCTCTATTGTTCTTTTTTTCCCTGATGGTTTCAGCTCGATTGTGGTAAACCAAAGCAAAATCAAGTAATACTGATTGTGAGCTAGACTTTTTTGTAATGTGAAATTGTGTTTGTGTTGAAGAAATTCCTAATCCTGTGATAGAAAGAGATATGCAAACATACAAGTGACTATTACTGCAGTCAGAAATATTTTTAAGGTCTTGAAATCTTCCTGTCTGAATTCATAGCAATTACTGTAGTCAGTGTTGTTATTGTTTTCCTAATTACTTTTGGCCTTTACATCTTCTGCTGATTCTGTAAAGATTTGTTATCCAACTCTTAAGATAAAGCTAGACTATGTGGAAGAGATAGTATTCAGAGTCAGGGTTATCTGTAAGGTCCTCAAGGTCATGAGCAGGAATTGGGGAGATGATCTGGAGGAAGCGAGTACAAGTGAGATCACTGACTTGTGGACGTTCTTGGGAGGCAAAGCCTTGTTGGAAGAAGTGGTGGTTGTCCACTCCAGAAGTCCGTCTGTTCTTAAAGCTGAGTGAGGTGGTATAGGTGCTAAGAAGAGGGGAGAATATTGTGAGTGAAATGGGAGTCTGGTAAGGGATGTACTCCTATCTCTATTTGTGACCAAAAATACCATCTGCTAAGAATAGATTTGCCTTTGCATGGTGATCCCGGAAGGTACACATAAATGAAATATAGGTACAGCCTATTCAGCTGTTATAAGGTTAGGGAAAATATACTCCAAAAAGGGCAAAAACTTGTTTGGGGAGTTGCTGCTTGATATAATCCAAACAGCTGCTCCATCACTATTTCTGTGAAACTTCTAACGTAAGTGTAAAAATCTCCCTATAGAATTAACCAGACAACTGCACGGTGTGACTAATTATTTTTAATCTCTTGTTTTTGCAGGAAACTAAGTTTCCATCTCTTGGTAATCTGGTAACATAAAGGATAGGGATTTCTCTCAGTCTCTTTCCTACTACACGTTTTTTGGAAACTGAGTTGGTAGCAGAGTAGCATTGAATGAGTGGATATGGGTTACTTTTTTTTCCCCATATTGGCACAAAAGCACACCAGTCTGCCTGGAGAAACTGCATTGCCAGTGACCCTACACACTACGAAGTAGAGACATTGTCTTCAACACTCTTTTTAATCTGCTCTCAATCTAGGTTAAAATGTTGGTATGTTTGAAGGGATTGACATGCTCATATGACAGCTGTCACAGGTACAAGACATGCTATGTGTACTGAAATAGAGATTTCACATTGCTCTTTATACATTAGGTGAAGCTGCCATATTTCTGCCTAGTCTTACCAGAAAACCTGTGTACCTCATATAAGACTGACATATTTTGGAGTTACACCTCATCTGTATAATCTAGTACTTTCTGGACATGTCATTCTTACCTCTCTTTAAAGCTTCTGTGGGGCTAATTTTTCATTGGGGAATGCTGGGCAACTGGCTAAAGCCCTGACATTCTGGTGGGACAAAAATTCCAGTTAGGTAAGATCATATGTCATAGATGTGTGTTAGCCTACTATTGAAGCTACTGGTAGACAGCACTTTATTAGCATTAGCTACGTCACTGGGTGTAACTAATGAAAAAAAAAAAAGAAATTGTCAGATTATTAGACAGATTTATCAGAAGTGCATGTGATGAAACAAAGTAAGAGATAAGATTGTACACCGGATGCTGCACACACAGAATTCATACAGTTACAATTTATCTGTATTACTACTAGCTGATCTGGATGATAGATCATAGAGGAAGTACCAGTGAAGTGTTGCAATACAAATCTGCCACAATAATTGCGGCTCTTATCTAGACACCTTAGCATTCAGAACACACTTTTTAGTAACTGCCAAAGCAACTGTGTCTGAGAAGCATATCTGTGTCTACAGCTCATGTAGAATAGCTAATGATCAGCCTAATTAACCCCTCAAAACGTTGTGCATGACTAATATTCAGGCCAGCTTTTGAGACTAAGTAGGAGCCTGTTAAAAGCATATTGGATATACAGAAACTTTAATCAGTTTACTCATCAGAAGATGTTCATGAAGATGTTAAGGTGAGTTACTTTGAATGCTTGCAGTGATATGTTTGCCAAGGGCAAGAGTAATTTTTTTGAAGTTAGGTTGTGGGAAACATGAACATCATAAAAGAATAAAAAGTGCCAAAATAAGCTCAGTGTAACTTAACTTGAATTTGATACCAACACAATTGACATCCTTTTTTCTTTACTACTCTGCAAGTAAGTAAATTTGTCAGGAGAGTACAGCTTTTTTCTTAGCAAATGTAAAATTTATTATATAGCACCATGCACACTTATGATTTCAGCACCTTTGATTACTTGATTTTCATTGAAGAGACAATTTTCCATGTGTCCTTGTCTGTGTTTAAGGTCTTTTCTAACAATGGATCAATTTTTTTGTGTACTTTATCACTTGGAACAAATAATTACTTGGTGTATACTTGCACATATCTAAAATAATTAATCTCAGTATTTCAGAAGAATAATTTCTGAGTACTTCTGAGGGCGTTATAGAAGAATTCTGATTTATTAACTCATATTTCAAACATACGTAAAAAGTGCTAGAATTACTGTTAGCTCTTGTTCCAACCACTGTATATGCTTCTGCTTTGCTGTTTTGTTTGGATATCTCTGATGTTTGATCCAGACTGTCTGCTCTTAAAGTCAAGGTAGATATTTTAAATGGTCTGAAGTAATGTTCTCTAATTTAAGCATGATTAAATTGATAGTGATTTCTTGGAGGACAAGAGCACTTGTGCATTCTGGGCATGATAATTCTGAACATGAATTACAAAACATACCCACTACACTATCACAATTTATATTACTAATATTACTAATTAGAATTGTGATGACTTACTTGCAAAAGATCAGAAAAAGAATTGAAAGTGTGACTGATTAATAAACTGTTTAATGAAGATAGAAAATGGTACAAAAAGAATCCGTTCTCATTGTAATCTTAATATTGTAATTTTTGCAAGAACCTTTAAACTGCTGTTCTTCATATGCCAAATGTATGCCATAATAGACCAGCACAATTGGCAGTACAGTTACAGCACTGCAGTAGCCTTATTTCTGTTTTTCTCATAAGAGATAAAATTGTGTACAAGAAACTTACTGAAAGCAAAGTGAATAAACAATAGGTAATTTTTATTCTTTTACACATTTTTAAAGATCTATGGATTGATTTTTATACTGTACTTAGAAAAAAAATTGCACTATATATATACACACATAGATTTCAATTGTATCTATATATGAGTATAATCCTTCCTTTGTCCTATGGTTTAGTCCTATCAAAGTGGTACTTTGATAAAAATCTTGTCTCTAATTAAATTCATGATGAAATGAGGAATTTATCTTGAGTTTCTCTTTCTTACTACTGTAGAGTGCCCAGGAAAAACTATGGTGCAGAAAGGGAACAATAAGCTACTACTAGTACTTCAGGTTGAGCCAATCTGACTGTTTGGGGTGAAAGCTCCAGCTGCTGCCCTTTATTTTAACTTACTCTCTTGGTAAGGTGCTGAACTTTTTCTGCCTGCCTCTTATGTGACCCAGGGTCATGCAGGATGCACAATAATTGACTGCTTTGCAGTGTATGTTCAAGAGTAGTTGCATAATACCAAAAATGGAGAAGACTACTGCTTTAGATATAACTTTAGAACAGGAGGAGAGGATACATTATCCTTTGCTAACTTAAAAATTACCTGTTTTTAAAGGGCAGTGTTAAGGACATACAGTCTGCTTCTGGACTCTGGGCTGTTTTATTTGTTCTCACCATATCTTTTTTTCTTTTGCCTCTATCCCTTTATCAGACAATAACCTTTTTTGTCATCAGATGCTGCTTCTTCATTTAACCTTCTTAATTTAGTGACAGGTTGTCAGTTAAACTGCTATTTGGTTATAAGCAATAACATGCATAACGATGTTCATCTAATTTACCTAATGAAAACATCTGTCATTAGGATCCCCTTAAACAGTTGCAAAATTGTCAAATTGTTCACAAATGGTTCTAACTCTTTACGTTTTCCATCTTGATCCATTTAATAACGTTACTTTACACTGCAAAATGCACTAGTCTCTTTAGTATAAATACACTCTGTCTTGTTGCAGGTCACATTTTCACCCACGTGAGAACTTCTGTGAGAAGGTATGCTGGTACAGATATTAGCTCAATTGTAGCTAGAGATATTTAATTTCTGTTAAATGAAAGCAGGATTGTGCCCACTGGCAGAAGAAAACTCTATTTTTATTTCAATGTGATATTTGCTTCTAGGTGATTTTTTCTATAAAAAGATTTCACCATTTTCTGTTTCTTCTACTGTGTTGACGTATTTTTACCTGCTTGACCATATAGGAGATATTTCATTAAATAAAGTATACCAGGGAGAAAGTGAGATACAATAATGTGGAATATATCCAAACACACCTCAGCAGAGTTATCTCCAAGGCTGCCTTTGGCTCAAGCTATATGATGTCAGTATTCCCTGCTGTTGGCAGACAGTACTTATTAAAATAGCTATGTTAGAATATTAATATCAGTTGATTACATTTTGTTGTCTCAAGAAATATAACCTGTGACACATCAGTAACTAGGTACAAAGGTAGATTTTAATTTTAATGGAACATGGTTGTTGAAAACATACCTCTTGTAAAAGACAAGTTTTCTTAAGAATTTTCACAATATCTGATCACCAGAAGTCAAATCTTTGCCAAATACCACAGCTATGTTTGGGACCAGAGAGCTGATCGCGTAAACCCTTTGCCTTCAGTAGTAACTAAGATTCAGGTCTGAAAAATAGTGCTCAAACCTATAGTACACAAAGGAGGGAGGGGGTAGAGTGGATAGGAAATTAAACATGTAGCCAAAATGGAGAGAGAAAAACAAATTATAGAACAGGACCAAACAACAACAAAGCCCCTAGTCCTGTTTAGAAAGGTTTAGTATTCAACAGATGGGCAATTTCAAAGGACAAAGAAGTATTTTCCTTGGAATGATGCTGATGTGTGAGATGATGGCCCATATGATGTATAACATGTATGGTTCATGATCTTGTTTCAGCCAAGAATGCTATGAAGAATATTTATGCATTTTTCCTAGAGCAGAAGGGTAAAACATAGTAATTTTTTTTTTTATCTAAAGTGATAGTTGCTGATGGGTGAGATGATAAAAAGCTATGCCCTGGTGGCAGAGGTGCACAGTGCAGACACTTTGTTCTACAGCCACAGATACTAAGAACTGTTTGTTTTCCAGTTTTCATTTCCCAGAACAATATGTTTCAGAGATGTTTGTGTTGGTTTTGAAATAGCTTACAAAGTCCAGGCCCAGAAGACTTCCAAATGGAACAGCAGTTTGTCACAGAATCACAGAATGATAAGGGTTGGAAGGGACCTCCAGAGATCATCTAGTCCAAGCTGATTAGATGACTTTCCAGGGCAGGTTCACCTAGAGTAAGTCACACAGGATTGAGTCCAGGCATGTTTTAAATGTCTCCAGAGGCAGAGACTCCACCACCTGTCTGGGCAGCCCATTTCAGTGCTTTGTTACCCTCAAAGGAAAGAAATTCCTCCTCATGTTTAGATGAAACTTCCTATGTACATGTTTGTGCCTGTTAATCCTTGTCCTGCCACTGGGCACCACTGAAAAGAGACTGGTCCCATCCTCCTGACACCCACCCTTTATGTATTTTTAAGCATTGAAAAGATCCCTCCTTAGTCTTCTCTTCTCCAGACTAAAAAGACCCAAGTCCCTCAGCCTTTCCTCATAAGAGAGATGTTTTAGTTCCTTAATCATCTTCATGGCCCTTTGCTGTACCCTCTCCCTGTCCTTGTAATGGGGAGCCCAGAATTAGACACGCTACTTTGGATGCAGCCTTATAAGGGCAGAGTAGAGGGGGAGGAGAACCTTCCTTAAACTGCTTGCTATGCTCTTCTTGATGGACCCCAGGATGCCATTGGCCACCTTGGCCACAAGGGCACATTGTTGGCTCATGGTCATCCTATTGTCCACCTGGAGTCCCAGGTCTTTTTCCACAGAGCTACTCTCCAGCAGGTCAGCCCCTGTACAGATACATGGGGTTCTTCCTCCCAAGATGCAGTACCCTACACTTGCCCTTGTTGAATTTCAGAAGGTTTCTCTCTGCCGAACTCTCCAGCCTGTGCAAGTCTTGCTGAATGGCAGCACAGCCTTCAGGTGTGTCAGCCACATCTCAGAGTTTTGTGTCCCTGGCAAACTTGCTGAGGGTATGCTTTGTCTTCATCTAGACCATTGGTTAATGTATTGAACAGGACTTGATCCAATACGGATTCCTGGTGAACACCACTTGTTATAGTTCTACAACTGCACTCTGTGCCACTAATCACAAGCCTCTGAGCTCTGTTGTTCAGACAGTTCTTAATCCACCCCACTATCCACTCATCTAACCCATACTTCCTAAGCTTGCCTATGAGGATGTTGCTGAAAGCCACAATATTCTCCATCTCAAGGGACACTGGGGCTTCAAAGGCATTCCAAGAGGAGCATGGCACTGGACTAACATTTCTCGCTCCCCATCTTTCTTTCTCAAATGGGCCATACATAATCCTGGGGACCTCAGCATCAGGCTGCCATGAGGGTTATTGTTCAGAGAGCTCCAGCGACACTCTTCACCAGTCCAAGCCCGTATTACACATGCAGGTAATCTCACTCCTTGCTTAAGAATTTTAAAAGAAGCATCCTAAACAACATAATAAGAGTACAATTCTTGCAAGCTATCCTTTCTTAGCTGCTAATATAGATTTGCATAGCACCGAAGCTATTGAAAATTTGAATAAATGAACATTTTCATGGAACTTAGAATAGATGAGGCTTGGCTATTGTCCAAGTTGACATTTTAATACAAATGTATTGCTCTCTGAAGAACAGTATTTTGAAAATTGACTTCTAAAACTTGATCCCTAAAACAGCCTGTTTGATTTTCCAATCACTCACTGAAGTCAATGGACTTTATAATCAAGTCTGAAGTTAAATACACTTTCAAATTCTTAAATACCTACATGAGAACTTCAAATTTGATCTCCTTTGATTATTGTCAGTGTGCAAATAATGGCCATATGTTTTAGATAGCGACTGACTATCGAAGGGAAAATTAACAGAAGTGATATTGTATTGATGCTGTAGTGCTCATAAAATGAGATTAAGATTTTCAGAACATGACAGTACATTGTAATAATAGGAGCTCAGCACATTGAAAGGGATAGGAAAAACCATGGTCAAACAGAGAAAGAATTAAAGTAATGGACCAAACTGTTTCAAATCCTGTATGTTTGAATCATTTCCATTACTTTTCTTTCTTCAAGGTTTTTCCTAAGGACTTTCATAAGGCAAACCATAATCTATTATCAACTCAATTTAGTCCCAGTTATTTAGGAAGTACTAAAAAAAGACAACAGAGGACATTTAAATCGTGTGTCTTTGTTGCCATTATTACCTAGCCAAATGGGCAGTGCAGCTCTAGGGTAAAGTCAGTAAAGGAGTATAGAAGCCTGGGGAAGTTTTCATAGAGCAACAGAAAAACATTATGTGACCGAATACAAACACACAGCTGTAACTTCAGAATTTTGTACAATAGCATTTTTCAAATTACTTATTGAGGCTCAGTAGAGTTTGCTCTGTGTGAGCAAAGTATGATTTATTACCACAGAATATTTTGTTATAATAATTCTTCAAAGTCTCTAACACTGTAATTAGATAGAACATTTTGAAAAAATTAAGATATCTGTCCACAACAGACTTCTCCATTTATTGTTGTCAGAGAAAAACCACACACATCTATAATATTATTGCATGCCCTCTGGCACTTTCATATTTAAAATTCAGAAGGAATTTTGTTACATCACAAGATGGCTGACAGTGGTATATAGCATTACAAGCAATGCCAGCTAGGTAACTTTTCTCCCAGTAATTTTAATATACCAAGAAATTAAAAGGAGTCCATTATGAACCACAGAATACTCTAAAACATAGAAAAGAGACATGGTGTAAAATTGGATGTGAAATTAAACATCTTTGCATATCTGACCTCACATTTTCTGGGCTGGGAACAAGGACTTTCCTTACATAGGCTCAGGTAAATCCTTTGCACTGATCCTGTGACAGCACTATGTATAAATCAAAAAAGTAAAATGAATGACATTCACCAATCCCAAATATGTGTTTGAAATACTTTTAAAACTTTTAAGACTTCACCTTAAAATTATAGATGAATTCAGTCTCCCTGAATTCAGTGGGGTTTTAAGTTCTATGGGTATAATGAATCCATGGTCCTATAGTGGCATGGTCGGGGGCCATAATGGCTCCTGACTGCTTCCTAGTAGGCTTCTTAGCCCTCACTGACCTCAGGAATTCAGTTGAAATTATTTTTTCTGTATTTCTATAGCCATGTTAAATTGTGATATAGCACCACAAGAGGAAAAAAAAAAAAATCAAACTGAAAAAACCAAATGTCTTCTATGTAGAAGTAGAATCATGCTTCCAACTCTGTTAATTTCTTACGTTTTTGGGAACAGAGGAGGCTTTTTGTTTCTGTTTATATTCATGTCTGCCACCCTTTTGAAGTGTTGTTTTTACAATGTGTGGAGTAAATGCCATACTGTCCTTGTCTCTCTTTAAAATAACAAAAACCAGGTGTCATGAGTTAAGAGAGGAAACCTTAAGGATCCTATTGCAAATGACATAGAGCAATAAATTAGAAACAACCCAGTCCAGACAAAAGACTAATTAAAAAAACCCCAACACAAAACTGAGTGGATTTGACAGCAAATGATAGTAGAGTCAACTGATAAAGTATTTTCTTAGGGTGAACTTCACAATAAAGCACTTAATAAAAGGAATTAAAATATGCAATATACATATGACTCCAGATTGAATGCTCTAGACTTTGTATCCTTATTCATATTTGAGAAAAGACACTACTCATTAATTGTTTCACCAGGCACTGAGATTTGTGTAAGCAGACTGAAAAAGTAATTTCCTTAGTTTTTATCAGTTTATCATCTACAGAAATGTCGCCATGGATCAGTATCTTAAGCCTATAAAAGATTTCTCTGCTCATGACTGTCAAATTTCATAAAAATTAATTATTTACGAAGTAAAGAAAATGTCCCAAAATGCTAATGAAGGACCATTTTAAATACATAAAATTAGTAAATATACATGCCTCTACGGAGCTACTTGTAATGTAAACATGAGATTTTCATTCTGAACTGCTGCCATTGTCAATGGGATATCTTGCCAAACTGGAAGGATTCTCTTTGTGCCAGCTCCCAGGGAAATGAAGCCTGGATCCAGAAAGGCTGTTAGGTCTCTGATGATGACTGTTTCTCTTTTTTATTTTTAATGTTTTGTGGCTTTGCTTCTATACAAATCTCTGTTCTGAAGCTGTGCTTGTTTGTTTGTGTGTTGGAGCCATTGGTTTTGATTTTGTTTTTAAACACTGAAGTGTTAAAAGCAAGTGCTTTGTTTAGAGGTGTGGTTCTCAAAGTAGCTGTTCAGAGGTATTTGAAAATAATTTGGAACAAATTTTTCTATTGTTTATCATGCATTGGTTAATTTTATTACCAGGATATTAATCTCCTGAAACAGTTTGCAAGAACAAACTTTTTCTGGCTAACAGATAGACAGTGGAATACATTAGAAATCCTTCACTTTCTGTGCCGTACTTAATAATGGAAAATTATATAAATTGGAAGAAGCTTATTTAAATCCTCCAGACATGTATCATGTTTCTTAGGAACTGGCCAGAAATAGCTAAATAAATTACACTAGATTCTTCAAAGAAGAAGTGTTTTCCTACCATTTGAATTCAGTCAGTATCTTAAATAGCTAAACAAATAACAGGTGTGAGTTTCAATGAGAAACACACAGTTCAAAAGTTTGATTCTGATTCACACATCAGTGGTCAGGCTGAAATATGAGGCTTGGACTTATTATACCCATGTAAGGAGTTTCCTGGTCTCGGCTTCACAGACAGGAGTGCCGGGGAGAAGGCAGCTCTGCAGGCAAGGAATGTGCAAGGATTAGAAGGCATGCTCTAATGTAAAACAGATTTCTCATAATCTGGGGGATGGAACTTTACGAGAACTGCAATATTACCTGTCACTAGCCACTTTAGTATCCAGCAGCGCTGTAGTAAGTTGAGAAATCCTGAGCCTAAGTGGCTCTTGCAGTGCTGCTCCCCAGGAATGGGCCCAGACAGAACCAAGGGAGTCATTTAGTAGAGCCCCTTGCAGTTCAGAGGCAAGCAAGGAGTACATAAAACAACAATAAAAGAGTTGATTCTTCATCACCCTGCCTTTCCCATCTCCCGCTTGTGTTCTGAAAGTCACCAAATATTCCCAGCACGTGATTTCCCAGTGCTATAAGAAAAAAAGCAAACAGCAAAACAAAGAAAAAGCCCTAATTCTTCACAGGGATTTCTGCCTGTGCTCTCCCCATCAGAAGCTGTTGTCACCAAGCAAGGCTCTGGCAGCAGGAATGCCTGCCTCAGGTCATTTGCCTGAAAAAAATACATGCTTTTAGTGCTTGTTTACATTAACTTTCTGGCATATGTAGTTTGTGTTATGTTAGCATAGGTATGTGTGTAGGAGTGTCGTGGTTTAGGGTCAGGGCAGCCCCTTAAACCTATAACAGACGCTCTCTGTTAACCCCCCTCCCTCCCCAAAGGGGAAGAGAAAGGGAATAAGGGAGAGAGACTTAGATTAGAAAAGGAAACTAGAACAGCTTTAATGAAAAGGAAAATAATAATTATAAAAATGGAATATATACAAATATATACAAAACCAGTATCGAACCCAACCCCCCTGATGGTAATTACATCACCGTCACCACTGATGTTGAGCAGGCTTCGGGGGAGTCCCAGACTGGGCCCCGCAGCAGACGGGAGCTATGTTGAGGAGCTGGATTCTGGTACCGGGTTCAGGAACACGCAGATCGGGATCGAAGGCAGAATGGACAGAGTCCTCCTTGGGTGCTCCGAGGAAGGAACCGAAAGAGGACCCGAGCCAAGCCAAGCAAAAGCTGGCAAAGCAGTCCAAAAGGGGAGAGAAGAGCCCAGAGACCCTTCGGGTCCCTCAGCTCTAGACCAAATATGGAGTATATGGGATGGAATACCTCGCTGGTCAGTTTAGAGTCTCCCGTCCTGTCCACTCCTCCCTGAAGGTGCAGCCTCTCACTTCCTGCACCCCCCAATGTGGTACACAGGACCCAGCAGTGGCCTTGGTCTGCATACCAATCCTTGGTAGTAACTCTAAACATAAGGTGTTATCACTGCTAGAAGCAGGCACTGTCTGTGAGAACAGGCTGCCAACTTCAGAAAGTGCAGTTAATTAAAAGAACCAAGCTGAAAAGTAAAATTACTGAACAGAATTAGTTCTGTTTTCACTCAAACCAGGACAAGGAGACAGAATTTTTCACCTATCTTAAGGTTTTTTATGGCTCCCTATCTGTAGTTTCTGAATATGTTTCCTACCTGATGGATTGGTGGGAGATTTTTGTGGAGTGTTTGATTCTATTATGCAGTGGTTTACTCTCATAGAAAGTAAATTTGGAATTCATGATGATGACTATCATATCAGAATTTGACTCTGAAAGCTATGTTTCTTCATATCACATCTCATATAAGTAAAAAAACTTACCAGAGAAAATAATAGGCTTGTAGGAATAAAAATATACTTTGAATATATTAAATTAAAAACTGAAAATGTGCAACACAGTTAAACTGTAAGCTGCTTACAAACAAGTTGCCACAAAATGAAATAGATTATTTATTGTTGTTTCTATGAAAATATATCTAATTATGCTCTTAAAGTAGTATGAATACCTGAATTATATAGCTCATGCAAATGAGATGTAACAAAAATCTTAATTACACGCTGCATCATATGCTATATATCTTTACTAGAAAGCTGTCTAAATATATGAAAGAGTTAAAAACACAGCAAAAAAACTTTTCAGTTGAAAACAGGCAGCTGTAAACCCTCATCTTGCAAACATTTGCTCGTTCTGTCTCATAAGAAATGCCATTGATTTTAAATCATCACAGTAAGAGCTGAAAACTGAGCAGAGTTGTGCAATCCATTAAGAAACTTGAGTCCTAAAGAGCCAAGTATAGAAGCAGAGGATTTACTCTTTACTACTATATTTTAGATTTCTCTAAACTAACTCCAGGTCACTTTTGTTCATGTAAATACAGAATATCAAGTGTTATATTTTATTATGAAAGGAGCGTTATAAAATATATAGGTAGGTTTTAGGGTTAAGAAACTACAAAACAGTACAGAAAAGTATATCAAAACCAGCTGAAGCATGATAAATTGTAGAATACCTTTGGAATATCTAAAATGTAATGGATACTCCAGCTTCTTGACAGACTTTCATTCTCTCATACAGAGTGCTGAAAAGAGCTCGATGAATAATCTGATCAGGTATTCTGTTAAATTTCACTTTCTTGCTTTGTTGGCTCAAAAGGATGGGCAACGAGGGAGTAGTCATGCTAAGCCAGGCTGGGAGCAGAGGAATGCCACTGAGTGGAAGCATGGGATCTTGCTTAGTGTGATCAAAATTGTTAGAACAAAGTTGTAAGGTATTGACTAAAAATATGTCAGTGTAAAACTGTGGGACAATATATGAGGTGCTCTTAAGTGTGGGCAATAGCCAATGAACAGAAACTGTGAAGAACCACCTAGATTAGCAGCTAAGGAGTCTGAAATGATCTGCTCTGCAATAGCAAATGTGACTAGAGCTTTCACATTTATGAGATTTTTCTGGCAACACTTCTCTGAATAGGGTATGGTATATACAATATGTATATTTTTTATATCTTTATCATAGCTAATGAGATTTAATTTATGTATATCAAATGTGTATTGTATCCGTAGGTACAGAAAGAACTGCACAGCATTGCAAATATTCCCTAATGCTACCCATATTTCTTTTGAATCTGCGAGATCAGGCTATGCAGTGTGGATAGCAGACGAAAGAGAGAAACATGCCTTTGTTCTTACTCTTAGTTTGTGTATTCATTGTAATATATCACCCTAACAATTGCAAAGTAAAAAATTAAGTACTTCTGTAATTTTTAAAAAGTTTTCTTTATGAATATGGAGCAACAGAGCTATTTTAGTATTTAGATATGCAGCAAGATGGTGCGATTTAAAGGCCCAGTTCAGTATCCTGGATTTACCTTGGTACTGCACAAGTTCTAGTCCAGTTTCTAGAGTTCCTCAATTATGGTAAGCTGGAGAGTCTGTCCTTTATAATATGCTGAAATTTCAGCACTTTGTTTATTCTGAATCTGACTGTTCTGATGCTACAGACAAACTGGAGTTCCGTCTTCTGAATATGAGCAAATTCCATCCCATTGATTTCCATTGCTTTGTTTGTGGCAATTGGACCTCTAACATCAATTTCTGACAAAATACTAAGCTTAATAATGGATATTGGTACCTGCAGTTTTGGCTTAACTCTTGGCCTTGCTGATAGAAATAGCTGAAAGTTGGGAGACTTTCTCTGGTTCCCAAATACATGGATATCTGTAGGTAGGTACTCCAAATATTTAATCAAAACTGGCTTTTTAGAACTAAGCAAGAGGAGTCACTGAATTCTTGCAGCTTTCAGAATGTAGAGATCTGAACTGGGCAACATCCAAGATGAAACTGAAAGACATTCAGGCACCAGAGGGTATCTTCTGAATAAGTATAGATACCTATTTTGATGAGATGTGTCTTAAAACCAAACACACGCAAACCAACAAGTGATGCCATCATAGAAAATGGTGCTGCTATTACATTTCATGTGGAATAGGACATTTTACATTAAATTCTGTTTCCTACTGTAGCAAATAAGGGTATCTCCATATGAATACCTCCTGAAGCTTTGTTATTGGGCAGAAGTTGATGCAAATAGTGTAAAGAGGAGAATAGTGCTGACTGTGGTTGAAGGGAATTTTGCTGTGAGGAAATTTGCAGGATTCCACCGTACCTTATTGCTATAAAGCCCTAGATGTACTTTATGGTAGATGTCACTATCTACAAAGAAAATATTTATGATATAGCTGGAAACTCAGGCTTGACATTTCACAGAGTGCTGTAACCACAAGGCTGCTAAGCCATACTTCTTTAGTCTCATAAATGTGTGTAGTTTATTTTTCATTAATAACAGATTAGTTTTGATAAGAGATGGAGTAGCTGCCCCTTTCTCCCAATACATACAGAGATGGAGCATTGATTGTGATGACAGCAAAAGCTACAGTTAACTTTCCATGTAGAGAGAGCATATGTAGTTTTGCACTGGTTTATGAAATTTTGAGTATTACACAAGAACTAAGAAATTACTTGCACAATCTTGGCTGGTAACAGCATTACAGAGAACTTTCAGTTTGAATTTTCTGAATATTTTAAAGTTTCTAGGTTGAAATGTTTTGGCGTGACTAGTTTACCTTAGATTTTTGAGTTTAATTCAAGTGAAATCAGCAGAGATTTGTACACCCCTTCCCCACCACCTTATAAATGAAGGCAGAGTGTGACCAGATGCTTGTTTTGGGAGGCTCACCTGGGAGAGAAAGTGCTCAGGTTTTCCTTTAAAAAGCTGAGGAAGCAAGTGACGTGTGCCTTTAGTGGAGGTCTGCTTGTGAAGAAAGGTGTGTCTCCAGATAAGTTGGTTCAGGAGTTGCTACATGTTAAGAAATAAAATTGTCTGTCCTTGCTCTCTAATGTAATGATGTGCATATATGCTTTATATATATATGTGCATCTATATATGTGTGTTTTAGAGGATATCACAGGGATAAGTAATGGGTGCTATGTAATGGAGAGCAACTCAGGGTTACATTTCTTGGCTGTACAGATTGAGATACTTGGACTTTCTGCTTTGAGCTACTTAAGAGGGCTAGACAGTAGAATTTGAGCTTTTGTTTCCTAATAAATATATGCCAATAGAGAAAAAGAAAGCAGAATGGTATTCTACTGAAGCAAGATTGCTGTTTATGCTGTTGATAACAATTACAGTGGAAACATGCCTGCCTTCTTATAGAAAAATACTCAGGATATTTGTGTTATAAGAGTCATACGACTTCTAGCACAATGTGTGCTTTCTTCCTCAAAACCTTAGCCTTAAAAACTATGGCTGAAATTGGACCACTGCCGATGAAGTAAATGAGGCCTTTTGTTTTTAAAGACGTAAGGAAAAATTACTTAACACGGTTATGATAAACAAGCTTGCAGTGCTCTGTAATGAGCAAGTTCAATTGTATCTAAGTACCACTACTCATATATGCTTTTGTTAATAAAATACTATTAATTGAAATCACTAAATGGCAGCTAATTGGTTTTGTCTTAAAATAATTAAATAACTTAGGGTGGAAAGGACATAGTATTTACAGATATGAATGGTATGATGTGGTAGCTAATTCATTAAAGGTATGTCTGCTACTGGTTCATGTCAAACGTTTTAAGTCTGAATTCATTGAACAGGGTAACTTGGACATCTGAGGTGAGCTCTTTTTCTGTTTCTTTCGTATCACATAGTGTGGTTAGCTGGAACAAGGTGTCTAAAAGCAGCAAGCTTCAGTAAGAAGGACAGGCTTACTGCTGGCTTGCAGGACTCCAGGTTGGGGTGCCCTTGCAGTGCCAGTGGGAGGGCTCCAAACATTCCTGTAGTTGTGATGGGAGCTATAAAGAGGAAAATCTGTCTGTGCTGTGGTGGAGCAGGCCTATGTTACACAGAGCAAATAGACTTTTTATATACTGTATAAGTAGAGAAACAATGCTTCATGAAACCAGATAAATCTCAGACTCATGAATATAACTGAGCTAATGACTGTGGTTTTAGTACACCATGCTGTCAGTTAAGACTTGCTATTCAGCAGTAGAAGAGCTGTACTCAGTACTGTAAGGAATCTGCTGTTTCTATCTACCTTTTGATGAATTCTTTATTTCCCTTATTTCCCAGTTTTCAAAAGATGATTATTCTTTTCTCATGCTCAGTTCCCAGGAACATAACTAAATCTAGCCAGACACTGGTAAGTGTCTGGAAGTATCATTTCAAGAGTGGGGTCCTGATTGTAGCCAGCTCAGAGTGCTTGATAACCAGACGGACCTAGTTAGCTGTGAGATTGAAGCCAGATGGGGATTTTTCCACTGCCATCAGGAAAGTAAGGAACTGATTCTCAACCTTCCTGAGTCACCCATTTGGAAACAGGATAAAAAAGGGTGGTTGAAGAATGAATATTAAAATTATTTTGAAGGTTAAACCTCAGAAGATGATGATTTATTATTAGGATGGTAATCATCACCATTCTATTTTTAGCACAGCAGGTTTTTATGCAGTTACCTTTTACAGCCGAGGCTTGCTGTGGTGGTGTATTTTTCTTTGCTTTTGAGCTGCTTAAGTGTTCCTGTGATATTGAGCTATATTACACCTCTGGCAATGCCAGATGTGTCAGAATCATTATGACTTTTTGCTGACTTCTATGTAACATAAATAGAAATACATTAGAGCAGACATTGAAATGGAATGTGTAACAGAGGCTATATCACACCATTACTGCTATGGTTTGAGTTTAGCTTGTCACTGGTAGGTGAAGGAGTTACTGGAAGGAACATAAGATATGGATTATGTAGCACAGATATTTGTGCAGGGGAAAAACCTAGTATTTTCAGAAAATTTATCTGACCTTTCAGTGTCCACCTCATAGTCCATAAATTTTAAAGCAGAAAAAACATACTTTCTCCTTTTTTCACTAATGAAGACATTCTCCTCTCTTTCAGCATAATTGTATTGTCAAATGGAGGACTGTTCAAGTAATCAGCAACTTAATTAGGAAAGCTTTTTTGCTCACTTAGTCTTTGAGTTGAAATACAATCCTTATTTCTAATGCCCTCTGCAGCAGGGCAGTTTTCTGAAAAGGAAGAAAAAAACCCCACCCCAGTCTTTAATGAACAAGAGAGCCAAGGGAAACTGATACTTTATATTTTTATAACTGTCTCAAAGGCAGCTTCAGCTTTCCTTTTTTAGCAAATAAAAAGCAGGTTATGAGACTGACAAAATATGTTGTATGAAGCTGATCTTTTCTTTCCCTTCTGATCCCTCTTTTTTTTCTTCCTTTGGGACTTGCAGATTCCCATGCTCTAGGACATCTTATTTATTAAGAAAAGTTAAACTGAGTAGACGGAGAAAAACTCTGATTTGGAATTATACTGGCATGACTTGCAGAGGTTGGAATTAAGGAGACGTACTCTGAAGACTTTTGATTCTCTCCACTAGGGATTTCTGTTGCATTTTAGGGAAAATTTCCCAGTTCTAGCATATTGTGATTTTTTTTTTTTTATTATTATTTCTAGACACTGTTAGCTATGTTTTTCTGCATGTAAGATATCTGAGACACATATTTGGAGCTGTTGATGAACAAGTGGGCCTAGGGGTTTAAAACAAAACAGTTTTTCAGAGGAGGATATTGCAAATGAAAGAATGAGTTTCCAGTTTTGCATCCCTTGAAAAGTAATGTGATAGTAGAAACTAGTAGTGTGCTTGGAAACATGTGACAGGGGCTGTACAACTTTTCCAAGGTTGTGCTCAAAGAGGTGAGCAGTTCATGAGCTAGAAAAAAGCACAGACCCTGAGACAGCCCATTAGGCTGCATGTGGTTGTTAGTAGCTGATAATAAGGACTCCACAGTGTCCTGTTCTGGTTGTGTGATCTGTGCGAAGTTGCGTCCATGTGAAGAAGAATAGTCACTCTGCAAAGGCTTAGTTATTTCAGACATGTAATTTTGCCCAACAGCAAGGTATCTAAAATCATGCCTGCCTTTAAGCCTGTTGGTTTCTTGTGGCATCATTCATTAGCATATGCCAAGTTTTTCGAAGAAGTGCAGCTAAATTGTTGTTTCTACTTGTTTTTCATGAAAACTTTGATATGCAAGTTCTTTTTCCAACAGAGATTGATAAACTCTTGACTTAGTATTTTAAGCATATTAGACGAGTTGTGGAAGAATCTTAAATATATTAATGTACAGAAAATAGATGGCTGTTTTTACAAGAATGAAAACCAGCTACCCTTATTACACTTTTTATAGTATCCTTCATAAGGTTTTATTTAATAGCTTACTATAAACTTTCATTGTCTTCTTTCTTTATCAGGTAAACCCAGATTCTTCTCCATACTAGGGTTTGTTTCTGTTTATTTCAGGTCTCAGTAATCATTGTTGTAGGTTAGGTGGAAACTGGTGGATGGGTGTGATAACATTGCAAAACTTCTTATTTAGAAGTTACATTGAGTTTTATCTGGAAGAAGAGTCACCTGACCAAAATATACAGACATTTAAAGAGTTTCAATATGAAACCATTTGATTATAGCTGATAAATACATGGAGAATTCTTCTGAATGATGCAGGCTAAATCCTTACTTTGGCTCAAGCAAATGACAAAAAAGACATCTTTCAGAATTTTTGTCTAATTTTTAAAATGAAACTTTATTGTTTTAATAACATGTTATTTTTGTGTCCATGTTAATTTCCATTTTAGTACAAATTTGATACAATTTTAGCTAGTTTCAAGTTGAAATATGTACTTGTTAAAACTCTTGAAATCTGTCCTTGAGTGTAGCCAGAAATTAAAAATAGCTTTTGGTCCAAACCAATTTTTTTCAGTTTGGGTTGAAAACCATTCTGTGTTTTTGCTCTTTGCCATTATAGCTACTGCATTCAATATTATGCACAGGAGTATATAGTATATGTTATAAATGTTTGTTTGGGGTTGTTTGGTTTTTGGATTTGTTTTTTTTTTATTGTTACACTTAATTCACTCCTGAGGCCCTATTATCAATATTCCATTTATTTTTAAACCAACACAAAGACACATTTTATTTAAATTAAGACAGTTTTATTTTGACAATTTCTGGAAAAATGAGCACAAATGTGTTATTTTAATCTATTATAGTATTTGTCTTATGCTTTCACCAAACATTTTGCTGAAATTCCATGTAAATATGCAAAATGAAGATTCATAAGTGGAGAATATATTCCATTATAAGATTTTCTTAAATTACATTATAAGATCTCTGTGGATGAGAAAATGTTTTTCTGATTTTTAAACCGGATATTTTCATTGCAGGGGTAAACCAGAGAGTTGAATTCTCTTCACAAAAGGGAAGCAGTCTCTTTTTGTGGAGATCAGGTAGAGTCTGAAGGTGAGATTTTACACACAGCCAAACTGTCAGCACAACTTAGCATGTCAGATATTGAAGCCTTTCGCCAAAATAAATTGAAATACATGATGAGATCTGATCTTTTCTGAAAATCAGAAATGTAATGATTCTAAAAGCATTGATTTCTCTGCTTGCACATCAATAAAGGTAATTCTCAGTATTTTATCTTGAAAAGATTTCATCTTCTCTAATGAGGTCCAAAACATCCAACTTTTTGCTTGTATCATATCATTAGCAGTATATATTGTCAGTCCTCAGTACCATCTTACTGTAGCTGTCTCTGGGTAGCAGACATGAGGCATAAAGAGAGCTTAACCTGTGTATCGCTGCCTCTCTCTGAGTGGGCTGCTTTGCATTTGCAGCTGCTGAGCTATAGTGCTAAACTCTTCTGGACCCACTTACTGAAAAGGTTTTCCTTCTAATGGTGTTTCAAATTGAATAGGGATCTTTGAATATATCTTCCGGAAGAGTATGCATTAGTAATTCACCTAGGTGAGAATTTGAACTGCAGGTTGTATTGGGTGCTCAATGATCTTTAACCTACTGTATTGGATTTATCGTACTGTTTTTGATCTAAATGTATCCACAGGAAAATATGTTTGCATTAATGCTTTCCATCTTAAATTCCTGTATCTGCTCTGAAGCAATGCCTCTTGAACAAATAAATAAAGGAACTGTGAAGCATATGGTTAACATGTAGTGTTTTTGAAAGTTGCAGATGCAGTACCAGGCAGGAGAGTGACATGGCTGTGTACATGCTGTAGCTCAATCTTGGAAACAGTTGGGATCAATATAGCAAACATTATTTAGGTGGTTGAACTGGTATAGAAGAAGCTATGTGTTTAATTTATAAGGTTCTGATGAATAATCCTTTGTATGAGAAGAGAAAGAATCTTTAAAATGTGTACATCCTCTTCTGATGTGTCTAAGTGTGGCCGCGTGAATGCTGACTCTGAAGATTCTGCATCTTTAGTAATGCTTCCCTTGAGTGCTATGATTTTAAAAATAATAATTATAAGCCAGCTTTATAGGCATTCTTAATGACTAAAGTAGAGAAGATATATCAATCTTGGTTTCTTCACAAAACAGAGAAAATTTTCTTGTAGCTAAAACCAGGTAGTATGGTGAGATATATTCTTTGTATTAGTAACTATAGAAAATAATTTAAGCACTTTATTGTGCTTCTGTTGTTATGCCTGCAGCTGTACAGGGGAGAATGTGTTATACACTGCAATCTAGTAAATGAAAAGTATCGTGGAAGAATCCGTGGGAAAGGAATCATGAGATACTGGAAGCTTTACCTGTTGCACAATTAGACTCAACTATAAATGCTGCAGTGCACTTTATGCTCTTAAACATACATGTGCAGCTCTTACTAAAGTCAGAGGCATTATTTGCTCAGGATGTTTTAGCAGGATTATTTTAACCTCAGAAGTTCCGGATTTAGCTCATAAGGATGAAAGAAAACAAAGAATGGGAAGGTTTCAGAAAAAGGCTAGGGCTTCTTATCTTAATGAGCTGAATACTGTGTATGGTGACTGATGCTTTTGAGTATTGGCTTCACTGTTTTCTCCACATTCCTTTGGCAAGGAGAGGGAAAAGAATATTTAAAAAAAAAATCACTGTTATCATTTTAGATGCTGTTTGAAAATTATTCCTGCTGAAAATTTTAGAATTGCTTTTGCAAACCTTTAATTCCTAAACTGTACTTCTAAAAGTTAAGATACCTTGGAATGCCACCATTATGAAGTAGTAAGAAGACAAAAACATCTAAAGTATTTTCAGACTGAATTCTCTACTGATGGCTGCAATTATTTCCTTAATTTAAGAAGTGTGGTTAAAACAGAGTATTTTAAATGCTATTTGGCTCTGATTGTGTTGATTTTGCATATGGCCCATAATAGTGATTTTTATTTATTTAAAAAATACATATGTAATTTCCCCTAGTTGTTATGGAGGATGCTTTGGAGATAATGGTCATTTTGATACCATTTAGAAACTAAGTTATATCTAAATACAACCTGATGAAATGTCTCAAGAGTGTGTCTAGCTTATTAGTAGTAATGGTTAGAAATATGTTTCAACCTACCAAACATAACCTATCCTGTTCCCCACCTTATCATTTGACATACCATCTCCTACCCTGTTAGAAGGTTTTGTATTAACAAAGACAGGTGCTGCCAGCTCTGATTTCATTTTTTTTTTTAATTTATTCATCATATTTCCTAAATGGTTTGATTTACAATTATTTGTGAACTTCGGTTTTCTGTATTTCTTTCCATTGCTATGTTCCTCTATGGCTTTGGTAGAACTTGATGTAGAATTGGGTATGCTCCTGAGCATACAGAATATGTGGACAACGAAAAAGAAAAGGAAAGTGAAAATGTAGCTGTAGCTTGTTGAGGCTTAGGCATCTCATAAAGAAGAGATGCAGCAAGTTTGAGGGAGAGATTGTTAATATCTCAAAGCCTTTTGTCCTGATCTTGTTTCTCTTGGTCTGTCATGTTACTCTAACTAGCATCTCAAACTAGCTGAAAAGTATTTTCTTGTAAAACAAAACTACAACAACCATAAGAGTTTCATTGTCAATGTTGTCTGCCTAAGAGTAGTGGCACCAAACGTCATCTGTAAAATACATCAGCTTTTTAGATACATGGTAGGTCCAGGAGATCATTCTGAGGTGAAGCCAATGAATATCTGTGCAGTGTCAAGGATGCACTAAAGAGTAATAAAATTGCAATATGTGAACCTGCATTCCTCTTCTTTGGCTCATAGATGACTTCAAGCTGACAGAAATTTCATGATTAAAGCTTATAAGGAGAAACCAGTATCAAAAGTAACAACTCGGACAGTAACTAAAAGGAAAAAGAATGGTCCCAATATAAGGATCTAGTAATTTTTGTAGTATCTCCATGCTCACTGTCAAGTATTATAAATAAGAGCTGTTGACTGCTGAGAATTTTCAAGATGTCTGATTCAGATTAGGTGCTCTAATAAAGTCCTTTGGAAATTCACCTCTTTCTGTGGGATCTGAAGAGCTGCCCATAGTTTACAAATGGGAAAAGTTGTACTACTCAAATAAGCAGGTACTGTCATGAGTCTTGTTATGTGTGTGTCAGCGGGTTTGCATGTAAGAAATTCTAGTCAGAATTTGATACTTTGTTTAAAGACAGAAATTAAAAATTATGAAAAAAAATCTTTGCCCTATTTAAAATTAAGAAACTATAGGAATTTATGGTTTTTGAACAACTCAGAAGTACTTGTTTTGCACAGTACTTCATATGCACTCTAGGTGAGACAGACTTGCTGTATGGAGATTTGGGTTTTATTTGCATTTGCAGAATCAGAGGCTTTAGCTGCAGCCAGTTTCTTAAAAATGTCATGAGCGGATTGCATTCCTGGTCCAGCTTTACCAATTGGTCCACTGCTATTTCAAGAAAGAATCAATTTACTCTATTTTATGACAGCATAGTAATAGTATTTTTTTTTCTGAATGGCAACTCCCGTAGTCTGATTTAGAGAACATCCAGTGGGGTTTCAATTTTTCTGTTTTCTCTTTCCCTTTTTACTTTGAAATAGAAATATTGTAAATACTTGGTTTACTTGATTCTTCAAATTCTGAGTTACTGTGTTCTGTAAATGGAATTTTTAAAGCTCATAAAGTATTGGTTTTCTTTTCCCTCTTCAAAGCACACATACACAAACCCCAAAGCGAGTCTGAAAACCTAGAGTTTTTCTGATGAGCTAGAAGTAATCTGCAAGACAATGCAGTAGCTGCATTACTTTTGTGGTGTAAACCATAGTTTCAAACCACCTGCCTGTTGGCTGAACAAGAATCTCCTATCACGCTGGTGAAACAATAAGCAGAGCATAGAAGAATCGTAACACCGCTGGTTTAATAGTAAACAGTGTACAAACAAAGGACAAGCATCTCAAGTGTCTGCGTACACAGAACTCACAGCAGGGACTTGCTGCTACGGTGGAAGGTCTAAATTGTTACTAGAGTAGATGAGTGCTATCAGTGAGGTGGCAGTTGTCCACAGCTTGAAGTAGAGTGCTAGAATGCTGTACTACTTCTAAGTCTGTGTGCTTCCTGGAGGCTACCAGTTGTCTATCACTTCTTCTAGAACTTCAAAATAATATTGTCACTTGCTCTGTAAACAAGTGGCAGAATCATTTTATCTGTCTCAGTGTGTGTCAAAACAAACTCGAAGTTTTCGTGGAGCATGCGATTTTCAAAAGTCTAAATAGCCTATTGCTAAAATAGAATGGGTTTATTTCATGGTTTTCTAAGGGGACTTGAATGTTAATAAGAAAAACAGATGTTAGATCATAATGTTAAGGGGAGAAGCTAGACATCTTTTTGCCATCACCACCACCACCACCCCCCCTTTACTCTTTTTGGTGTTTTGTTTTAATTTTTGTTTGTTTTGTTGTTCTTTTGTTTGCTTGGTTTTGGGGGTTTTGGTTAGGTTTTGTTGGTTTTTTTTAATACCTATTCTAAGACTGCATCCCTCAAACAGGGAGACATTTATCAAATGAATTATTCTGTGAACATGCTTGTTAGCAATAGAGTGTTATTTTCTGTTGAGTTAGTTATGTTCTGTATTAAAACTTGGCATACAAATGAAACTCTGGCCTGCCTTCTCTTGATGAAGAGAAGCACGTTGCTGTTGTCTCCCAGAAGTTGAATGTTCTTGTATGCTTTTATCTTGGAATGTTCCTCCAGCAGTGCCCATACTCTGCGTGTTGGTTGTAAGAAAGAGACGTTTATATTCCTTGCATCGAAACTTTCACTATGTCATCCTGCAAAGGACAAAATTACAAATTATTGCAACTAAAGCAATTACGTTTGTACCCTATAAGAATAGTAGGTATGGAGCTGAAAGTATACAGCTTGCTTACATCATACTAAGTGTGTTTTCCATAGTTTTTTCTTCAGAAATGAGGAATTTCCAACTTGTTCTTAGGAATAGTCTGTAGAATGACTTCTGAGGGCAGTAAAGGGGTATGTGCTTTCCAGACTAATTTCTGGTTACACTTCAATTAATTTTTGGTTAAACAGCTAGGGTTTGGTTTTTACTTTGTTACTATTATAGAAGATTTTCTTCCAGCAAACATTTAATTCATGCCTTCCACCACACTTTGCAGCTGGGAAAGCCATTATAAGTAATGATAGTGGCTTTTCAGTGTACCACTTAAAATTTTCAACAGCATGCTAGAATTTTAACCTTTAGATGTAACATTTTAATGATATGTCATCCCCAAATAATGAAATACCAACTGCCTACTGAAAATAGTATACACCTATTTTCAGCCTGAAAATCATAATTAGTCCTTACAGTAGCTTCACTTTCTCAGCAGAACTGGTGTCCAGGCTTGTGTTATGGTAGTGAGCAGGATAGCAGTGATAGGAGAAACAGGGTCCTTATAATGAAATTTACAAACAAAACACAAATAAACCCAAACCCAAACATTTGGTTAAGAATTTTTCAATTTAAACCAAAACAAAACTCAGTTACAGACATTTTAAAATGCCATTGTTGCCAATTGTTAGCTTCCAAACAAGCTATAGTTCCCAAGTGGCTTTTATTTTCAGGCAGAAAATGTATAGTAAAGATGTTTTAATTGACCAATGGGTCAATAATAAAATAACTAAAAAATTTATGTTGGCAGTAGTTTCAACTTCTGAATGTTTCATGTCCCTCCAAGTACTCAATCTAGCTTCTAAAAACTGTGCTTTTTCTTCTTCTAACCATATCTTTAGGCTGTTTGTGAGTTCCTGTAGAAGATTATTTTTAGAAAAATAAGGCTTTTAAACACAAGTTCCTTCCCACTGTGGTGTTAATCTTGATGTACATTAAACAAAAGTTACCAGAATAATGAGATCCCCACTTAATTTCACTGTCAAATATTTCTGTCCTCTTTCTAAGAAACTCTAATGTGCCTTCATGTTGTGTCACCTACTATGGGTGACACGTTAGCACGTCCTTCAGAAATTGAAGCATATGCTTCAAAGTTTTTCCATTCTTAAGACAAGACACTTTCTCTTTTCAGTGTCTAAAAATAGCATCCTTGGGAAAGAATAAATATTGTGAATTTCTTTGTTTACATGTGGCAAGCAGTTTTGTGATTACTTAATACGAGGGGAAAAAAATTCTTATGAACGTTCTCATACAACAGAAAACTATCCTGAACCCTTAGATCAATCTGCAATTGCAAATACACAGTTATGTAATAAAGCTATGAAATTTAATCTTTTGAATTCAGAAAAGCTTTACAAAAAGCTTTAATTCACTCTGGATTAATAGGAAAAATTAGAGAACTTTCCTTGCTTACTATACATTAAAGCTATTTTTTAGGCTTAAACACCTACTGCTTTTTTGTTCTTCTCTGAGATTTTTCATTTTCAAGTCTCTCTTATCTACTGTTTTTCATGGTAGATCAAATAATTGGATGCGGGACTAACATAATGCATGTTTAGATTCCACTGGGGCTGTGCAGTGGTTATGTACATTAATGACAGGATTATAAACATATCCAGAGTCGTTTTGGTCATTCCTTCACATGTTAATACTGTCTGACTGCAATGTGCTCTGGATCCTGTAAGAAATAAAAAGTTACTGATCTTGTTTACCATAGTGTGTCTTTAAGAAGAAACCTTCATTTCCCTGCAAAATTATGCTAACTGCCATGCCTGTTGGATAAAGTAGGATTAAGTACATAAATATCTAGAAGTCATTGTTATAGCCAGAAGTTATTAGGGAGATAGTAGTTGAATGGTGTTAACTTAAAAAGAGCAAAGTCTTTGTCCCCTAACTGGCTGGGCTCGATTTGCTTCGAGGAAAATCATTATATTGACTTTTTTTTAAAGAAAGTGGGTATAAAATTTGGATTTATGAAGCAGTCTTTCCACATTTCAGTTTTTTAGAGCGGTTTGTTACATCTCTTCACCCACTTCTGAGGGAGAGAATGAGCAAGTGGAGATACTTTCTGCAACCTCTTGATGTGTTCAGGAGCTGATCAGCTGAAGAGTGACACTACATAAAAATTTAGTAACTGAAGAATAAGAAAACAAGTGGAGTGAAACCAACTGGTGTACAATAACCTGACTGACCTTGATTAGGAACCAATGCAAACATCTTTTAGAAGAATTCTGTTTTTAGCATCTTTAAATAACAATTTTATTGCTAATCTGAAAAAAAACCAAAACAAACAAACAAAAAAACCTTCCAGTAGCAATGTCTCCTCTGTTTAACAGTGGAACATTGATTTTATATGCCTTCACAACGGATAGTGCTGTCTCTGGAAGCAAATATCCTGCATTAAGGATGCTACTGGGGGCTGGTTGAGCTAGTTTTCATTAAATTTATCCCAATTCCTTCAATAAAAATTTGAAAGTATATTGATCCTGAAATATTTATACAATGCCTCATATGCCCCTTAATACTGAACTCATGGTGTTACTGGATACACCAAAGTTTTCTTGCAGTCATGATTCCCCTTTCACCAAGAGGAAGAATACAGTGTGTTATTAAAAGATCTTCAGAAGGGTTACCTTGGCAATGTTTCAGAATGAAGATAGGTTTGCTTTCAAATGTTCTTGTTTGATTTTACTACTTTGACTACTGTTTTAAAATAATGCTTTTAGATATGGATGGGAGGTACAAATACCTATATTTAATCTCATTCATATCACTAAATTATCAATTATATGGTCATGCTGTGTCAGAACTAATTATTCAATTAAATTTTTATGCAAAAGTGCTTGGGATCGATTCCAAGACTTGTCCCTCTTGCTTTGCAGTGGAAGGATAACCCTTCTGGTGAGTAGGAGGTCAACCTACTGTTGACTTTAGGTCTTTTCTGTCTTGGGTAAAATAGCCTTCTTCCACTTTATTTACATTGAATTTTATATTCCTTTTATACATGTCCCCAAATATCATCTGGGCTATCTCCATGCTGTACAGGCATTGGCACCATGATGCATCAGCCTCACTGCGTCCCTTATAGTTTTGCAATTTCAGTGAAGGTTTGTAGAAAAGTTTCTGGGTTTAAGCATTTTCTAAAAACTCAAGAATGCTATAAAAATAGCTTCAAAATGTTTTATATACACCAGAAATATACTTTATAAATTTATGCAGTGCATACTATTAGATAAGAGTAGTATATTAAAGAGTAAAATTACATGGGATAGAATTTATGATTAGAAATGTAAGCCATGTTACATAAAACAGAGTAAGACAAATGTACTGCTCAAATATCTATAACACAGTTGAGATTCTGTCTTACTGTAGGAAAAGTGATCAGGAATTATTATAATAAAGCTAATGGTGACACAGGAGTCACAGGAATAAGGATAGGACCATATGATAATGTCATGGTTTAAACCCAGCCTGCTACTAAGCTCCACACAGCTGCTTGCTCACTTCTCTGCAGTGGAATGGCAGAGAAAATTGGAAGGTAAAAGTGAGAAAACTCATGGGCTGAGATAAAGACAGTTTAATAGGTAAAGCAAAATCCATGCATGAAAGGAAAACAAAGCAAACCAAGGAATTCATTCACTATTTCCTGTGGGCAGGCAGGTATTCATGGCTTCCATCACGCATAACAGCTCCTTGGGAAGACAAACACCATCACTTCAGACATCCCCCCTTCCTCCTTCTTCATACTTGCTGGTGGGTTGAGGAGCAGAAAACGCCTTGAATCTGTGTAAACACTGCTCAGCAACAATGAAAACATACATAAATTTGTCAACATTTTTCAGTGCAAGCCCAAAACATAGCCCCATACTAGTGTGACTGTGAAGGAAATCAACTCGCCCTAGCCAAAACCAGTACAGATGTGAACAGGAAACACCACCCAATGTAGAGATGCCTAGCAGTGCAATCTTATGTTTCTCAGCTTGTTGTCAAGGAGAATGAGAATTCTAACTAACTCAAGCTTGAATATAAAAATACTTGACTCCACTTAGAAACTATAGTGGTTGAATAAGCAACAGATCTACATCTGGATGAGAATTCTCAGGGCATTAGCCGTGATTTGTCAGGAAAGGTGACATTGCAGTAAATTGTCATCTGTGACTTTTGGAAATGAAATTGTCAGTATTGGATCCTGAAAGAGTTTATGAAGATTAAAGGACCTGTTGTCACGTTCTTAAAAAATCAGCCTTTTGAGAAAATTGGATACTAATTATTTCAGTAATGTGCAATATTCTGTTATAAGCTGAACTCAATAATAACTTCATAAGTTAAAAATGACAGGTGTTTTAAGTGTTTTCATAGTAAAAGACCTGAATTAATTGAAGCTGTAAAAGCCATATGCTTCAAAATTTAAAGTGCTCCATTGACTCTTGAGACTATGAAATCTGTGCATATCAGTTGCAACCACATGAAACTTTCACTTTTATTTGGTAGGCTGATTAAATCCTCCAGCTCACCCACTGAAACAAGACTGGAGAATGACATTAGGTTTCTACCTTTCTGTTAGTATTGTTTTCTATTAAGACTATCTTAGTAAAACATTTGATGTGACATCTTCAAATAGCATAAATTGTAGAGCCAGACCATCATGAGGATGTAATATTGATTGTTATTTGAAGCTCCTGATCATTTACTCACACACATGTACAGTTAAGAAAGGGTGGAAAGTCTGAATGCCATCACACAATCAAAATACACCTGTTCCCACTGTGTATTGGTGGTATCTGAGGTTGAGTTTTTTGTGGTGGTGGCGACAAGATATGGGAACCATTAATAAGGCAATGCGTTGACACTGCTTGGAGTCCAGCTGTGTCTGATTTGTAGTCTACTGTATCAGATCTGTTGGATGGATAATATGGCTCCCCTTCTCTGGTTTTGGTGTTGTCAGTGTGGTTTTTTTTTTCCCCCCTCACTGCCATACAATATTTTGCTGTTCTTAAATATATTTCACCAGAGATGCTTATGGGCTCATCTGTGCCTTGTGGTGGGGCTGCTGCAGAACTGTCCAGAACTGGCTGTGGTTAGCACAGAGCAGCCCCAAACTCTCCTCACAGAGCCCACCCTGCAGCCCCATGGCCTACACTTGGGCATGGACACCCAGTACAGCCTAGTGGTATGTGGGGTTGCAATGTTGAACTACCTCAGTGTCAGTGTGCCTAGTCTGGCAGTGACTTCATCAAGTGGCATCATGTGGTTTTGGCTTCTAAAGATGTTGTTCCTACCTGTAGGTAAGTGTACTTGTGACTTTTCTTGTCTTATCATGAATGCACCACATCTCCTACAAAAAATGTTTAGTTATTGGAACCGATTGGGTAAATTAGGTGAGTTATATGCAACTTCTCTGCATTTTAAAAAAATTAATTCTTCAGTAATTACATGTGTAAATCTTTCATTTCTCATGCAAACTCCTCTGAATTTTTTGTCGTGTCTCATCTCTGTGCTGATATGGTCTCCGTGAAAGCAGACTAGCCACATTAGAGCAGGGCATCAAAATAAATTGGAGTCACAGTGCTTGTCCTTCTCTATTTTGGGATTGCTCCTTCACCGGTTCAGGTTTCCTTGTTGGTTGTTTTTTCTATCTTATCTCCTTGCATTTTGCATGCAACATGTTACTCTTTTGCCAGATAGCTGAGGGTACTTCACCACTGTATAACTATGCTTGACATTTAATTTAAAATCGAAGATACCATTCTGTAATAGTTTGTTAAACTGTGCCTCTGTCTCAAGTAATGCATATAACCTTCTCAGTGCTTTGCCTGTGTTTTCAGGGTGATTCTTGGAGTCAAAGAGATGAAAGGTTAGGCGCTGTTCTGTCACCTAAACAAGCTCAAATTGAAGTCCTATATTTAGTATGAGTTGTCAGTACAAAACTAATTTCAGTTCAAATATTTTCATTCCTTACTGGTATATAAGCTCTGTAAAAGGCAAATAATATGAGTAAACCTAAATTCTCTATTACATTGTGTAAGTAATTGTGTAGATGGAGATGGGTATGTAAATGCTTAAGTACTTGCATAGCATTCTATTTTCTAAAGGGTAAAGACAAGAAAGCAAGGTCATAACAATTAAATATGTATTTGCACCAGGGGGATTTCTATTTTTATTTTTTTTTATCCATGAACTAGGGGACAGGTCTTGCAAAGTTGATTTCAGCTTGCTGATTGCAGTTTGCATTTCTTTAGTCAAGTAAAAGAGACAAAAACCATTTCAGTTTCATGAAAAATGTGTTGTTTGCATAAAACATACCTACAAACTTGTCAACATTTTGTAGCTGACCTGCATTTATCATATAGGGTGTTGCATGCTACCAGTTCAGCTGCTTGTTGCAGGCTTGACAAAAATGTGAGAAACCTCAGGCTTTCTTGTTCCCAGCAGTGTAGTAGTTTACCTGTAGTGATTCTTAGTTACTTATCCTTGTATCACTGTGATCCTAAGCAGCATTTGTAGAAAATGTTTCACTCAAAACTAAGAAAAATACATGCAAAATTTTGGTTCTGTCAAAATAATGCTGAGTATCAGAGGAAACCTATGAAAGTTATGATAAAGTTTCCAGACCTGTCTATGGTAACAAATCATAAAACTATTTCCAGGGTTTCATTCATTTGAAGCATTCTCTTTGACAATACCTAAACCAAAACACAAAGCTGATACATCCATAGCATCTCTTGTCATACAAGTGTATACAAAGATATTTGAAAGTATCAAGGGCATCATGAAATTGTACTTGAAAAAGAAGATAGAAATCAACAGTGTACATAACCTGATGTACAGTATCTGAATAAGTGAGAAGAGTTGTACTGCTGACCCATAATATAACAAAAGCCAGTTGCTTGCGTTCTCTTTGCCCAGAGGGTTATATTGTTAGTAAGGATAGTGCAGTCTGCTTGCAGCAGGGATTCTTGGGGATAGAGATGCAGTGAGGACAATTTTTTTGAAAGTTGAAATCTGTCCCAGTATTTGCACATCTATTGTTGATTATGAAGCAACTTATATGTTCTGTTTATATCTAAGAGCAGTCTCAGCCACTGAGTGCTTTAAACCATAACCTATGTTTTATAACTGCAGTCTGTTTCAGAACAAGGAAACTATTATGTCTTAAAAAAAGCATGTATACCATTACAAACCTTGCTGGAGTGAGTGAAGCTGAGTTTCACTTACTGCATACTCCCTGGCACCTGATGTGAGTGATGCATGCTGCCTTAAAGGTGACTAACAGCAATCAGGAGACGTAAGGTCTGATTTTGATCTTCTGTGAGGGGACAGTCAATTCTGAAACTATAGCAATTTAAACTCTGAACTAGCATAAACTAGTAAGTTTTTAAGGTTATAGTATTTAAAAATAAAAATAGCTGTAGCACTTTATCTCTAGGGATACAAGACGTGCTTTCTATCCTTGGAGGTCAGCATGTTAGACATGACGCAACTGAAGTTTATTGAAGAGCTATTTCTGGAAGAATTGGTTTGGTCTGAAGTGAGAGACAGAACAGCCGTGAACAGTGATTTATATACGATGTTGCTGCCGTAGGGATAATCATTTGAATTTGGGCAGGGAGGGAAAGGGCTGTTCATGTTTCATTAGGGAAGAAAGTAAAAGAACACTTTTTCTTCTTCCTCTGAAATACATAGAGTATAAAATGGTTGAATAAGACTGAGGAATGGTGACCCAGGTACATTCCTCAAGGTCACAGGAAGACTTTCATGCTAGCTCCACATCTTTTTGTTTTGTGTATTTGCTGGTTTTTGTTTGTTGTGATTTAGGTTCTCTACTCCATCCCCCACCTCCTCTGCCCAGTTGTTAGGACTTGCTGATGACAGTTTCCCTGTTTTTTGACAAGCATTGCTATATGTGCTATAGCAGGAAAAACTCATCTGCAAAAGGTTCATGCAGCCACTGGGGAACTGTGCCTTAACTAAAATTTGGCCTAAAGCATAATCAAAGCCATGTTCTTTTTGACATCTTCACTCACTACTGGAGCCAAAGATACATATAACATTCGTAAAAGTTAGTTTTGTTTGTTGGTTTGGTTTTGGGTTTTTTTGGGGTTTTTTTTGTTTCTGGGTTTTGTATTACATTTTGTTTGTTCTTTGTTCTGGGATTTTTACAAGCTGGGTTTTTTTGAGGGTTTTTTTGTTGTTGTTGTTGGGTTTTGTTTGTTTGTATGTTTTGGATTTTTGCAGTGGGAGGCTTTTGTTTAGAAAACAGAAATTTGCTTTCTAAATGACTGATGTGATCAAAGTAAGAGTAACTGGAGTTCTCAGAAACTTCTCCATAAGTTCTTGTTGTGCTTTACCTTGTTCAGAGGTTTTATTACAAATGCAAATTTTATTTTATTGATCATAGCTTTTGTGGGAAGCCAGATGAAACTTGTTATATGTTGTTTCAGTTTGAAATATTCAGAAGTATCTGAAAGAGAAATGGTGGGAGCTGGTAATTCAAAACACTGAGGAGAAAAAAAAGACTGAAACTTCATAGGTGAATCTCTTTTCAAAGAGGAAAGCTGTGATGGGAGTGGGGTCTTCAAATAATGGTAGTTAAGTAAATTGACATGCACTTGGGGGAGACAGTACTAAAAAGGTCAGGGTTTGGGCTTAAATGTCAAATATACTGTATAAAACGAAGCAAAATCATTTATATGAGAATAAATGAACTATCTGCTTACTGCTTTCCAGAACAGGTCACTAAATATTTTTTTTAATTGTGGCTGGTCGATAGTTACTTAGTATGATTAATCACCAGAAAACTTCAACAGCTTCCTGCTAATGAATGGAGATCATTAATGCTAATTTCTCTAACATCTCTTGCCCTCCCTTGCTCTATAAGAATGACTTCTTTAGTATTGCTATAGGAAGCCTTTATAGGCCTTCAGGAAATTATTCCTGGCTGCAAAGCTCATTCTTCCAAAGTGATTTTATAGCCGTGCATGTGAAAATAATGTTATTTTTAATAGCAAATAATTTACACCTGATGGTGATTTATGGAAAATCTCTATGAAAAAAACCAAACCTGACAGAATATTTGCTGCAATTGACATCATAATCCTTATTCTCTATGGAATCAACAGACAAAACTTTTCCAGTCTTTCATTTTCTTAATGAAGTTATTCCCCCACCCCCAGCATTGTCTTTGCTCTGCATGGGATTTTTGGCCATTTTCCCCACTCAGAAAAACAGTGGCAGAATTTTGCATAGCATTTGGAAAAATCTTTGAGTTAGACTTACTTGTTTCCACGTTAGTTTTTGTAATATTATGTCTTGATACATTTTTGGCCTGTCAGATATTGTAGAAATACAACAACTTCTCACAAGAATTTCCGGCATTAGCCCAATAGGAGATCTCCTGAGGATATTTATTCCTCTACTACACTGAAGTGCCCTTTGCTACTTCAGGAGATGTGAAAGCACAGAAAAACTCCTGTAGATTCTCATTATTGAACATATCTAATGACTGCAAGCACTTTTTATTTTCATGAAAACATCCAGATTTTTTTAGGTTTTGAAAATACGCTTCTCTGACATCAGCTGTGCTTTTTCTGACATCAAGATAGCTGAGGATTCTTCTGAAGATTCTCCTTTCACTATCTTTCTTTAATTTCAGGCATTACTAGCCTGGCGTAATACATTGACATATACATTGTAGGGAGAATGAATCTTTTTGGAATTTCTTGGGAATTTTTTTATGCTTTCTTAAATGAACAGTTTAGAATTCCACAGTGGTACATATATAAAAAGAGAAGTTTCTTACATGAGTAGCTGTTCTATTTGTCTGTATGTAAAACAAGCCAGGAAATTTAACTACTGTGTGCAGAATATTAGCTACATTATGAAGTATGGAAAAATAGGATTCTTCTGGCTGTTTCTCCACTTGGAAGTGCCAATGGACACTCAGGTTTAATTGGAAATTGAAAACATCTTGTGAACACTGTGTAATATGGTTAAATCAATTTCCAAAAATATTTTCTTGAATTTATGCTAAACTCTGATGTTTTAGAATGGATTGATATGGCTAAGTAAAATGCAAGTGTCTAAATACACACCCCTGCATTTTGTAAGACAAAATTTAGTGAGTGACAGTTTAGTGATGTCCTGAAGCATCAGAGCACAAATGCTCCAGTTAGTAGCTTAAGTAGCACCAATAGGTAGTTGGCCTTGTGTTTTCCCCATGAGACATTTTCTCTCAGCCTGTAGTGCACTGTTTGAAGAATGAAACACATTACTTGTTTTGCATGTAAAAATTTCTAACACACTTATAAGCCCTGTGTTTCCTCTTTGGTAATTCTTGTTAGAACTTCTGAAGGCAAAGAACTAATTTTTTTGGAAAGTATTTTCCAAGACTTGTAAAAGGAGGGTTTATGTGCATTAAGAAAGGACAGGCTATCTCACAAAATTAAGACAGCAATGAAGCTATTTTTGAGAACAGTAATACCCTGTTGATACACACTATTCTGAAGGCACACCTTCCATGATGTGAGCATTTTTCAAAGGGTTGCTCCCATCCCAACAATGTGAAAATCTTCAAAGGCACTTCATCAATATGCAAATCTTCAAAAGGGGAATTACAAAATAACAAGAAAACTCTCAAAGGGAAAGCAGTTACCCAAAGATTTAAAAATCTTTGTCAGGGACAGCTCCTCTGTGATTTGTAAGTTCTTCAAGTGGAAATCACCTCAAGCAATGCAAATTCTCTCAGTGTATGGGAAATCATTGAGAACACTTCCATGTGTAATTTTTAAAGTGGCAGTAAGTGTTCACTTGAAAATAATTTTTAAATGGCATTTTTAAGAATTGGTGCTGTATTTACAATCCCATTACTGTAGGATACCTTGCGGATGGCATAGCTTTTGAGTTTGCTAGAGGATTTTTGGTTATATTTATATCAGAAGGAGATTGTGGTACCAAACTGTACTTTGGGATGAGTGGTTTTTATTAAGCTCTTAATATAGGATTATGAACTGTCATATACAGCTCATTTAGCATCTACTTGTCAATTCTTTTATATTTGCAACAGCTCCATTATTTAGGTTTATTTTAGAAGCAACAGCTCCAACTTCCCAGGGACCAAAACTCTTGCTTGTATGACTACAAAAGGGACATCAGTGAGAGAATGTGGTGTCTCCTTTTTGTCCTGAGTGCTTGGTAGGATGCTAGCATGCCTGTCCAGAGTGCCAAGAAGGCATCGCTGGATCACAGACATTATGTGTATTTTGGCATATGACAGCTTTTTAGTTTCCTAAATATGATATTTGTTCCTAATACCAGTAGTTAAAAAAAAAAAAATTATTATGTAATTTTTGTGCTTACTGAACTGCAGTAACTAGTTTTTCTTGAAAAACAGAACAACATTCTGATAACATTCTGCTGTCAGTTGCTCAGTACTTGTCCTGTTTTGAAGATTTTAGTTCCTTTAAGGACTTGGACCCTCTAAATGGATAGTGATTTGTTGTAGGACAGATATGCTCTGTGACAAGAGCCTTTGTACATGTAGCTCCTGGGTGCCATCCTACTCTACTAAGTGAAATCTAGTTCTGTCACTGACATCAATAAAATACGGTTCCTACTGTTTGGATTTATGTTGATGTATGCTTTGTAAAGTGCCTAATGTGAGGTGCCGTATGAAGAAAGGGGCATCTTTAATACCTGTCAAGTCCTGCATTATTCTGGAACCGTATTACTGTGCCTATGCTGCAAATCTGTTTCCTTTGCTAGATTGTGATCAGATCAATCCTTGTAGGCATAAAAATAGCAATTTTAATATGTGGCGTAAATAGTCTAATTGAGAAAGTATTACTTGGAAGGAAAGTTGTACTTATTAACTGGCTTTTTGCTCGCTTGTTGAACTTGGTTAATCTTATTTTTCAAAGAATGGTACACACTATATGACTACTACAACTTATACCGCTTTATTTCAGTTTGATTTTTAAATATCACCAGGATGATTTGTGTTTGCTGTTAAGGCTATGCTGAATGATAAAGGAAGTCATTATTCTAGTTCTATTTAAGCTTGAGATTTATTCCATTTCCATAAACCTAAGACGACAGCCTCTTTTCAAGTTAATTTGCATACTGTGCCTTTTTGCAAACTTCCTGCATAAGATATCTAAAAGGGAAACAGTTATGAAAAGACAAAACAAATCTTTTGTCATTCAGTAAGTAGATTTTACCCAAAATAACTGGAAGCTAATGCCCCTGTCAAATGATCTCTTAAGTCTGGGGATTCATTGCCCTAAAGGGAAATACTGAATATTTATATTTAAGTATTTAATAGCGGGGTGAAATAAAGTCTTTTTTAACTCGCAGTTATTCTATATCATGGTATTGATGTGTTGAGTACACATCCTGTTTAAGCATGATTTTATTATTTTAGAAAGCAGTTTATGGATTCTATGTATGTAAGATGACCTAGAGGTTAACAACTATTATAGTTTCCTATTAAAAACTACAGCAGGGTTGTATTAACTGAAGCTATCGTTCTGCACAGGAAATGTGGGCTTTCATTATTACTATGCCATGTGTAAAAGACAGAAATAGAGTTATCAGACTTCTGACATGATGATTTTACCTCTAGACAGCAGATTTTTTTCTTTTTGCATAAGCACAGTTATTGTGGTTATAATATAAAAACATACACATAATTATATAGTATTTTCTGAAGTGGATTCAAAAGTATGACTGTGGTGTATGTTTAGGGGAGAAAAATTGACAGCTTGTATCTGAAGGATATTGCCTATTAGATTATAATATTTGGAAGTTGCAAAGGCCAATGCTGTTTTGCTTTGTAAACCTAAAAAGCAAAACAAAAATTGTGTGGCACTGCATTTGTGGTTTAAAGTGCAATATGTAGGTGGACATCTTAGTCTTGAGTGTCTGGCAGATAATTAGGACTGAGCCTTGATTTCCTTAGTCTTAGAAGTAGGCATGTAAAATGGAACAAAAAATTGGGAGAAGGGAAGCAACTTCATTATGGTGTTGCAAAATATACAAAATCTTTATCAAAAGAGCTTTTAATACAATGGTTATTGGTTTCTGAGAAACAATTCTACAACCTCTGCCTATATCTCAAGGTCACACTTGGCTGGGTGGCTCAGATCTGATATTCCCAACCACAAAAGAGAATGTAGTAGCAGCATATTCACTGGGAGAGCCTCAGGACCACAGATAATAGTGTCCTCCCATCAAAAATAGTGTGAATTCAATATCTTTCAGTCTTGCTAGAGAGAAGGCATTTATCTTGTAGGGATTAGAAGAGGAGTGGAAGATGAGGGGTGCAGAAGGGTTGAAATAGAAGTACCCCTTTTGCCTCATTAGAGCACCTATTAATTTGAAGTGAGATGATGGCAATAAGTAATTTCTGGGATTTTTCTTTTCATTCTCAATACTGATGTGTTTGACTTTAAAACAATAAAAAATATGTAGACTTCAAAGTTTAGAGAAATTGATTTTAATGGGGTCTAAGCATCTTTATTTCATAAAAAAAACCCCAAACAACTCTGCCCCTAGTCTCATGGGAGACATTGATTTAGCATCCCATTGGATCTTTCACTCAGGGCCTCCTTTATGAAATAGACCAGTTGGAGGATAGAACTGCTAGAATGGGGGTTACAGGTTGTGATGCACAATGCATTTTTTTCATACCTACTGAATTTTTTTTCATGTGTTCTTGAATCTCCATGAACATATTTCTGTGTTGCAGTTCTCTGTGAACCTGATGGTCCAAATCTTGTCTGGAGACCATTTCCTAGACCACGTCTAATTGTAGTTTATGGAACTGGCTTTATAAAGGAGTTATGCTGCCTGACAGCAGGAGTTAGCAAGGGCCCAGTGTACTTTGCTTGTACTTGATTGGATTGTAAGAAGAGAGCAAGCAGTGCATGCATGAGTGCTTGGTTTCTTGGTGAGAGCACTGTGTGAATAAGCCACACAGCACTTCCAGTGCTAAGCAGCTTTGGGTTTTGTTTTCTGGGGTATTTTTGGTATCTCACCTACTTCTGTGTGGTCGGAAGTAACTACTTGCTCTCTACTATCAAAAACATGTGCATTCATCATTAGATTAAGCTGCTGTTTGGAAATGGGAGTTACTTGAAATCCTCCACCTGCACCATGATATAGTCAGGCCAATTGGCGTTTCTCCATTTCCTTTCTGTTTGCTGCTCTGCTTACTGGATCTTGTCTCAATATGAGGGAAGATTTTACTACAGTGCTTAGCAAAATGAATAAGGCTGAACAATTTGTGTCCTCTAAGTACACTTTGCTTTCTGTCTAGGGGCCCAACTAAGTCTCAGTTTTGAATTTAAACCTTGTAGGGAGTCAGTGCCATTCTTCCATCCTTCCAGTATATGTCATCTTTAGCACCCTAAGACGGACTTTTGTTAGGACTACTCTAAGACCCTACAAGGATGATCAAAAGTTTTCAAAAATTAACTTTGGATAAATGACAGCATGCAGATTTTACTCACAGTAGATTATAAAACATTACTGAGACAAATACAAATGTTAGGAGATGGTTTTGAAATCCAATTAATTAAATGCTCTGCATTTAATAAAAATTGTTTTGTTTTTTACATTGCTTTTGTATGAGAAAGTATTTGTTATGTATTAATGTAGGATTTTCTTTAGTGTAAAGTACAGTCTCTGGAGTATTTCATTAATGTGTGTCTGCAGAAATTCCATAGACATTTCGAATAGTCTAATAACATTTTTAGAATGTTGTGATGTATTTTTAAAGTCTGTCAACAATACCCGCAAATATAAGACAGTATTTTATGCTTTAGGAATGGATCTTCTGTAGTGTGTGTGTGCATGCATTCACATACTCTCTAAATAGATAAACAGAGTTTGGGCTTTTAGATAGGAATTTTGAACCACTAATTCTAAGTCGGGTGTTTTGTTGGTTTTTATTTATTACACCAATTAAGATTACTGTTTCATAGAAATTTGAAGGAAAACTTTTTCAGAAAGCCTCTGAAGAAAGAGCAGTCAAATCATGTAAAAAAAAAAAAGGTAGGTGATATTTTTCTTCAAAGATCTACATTTAATCTGCATAGCAAAAGTCATCTTTGGGTTTTTAAACTGAATTTACTCTGGGAATTTGCAGTGTTAGGACATAAGGACATCTAGTATAACTGTTGTATATATGAAGTATTTTTAAATGCTATGTGTCCCAGTAAAGAAGGAACCTACCAATCAGAAATTATTGTAACTATTTTTTTTTTTGAGCTGACCTTTTCTGTTGCATAAAAACCTAGTCCACTAGTAAATATAATAGCACATAAGCATGTATTTACATGTCTGCCTTGTTCGCCACACTGACAGTATAGTTTGTACCATGGATGTATTTGATTCTTTATTCAACACCAAAGTCCTTTGCAACAAAGAATAATGAAGCATTCTGAATTTACTCTAATATGTAAATTTTCAAGTACTTGTTCTGGAGGATTGCTTAAAGCATTGACATAAGTTGGCTCATGACAGAGTTATTAATTTAACATGATAGATAAGAAGTTTTATTTAAAAATCATGCATTCTTCCGTTGCAGTGCTGAATCTGGCAAATTTCATAAACACTCCCCTAACAAAGTAATGACATCTTCATGAAAAACAGATCTGTATCTCAATTGACTCTCTGTTATACCTTCACCTCCTGAAAGAACAGGAATAGAGAGTGCTGTAGTAAGGATATCTCAGTGTTTATTTAGAGTTTCTAAATTTTCTGTAAACTGTCAGAATCTCTGTCCATTTCTTGATGGGACAATGAAATTATGAGAAGCTTTGAATCACTTAACTTTTCTGTTCATTTAAGGAAGCATTGAATTATTTGAGCTAGAAAACTGATGTCACCTTGACTTTCAAAAGTGCTCAACGCTGGCTGTTTCTGATGGGTTTGTTATAGCTGTTTAGAATTTTAGGTACAAGGAGAAAGAAAGATTGTAATAAGATTCTCACTATTTTCATTGCTTCTATAAGCATTTGTTTGCAAGTTTGGAAAAGTGAATTGATTTGCATTGTGAAGGTTATTTTAACAGTGAAGAGAGCTAGCTTTGTTTTTGTATGGTTTGTTTTAACAGAAACCAGATATATGAAGAAAATCCTAATTTAAAAAGATCTTGGCAAGCATTTGATTCTTTTTTTCCTTTTCCGCTATGCTATGAAATGAAATAACTTCCCAAATATGGCCATCCTGGTTGTCTTTGAAGTGAATGCAAAAGAAAAAAAAATTAACAGCTACTATGATCAACCAAACTTAATATTTGTGGGAAGATAAAGTGCATATAAGTATTATTGCCTGTGCAAAAACTTCATTAATCATCTCTTGCTGAAGTCAGAGAACACTGTGAGCATAGGGTTGAAAATGTAGTGACAGCAATTATTGACTTATTGTGTTAGTGATATGACAGCTTGTTATAAATTACCAGTGGTCAGTGGGATAAATAGTTGGTATACAAACACTTGAAAAGTGATAATGTATCATTTTCCTAACTTTCCTTCATAAATGTATATTTGAAACTATAGATATAACTTCAGAATACATTTTTTCCTGTTGCAATGTAAGGTGCTGTATTCTTAATGATTGGTGTTACTAGTTTCCTGTTCATGCTCAGTGGTAAGTTAGTTTTGGGGATTGTGAGGGTGTAAATGAAGCTGATCTCTCTTTATCTTGCTGCACTTTGTGAAAATATGTATTAGCTGTGCACTGCCTGCAGGCATGAAAGGGTCAAGTGCATTGTAGAAGCAATATAGTTATTTGCTTCTGCTAAACCCTGTTTCTGCTAAAGGATTTTTCTTTTGTGGAGCATGAATATCGTTATGCTGCTTTCAGATTGTGCCATCAATATGGGTTTAAGATTATTTCAGGGTAGACTCAGATTTGAGGTTTGTCTTGTTCCCTGATTTCTGCTAGTGCAGCCTTACCTACAAAATGCATCAATTCTAGTTCTTGGAGATTTGCAAACATACAGCTTTAACAAACATTTTTCTGCTCTGTGTGCAGTGGTTGATCATTATCATGAGATAAGCCACTGATTTTATGCACTGGCAACAAATATTTGTTTCCACTGTAGTCTGATACTACTTGTTTCAGTAAAAGGAAAGGAGGTACCATAATGTATGTTAAAAATGCATTTCAAAAACTATATAAACATGTATTATGTAGCTGACATGATCTGTACACATCAAACATCAATTATTGAATGTAAGGTAGTAGTGACCTAGTACTGGATGCATAAATCTAGATGTGAGGGTTTTGGGTTTTTTTGTAGTTTTTTTTTGTTTGGCGCTTTTTTTTTTTTTTTTTTTTTTTTTTGTTTGTTTTGTTTGGCAGAGCAATGAGCTGATGTTGATGACAGGTTCAAATCTGGGTAAATTCATGTAATTCTGAAGCACAGTCCCTGTTGATAAAACAGCAGGCATGATATCAGGCTTAGTTTTGGATTTTGGGAACATAGGCATAGGATATAAAACACTATTATCCCTGTCAATCAGGAATATAGTAATATATTATAACATTATAAGTTTGATAATCATAATTATAAAATGGGTTAAACTAAATTTAAAACCATGCTTTTTTTTCTGGTCTGAAATTTTTTAGTTTTGCTCAGCTGGTTTTAATCTAGCGGCTCCTTATATCCTCCTGGATTTTTAAACCTGCTAACAACAGTCTTGGTTAGAGCAGTTGTCCAAATTAGTGCTAGTAACTAAAGCCTCACCTCATAAAATTTGAGTTCACAGCATTGCTGCTGGCTCCAGCAGAAAAATGTGCTTTGCAGAGATCACTTGAGCTTACGCTTGGATACAGGTACAAGGTACATAAAAAATATAAACAATTTCTTTATGATAATAAAAGAGAGCTTGCTTACAGGATCTTTTTTTTTTCTTTAATTTATCTGTATATTTTTATATTTTGAGACTTTTTTTTTTATATTGTGAGAAAATTTATCCTTTGGCATTAGGAGACAGTGACTGCTGTTTTGCATCTGTTCACAATCAACAGATCTGCTTTTAGGATGGTTTCTTTTAAGCTCTCCATTGTTTCAAAAGGTCACATCTGCCAAAATATCTCTTGCTACACATGTCTGCCAGGAAGTTTCATGCTATCTTAAGACAGGACCACAATGATCTGCATATTTGTGACAGTGAGAAAAATGAGCCAATTCAAAAGGCTGCCTATAATATATTTGAATCTTATAAACATGCAGCTATGACAGATACTAATTTGAAAAAACCATGTCCTATAAACTTTTAATGATCCTATTGTTAATAACTGGTTTTAGATGCCTGCTTGACATATACTGATAGTTGTTGTTGCTCTATATGAAAAATGAATCTTTTCTGTTCATTAGTCTAAAAAAATGCACATATTAGAAAAAAGGATTTATAATTAACCAATGCAGAATGGAGCTAAAATGTTACAGTGCATGACAAGGTTGATAGCTATTCCTTGTGATATGATTTCATGTCTTTATTAAAAAACATTAAATACAGGTGGGTGAAAAGTAATACGTCAGATACTAAAGAATAATCAGAGCACATCTTGTAATTGTTTACAGGTTTACAAAAATCCTAATTAGTTGAGAGCTTCCAGAGTTTTCAGAACAAAAAGTTTCTATGTAAGCAAAATCTGAACACTGTTATTTGTAGAAGAATGGATAAATACTGAAATATCTACTGGCAACATATTGACAATATATTACGCTGAAAGATTGCTTTGAGAAATCTGTCAGACCATGTCTATAAAGAGTAAATTTATTATAAATAAATAATTTTAAACCCCCTGTAAATCCCTGAGATGTTCCTCAGGAAGTGTAGTGCCATGAAAGGTGCCAAATACTGGCAAGCAAATACTTTTCTTTAAACTTGAATCAGTGTTTCTAACCTAAAGCTTGCCTTTCTCCCCTATTTCTTACATATGTAATTAAAGAAGAACTGAAATTTCAAGGCTTCCAATAAACATTTGGAGTTTAGTGATTTTTATTTTCTTGATCAAAACCTATAGCCTTGTCTATTCATCCTGCACCTTTACAGGGACAACTTTTGTGGCATGGAAAAAAAAATGAAAAATTACAAAATATCAGGAAAAAACTACTATAGTGGTTGTGTTCATAACTGGTTTTCCTTGTTATTGGCAAGAAAGAGCTTATCACATGAACACCTTAGAATTTAGCAAGGGAGCCCAAGCAAAATCAGTTTTTAATAATCTGGATAGTATATACATCCTCTAGGATTTTATTGTATGAAATTGCCTTGATTATATGTTTATCATATTAATTCCTGGATGAATCCTTATTAGAGATCATGATATTACAGGAGGGGAAAAAAAGTAGTTTTATTGCCCTGCCTAGAAGTGCTGGTCTCTTCAGATATAATAGGTAAAGCATCCTGGAAAAGATGAAGAAGCCAGGCCATTGATATGATTCTGTCAACATTCAAAATAGAACGCAGCGTATCAGTTTTAGATATATAGCAATGATGGGCCTGGTTGTTCCGTATGTCACTTTTAAAAAAATATTGTTTGTTTAGGTTTGGTTTTTTTTTTTTGTTTTCCTCCCTTTAGGTGGTTCTTTCCCAGTTTGGATTAAAAAGAGCAGACAGGATTCTTTCTGGCTGGTAGCAGTGTAGGAGGTGACAGTGACTTATATTATTTCTTTTGTACTTCTGGTGCACTGAAGTTGGAATGCTGGTTTTGGTCAGAATGATCACTTATATGTTGTATGCTTGGGCTGTTCAAGTCCCAGGGATATATCCTGAACAGCAGCATTCCAAACATTCAGCTCACTCAACCATCAAAGCCCATACAAGTGCCAAGTGTTTCACTATGTGGTCAATTGTGCTTGTGAAAGGGAGGGTATGTTCTTAAGTTCTTCATGCTGGCGAGCTTTCTGAGAAGATGCAGTAGCCAGCTATCAAGTTTCTGAGGTATGGCTCTCTCTTGAGAGATGAGTTCCTTCATAAGAAGTGCTAAGAATACTTATTCTGAAATCTGAACTTCTCCCAGGGCTTTAACCCCTCCATCTATTCATTTAGTTTAGAAAATGTTGCAGTCAAATTGGAAGGTTTTTGTTTTGTGGTTTTTTTTTTTCAATTTCTCACATCAGGATACAGCTGGTGCCACTCTAAGTATATTTCTATATTCAAGATAAGCTCTTGAGATACCACAGACTGATTTGTATCATTCCCTTTCTTGACTCCTTTTAAGAGAATTATATTTTTACGTACCCTTTTGATTCACCATCACATACAACAAATCAGAATTCTGTAACCCAATCTAAGCAGTACATTGATCTGTTCAGCCGATAATGCTGATACCTGCTGTGGAGTGTTTTTGCAAGCTCTTTGTGTAACATTTTCTTCCTATTCTAATCTTTCTCATCTTGACCTGATTATTAATATACTCCATCCCTCTTCCTAACTTGGGAAATTCTTCTTTCCTTCGGATTGCCTTAGGCCAGCAGAGAGGAACAAAGGGCCAGAACACACAATCAGCCCTGAAAATTGATATTTTACCACTTCTGAATAGTTAAGTCTCAGAAGACTACATCAAAATTCATTAGGTTATTTTCACATTTTTTGAAATTACGCAAATCTGTGCGTAATGATGAAAACAGGCACCTTCTATATGGAGACGTGTGTTTCTTACATCTGCCTGTCTATCCTAGTTTTTGATGATTCATTGAAGCTAGAAGCATTAGTGGACATTCCTCCATTGAAGCTGTTCCCCAGTGTATATTTTTGCTTTAGATTAGTAACTGCCATATAAAAATAACTAACTGAACAACCACAACTCTGATAGTGTAGTTGTTAATTTAGGCCTCTAATTCTGCAAGTAGCCCTGGTTGAGAGACAAACCATATTCTTGCAGAATTCTGTTATGCCACTAATATAGAATGGAAGCTTAAGCAAATGTTTTATTTTAAGAAAAAAAGGACTAAGTTTTTGTCAGAGAATTTTTTAAAAATTGGGATTTTTTTTTTTGTGGGAACATCTCAAAGCCTGTTTTTTAGTAATTTGAATGTTACTTATGTAATGTCTTTGAGTAGAACTAAACTCAATTTCTTCATATAATGCAAGCTTAGTAAGACATTTGAGATTCATTAAAAAAATAACAAAAACAAAACAAACCACATGGGGCAGAGAAATTAAAAAAGTAAAGCTTTGGTGAAGATTTGATGCTTTTCTAATAACTACTTGTAATCTACAGCTATGATCATCATTTTTATGATTATATCATTATTAAAAGTGCTCTTTTAGTTTTGTAACTTCACCACATCCCTAGTATTAACTGACACTTCTTTTAATGCCCTACTGCACAGCATTATAGAAATAAAAAATGTGCTCTAATAATGTTCATGGACCTTAGGTTTGGAATTAGCATAATGGAAAGAGATCCTGAAAGCTAAATCATATTTCTGTAAGTGACCTATTACCAATCTGATTGCATTTTACATAGTACTTTAAATGAATTCTGTTAGAGGCCTGGGTTGGAAAAGTGTAAAAATGGCTTATTGTTCAGTATGCGTAATTGGAAAGGCAGCAGACACAGCAACAGGCTGGAGTTTGTGCAAAATAGGCATGGGTCTGCTTGAAATATGCTGTGGTTACACAAATGTTAGAAATATGGAGTATGAGTGGGCAGAAACAATAAGCAGCAAAGAAAGCCTTTCTTAAGATGTTATGGCTTTTTGAGAACAAAGATGGTTTAAATTCAGATGATGATAAATGTTGGTGGCTTATGTGGGAGGGAGCACACATGTGAACTGAAATGAGATTGAGGCTGTTTTTATCATGCATGGCACTTTCATCTTAAAGGTGACCATTTAGGCTTCACTTTGGTTGTTTACTAAGCATAATTACTTGGTCTATTCAAAAATGTTTCCCTTGTTATTACAACTTTTATCTGAGTATATTGACAGAGTTCAATCAATAAATTTCTCAGATTATTCATGAATAGAAGTGGCTATAGAGGGGTGAAAGCAGGCTAAGAATTTGATAATCTTGTCAAAACCTCAGATAAATCTCACTCAAATTCCTGCGCAGAAGTAATATACAAAGTGAAGCTTTTAGGTTTTTTCAAACTCTATTGATCTTTCCTGCAGTTTGTAATAGAATATGCAAGTCTTTTACAGAAAAGTGAGAGACAAACTGGCCATGAAAACACATGCTTTAATAACCATCCATTGCAATCCAAAGAACACTTTCTTTTTTAAAAGTATTGTAAGATCATGATTATCTTGCTGTATTCAGCATTGGTGCAGTCTCACATTGAGTACTGTGTGCAGTTCTGAGCTCCACAGTTTAAGAAGGATGTGAAGGTCCTTGAATGCCTTCAGAGGAGAGCAACAAAGCTGGTGAAAGGACTGGGAAGAATGTACTATGAGGAATGGCAAAGAACTGTATGCTTGCCTGGTTTGGAGAAAAGGAGGCTGAGGTGTGACCTCATTGCTCTCTTCAGCTTCCTGAGGAGGTGAAGGGGAAAGGGAGGTGCTGATCTCCTCCCTGGTATCCAGTGATAGGATGTGTGGGGATAGTTCAAAGTTGCACCAGGGGAAGTTTAGACTGAACTTTAGGAAACATTTCTTTACTGAGAGAGTGGCCAAACATTGGACCAGGCTTCCTAGAAAGGTGGTTGATACCCTAAGTCTGTCTAAGAGGAATTTGGACAATGCCCTTAATATGTTTTAGCTTATGCCTTAATAATGCTTTAGCTTCTAGTCAGCCTTGAAGTGATCAGACTAGATGAACAGTGTAGGTCCCTTCCAACTGAAATTGGAGTATTCTATCATAGCTGTTTTGTTTTCTTTGCAAATACCACTTTTGACTTAGTGGTCAAATAATCAAGTGAAAAATACAATTCATCAAGTAAACCTCAGCTATTATGTCTCAAGTGTATTTCTCATACTTAGCTGTAGATCACATATTTCCTGCAATAATTTTAATTCACTGTTGCATGTGAATAGTAACTGTCTGCTGTCTTGTTTTAGTCTTGAGTTACCTTCCTCTGTCTGGTGCTGGGATGTTTGCAAGGCCTCTATTCTTGTCACCTAGTAATTGTCACTGTTCCCACACAGATTTTTAATAAAGGCTAAAAGTAGACTAGGTAGCTTTGAGTGGGAAGAGTGGTACAGATGCTCTGCTGCAATGTATATACCAAGTGCTTGTGGAATAGCAGAACAGCAAGCGGCTTGAAAATAGTGGTCAAAAATGATTCAGGTGTTGAAGTTTGAACAGCAGCCCCATCTTTGCTTATGCTTACAGAAATATCAAATGGCAAACAAAACCATTATAATCAGTAAATACAGCTATAAGTCCCCAGGAGAAAAGTCGGTAAAGGCAGTTATTGATCACCTGTCACACAACATGTCTACCTATGCTGTGAACTGGGAAGCTGACTTATGTTCTTAAAATACTGATCAAAATATCAAGTCCCTAAAACTGAACATTCTGTCTCAAATGATGTCCAAGCAAGACCCATTGAACTCTAGTGGGCAAGGGCTTTGTGTCCAGCATAAAACTGTAGTGTAGTAAATGGATTTCCTGTAATTATAAGTATGCAGGACAATGGCAGCTATCTCAGTGGAATGCCAAGTGCCCAGCTTGGAGCAGAAAATATACTGGTAATCACCTTTTCCTGCTCTGACCTACCTCAAATGCTCCCCTTTTGTCTCTGTGTGTTAGACTCACTTAGAACATTCAAAACATTTAGCAGTTAAGCACGGTGGGATCCTTCACAGTGTTGGTTTTGTTGCTGTCTGTAGCTCCGATAGCTGCTCTTCCCCCCCCCCCCCCCCCCCCCCCCCCGCCTTTTTTTTTCCCCTCAAAATTTAGTGCAAAATGTGTCTTCAAAGGTTTGAGAGTAATACACCTAACTCCATGTATGGAAAGAAGTGGATTGTGGTTATGTCTTATGAAGTTGCCATAAGATTTTACTGATGTAATTACTAATTAACGCATTATTTCTAAATTATGTACTCTGTCATCCTGGCTTCAAATGCCATCTGTTTTAAACTTTGCAAGAAAGATGTTGTGTCTTAATGTTTTAGACTCTCCAAATTCTTTGCATGTGGTAGAAAATGATGCAGCCTACATTTTTCCAACCCACATTACCCTGTGATTAAAGAGAAACAAAAAAGATGAGTAGTAAGGCAGTTTGAGCTATTTTTCCTGTTATAGATATGTTACTGTAAATATTATTTAGCTCGGTGTTGATGTCTGTAGATTGGATTTTCACAAGTGCAACAGTGAAAGAAATGTGGCCTTTCATCATGCAACTCCAAACAAATAAATTATTTAGTTTACTTAAATAGAAAAAAACCATATATCCTAGGGCTTTTCTCAGTTAATATCTCTGCTGCTGTATACTGGCTTCATAGTGAAATTCCTTCACTATGAAGGTATAAGCTCAGTCACACTTCTCAATTTTCATTTCAAGCTGGCTGTAAACTTCATCTTCCAGGATTGTAATGAATTGTTCTCTAGATGATATTGTGTAACCCATGCTGTCTGTGGACACAGTCATCGGATTCTTCTGAATACAGCAACTTTTTTCTAGCAGGTATAGTCATTCTATAGAGGTGAAAGAAGCTGTGTTGGACCTATTTGTATATATGAAATAAAGCGTGATCATTTGGCATATTTACAGGGTAAAAAGTTGGAGTCTGATTTCATTAACCACAGTGCAAAATTATGTTTTCTAAGAATAAATAACATGTTTGAAATGAAACATTGATTATTATAGCATCAAGGTAAGGGGAACATTTTATGACATACATCTTGTTTTTTCCATGTGAATGTTCCAGTGATTTATCTATCTCATTGGTTTTTTTTCTATGTAAATGTTCCAAAATTATGTAGTTTTAAGAAGAACAGCATCTATAACCTAAAAATATGTCCTACCTTGTAAACAGCATTCATTATGCAACAGCAACGGAATTGAAGGATCAGATGTAAAACTCAGTGAAGTTAGCAGATACCTTTTCACTGACTTCATAGGACATTCAGACCTGCAATTAATTGATTGTATGTGTTCTTAGTATATGAAACCCTGTGAAAATAAATTGTTACTTGAGCTTGCCACCTGGGCAGCCTGCCATCTGTCTGACCACTCCAAATAAAACCAAAGGAAAATGGCAACTTTAGTATCTTCTGTAAAGAAGTTTCTGAAAACAATTTAATTGCTTATACTCTAGGTATATGATGTATTTCATCTCTTTGTCATGCTGAAGGCCAATTCTTCAAATCTTTCTCATTGTGCTCAGAAAAAAACCTCATCTCTCTCTAGTTAAATCATTATTTTACAGAAAAATCTCCTATTGTCCATAGCTTTGAAAGTCCATGTTCTAGCATAATCTTGGCTTACTTTTGGTGTTCTCTAGACTCAGGTGTTTAAGTGTTAGTTAGTGTTAGCTAGTTAGTCAGTTGGTATTGATTTTTCACTTTTTTCAGTTTGGCACTGTTTGAAGACAATGCTTTTTTCTATATATTGAAGAATTTCAGTTGATGCCAAATCAAGAAAAGAGCAGAACAAAAATCAAGCCCTTGAATTGAGCAACCCAAGAACAAGGCAAAAGAAGAAAGGACTGTCTGTTTGATAGTTTATAGCTCATAATTCTGTAACTGCCTTAGATAGTTTTTCTTTCTGTGTTTTAGGCTGAAGAGATTGCTACTTTCTTTAAATAGAGGTGCTGTTTCTAATGATGTGATATAAACTCGGAAATACTTTGCAAACACAAAACATCCTGTATGTGTTAACACACATTTGTCTGTGTAGACCAGTGTTCTGGATTAATGCTAACTTGCAGTGGACACCTGAGGACAGTTTCTGGGTATTGTTTCAGTAGAAACATGAATTTGTCTTCCTGCCTGGAGTTGCACTCAAATGTGTATACATGTTTGGTTTCTGTTTCGGGGTTTTTTTTTTGTTGTTGTTGTTTGGTTTTTTGTTTTTGTTTTTGTTTTTTTTTTTGTTCGGTTTGTTGTTGGTTTGGTTTTGTTTGTTTTTTGTTTTTTTCCCCCTAGAGAATTTCCACTGTTTAACCAGGTAAATAGTAAAAAAAAGTCATTTTAAAATTTGGGAGTTGAGCTTAAAATATGCATGGCTGCAACTGAAGACACTGGAAAGAAAAAAAGCTCATCAATTTTTTGCAATAGACTCTTTAAGGCATATGTATGTTACTTAGGATTATTTTGGCAACACAAAACGTAACATACTAGTTGAGCAGATGGCTGGGATGCTATGGTTCACGTCAGCTCAACAGTCTACTATATGGAACCTAACATCTCTGTGTTCTCACCACTGTAATGTGATGCAGCCAGTCTGATGACAGCTTAGCCAATTCTAAAATCTTATAAGTCAAGAGTTTTATTATTGGCAAATCCCAGGCTGCAAAAAAACCCCAAACTTTCAAATAATAGGTGTTCAGAGTAATTCACTGACCTATTAAAGAATTCTTAGGAAGGAATGCAAAATGGCCCAATCTAGTTTTAAGCTTAGAACCAATGGCATTGTTGGCTAGTAATCCTAGCTAACTGTATCACAATGCTGTTCTAGAGAGTAGATCAAAAGAAGAAAATATAACCGAATAACTTGATTTAATCTAATTAAAAAAAAAAAAAAAATCTATGACAATTTGCCTGACAGCTGTATAGCAGATGATGTGATGGAGTACTGAAAAATGTTAAAAATTGGTTGAATACTATAATTAAAGAATTTTTAAAAACCTGCTAGACATAATCAGTTTTCTCATTTGTTATATGAAGTTTGTAAGCTTAAAAAATTTTACTAGATGTTTGTGTTCAACTGTATGCTCTAAATAATTTGTAAATTATTACAGTAACAGAACTGTGTCTAAATTCTTAGGCCTATTGTGCCATACGAGGTCTCCTTGATAAAAATACATGGTTTGAAAAGTGTAACATGAATATGGAAAGAGATGGCACAGGAAAAACTAAATCATGCTAAGTTCCTTCCCATCTGTATATAGTTGTAGAAGTTATGTTGGATGCAGGGTCATCAAGTGTCATGTGTCTTCCTGAAAGTTGCCATAAGCTGCTAGAGGATGAAGTTAGGAGTGCTGAACAGTTCACAGAGCAACTTGCATTTATATGAAATACTGTAAGGAATACTTGGGTCACATAAAACCTTGTGTCTGAACTGTGCTCAGCCCTGACAAAAAAAGACAGCTTGTTAGTGGCAATTAAATGGTGTTGAAGTGTTCATACTGTCAAACTATAGGTTCCTTGCAGATAGAGCAGCATGCACATAAGCATTTCTTCTTTCCCAGTTTCCTTTGTTGTGTCCCATTAGTAGCAGCACATTTTAATTATAATAAGCCTTCACTGCCGCCTCCTGTGTGTTCTCACAATTCAGCCAAATGGCATGGAGTAGTTTGAGTAGTGATATTATTTTCTGTTGAGATTTGTAAGAAACACCAGGAGAGAAGTACTGCTGGCAAAAAAAACCTTCCATTTTTCTGAAAGAACACTACACAATTATTGTTGAAATCAAAAGGAATGAAAACATGAAAAGACAGCTTTTTGTTTTACTGAGAGAGAAGGAAAAATGACCCAAATTAACTTACTTATTTCTGGTTTTGTTTTTTTTTCTTTCTTTAGTTCCCATGTTTTAGTATCAAAACGCTCTATGCTGTATGTTTTTTAGGGTTGTGTAAATGGATTTGGATATGCTTTTGCTGATTTAGCTCTGGAAATTTTAACCTTTCATTAGTTTTAACTGCTGAGTAAGGCAAATGAAACACAAGCGGTTTTATTCACAAGGTTTGGTTAGAATACTTTGCCATGTTAAATATGAAGTCTCTTTTAGCTCTTGATTCCATAGCCTAATGCTGTTGTAACAGACGACAATGGGTTAATCTCTCAAAAAGCCTTTCCCATACATACAAGACTAAACAAGAAGCAGACTTTAAAGGCTTTAAGTATGGCTGTAGTTAACTATAAACAGCTGTTGCAAGATAACAGCATTTCCATTGGAAAACTGAGCCCCTCTTCCACATTTACAATGAAACTATTCTGAAAGTGGTATTTAGAAGGAGTCAGTTCTCTGTCTGGCAATAATCAGAATTAAGCAATGGGGGTTGGGGAATGAGTTGTTGGATCTTTCTGCTCAAACTGACATTTATATAGCAATTCTATTTCTGCTACTGAAAGCCAAAACATACACATCCATCTTATCCAGACTATTAAGAAATACGGAGAAAGTGATTATTTTTTTCCCTTTCCATTCTCTTTTCTTTCCTGCCTCTGCTCTGCATCAATGTTTATTTTGAATAACGAGGAAAGAATAGTATTAGCAAACCTCCATCTATCTTTTAGAGTTTAGTAACATGACATTTGAATTAAATCCAAGCAATACCTAGTGTAAGAATACATCTTTAGAAATACATCTTGCTTCTTAAATCCATGCCATAAAACATTATAAGTCTTCTTTTCATGCTGTTTTCAATAAAAACAATCAATTTCAATACATTGAAATGTTAACAGAAGTGTCTTTTTGGGGAGAGATCCTAAAGCAAATCAGTTCTATTCCAAATCAAAAGCAAGAAGGTAATGAAAATAGGAGATCTAATTTGAACGATCCTTGGTGGTTAGTGATTTGTTAAACAGTTTGGGTTTAATTGCTTTCAAAAGTGAAGGTGAAGAAGAAATCTTTTGTAATTCTTGCTTCCAGAGGAAAAAAAACCCAAACAACAAATGCGGGAAATTAGGCTGTTAATATTATAAGTTAAAATGTGACTCACACGGTGTATAATCTCTGCTATAGTACAAGCATCAAAAACAGAGACAAAGAAACAGATGTGCAAACTTCCTACTAGTTAAATTCCAGCTATTTTATCAACAGCAGGACTCATCCTTTGTTTGATATTTCCCAGCTCACAAACTTCTCAGTAGAAAGACATGAAAAGTACTGCGAGAGGAATGCTTTTACCATCTGCAATACAGTGAATACTTTAACAAAGCAACCTATGCAAATTTGGCCAGAAGATATAAAGAGAGGGGGTAAACCAGCTATAATTCAAAACCAGCAGCTTGCTTAGGAACTTCTATACAGATAAGCCAGACAGAAACCTGGTTATTTGACTTCATAATCACTTACACCATATCCAAAGAGCTTTCTGAACTACAGGCCATAAAGAAGAGTTATGCTCCTTAGAGCAAAGCCAACTTGTAGGTTATTAATGTAATTGGAGGCATAGATAATTGTTCTGTGACTTCATTCATACTGGGAGAGGTACCTCGTGTTCTGTGGTAGTATATGTGAAGATGATAACTGGCCCCTGATAACAGCTGGGGCTAATGAAGGAAAACTACATTTAAGTCATAAAGTCAGGAACCCTGTAGCTGGGATACCAGCACAAACTGTCACTACATACTGCCCTATTTTCAGGTTTTGCACAGAAAAGTAGCAGATAGATTTCCAGACCTGCCATCTAATCCACAGACCAGATAAATCTTCTGCAATGGAACATACAGCTGTTGATAAAGTAGTGGTTTTTACATGTTTCACATTACCCTGGACTCTCTGGTATTTTCCTTTCAAGATTCAGGTGCAGGTACAGAGTGACACTGAACAAAACCAAGAGCTCTGCCTCTTCCCCTCTTACCTGCTTTCTTGTCAATCTCAGAGCCTGCACTAGTAGCATTAATTCCTGTGCCCACATCATCTGCTGCACATGCCACACCAAAGGTTCGAAAGCACAAGTAATCAAGACTTGCCAAATATGATTTGTCATTCAGTCTACAGATGGGTTGCCAGGTGAAATCACTGTTGAGTCTTGCCTCGCATTAGTAATTTAGAAAACTCAAAAAGTTAAATCTAGCATTATAGAACTGAGAGCCTGGTGGGGTAACTGACTGAGGATGTGTCACTTCACCACATCAGAAAACTTGTTAGCAAAATTTACAGCTTTGCTGAAAAATTGTTCTTGGATTATTGTTTGCCAGTGTTTTTCTTCATTGTAATTTCCACACTGCATTTATAAATGGACTTCATTTTTAAACAGGGAAGATGACATAACCAGGTAGTATCTGAATGGAGATTAATAATAATTTCAGTCTTGAAGTAATTCATAAGCAGCATATAAACACTAATATTTAAAGTGCTATCTATCTATTGTGCAAATTTTATCACTTGTTTGTGGAATTATTATAGGTTAAAGGAAATTGTGCATGATTTCTGCTGAAACTTTTAGTTATTTCTGTTATGTTATAGTATGCAAATCTGCCAATAAACTGTAATCCTAGTTGTATTGGTTTAAATTGTACAGTTTTGCGCTTAAGAGCCGAGCCAGTCCCAGGAGTCATTCTGATGCACCCTAGCTTAGAAAAGAGCTTTTGAAAAACAGCTCTGATTTACACGATGGTGCTAAAAGTGTGAACAACTTTCATACTGATTTAAAACATGTCCCAAATTGTTGTTAATCGTCCATATCACAGTTCCATGACCATTAATCATTTAATTGTTAGAAAACAAAGAGCCTCTTTCATGGAGAACTGTTTCACATGCGCATAGGCTATATCACTCACTTTTACAGCCAAGGGACTGTGTATGTTTCACTCTTGCTAAGAAACGAACTTGTCGTCCACTTTCTTTGAAGCCTGTACATTTTAGGCTAATGTGCTGAGGAAAGAAACATGGATTGTAGTGATATGATCAAATAAGAGACTCAGAAAGTTACATAAATTTACAGAAGCAGAACACTGTGTCTTGATGATTTGGGTATTTTTTCCAGGCATATATACATAGTAAACAGCCTGATACATTATTAGTAAATAGCCAGTATAGTGTCAAATGGGACAATTGCTACAGTAGCACTAATCAAAAAGTATATTTTTTGTTCAGTCATGATTACAGCCCTCACATCATATTAAATTTCTACATATCCTCAATCTCACAGTAGGACTCATCTGAAGTTGCTGAGTTTTTCTTTGCAGTAGCTCAACAGGATTTTTTTGCTACATTCTTTCTAAAACTGTGTCACCTTGACAGACTTGGAGTGATTCCCCTCACCCCATTTGGCTTTATCATAAATGGTTTAATCTTTAATGAAGAAGGTGTATGTTAATGGACTTGTAAGATACAGGTGAACATTTTCTAGTTCAGACTGTGCCTATGAATTTTGTACAGGTCATAAAGAGTTCTGTTTACTCATTATGAGTCTGTAAGTTTCATACACATACTCTTTCATACACCAACACACAGAGGAAAAGAAACAAAGTTAGAGACTGAGGAATGTAAAAAAAGTGGAGGAAGTTTTCTCTGCCAAATTCAAAATCTGTATTTCATAGTTGTATAGTGCAATTTTGGACTGTTCACTCAATCTTGTACTATTTGCAGCAAGTAATGGTCTTTGTGTCACACTGAAAACAATCCTGTAGCCTAAAAATAAAATTGCTAAAAGAACAGAAATGTTTCTAGAATTAATTGGTACTTTGTATCTTTTTAGCAACTACTCATTTACCTAAATAATTCATACATTTCATTTTCTATACTCTCATCTTCAACAATGTAACATTTCTCTATCAATTTTTATTAATACAGTGCCTTTTTTAGATTACCATTCTGTCCTCGCTTAAGCAATTGGCATGTGCAAAGTATGTGAATCCTTACCAGAAGTGAGTCCTCAGTCCCTCAATAAGTTTTGTCCTGTTCATGAACTTAGACTGCTGCCAAGAAGAAAAGACCATATCCTTTTGAAGAGTTACACAGCGATTTTTCCTCTGTTTTGTGTGTGATCTTGCTAGGGCTTCTCTGGGTTCTTATGCACAGAAAAATGCTTGGGGTTTTTTGGGGCTGTTTTGTTTTGTTTTTTTTTCCCCCTGAAAATCCTCTATGCAGCTCAGAGTGTCATGTAATGTAAACCTCCAGGCATTTCAGAAGAAATGGCAGAGGTTTGACTTTGGAAGTTCAAGTTATGTTCAAGTTATGTTCAGTTATTACTCTCATAGGTAAAGGTTGTTAGGTGTTATTTCCTGATGGAACTTCTGGGTCATATTAATGGGCTACAGAGAAAGAAACAAAGAAGTTAGAAGAGCTCTGCTTCATAACTCCTGGAAGAATTTCTTTGAAAGATTTACTAGCTAAATGACAATGAAGATACTGTAATCAATAAAAAAAAAACAAAAAACAAAAAACAAACCAATACCCAAGCCTCTCAGATTTCATTGTTCTTCATCTTAGAAGATCTTCAAGCTTATTGTTGTCACCTCTGAATACTGATTTGATAACTTGGACAGCCATCTTGCAAGCGAACAATTAATTCTGTGTTTTAAAGTATACTATTTCCTTTTTAGAGTCTTCCTTACAAACATATATTGTTATACAAACAGATTAGTTAACTAAATAATTAGTAAGTGTTAGTACAAATCTAGTATGCAAAAGTATAACAAAGTATGCAACTCTGCAAGGATGTGGTGATACAGTACTCTGGCAGGAGTAGACCACTGAATTAGGAGCAAGAGAATAAAACAAAATCATCAATGGATAATACAAATCCGTTTCAAAGAAAATGAATTTCAAAGCCTGCAGTCATAAGGATGCCAACCACACTGTGTCTGGCACCAGAGTTATCTGGAAAGCTAAGCACAGTACTCAAATTTAATCCCTGTATTACTCTACTAAGTTTTATTTAATGTGTTTGTCAGTACTGACTTCGTTTAGTCTGAAAGACATCATCTTATACTTGGCAATTTTTAGAAGATATTGCACCATTTGGTTGTATTTGGAGACCTGTCTGCTTTAAACACAGATGACAACAATTTTGGCAGCCAAAATGAATGTAAGAAGCTGCTAGCTTTGTGTTTTGTTTGGTTTTAGTTTTTTCTCCCTTGAGTTGGGTTTGTTGTATTTTTTTTTTTTTTTTACTGTCATGGCCATAGGAGCCAGATGGTTGAGTCACAGCTCGAACACATCTGTTCTAAAGCCTGACTGAAGATCCTGTGGCAGAGCTATAGTATCTTTGTTCATCTTCTTCCCAAAAGGGTTGAATTTGATGGTGCTGCCCAACAGCCAAAATAAGTTTCCCTCCACAATGAAAAACTGCTGCAGTTACTCATGTAGTCTGTGGGACTCCAGCATGCTTTTCTTAGTGTTAGCCTTTACATATCCTTCTTTCTTTCAGCCTTCTCCTACATTATTTTTGTTTAATAATAGTATTGGATACTTTTTGTAATACAGTATTTTATTAATATATCATTGAAATTAAAAAGGTATTTTATCCTACCTGTTGTAATCTCTCTGTACACTTGCTTGCTGATTTTGTGTGCTTCTTGTCATGAGAATTACTTCCATCAGAAGTATGAATCTGAAGTTATATGAAATTTTCAGGATGTATTTTAGCAGAAACAACTCTGTGTGCCTTTCAAATATCTTGCATAAATAGTTCTTTTGACCTCCATCATGGGTGTGTGTTTACAAATTATTTTGCAATTTGAGCAAGGCAAAATCTCAAATCTGATGCAGTTTTTTGAAAATATTCATAGACTTTGGCCTCATAACTAAATCAGAGAATTTAAAAGTTTCTCAAGGTTTTAAATCATTAGCAAAGCTTGATTTAAATATTAGATTATAGCTAAATGAGTGCATTCAGAATTATAAGGATTTTTTTTCCCATATTGTATGACTTCCTAGCACTGGTAGTTCAAAATTTGATTTCATCAATAGGTGAGATGATAATAGCTTTCCAAAACACACCCTTTTCTAATGAGTAGGTTCTATTTGTTTTTTTGAATTTATTTGGAATTTATTTGGAAGATTTTTTCTAGGCTATTTCTAGGGTGACCAGTTAAAGATGAAAAATGAAAATATAGAACCAAAGAACAGAATATTTGGGGATTATGAGGTAGATTATGAGGTCTGGTGCACTTCTACTTTGCTATCACATCACAGAAAGTTTGACTGTTTATCAATTTCCTTTTTTAAAACCCTGGAGATACCTCCCCTGTAAGAATTATGTCAATACTCCCTTTCAAATCTCAAATTACCTGATAAAATGTAGTGCATTTTCTCCTGTCTCTGAGTGTTATTCGGCTATAATAATTTTCTGTAAAATTGTTATATTTTGCTTTCCTTGATTTCTGTAGCTTGTGATTAAGGCATTATAATTGACCTTCACCTAATAGCTGCATCTGTGTGATCCAAAGAAAAAAAGAGTCTGTTTAGTCTTGAGACTGGGGGACTAGAAGGCGACTGTGAATATATTTAATGGCTGTAACTGAAAATGTTGAGTGACTTGGTTAAGTGGGGAAAAAATGGAAACGACCAGAAGAGAGTGCAAAAAATATCTAAGAAATGGTTTAGGTCATGGATCTTAATTTAGAAGCATGTAAGAATGGAACTATGTAAAAGAATCCTTTCTGTTTTCTGCGTACTATGGGGACTAGTCATATAATTGTTTCATGTTATGCTTGGGATATGGCATTAGATAGTGAATCAGAATTTTTGTGAACTTTATCCCCTCTTGTACCTGATCTGCTTTGCAGCATTTAACTGCTACAGGAGCCTCCACCTTTATATTTGCAGCCATGACCCCTCCTCTGAATAAAATGAACCTATTTTGAGCCGGGTCTTCTCTTTCCGTGATCAAAGAGCCCAGAGATGTTTTCTATTGGATTGGGCCTAAATGCATCACATTTTGTAGATGGTATGATCCTTAGCACTTATAGGCTAGGGATTTAACATAATAAACTACGTTATATTCTTATTTACTTAGATTTATTTTGATCGTTAACTAATGTGTGGATTCTATGATAACATTATTATTTATTATTAGATACAATAGAAACTTTGACAAAAACAAAAGGTAGTTGATGACTGTGGCATGCCAAGGGAAAGAATAGTTTCTCAGAGTTTTCACAGAATTTACAGCAAGGTCATAAATTATTACCAACCAAACTAAATATATTATTAAATTATTTTTTGTTGTTGTTCTACTGGATGTAAAGTACAGGAAATGGAGGAAACACAGGAGAACATTTCAGGAGATTTTGATCAAACCACCAAGTGTCCAAAAATGTTTTACTCACTTCGAGCTTAAAGGAGAGGAAAATCTTTATCAGATGCTTTGTAAAAAGATATCAAATGCTTATTAAATGTTTTATGATTCATAATGATTCATACTTTTCATTTTACATTACATATATCTATTTTGCCAAGATTACTTTCTGGGTTTTATTTATTTTTATTATAAATATATTTGTGTATTTTCAAGACAGAAAAGTGGTTTGGGTTTTTTTCTGTCTTTTGCTTCCTTTATATTACTTACATCTAACTTCCATAACTGAGTAAACAGGATTATCTGTTTGTGTTGCATTGTGATTTGTTAAAAAAAAAAACAAAACCAAAACATTTTGTAATTGTTGCTTTCAAACCAATGACAAAGCTAGTTTTGCATGTTAGCAATTAATTATATTTCAAATCAGAATTATGCTCCTGCCTATGAATGTATATTTGGGTGGTTCAAATTTGAGGGAAACCATTCTGATTTACATAAGGTTGTCCCAGTTTTGAGGGTGATCTCTTACCTTTTCTTACATGGAATTTGAGAAAGTGTTAGAAATCATTTCTCTGAACTGTATTTTCCTGTAAAATTTTTTAGGAGCTACATATATGCTTTTCATTGCATGGAAGAGGAGGTGAACCAGCCTGTGCTGAGGAATGGAAAGGAAAGTTTTGCCTAGTTTGGAAAACTGGGGATGTTAAAGGTAAGATACTGAAAAACATGTCACTGACTAGTAAGTTATTGCTTTAGTTTTTATGAAGACATTTTTCTCTTGCTAAATTGAAATTGTTAATTTCTTGAAAAGAAAATCTCGGAAAGTTTTACTCTGAAACCCTACCCTCCAGCGTGCTTGTGGCACTGATGAAGGCCATCTCACACACTTCTCAAATATGGTGGGCTAAATGGTGTTCTGCTTTATTCTTTGCTCATGTTGGGCTAAGAATGTACTGGAAGTTCCTACATAAGACAGTGAAATACTGCCATGCTGGTGGAATAATTCTTGAGACTGTCCTGGGCCAGTTTATGAGACAAATTTAGAAGAGGGGCTTCTGACAAGGCCTTTGGTAGTCTACTGAGCCCTTCTTTGCAGTAGCTTGGCAAATGCTGAGAGCTCTGAGGCTGATCTACTTTTGGCTGAAGTTAAAAGAGCACAAAGTACCTATTTTTAATTTTCTGAAATATAGAATTCATTGAAAAATGCAGTTTAGCTGTATCTGAGGAATGTAGCCACTATGTACTTGCTCCATTAAATATTAATAAAGTAGCTTGTGGGTCTACTCTTTTTATATCTCTTTCCTAGCAAGTAAAACCATTCCCCAAGCATGGGCTCTGAACATACAAATAGATGTTTTTTAAAGGAAATCTTTATAGAACCAGAAATCTAATCCTTCAGTTAATCAGTAGGAATATTTGAAAAAAAACTATTGTGTATCTGCTTTGCCTCACCTCAGATGAGCACCGGGGATAATGCACATCAGGAAATGAAATATGTGTAAATTGCTGAAAAAGAGAAGTTGACCAAAGCTGCATTTCAAGGCATTCAAAATACAAGAAAGGCCTCAATGGGGAAAAAAACTGTTCAACTGATGAAAAATAGAAAATGCTTGGCTTATATTCAAAAGGTGGATTGTATGCTAAACAAAAAAATTTTAGTTGTGGTGTTTGTTAAAGGCAGGCAGCTTTGTGTATCTATGATTTCAAGAATTTTAGCAGGATAAGAGTAATTCTTCTTGTTAAATTCTGACTTCATAAAAAACTGCCCTTCAGAGTGACAGATATTTTTTTCGTATCCTAAGCTGTAGATACATACAGGGTTTTGGTTTTTTGTTTTTTTTTTTTTTGCCTCCTTGTTTGTGCACAGGTATTATAACCTGACTTGGCTAATATTTGTGTCACTAGAATTTTTTACATTAGAAATCAACTTGGTAAGTTTATGTCTAAAACTTTCATTCGCCCATCAAGAAAGCAGAACTAAGTACCTGAAGTCTGGGTGAATGCTTGACCTGGGTTTGTCTAATGGCCATTTCATGGCAATCTGCCTACTGGACACACATTTAACTTCTGTCTCTTTAAACTTACTCCATCCGCTACTCTTTTAAGATAAATTTTGAAAATGCAAAAGGTGCCTGGCTATGCATTGCATCTCTCACTGCCTTGAGCATCTTACCCTGCTGGAGGCAAGACAAAGGAGGAACAGAGAATGAGAATTTTCATGGTGGTGTGAGGGAGAGGAACAGAGAATCCTTCAATAAGTGCTCAGGTGATGATGGGTTCTACTATGTCACCTTGTTTTGAATCTTGGTAGCCTTACTATGTTGATATGAAAAATGTTATCAGTGTTGTGTTAGGCACTAAAAGCTGGGGATAGTGAAGTATAGCAATAGTAGCATTGTTATGCCATGAGTTGAGTGATGCCGAGAGCAAAATATTTCACTCCTTGAGGCTTGCAGATACACAAGTAAATCTCAAGAGACATGTTAATATGCAGCAGTAATTTGTAATATAACTCAACTAAGCATTGACAAATCCATTTGATACAGGCTTGATCAGATTTATTAAAAAAAAAAAAAGAGTGCTTAAAGTGTTGTATGCACCAAAACTGATGTGTCAAGATAAATGCATATAAGTTATTTCACATTCCTCCTCCCATTTATCATCAGTGACTAGGAGAATAAAATGCTATTACATTTTCCAGGATCCTACAGTTTTACTTTGTTGTATTGTGACATCTGTCACGCAAAAAGTTTTATCCTCTTAAGCATCTTACAAAGAGCTGTTTTTTTCATGATGAGGACTTAATCTTTGATCATGACATATTTTAACTAAGATGTGTCAGTTAAGCAGTATATATTTCTCAGAACTGAAGAACTGTTGGAGATGTTTACTACTAAACAGAACCTTGGGGAAAAGGAATATAATTTTTTGTGTCATGAAGAATATTATGATGCAAGTGGGAGCAATTTCAAAAGAAGTAGAAAAGAGACAATGTGTAAAAGCTCAATAACTAGAGAATGTGCAAGTCTCCGTTTGTTCCATGCTGTATTGATTTGTTTTGCCTCACAAAATGGCAACTGCCTCATGTATACAAGCTTTATAAAAAGCAGGCTTAGTTTCACTGCTTCAAAAAACAGGTGTAACCAGATTCTGAGCTCAAATACAAGTAGCATACCTCCACTCATGTCAATGAAATTTCACTAATACATACAAGGACACATCTTTATGCTTTAAGTTATATGGGTTCCATTTAGTTTGGTTTACCATCAGGAATCATAATCGTTGGATGCTTCTTCATCTTTCTCTGGATTACATGAAGATTAAAAACAAACCAGCAACAAACAAAAACCTGAATGAACAATGTTTATAAAAAGATATTAGCAGGAAATTTAATTGCTTCCACTAATAAAGTCAGACAGAAATGCATGAATGTGGTCTTTTCTTTTCAGTGTTCGGTAGGCATATACACTGTTGTATATTTTCAGTGTATGTATGTATGGTAACATGAAAAATGTGAATGAAAGGGAAATGGAAATCAGTCTTCAGCATCACTTCATAGCTGCTGGTGGAGGCACAATTTGGGTTTGGTTCTGAAATGATTGAAGGAATTGCACACATCTGTGTAGTGATTCCCCACAATTGTTCAGAGGAAGTCAGTTCACTTGTATCTGTGTTTTGAAAAGTAAGTCCCTTATCCTAGAAGCACATAAAAATTTGTCAAGGTATTTTAAAAATAGCATTAGAATCATGAAGCCTGGACTTCTTGGATCTTAACAGACATAAATGGAAGGCTGGTTTGTTTTTTCTTTCTTTTTTTTTTAAACAGTGAAAAGTCATGATAATAGGGTATTATGCATGATTTCTCCTGTAACAGGAGACTTACAACCATGAGGAACACTTCTTGTGCATTCCACTCCATCCATCAAATTATATTTTGTGTCACTTAAGTCACTTCTTGAGCTGTACATGTAGTATATTATCAGAAAGCACAGGAGAACTTGTAACCTGTGGGATATTAGTACACATGGGCAATCCAAACTCTAACCTGTTGTCTGAAGGATAACAAGATGGAGATTGACTGAAGGACGGTAGGTGGCGTGCGTGTCAGGAAAGGGAAGCAGGGCAACACAGTTCCGGGTATGGAAAGCTATCATGATAGACTGGTTGCTGCCTGAACGCCTGCAGGGAACCAATCAAGAAAGGACGCGTGGACACTTACAACCAATCGTGATCTGTTTACAGGCACATGGCTAGTTTCCTGAGCTATATAAACCGGGCATGTATTGCAATAAAGGGTCGTCATTGTTTACTTTGATCACATTGGTCATGTGTGGCGTCCATTATTCCTCCACAGTAACCTTTAGTGAGTTCCCAGTCCAGTTATACATCTCCTCCTAAAATGCTCACTACATTTCCTTAATGATGGGAACAACTCCTGGCTTGCTGCTGCTTGTTAACTTTTCCTTCAAAGCAGAGCTGGCTTGTAAAGAAGGGAGTGCCAAAAACCTGTGTCAATTTGTACTGCTAAGTAGATATAGGCTGCTTATTAAGCCAGAAACATAACAATGTAGCCACATAAAGCAAATAGATTTAGTGTGTAGGGCGTTTGAGTTTTTTTCTGCATCTCAGACACTAAGAGGAGGAAGCAGAGAGGAAATTACAACAGGAGCAGTAGTTCTGTCCCAAAAAGATGTGTCCCCACAATGTGTTATGGGAACTTCCTGAATTTCATCCTGGCCTGAACCTTTTTCTCTTTTTCTTTTTTTTTTTTTCTTCTGCCTCCTTTTTCAGTTCTCCTATCTGAAATACTACCCACCTCATACCAGCTTCTATTCCCTAAATAGGGCTTGGGCTCATTCACAAAACAGATTGATGTGCAATGCAATCATGAAAGCCGCTTCCTGTGCAGAAGCTACTGTTTTTGTTCATGATTTAGAACACCTGAATGCAAACTTAAAGTATCCAAAATCCTCATAGATAAAACTCTTGACAGAAAAAGATGGTTTTGGGGAAGATGTGGAGTCAAATGGTCATGCTATGTAAACAGAGCAGCTCATGTGTTTGAGTGCATTGGATGAAGACAGTATGTAATAAATGAAAACTAATTATTGTACAGAATTATGAAAAGAGAAGATATGGTAGATTTAAGGATATTGAAACTTCCTTGTGTTTTCTATCTATTCTTCCCTGCAGATTTGTCTGAAGAGGTGTAGATAGAGGTGTTGTCTAGGTTCCTAAGGTTAATACAGATTCTTTCTTAGTGTCTGGTTATTGATCTGTGCCTCTGTGCTTTATCAGATATTTTGGTTGTCATCTTGCTCATGCACTGTTAAGATTGCAAAATAAGATTACTGTGTATTGTTCTATGGCATAGAAGAGTCAAGAATATTCCTTTGCTTCTCCATTTTCAACTTAAAGTCACTTGCATGCTGTGATTTTTATTTTATTTTTTCCCAGTCTCTGTAACCTTTTATTGTTGTGAGTAGGGATTTTGGGAGAGTGATGTGTCAGTGTATTAAAAAATTCCTCAGCATGAATTTTCTATTAGCACAGCTGACTCTTCACAATTGCAGATAGAATGAAATATTAATTAAAATAACTAATTAAGCATGTACACAAGTTTGAAGATGTTCATTTTAGCCAACAGTGGTGGTCTTCAGTCATGTAACTACTTCCTGTATCTGAAGTGCACTCAGAGAAGTGCATATTATAATCTACTGGGGAAGTAATATTCATTAGAATCAGTTTGGCTTCATTGTTGATGAATGTAAATAATTTATAGTGATGTGATTTGTGAAGTGATCAGAAGGTTAAGAAATCTGTGACTATGTTTGAATGACTGAGCTCAGTCTGATGATCAAGCACTTTGAATTTCTTTCTGAACTTTGTATTTTATTCTGTCAAGCCTATCCAGATGGCAGGTGATTTTCTAATATTAACAATCCACTTCCTTTCCTATTTTTAACATAAGTTGTTGGCATATCTACCTGGAAGTCTACTGAGAGAGGAAAATACCAAATACATATAATTTTAAAGTTATTAAAGGGTTATTATTCATAAAGTTCATAAAGTTATTATTCATAAAGTTATTAAAGGGTTATTAAACCCTTCAGGAAAAAAAATGGTGAAACCGGCAAGATTGTTGTAGTGTAGAGATTAAATTGCTATGAAATGTTCCTGCTTGCAAGCACTTCTGCATGCTCTTGGATGTTCCCTGAATGCAGTGGACAGGGAGAAAAGAGGAGGAAAGTACAGGGAAGGTGAATTTTGTGAGTAGTGTGATATATTGATCTGTATGAGAAGAGAAAGAAGGTGCTTCCTTGAAGGCTTTTTCATTCACTCTGCGGAATGAAATGGCAAGAGACATACATGTGTCTTTCATAGGAACAGCATACAATTGAGACAGTCCTGCTCAAACACTGCGCTGGAGTTCTAAGAATGTTTTCTATGGATGCAAGAAGTGTGCAGAGCCCATCACGTGGGGGACAGGTTAGTCTGCCATTTGGCACTGACCTTCTTGAGCATGCTGTCAATTGATTATTTGTATTTGTCTCTGCTCAAATATAGCGTTTAGCATCTGTTTCTAGTCCAAACAACAAATGAGACCACTAGACTGTATCAGACCAGTATATCTGTCTACAGTGATAAGGAGAGTTTTAGGGAGTAGTATAAGAGTAATGAATCAGCACTTCTTCAGCTTTTTCTCATGATCCTCCTAGGATCCATGGACTTTCTGAGTCAGAGGTGATATGTTTGTACTTAATGCCCTTTGATAGTTACTATAATACATTTGTTTTTCAAGTCTCTGAGCGCCTCTTAGAGCCATTGTGAATTCTGATATACAGACAAGAAAGTGCACATATGGCTTAAAAGTTATTGATTGCTTAGAGGGCCTGGAATGTCACCACTTATTTCCATACAATTAAGTTGTTATGTGTCTATATGTATTAACCATTGATGGCACAAAACAAAATAATTCAAAAATGTATTTTTAGACTCAGCTGAATTGGTGATGTTCATGACATGTACGTATTCCTGAGATGCTTATACTATTGCATTTAAATTATTAGTATTTACAATTTTGTTTACTCTTGCATTGTATTTATACACTAGTAATGCTGCTACTTCATGCACATGAAGAGTTTGAAATTCTGTCAGCTCTTGTTTGGAGGCTAGTCTCTTCTTGACCTTTCTGTAGGAGCACAGCAGTACAGTGGGAAGTAAAGACCCTGCCTAAAGCCACCATGTGGCTTCTGCTCCTAAGCTATTTCTCTGTGGATAGGGATTTTTTTTTTTTGGTTCTGTACATTTTGCAACATATATGAATGACAGAAAGTGGCTTAGATTTAGAGAACTGCAATTACAACTGTTCAGTGACCTCTTCTAGGTAATGCAACAAAACATCATTCTAAACACAAGGCCACTCAATATGACATAAGCTTGTGTATGCATTAGTTTCCCTCACAGTAAAGAAAAAGGAAAAAGAAAAAAAATGCTTCCATGTTGTGCACTTATTAAAGTAGCATATTAAAGTATGGTTTTACTTTTTATCTCTCTTTCCTCTAGCCTGGCCCTACTCTTTTGTGTTTCTCTCTGTCTGGGTCTTGATTCTGTCCCACTTAAAGTTAGCCAAAATTTTCATGTTAACTTGACCTGAAACAGTGTAAAGCCTTGAGATGTATTTAAAGTGAAGGTCATAAAGGAAAAAACTAAATCTTTTGTTAGATCAACTGAAGTAACATGTAGGCATTTAAAGGATTTTTTCCACTCATCTAAACAAATAGTTTAATAAAAAACCCAAAACAATTGTACCTCTGTGCTGAATTTTCCTTCTCTGTATCCCTATGCCGCAATGGCTACTGCAGCACTCCTCCTGCACATGAGTCACATTCAGGGGTTATGGAATATTTTTCAAGCAACCTTGAATGTGTGTTTGCTTTTTAAAATCTCTCCATGCATCTGTACTTGTGTGTATGGGAATTTGTAAGGTGATGTTCCCAAAGTAAAAAGAACGGTTGTTTTTTCAAAAGTGTAGGCTAGAACAGTGTTGGTAATAAGTAGTTCTGAAGACAGCTGACACATATTCAAGATGGATTAGTTCATTACTAGTTCTATTTACCTTCTAAACAGAATTCAAACAAAACAAACCAACCCCTACATTTTTCAGTGCTTATCTGTCATGTGTCTGGTTTGTCTTGTATTGGATGTCATAAGAGTCAAGAGCTTTTCCCCTGTAACAAATATGACATTCAGACTGTTCCAAAATGTGTGTTTAACCTTACCTTCATTGACTTCCTCTTCTATCATAGCAGTTGAACAAGGATTTCTTCTTGAGCAATATTCAGATCAGTTTTTAATGAGCTATTTAATTAAAGGCTAATTGAGGTGAATTCATTAAGGATTTCCAAATTATGCTTATCAGGGTAGCTATGTTTTAAGATAAGTTTTAAAGTTTTAATTTGTTTTATACTGCATTGTTTGATCATAAAAGCACATCTAAAATTATTTTTAAATGCCTCATTAGACTTTCTATGCACTTTTCTTACTTAATACCCCATGTTGAATTTGTCATGTGTGAATTTAATATATTCCTAGTTTTGAGCTAATATAAGAAGCATTAAAGCTGTTAAAGGGTATTTCTAGGATCTTAGATATTGTAGAATTAAAGAGTGTATTGGGAATCAGTGATATAATTGGTTTTTTTATTAATCTTAGTCTTATTCTTGGTTGGATGTTGACTATATTTTATGCATATTTTCTTAATCTTGCTGAGTTTCCTCAACATCAGTCTAACTGCAGGGAATATTACTACATGATGATAATATAAATCTTTTCTTTGAACAATCAGTCAGTTTAATGAATAAGAATATTAATTAATCAATCAGGTAAATTTTTCTTTCTAGAAGGACTTACTATCCTCTTGAATCAAAGCGAATTTGGAAAATAGGCATCTAGTTTAATCTTTTTGTCATTGTCAGCAATACTAAAGCAGTTGACTAGAAGTGTGGGGGAAAGGAAGAGAAAATAGAATGATAAATCTGAGGCTGACAATTCCCAAAATTAATCTACATCCTGAAGTTCCCAAGATTTGACCCAATAAATGGGTCATCGTAATAAAAGCCTCTAAAGAGAAGTGCTACAGAGACCCAGATTCCTTGGTGAAGCAAACACTTTTGTTTTCTTTTTCTATCACATTTATTTTCCGTTTTCTGTTCATTCAAAAGGTGGAAGTTGACTGTCCAGTCAACATTTCCTTGTATTTTATATACTTGTGATTCAGTAGCGTATCATGAGATGCACAATATTCCTGAAGCTGATGTTTTGAGAGGAGATTATCAGTGCAACAGTGGCAGCAGGAGCTAAAACTGAGTGAAATATTCATTATAGATTCATCAGTTTTGTCTTGTGCTGGATCTGTCTTGAGATTGATAGCTCTGCAGTCTAGGCTACTGATCTATAAACATAGAACATTATTTTATGGTCTTGTACTATTAGTAGGCTTTACTCATATTAGTACATAGGCAGTCCATTTCTGTGCTCTTGATCAGAACAGGCACAGTCTCACTGCAATCTGAGAGATCTTTTTGGGAGGGTTATCTCTATGAAGCTTAATGGGCTAACAATGAGTGATGAACTGTTATTTTGCCTTGATGGAGGATGGGAGTCATAGCAATCTCAGTAATCAAAGTATTTGAGTGTTTGGGTTTTTTTTATTTTTTTTTTTTCTCAAGTAATAGCTAATTTCTACAAATTAATAAGTTTTTCAGTTTTGCTTGACAAACTGAGAAATCAGTGAAAATATATGGTTTAATGTACATTGACATGAAATCATAGAATCACTTTGTTTGGACGAGACCTTCAAGATCATCAAGTCCAACTATTAACCCAGTACCCAGATCACCACTAAACCATGTCCCTAATGACACTTGTACACATGATTTTAAATCCTTCCAGGGATTGTGACTCCAGCACTTTGCTGAGCAGCCTGTTCTAGGCTTTGACAACCCTTTCTATGAAGAAATTTTTCTTAATATCCAAACTAAACTTCCCCTAGCACAACTTAAGGCAATTTCCTCTTGTCCTATATTTTGTTATGTCAGAGAAGAGACCAACTCCTACCTCACTACAACCTCCTTTCAGGTTGTACAAAGCAATAAGGTCTCCTCTGAGCTTTCTTTTCTCCAGGCTAAACAACCCTCAACAGTGAGAACATAGGGATTTTTTCTACCTTTGCAACTCCTTTTTAGTTTTTACAAAGTGTTTCAATCAGATTGCCACAAACATTGCATCACACAGTATTTAATGCAAAGATTTTCAATGTGAATTTTAAAAATGTTTTAGGTTACATCTCAAAATGCTTTTTTTAAGATGAGTCTTGAGGGCTTGCCATGTGATTACAGGACTACTTGATGACAACATAAGATTTGCATCCTGTCTGGTATGTCTGTAGATATATCTGCAGATTAGGCCTTTTTCATTATATTCTCTCAGTTTCACTAATATATGGAGTAGTTGCTTCTAGTGCTTTGAGGGTGGACATTTCCTCCAGGAATTTATCTAATTCCTTTAGAAAAAAATTATACTCTTGGCAGAAGCATCATGCCAGGGTAATGAGCTGTATGATTTAATTATGAGTTGTGAAGAATAAGCCCTTCTTCATGTTTTTTTTTAACTGCTTGTTCATAATTTCATTTTATACCACTTATATCTTGAATAATGGCAAATAATGAAAAATCATTGCCTATTCACTATCTCCATACTACTCATCGTTTTATAGACCTATATCATGTTTCTTCTCAGCCACTTATTTTTGACAATTACTGCTGTAGCTTTCTTTCTATGAAATCCATTCCATTTCTCTGACTGAATTAATTATTCTGTATTCTTCTGTATTCTGCTTTTCTACATTGTAATCTTTCTGAGTGGTGATGACCTTAACTATACACAGTACTTGAGATGTGGGTGTACCATGGTTAGAAGCCTAATGAAGGGGTTTTTTTATTGCCTATTCCTTTCCTAATAATTCTTAATACAATATGTGACATCTTGACAGCCACTAAAATTGTGAGTTGATGACTCTTGATTCTTTTATTCCAAAATGTGTTAAAGGCCTATCACTTTTTATGCAAAATTAGAAGTTGGTTCTTCACAAAGCAATTAGACTGTGTTTGCTTACATTAATTTTCACCTACCATTGTATTGTAAAGTCATATTTCTTGTTCTAGTTCTTCAGTGAGGTGACAGTCTTAATTATATTTTTAAAAAACCTAATACACAAATTTATAACGTGACTTTAATATACAGAGCAGAAGTATTACTTTGTTTGAAAGCTCTGTTGTATTATTGTATACTCTTTTCCTGATCACTTAGGAATATGTTTAATGGTCAGTCCTTTGAGTTAAATGGATTTATCAAAACCTGTGTGGTTTTTGGCTGTACTTAGAATCATAGAATTGTCAGGGTTGGAAGGGACCTTAAAGATCATCTAGTTCCAACCCCCCTGCCATGGGCAGGGACATCTCCCACTAGAGCAGGTTTCTCAGAGCCCCATCCAGCCTAGTCTTAAAAACTTCCAAGGATGGGGCTTCCACCATCTCTCTGGGCAACCTATTCAAGTGTCTCACCACCCTCATGGTGAAGAACTTCTTCCTAATGTCCAACCTGAATCAACCTATCTCTAGCTTTAATCCATTCCCTCCTATCACTGCCTGACAGCCTAAAAAGTCCCTCACCAGCTTTCTTGTAGCCCCCTTCAGATACTGGAAGGCCACAAAAAGGTCTCCCTGGAGCTTTCTTTTTTCTAAACTGAACAAACCCAACTCTCTCAGTCTGTCTTTATAGGAGAGGTGCTCCAGCCCTCTGATCATCCTCGTGGCCCTTCTTTGGACATGTTTCAGCATGTCCATATCCCTCCTGTAATAGGGACTCCAGAACTGGATGCAGTACTCCAGGTGAGGTCTCACGAGAGTGGAGTAGAGGGGGAGAATCACTTCCCTTGACCTGCTGGCCATGATTCTCTTGATGCAGCCCAGGATACGATTGGCACTCTGGGCTGCGAGAGCACACTGATGGCTCAAGTTGAGCTTCTCATCCACCAGCACTCCCAGGTCTTTTTCTTCACAGCTGCTCTCAAGCCAGTCACTGCCCAATACTTAGCTCTATGTCCCTCCCATAATTTATTCAAAGCTCTTCTAGTTTACAAACTCTCTTTAAACCTTTGCCATTAGCCACTAAGATGTGTTTTGTCTGCTCAAGTTCCAGGTTTTGTGCCACCACATGCCTTGAAAAAAATACATTCCCCTCTAACAAAATACAAGTTTACTAATTTGCTTTATATACTTCCTCTTCTGTTGCAATTCTCAGAAATTGGAGGATAACACGTAATTAGGAGTACAGTTAAAGAAACTATCATTCTTCTTGCTTTTGCAGACATCCAAGAAAAGTAAGTGGGGTCTACACATAGTAACAACTCCAGGATAGAAGGTAGAGTAGTTTTAATTAGGACAGCTATGAACCCACAAGGCTCTGGGCAGAGCTTTGAGGGGAACTCAGATAATTCATCTGAAACAATTGCGTGGTATTGAAGGACCTTAGCAAGAGAATGAAACGCTCTGACACAGCTCCTTTATGACAGAAAGTAATAGAGACAATTCAAATTACGGTTTTTGGTTTTTTCCACTATCCTGAAGCCATGCAAGGCATTGTAGAATATTGTAATCTAGCCAGATGCTGAGAGGTTTTCAAATTCTGCTGCTCTGTAATGACAAGTCAACCATTCATAATGCTAACATATAAAGGAATTATGCTAAAAATGTAAAGTTTGTGTCTCTGTAGGATCTTAGCGTGGTCATTAGTGTTAAAGAGTTATATATAAAGAGGTGATCTTACCAAAGATGCTAATATGAAATGATTTCATATACATGCTCTGCCAGATTTGTGATTTGGTAAATAATGTTGCATAGCAAAAGATAGTCACTGTCATGCAGCCATGACAGTCCTACCAGGACTTTATTTTTTTTTCCTTTTGTACAGGAAATAACATCCTGAGTTTCTCCAGCTGTGATAACTTTAGTGTCTGACTGGATGGCAGAGTAGGAAGAAGTCAATCCTATCTAGAGGAAAACATTCTTTGAAGTTAATTTGACCAGTGTCTTCATGGTAACAATGCAAGGATTTCTAATCTAGTTTGTTTGATATGGATTCACACATTTCAGAGGTAGAATAAACCCATACAAACAGCATAGGAGAAATTATTGCACATTATTACAAAAAAGTTGAGGAGGAGTTGGATGCAATTTTGTGCAAGACATGTTCTGTGGTGTTGGATACATCAAAACAAATAAATGTCTTCATTATATTGTGAAATACAGTTCAGATTACTTTTTCAAAAGCTATTGTTCCTTCAAATGCCTTCTATATCCAGCTACAACACTTTAAATATATTGTACTACAGTTTGACTGAATTACAAGATGAAAGGTTTCTGTGTTTTTCACCTTTGTGGCCATGGCTGTTAAAAACACTGTGTTGGGTTTTTTTTTGGTTTTGTTCTTTTTTACTTCACTTTAAAAAGAAAAAACAAGTTATTAAGGAAGGATGTTGCAATTACTTTTTATAAATTTTAAAAATGAAAATAACTTCAGGCTTTAAGGATGTTAGTTGTGGATAGCACAAAAGCTCTAAAACTAAGAATTATCTGCTGACCAGCCAGGCTCAGAGGGTTGTAGTAAGCAGAGTTAAATCCAGGTGGCAGTCAGTCACCCGTTCTGTCCTCCAGGGCTCCATTTTGGGGCCAGTCTTGTTCATTATCTTTATCATCGATTTAGATGAGAGGATTGAGTGCTTTCTCAGCAAGTTTGCAGACAACACCATATTGGGTGGGAGTGTTGATCTGCTTGAGGGTGAGAAGGCCTTGCAGAGGGATCTGGACAGGCTGAACCAATGGGCAGAGGCCAACTGTATGAGGTTTAATAAGGCCAAGTGCTGGGTCCTGTATTTCAGTCACAGCAACCCCAGGCAATGCTACAGGCTTGGGGAAGAGTATCTGGAAAGCTGTCTGGCAGAAAAGGACCTGGGGGTGCTGGTTGATACCCAGCTGAACATGAGCCGGCCGTGTGCCCAGGTGGCCAAGAAGGCCAATGGCATCTTGGCTGGTATCAGAAATAGTGTTTCCAGCAGGAGGAGGGAAATGATTGTGCGATTGTACTTGGCACTGGTGAGGCCACACCTCCAGTACGGTGTCCAACTCTGAGCCCCCCACCACAGAAAAGATGTTGAGTTGCAGGAGCGAGTTCAGAGGGGGGCAGCCAAGCTGGTGAAGGGTCTGGAGAACAAGTCCTGTGAGGAGAGGCTGAGGGAATTGGGATTGCTTAGTTTGGAGAAGAGGAGGCTGAGGGAAGACATCATCACTCTCTACAACTGCCTGAAGGAAGGAGGTAGTGAGGTGGGTGTGGCCTCTTCTCTCAAGTTGCACCAGGGGAGGTTTAGATTAGATATTAGGAAGAATTTCTTTACTGAAAGAGTGGTCAGGTGCTGGACAGGCTGCTCATGGAGGTGGTAGTGTCACCATCCCTGGAGGTATTAAAAAAAAAGTGTAGATGAGGCACTTCAGGACATGATCTAGTGGTATGGTGAGGTGGGGTTTTTTGTTTGTTTGGTTTTTTGTTTTGTTTGGTTAGGTTGGGGTTTTTTGTTAAGTTTTGTTTTTATTGATGGTTGGACACGGTGATCTTAGAGGTCTTTTCCAACCATGACAATTCTGTGATTCGGAGTGAAAGAATCCTTTCAAAGGAGCTAATGCAGAAGTTTGTTTTAATGCATGCTTTGATAGCAAAAGTTTTCAGTACAACTATCAAATTGAGTATAGTAGAACAACTAGAAAACAGTAGGTGTAGCATCTGATTCAAACCTATGACCAAAAATCACTAGTTTGCAGCAGTTTGCAAAAGTTCAGAACAAATCTTGAAATCATAGAGTAAGATGTCGATGGGTTTACTCATAGAAGAATGCATTACATTAAGCATAACTGAGATAATGGGGAGATGGGACCCTGTATTATAGGAAAGTCCAGAAGATATAAAATATTGGATAGCTCAGGACAGCCCACCTGCAAGGTCATTATATCATTGCTGAAGGGCCTGTCATTTTAGACTTGAGTCGTGTCAGACCAGCAGATGCTGCTCCCCCTTCTTTGCTGGAAGGAGAAGAGACCTATGTAAATCAAGAGCAAGTCTTAGCACAAGAAAAAATCGGACTTTTTATGAATACATTCAGTGCAGATGAATATATATAATATATATAATATTTATTACTAAATCAGCTGTTGTGCAAAGGATCTAAATGTTTCTCTGAATTCTTTCTAGTTCATGACTGAAATACAAATATCTACTACAGTGACTTAAATTTTTTCTTTTCTTTTTTTTTTTTCCTGACTTAGAAATGTCATATGTTCTCATTTTCTACCTGCTATGGAAACTTTGCTTTAGATGGATAGTTTACATTTCAAGGTTTTGGAGCTCAAAAGACCTATTTATGGTTTAGCATACATATGTACAATAAAATGAAAGATGGAAGTGTGGGTTATGATGTTTCATTTTATTGTGCATGCTATGTTAAAATATAAGCATAAAATGAATGAAAATGGGGAAGTGTCCCCATTTTGTGTCTTCTATCACAAAGTTGTACAGCACCACTTGTACAGGCAGTGTGCCAGGCACAGGGAATGAAGTGAAGGAGTAGAAGTCTTGCATGTAGCTGCCTGAGGTCCATAGAAATGGGTAGAAAACCAGCTATGTGTTTACACTTGGAGTTTCAATACCTCCATGCCTTCAGTTTTCTGTATTAGAACATAATTTCCATTTTGAATGTGAGAACTGTGTTGATAGATGGTAATTCCCTCCTTGATTCAACCTCCTGGTATTTATTACCTTGATGAGTCATTACTTGATGTAATGATTGGTTTAAATAGCCAAAGTATAACATACTGGATTCGGCAGTGTGTCACTGCTAATAGTTACCCAACTCTTCAGTATTGTCAGCAGGATTTGCTGACCTAAAGGCTTGATGGAACAAGGAAACAAAGGTTTCCAGCTACTTATGCCTTGTGCCTAATTATCATTCATTTATCCTGCCATAAAAGTAATTCTTTACCTGCTTTCTGATTGCTTCATGGCTGCTATGTTACACGTACGGCTGCTATGTTACACGTACTTTAAGTATATCTGACTAGTTCTCCGTGCTTTGTAGAATTTCTTGGAAACATACTCTGGTTATAAAGTCTTCATCTTTATTCCCAAGGCCTCCCAGAATCAGCCTTTAAAGTTAACCTGGCATCTGGCTATACCACATTGACATGCCAGGCAGCTTGGCTTTAGGAGATCTCACTCTATCCCTTCTCTATCTTTTGTTTGTTTCCTGCCTCAATTTCTTCAAAGTCTGTTCTCCCACAAAATGTAGTCTAAAGAAACAGAACTCCTTTAGCATATATAACTGCTTAGTATTGCATTTTCCCTTCCTTTTTTGTCATATCCTCTTTCTTCCTTCTACCCACTTAATGTGAATTCCACTGTATGTGTTGTTAAGAGCTATTCCTTGCAAAACATCCAGAGCTTACTTATGAATGTAAGGGAGGCGTTTTAATGCTTTGAGACTTATAGTGCTGTATAAATTGTCTTTTATAAAGCATTCTCTATCCTTATGTGCTATTAGACCCACATTGTACTTAATTCTCAACTCATTAGAGATCACACAGGATTTATTAATAGCATTGATTCTAGCCTTCACATTTATAGCATATTTTCCCAAACCATTTCTAATTACCTTTTCCTGTAAATTCCTAAATAGTCATGACAAATTTAATAAGCAACCCTAAGCATGTATTGAACTGTGTATAGTTTTCAATGAGCTATGAAAATACTGCTTCTTTTTGACATGTTAAAAACACTCCCCTGTTTTATGAACTTGGGCTGATCTTGAACCCAGACTCTGTTTTGATAAGTGACTGGTACTTTAGGTAAGGGTTTGCAGTGTCTTTACTTATTTTGCTTACATAGATGAGATTATTTTAAGACTTTGTAGAGCATGACCTTACAAACACAAGGTAGTCTGAAGCATATTTTAGCTCTTTATATAACTGCTGACACTACTATTTCTTGACATCTTTGTGTTCTAGTGGCATTTTGCCGTCTGTTTCTAAAATGACATGATAATGCAAAGTAAAAATTTTAGTATATTCTTAAAAAGACTTTGCTTCTCCTGCTGCACCATCCTATTTCTGTACAGTCCCTGTTGATGTATTCCTATCTATCTTGTCTGATAGCTGTTTTATTTTCCTGTTATGTTTTCCTAATCAACTTGCATATAAAATATTGAGATGCCTTCTCAATTTAAATACTTGTCTTTTCATTAATAGCGATGCCTCATCTGCTACCCAGTCCTTCTGGTGTTCTTTTACATTTTGGTTTTATAATTTGGTGAGGCCTGAAAAATCAGTAGAGCTATTTACAACCTATTTTATATAATTTTTGCTGGGATTGATTGCTTATATGGGAAAGAATGTGTGGAGACTGTCTTTAAAAATAATTGATTTAGCAAGTTAATGCTAAATGTAAATGTAGTTAATGGTAATGAACTGACCAAAATAATCATGCTGATCTGGGTTACAGGCACTTGAATCTAGGTTTGCATTCTGGCATATAAAGCTGAATTTCAGCTTTTCAGTTTATAGTTTGAGCAGTTCTGTGTTCTTTTATAGTATACACAGGAATTTAGGAAAATGCTTTGTAGTTTTAACAAACAGGATACAGAGGAATATTCCTATTACAAATGTATGCAGTTCACAGCCAACTCTCATGCTGATTACAGTTTTTCATGCAAATGTCCACAGTTTGTTAATTTTATCACTTGTCTGAGTTACAACAAAAAAAAAAAAAAAAAAAAAAAAAGCTTCTTTTTTTTCCCCCCCATTAAGGAACATTTTTATTCATATAATCTATATGTGTTGTTTCATTTCCATGCCACTTCTATAACTGAATGTTTTAAAATTTAAACTGTTTTGGTCTTGGTTTTCTTCTGTAGAAGACCCAAAGAGATGTTAGCTTCAATCTTGATTAAATTCTTTGTGTACAATTATACTATTTTTAATCTGATGTTACATTTATCAAAATTTGCCTGAGCAGACAAGCATTTCCATATCATAACAATAACTGTAATAGGAAAGTGTCTTGGTATAGTACAGAGTCTGCGATGGCACAAAACGAATAGATATGGAATATCAGAGCTATTTCCTGAGTTAAATGCCATCTTCTCAAACCTGAAGACAGCAAAAAGCAAGGAAACATAGTCATCTGGGAAAATTGTTATCAGCGTCAATAACATCTGGCTTGGCATTTAGCGGCCTCCGTATTATTAAATGCTTTGCTGTATTATACGTAGGGTTCATTAGTACAAATTAGGTTCTGTTCACACTACAGTAGGTAATCAATTATATTGGATATAAAATGTCTTCTCATAAATCTGAATTACATTTTTCTCGGAGTGCAGACCAGTGTTTTGACTGCTACAGACTGTCAAGACTTCAAGAGAGCTGACTGAAGTCTGTAGCTTTGCACCAGATGAGATTTTTAGGTCTTTGTTCCCTCTGTGCCTGGGTTTGTGCCTGGTTGTATATCAGGTGCAAATTTAACTGTAACAGTGCAGCCTTGAACTACTAAGGGGTGGGAAATTTGTCAAGTTACCCCAACATTGGAAGGAGTTTAGAAGAGATCCAGTGTGGGAATCTGGAATGTACATTTTATTCCAGGTTTTGATTGTCCTGTTGGTTGGTTGCCACTTCACACTTAACCAGAACAGGTGACACAGGGGCAAGGCTGTAAATTGTGTGGAAGACTATACCTGTCTGCTGTGTGCTGTTACATGTCAGCCGCGGACAGCTTGAACTTTACTAACAGTTGCATATATCTAGCTAAATGTAATCTAATAGGCAGCTGGTGATCAAGCATTCTAACAGATAAATTTAGGTGAATAAACTTAACTTTTTTGTGTATTGGTTCCTTATGTAGTGTGCAATGTTTTCTGAATTGAATTGAGAGAAGACCTTCAACTGAACTCAGTAGTCCTAATTTACCACAACACAAATTTTTACCACAAATCTTTTAAATTAGCAACCTTGTTGATACTTTGAGCAAGGAAGCTAAGAAACAAATGCATGTTAAAAGTTGAGGTGTCCTTTCAACACCTAAAAGGAGTACGAGAAAAGTTTACCTGAAGTATTTGTCTCCTGGAACCCACCAAATTTCTCATTTTGCACAAAGGTGTTTGAGACTGTTGTCACTGGTAGTTATTTGTGGGTTTCAACATTCTGTTTAATTTTTCTTTACCTGCTCATAATTTCCTGCTTTTAAGTTCCTGTAGCTAATAAATATTTCTTCAGAAAACACTGTTACTAATTACAACCACAGCATTAATTTGACTATCATGATATATATACGTGGTACTTCTGCTATATGTATTTTAAAGCTTCTGTGTATTTTCTAGTACACTCTTTGTGCTTGCATTGCATCTACAGTACAGAGTGTAATTACTTGCAGTGCAGTTCTGGGAAAACAATGCCCATGATAATTTGGTCTCAGTGCTACACATTTCTTTTAAAAGCCACTTCGCAAACACTGGTTTTTATGGCCAGCAGTTTTTGATCATGCAGCTAATGACAAACTTCAGGTTATTTTTGGCTTAGTCCTCAAGCTTCACATGCCTGAAGTCTCTAAGGTCCCTCATTGACATCTAAGTCAATGAAACGTAAGTCCTAACTTGCGGCATTAGTTCTGTTCCTGCTGACACTGAAATTCTGATTTGTGTCTTTTTTGGGGATTGACAATTGCAATTCTCTTTCCTTGCTTACCCAGTTCTGTTGGAAATAAACTGGAACTAGTGGGGAGATATGCTACAAAAGTAATTTCCAAACTTGAGTTCGTCAGCACGTTACTCCTGCACTTGCAATGCTACAATGGTTTTGAGCCAAATACTGTACTGATCTCAAGGTTTTGTTGATTAAGAAGTTTTTTTACAGTTGTGTATCTGATAGGTTGGTACATTTTAGGAAATTAAGATCATAAAGATTAGTTTATCTTAATGAATATGCACCCATTTGTTGACAATAATTACATGTTATTGCAAATCTGTCATGTATTTTTATAGAACACCTCATTATTATATCTCACTGCTTACTTGCATCTATCTACAATATATTTAGAGAGACAAGATATAGTCAAATTTTTCTGTAATTGAAAAATATTCAGAAGGTACATTTTTTTTTCTGTTGGGTAGAATCTACCTCAGCTGCTTAGAATTATTTCATTGGTCCTTCATTTTTCCCAAATCTTCAGTGAAACTTTGATATTAGAAGGTAGATATCTGTCTTTTGGGATAAAGTTTTATCAGGAAGCACTGTTGACTTCCATGTTAGATGTTGTTATTAAAAATTAATTTGTAAAAACAACATCACACTCAACATATATTTCCTAAAAGCACTGTCATCTTTTCATAGACAGAAGTGTACAAGTACAATTTCACTGTTTGGTCAATCATTGAAAGGACAATTAATATGCCATTTAAATTTTGCTGATGTTGTAAAATAAGTTTTATTTTGTATTATTAGTAAATCAAGGACTCAGTATTTGTTTCTTTTTTTGCAGATACAAAACAACACAATTTTCTTCCTTTGTTTTCCTACAAATAAATTCTGTATGATTTCTACTTAGACTTTTTTTTTTCCCCTTGATCTTCAGTCAAGTTTTCATTGCCAGATGCTATAAAGCCAAACCAAGTATGAATGCAAAGGGATAAACATATGTGCGGAAATGATTAAAGCTGGAAAACACTAGTAATTAGATATTGAACATTGCTTCTGTGATGTGCTGGTTTGAATCCAGACTAGGATGGCAAGAATCAGAAGTCCTCAAAAATAAATAAAAAGTAGCAGTAAGTGTGCTAGAGTAGGTTAAAGTATGTGTCTTAAAAGAGCTACCCTTTAATGAATTAAATAAAATAAAACACAATAGCTTTACAATAATGTAGTTAAAAATTTAGAAACAAATCTTACCTTGAGGACTTAATCCTTTTCATCTAAAATAAATATTTCAAGGTTTCTCAGTCTGTTCTATGAATCTTATTTACATTTGTATTAAATGAACTATATTTACATAGCTGCTTCCATATTTCTCCTTATGCCTTCTTAAAAGAAAACAATATATAAGTCACTAGAACTTTGAATTTTTGAAATTTCTTTTTAATGTGATGGTCACAGGCACAAAAAAAACCCGTGGCAAGCTATTTTTAAACCACATGGCATGTGATATTTAGAAAAGCAGCCTGATATTGCAGGCCTTCATTTGGAAGCAGTCCAATGAAGATTAGAAGGGTTTTTGTCTAGAATGGAAATGTGCACTGTTTTGGTGCATGGGAACCTAACCCTGCCTCTGAAATGATACTGCTAGGGCATCATGGAGATGCAGCCATCAGTCAGTCCACTTAGGTCCAGTAGTCCTAAACACAGTGAAAAAATAATTGTCATGCGTGCTCACAAGACTGAAGCCTAGACTCACATAATGCTGTTTGTAGATCTGAGCAGTAAATTATCCTTCTTTTTGTAATGTGCTTCTTACTGTTACTTCAGATCTTTAGGCCACAGTAGTGGCTGGTGTGGTTCTCAAGTGTGCTAGATGCAGCAGGGAACTCAAATGTTAGTTTCATAACTTCTGTTTGTTATTTTGGGGGTGTGCTCTTCAATAAGGTACAGTGTGTTGTATGTACATGTTTCTGAGGCATTTCTGTTGAGATGTTTTTAATTGTTTGCTCTATCGTTAAGTACATTATTTTGAGGGACAAAGTGTGAAATTCAAATTATACATGGCATTGTTACCTATATTGCCAAAACTCACGCTGCTTGTCTTTGAGTGGCAGTCTGATATTCCATGAAGCTGTGTATGTATAAATCTCTCATCTTATGAAACACTTAAGAGGGGAATTATTGTGCAGGAAAAAGCCATTAAGAAAATCAGAAAGGAAATAGAAAGCCAGTTCAATATTTTTATACTGTATACAACTTCAGAGTCTCGGATATTCTAGAAATGCAGCTATTCACTGTGGTAGTTTATGTGCAAATCAATGTAGGATTCTGTTGCATGCCCTTTGGAGAAGTTCTGAGGCTTGGAAACAATGTATTTATCTCTCATCAGCTGCTTTACGGTTGGGATGAAGAAGGAAATCAACTGAGACTGTAACTTTGATGTTGGAGTTAGATGGGATATGTTTAATCTGGACATCAGTGGTCTGGAAAGGAAGTTCTAGAGTTCCAAATGTTGTAGTGATTATGGATTGTACTTCTGCAAAACACTGTACTCTTGCACCAACACCTGGTTTTCTTTGGATGAATTGTGTCAGCTTTCTGTTTTCAGGTAGGAAGTCTCTGGACCTAGTTTCAAGATCTTTTAGAAAGGAATTGGCTGGAACCAGTCCTTGTTCATCTATCTAGAATAAAACAGTGTTTTGATTGTTGCTTTACTTAAAGAATGGAGGAGGGGAAGAGACAAGGAGTGTTTATGTTGCATTGAATATTTTCATGATGTCTCAGAAGTTGAGAAATTCCTGATAGGTGTGAAACACCTCTGGCATAACTGGTTGGAAAACAAACAGAACAGCATGTAGCACATGGCAAGCAGTGTGGTTTGTTTTCAGACCTATAACTATATTTTGAATTGTATATGAGAAGCAACATAAATTTATCAGGGATTTAGTGCTGTTTGATGCTGACAGGCACAGCTGAGGTTTAGGTGGCAATTAACTTCTAAAGGAATTGAATTCTACTATCATTTATGCTTTTAAAAGCCTTTTACCTAATTGAATGTTGTGAGCAGACAGTATCAGGCTTGGACAATATGGATGTGGACTCAAGGATTTTTTTTCATTGTTAACCTATTGCTTTTGTTTAGAGTAATCTCAGTGGCTTTTGGGTTGTTTTGTTTGTTTTTTAAATGTGGTTGTTTGGTTGGTTTTTTATACAGTCATTTCCATTAGATGGTTAGCCATCTAAAATAGGGAAACAGGTGTAAATCTCTGTGCAAGCATTATGTGCAAAGGTGGTGTGAATGTTAAAAGAAAATGCTGTTTCTGAGATCCAGCTTAGAGTTCATGCAGTGCTGAACTATCTTCTTACCTTTTATTTGGCTAGTAGTCTTGAAAGTGCCAGCAATCTAAGTGGTTTTGATCTCGCTTTCATTATGACCTTATTTGATGACTGTCAAACCCAAGAATATCCAAGTGCTCGGTCTGTATTTATCAGTCATGTACTCGTGATGAACGCTGTGAAGCTGCAAGGTAAATACTGACAAGTCTATAAACTTTAAGTGCTACCTTAATTCTGTAGGATTCAGTAGGTAAGGCTTTTTTTTTGGTCAAAACTTCTTTCAGCTGCAGTTTTTTAACAGGATCAACCCAAACAGCATATTCATGTATTTGATGTTTTGGAGTTGATACTTCAGCAAAGCAATTTGATTTCAGTGTACATTTAGAGTTGAGTCATTCCTCTTCTATACCGATGTGCAAGGGGAAATGAAATGATCATTGCCTAGTACACAAGGTATTGGAGCTGTGAGCACCTAATGGGATGTACTTGTCCCAGAAGGGGAAAAGGATTCTGGGTCAGAAGTTGGCAGGGCTCATTGATAGGGCTTTAAACTAGATCTGAAGGGGGAGGGGGTCAATAATCTCACTTTTTCAACTACTTATGATGAACAATGGGGCAGAACATCAGGGGTTAAGGAATGGAATCCAAGTAAGGGCTCTATATTTGGTACCCTGAGGAAAGCTAGTAACAATGAACTGGGACACCCCATAGGAGTCAAAAGGGAGTCACATAAGAGGGTGATTCAGCCAGCCAACTCGCTAAAATGCCTGTACACCAATGCATGCAGTACAGGGAACAAACAGGATGAATTAAGAGATCTGCGTGCGATCTCAGGACCCTGATGTCATTGCAATCACTGAGACATGGTGGGACAGCTCACATGACTGGAACACCATCATGGATGGCTATGTCCTTTTCAGGAAGGACAGACTGGCAAAGCGAGGTGGTGGAGTTGCTCTCTATGTGAGAGAGCAATTGGAATGCATCGAGCTCTCCCTGGGGGGCAATGAGGAGCAGGTTGAAAGCTTGTGGATTAGGATTAAGGGGGAGACTAGTATGGGAGACATTGTAGTAGGTGTTTACTACAGGCCACCTGATCAGGTGGACCATTAAGGAGATGGACCATGAATCACCCATTGATAGACTGTATCATTCACAGTGGGGGCTTCTCACACAGTTCCAAAGCCTTGGAAAGCTATGCAATCTCAGCTTTTTACCTAGTAAGTTGGGGTAGGAGGAAGAAAACTGTTATTTAATGTTCAAATACATTGTCTCCTTGAAGCACTCAGCACATGCAAATTATATAAAGAACAATTCTGAATTCTTGCTACTGTCATGAATCTCCAAGCTTCTATAATAAATGTTGTTGTCACATTATATGGGTTAAATGACTAATGATGGAAGTCTGTTCTTATTCATGCAAGCAGCTGCTGAAAAGTGTGTTGTCCTAAAATATACCTTCCTGTCTGTAGTGCTGACAACCATGAAATGATGGAATCAAGTTCCTGTCCTTCAGTGTTGCTTACAGTGAAAACTGTCACACAGTTTTTAGAAAAGCCTGTCAAAAAAAGAGCCATACTTCTGGTACAATGTGGACAACACATACTTTAAAATGTCTTGCACCGTGGACAGTGTTAAATGCAGTACCTTAATGCCCTTTTACATACCATTTCACTTTCCACTCTGGATTTATTTTTTAAATTTTTGGCCATTAGAGGGCAATTTAAAAATAAAAAATAGTAATAAAAAAGGAATCAGTAAGCCCAGATGTTACAGTAATCTGTATACTGTCTTGCCTGTGCAATGAGCTGAATGGTTAGAAAAAATCTTTTTCTTGAGTTTTCCTTTTAAATAAAATGAAAGTATGGAAACTTTCAGGTGTCTCTGTCAAGCTTGCCATCAGGTGCACTTTGACCCTTCTATGTTGTCTGTATTGTTTATGTGAAGAGGCTATGATGACGTACATTTCTATCCTTGAGTACTGAACCTCAAGAGAAGTATGTGAATTGTGAATGTAGCTAGACTGTAAAACTGAAATCCAGAGATAAAATGACACCTCTTACTGTGCTGCTATCTTCATCCATGCAGCTCTTTATTTCTCCTATATAACATTTATTTAAGAATTGATCCAGCAAAATATCTTCTGATTCCTTCTTGTGCTGATGCACTGCTTTGTCAAATTCATTAAAACTGAGTTGTGCAATGCTATTTACAAACCATCGTTTTCTGAAAATATTGACATTATGCTGAGAACTGCAAACATAACTGATGAGATAGTCTCTGTCCTGGTGAGTTTTCACTCTAGAGCTGATGTAGGTATAATGAGAAAATACCTAATTGGGGTAGCAGATGAAGAGGTTATTTTAGCTGTATTCAGTGTGTTACAAACATAATTTAGAAATAAGAGGAAAATACAGTTGAGAGTTCAATAATTTAATCATGGTTCATGGAAAGTATATTAAAATATACCTTCTTGTCTGTAGGTCAGTATCGGCTACCAATGCTTAGTACTAAACGCAAGTTGATACCTCATTTAGGATAAAGCTTTTTTACATTCATAAATTACCATCTCAGAATATGTCTTTATAGCAAGCAAAGAAATGACAAAGGAATGTTTTTTCTTCCATAGTAAAGATTTAACAGCACAGAGTGGAAAATTAGAAATTTTGAAATTAGCTTTTGCAATCTTTTTCAGAGCTAGGAAGGTTTCTTTGTGTAACTTGTGTAACTTTGTGTAACTTGGAGCTCCCTGGTGGCAAATAGAAACAGGAGTGGGACCTGAAAAATGGAGTCTTGTTAAAATGCAAAATGCCAGAAGCTGCTGGACACTGAGGATTCCCCTGATATTAACAGCTCTGGAAATGTGACCCTTATGTCTATTCATTTTAAGGAATATCAGTTCTGTGCTTCAGCAGAGTTAACATGTTTTGAAAGGTTGACGTAAAAGATGCTCTGAGCTTGCAACTGCACATCCAACGTACCAGACTGAACAAACAAGAACTCTTTTCACACAACGCACTCAGAAGTAGGATGTTAGAGCAATTAGCTAATATTTGTACAGCATGTTGAAAAACTATAAAATTATAAAACCTTAATGTGGCTGCTCTCAAGTTGGCCCTGTGTCTGTAACTAATAAATAACATGAATTCATTTTACATGTAATTGATTATTAATTTATATTAAATGAATATCTGGATATTTGTTTATTTTGTCAATTTGTTAAGATATATTTATTTAGCTTTGGCAATGCTAGAAATTACATTACTCAATTGGATTACTTAACAGATATCAATACGCATTTTTAGCAATACGCATAATTTAGCAATTAACATTTATACACATAATAAAGCACTATCTTTTAAATTTTTAATTAACTGTTTAAACATTGCTTAGAAGTTTAAAGTTGTTGAGATTATAATTACATTATTGCCTATGCAATTTTGAGTTAATTATACTGAATTTCTATAGATGTGATAAACTTTAAAATGTATCCCCTTAACAATCTATTGGTATTAAATTACTTTCAATTAGTTTTTATTAAAACCAAATTAGAGTCTTATTTAGACACAGTAAAAGCAGTACAAAATCTAAGACTTTAATCATGATTTCTTCCACACTTATTGATTTTCAAATGTGTAGGTACTCAGTTGCTGGACATGGTTTTAAAATGACAATAAACCTGAAAAACACAAAGCTATTTAGAGTGCTGGTCTTCAAAGGTGCAATGCCTAATACTGCTTCCAAATAAATCTGTGCAAGTGTTGTTAATTTGTGTGGTTGGGATAAGGCCAGAGTTTAAGGTGTTTCTTTAAGAAGGTGACATGTCCAACTGTCCAGCTGAAGTGCTTCTACAAGAATGTGTGTAGCATGTTCAACAAACAGGAGGAGTTGGAAGCTACTTTGATGCTGGAAGACAAGGAGATGATCAGAGACAGCATAGCTACACTAAGGTCAAGTCCTACCTGACCAACCTAGTGGCTTTCTACAATGGAGTGACTACATCAGTGGACAAGGGAAGAGCTATGGATGTCATCTGTCTGGACTTCTGCAAAACCTTTGACATATCTCACCAAGTTGGAGAGATGTGGATTTGATGGGTGGACTGTTCAGTGGATAAGGAATTGGCTGGATGGTCACACCCAGAGTGTAGTGGTCAAGGGCTTGAAGTCCAGATGGAGAATGGTGACAAATTGTGACCCTCAGGGGTCTCTACTGGGGCCAGTACTGTTTAATATTTTCATCACTGATATAGACAGTGGGACAATAGTCATTATCAATACAGGCTGGGGAATGAGGTGATAGGAAGCAGGCCTGCAGAAAAGGACTTGGGGGTTCTGGTGAACAAGGAGCTGGACATGAGCTAACAATGCACACTTGCAGCCCAAATGCTAATTGCATCCTGGGCTGCATCAAAAGAAGTGTGGCTAGCAGATTGGAGAGACGTGATTCTGCCACATTACTCTGCTCTGGTGAGACCCCACCTGGAGTACTACATCCAGTTCTGGAGCCTTCAACACAGGAAGGGCATGGACCTGATGGAATGTGTCCAGAGGAAGGCCACCAAAATGAACAGAGGACTGGAACACCTCTCTAACGAGGACAGGCTGAGAGAGTTGAGGTTGTTCAGCCTGGAGAAGAGAAGGCTTTAGGGAGACCTAATAGGGACTTTCCAGTACCCAAAGGGGGCCTACAAGAAATCTGCAGAGAGACTGTTTACAAGGGCATGTAGTGATAGGACAAAGGCCACTGGTTTTAAACTAGAGGTGGGTAGATTCAGATTAGGCATTAGGAAGAAGTTCTTTACTGTCTGGGTAATAGAACACTGGAACAGGTTGCCCAGGGAAGTGGTGGAGACCCATTCCTGAAGACATTCAAGGCTTGATGAGGCTCTGAGCAGTCTGATCTAGTTGAGGATGTCCCTGCTTACTGCAGGGGGATTGGACTGGATGACTTTGGAGGTCCATTCCAATGTGGGGCATTCTATGATTCTATGATATTTTTTGTGCAGTGTTATAGTCCCATTAATCGCAACAGTTTTCTACCCTGTAATTGTGGACATTTCTCTAAACTCAAAGGGAAATATTCTATTTTATAGAGGTACAGTATGTGGTTGATATACACATATTTACTCAACAGGAATCAAAATTAATCTTGTAGGCTCAGGGCTTTAAAGAAGCTTGCTTTCAGCTAGTGATTCCCAGATTAGTTACAGTTTAGATGCTTAAAAACTCTAATATTTGATAATAAAATACATTTAATCTGACATCAGAAAATGTAATACAGTACTTCCTAGAGCATCTTTTTGCAATTTATGATCCTCTTTGTCATGTAGTCTTTACTTTTTTTTTTAAATTTTGCTTTCCAGCTCAGCCTTCTTAATTTTGTGCATACCCTATTTCTTTTTCAGTGTTAGAGTAGATGTACTTCATATATCGTCAAGTTTTATGAAACTGTGTATTGAGTTTAATTAGTCTTGTAGTAGTACAATAATAACCCCCAATGAAGTCTTAAAAATGCAAGCAAGCCACGCAAATAAAGATAGGATTAACACATTAGGATGTTTACTAGAGACCATGAGATAATGCGAAGCAGGGGAGTGCTGCCTCATAGCACCCAAAATTTGGGTTCCTTGTTTTCTTGCTAATCTTAAACATGTTTTCTCAGGGAATACAAAGATTTTGTTTAAATACTAGGAGAAAGAATTATGACCCCTAGAATTCCAGGATTTGGTACTAAATATGTGTGAACCTGAGCAAAGATACTGTTATAGAAGGTGGTTGTAACAGCTACTGTGAAGCATATATGATCTAGAGAGAATGACAGACCTTGTGCATGTCAATCAGGATTAATGAAAGCAGCAGCTGAAGTGGGTAATTGTGGAAAGATGGCTGGAGACTACTACAGTCACCATCAAAGGTGCCTTTTATAGGTGATGCTTTATGTGGGCCACTGTGTCTGAGCAAGAATAAAAACATAGGAGAATGCTTAGCAGAAAGAAAAGCCACTGGCTGAGAAGGTGGCTTTGAAATCCGAGTGCCATTGGAACATCTGAACGTAGCATCCTTGTAGGAACTGAGTGCACCGGTAGCCTATAATGTAAAGAACCAGCTTCCGCTCCTGCAAATATTGTCAAATGGCTCAGAACAAAGGACAAGAATAATAAACAAGGGTCCAGACTCCTAATTCTCTATTTAAAGTTTCTGAATGTATGCTTTTAACAGGTGTTTACCAAAGTCCTGAGCAACCATTGATTTCATGAAAATTTATAGTGAAGGGATTTTTAATGCTAGTCATATACCCAAGATGGAAGTAGGTACAAGGTGGGATTTATTTTGGATGCAGAGGTATTGGGCAGGTACCTGCCTAGATTGGAAATCAATTTGGCTTAATGGCAACCTTCTTTAAACGCTCCCTTATGACCCCAATCCTATCTCTGCATCCTTTGGCTCTAAAGTACCTTTGAAAAAGTAAGCATAGCCAGTTAATTTGAAAATCAAACCATTAGGGTTTGTCTACCTCTCAGTAACCTGTCTCAGAGAGAGAACAAGCCCTAGAAAGAAGGGTGGACAGTTGGTGGAACTGGGGCAGCTACTTTGATGACTGCTGGATTGCTCTAATTGTATTGTAAAGCCAGATCTTTGGTTAAAAGCCCTAAGGCAATAGTTATTTTTCTTGGATTGCTTTGAAAGCATATAAAGATAGCTGTATTTGTCCTTGTCTATTTGTTTATACTGAAGTGTATATATACATATATATATATATATTTATACACAGGCATTGTAGTTGTTCCAGGACTTCATTGCCTTCAGCACTGGCCAAAAGTGGAAGTTTCTGTCTTCATGCGGTTTTATAGTCTGCATAACTTCTGTTATAATTCTTTAATATTAGACATGCTGGTTAGCATAATGATGGACAAATCAAAAAAAAAATCTCTCTTTGACCTGAGTTTTATGAGAATTACCTACTTCGCAAGTATGTGAAATCTGATTTGATACTTTTCTTATGGTTTTAGACATCATAATTTGAATTGGTTTATTGCTGTGCTAAAACATTTAAAGGAAGTAAATGCATATTGTATGAATGGCTGGTGTTATGCGTATTGGAAGGAACCTAACATTCTGCATGTGACTGAGACTGCACATATTTTAAAATTAAAAGCTGGCGACTCTGCAATGATAACTTTAGTCTACAAGTTGTCTTCGAGAAGTACTAATAATGACAATATTACATTGTGTGAGAGAGTAAACTAAAATGTCCCTGTAGACACGTTTCCCTTCAGTCATTAAGAAGAAAATGACTATACTCTTTATTTAGAATAATGGGAGCTAATACTGGTTGTCATTAGAGTATGCTACAATAAAATGTTAATAAGAAGCAGCTTGAGAATACCTCACTAATGCAATGCTTTTTTAATCAAATTTTGGAATTGATTGCCTGTGGCAAAAGAAGCAAAATCTTTAATATGATATAATGATTTTTATACCATCTCCAGGGAGAAATGTTATTCCTATCAACTTCATAACCTCTTTTTTGGATGCAAAGCACAACACTTATTTGTCACAATCATTAAAAGATTGTCTTCTGAACAGATATAGCCATATGAAAAGTTATTGATATAGACAGTTTGATCTTTTTCAAGCTGAAACATTTGAGTAACTGTATGTTCCTTTCTAAAATGTGCCTGTAGTGATTACTACTAATCTTAATTCTAAGATACAGTGAAATAAAGATTATTTTCAGGTGTCACTAAAGTATCCGTATTTATTCTGTGATTTCACACTCTGGTATCTGACACATACCATATCATTTTCCTCTAATCAGAATATAAAACATAAATACCACCTAGAAACAAATAAATATGAAAAATAATTTTGGGAGAGGCACATAATCTTCTCCTTTTACCTTCAATTCCAACTCCAAGCATACATCAGTTTATTATTTTGCAGAAGTAATATTCTTCATAGCTTCTGGTTTTGATCTCACCTAAGCGTGTGTATGGGTGCAAAGATAGATTCCTCTCATGTAACGTTTGTACTTGCAAGGAAATATGAGTGTGAAATGTTTTTTGTATTTTTCACCATTAGGAACACAAAACAGAATAGAAAGGAAAATAAAACTCATTTCAATATGTACAGAGAGAGCATTTCTTATTTCTGCTGATGGCTGCCACATCTTTTCAGTGGGAACAGCTGCTATCTGAATGGATTCCTCAGCTAAAACAATGTCTATCTCGCTTTAAAATTTCATCAGGAAGCTGCTGTTTCATCATTTAGTCGTGTCACATATTTATAGTGTTGTCTTTGTGTGTAGTATTTGAGAAACAAAAATGAAAGATAATTGATGCAGCGTATATCTTGGCACCAGTGAATATCAAGTCATGGTTAGTCATAAAACCTGTAATCTATTGCAAAGGGGAGGAACCAAATTCTCAGTGCTGTGGTAAAACTTTTAGAAATAGAGCAATTAAAAAGTCTGAAAGGAAATATGGCCCCTGCTCAGCAATAAGTTTCTGTTCATGTCTAAGTGCAAACATATCAACAATCCTGTTGCAATCCTGGAACTTACTTCCTAGTTAAGCACCCATTCAAGTACGTGTATCTTGATGTAGCCTAGGTGACTACATGCACTTCTCATAAATTCTCATTTAGCTGGCAAATTGTTTTCTCTTGCAAATTTCAATATGAAAATAAAATGTAGAAAATGGAAACAAAATGAGTTCCAAAAAATGGGTTAAAAGATGTATACAAGATGAAGAATAAATCAAAGTGTCAATATTTACTGACCATAATTCAGCTGAGTTTTGGTGTTTGTTTTTCTTTGCCATAGTGTCTATACCAAAGAAGCCAATAATACTGTTTAATAAGACCCAGTTCTCTGCTTTTGAAATGGAAAATAATGAAATAAATTCATTAATTCAAGCTGTGTAAAAGCCACAGTTTACAAAGATGGTGTATAGTTTTCTCCATCAAAGCTTCATGTTCTTCTTTACTATCACATTAGTTGTTCACATATTATTTGGGTATGCTAAGTTCCAAAATCTCCTAAAGCACACTAGTGTTCAGAGACACGGCACAAGAAATGCAGTGCTCCTTAATTCATTGAATTGCTGTGTTATATGTGCAACTATGTTCTTTACAGATCAATTAGAGAGTGGTATTATTGCACCCAAAAGTGACTCTATTTAAAAGTAATAATTGTGCATACAAAAAAAAGAAGAACAATAAGATGCCTGGAAAAGACATAATGGAAAAGACACATACCCGATCTGGTGACATCCATTTCTCCTACCATAATGTAAGAAGTAAGCATTGGAGGAATGACCTGTGTAACCACATAATAAAAAGCAAAACAAAACACACACAAAAAAAACAAACAAAACCCAAACAAACAAAAACCCACAAACAATCAAAAACAGCAAAAAAAACACAACTCAAAATTTGTGAGGATGACAGAAGTTAAAATGAAGGCCTGTTTCTCAGAATCCCATTTTCCATGACCATTCTAACATTATGAATAATTAGGTTTCCTTGTAAGACACGCAGTTTGTGTTTGCTGGCAGGTGGAAAATTTCACACCTAAAACTGGCAGAAGTTAATGGCGGAGGTCCTTGCTAGCTTAGGTATATCACTTTGTGCAAAACCCTACTATTGTAACTTGGGTATGTTGTATGAAAAGAGGAAGAAACAAGCACCTCTTCTATACAGCATGTGGATGTAATCTCCATCAGTTGTAAAAGGTTGCACCAGTTTGCCGCAATCATGGTTGAAACTACTATTGCCTATATACTGACTGACATTGCAAGCTCTATTTTCCCTTTCCCAGCTGATCCTGACCTTTTGACAGTGATTTTTTGTGTCCAGAATAGCTGAAAAGAACAGTTGTATTTCATGATCCAAGAAACTATAATGTCTGGGGTATCCTGAGAAAGACTGCTTAGAGGTTTTGATTTCTGTTGAAAAGTAACATTTTTAGTATATATATGTATTTAAATGAAAGATGGAATCTCACTGTAAAGTCCTTGTTGGAGGCAAATCATAAAAGTCTGGAGTTAACAAGTAGGGTTCAGGCCTATTCCATACTTTTCTGCCTTTCCTAAATGGGACCTGACTTTACAAAATAAAAGATACACTGCCTTCCTGGGAAAACAGTGGGAAAACAAAACCTTTCTTTTACTGAAACTTCAGTGGTGGAGGAACAGTGAAAATTTAAGGACTGCATTTGTAAATTGAAAGGAGTACTGGCTGAGCATCTGACAAGCATAAGGCAGCTCTTTGAAGCTGTTCTAGTTAATTGTTATTTTTTAATACTAATCAATGCCCCCGGTGAGTTAAGGATGCGGCTGAAGCCACAACTCGGGAATTTTGTGTCTGTAAGGAGTTAATTTACTGTAATTACTGCATAGTTCATGGTTTCATTGTACAGAGGCATCTCTGTGGCTGGGAAGTTGAAGAGGAGGACAGTAGATTTCTTTTGGGTTTGAGTTCTTTTACAAGTTTGCCAGACAGAGGCTGTTTGAAGCAGCTGATGGAAGAGAGAGCAGTAATCTAGGAACTGCTACACCAAGAGGGATAAAAACTTTACTGTAGCACATAGCTGCGATTTCAAAGGTTTTGCTGGCATCTAATTGTGGAAAGGTTCCTCCTTTGTTCCAGAGCCCTGTAGACTGCTTTATGCCCAGAGGTCAACATGAAGAAATGGTGCTTTCTGGTAGAAGACAAAAGGAGTATAGGTAGCGTAAGCACATAACTGGCAGGCCAAGGTGTCATCCCACAGCTTTTTTTTTTGAGCACAGTATGAACAGGAACCAGAGTGAATTTATTTTCAGATGGAATAATTTTCCAGAATTTATTTTTTTTAACATATTTTAACACCTTAAGTAGATGGCCATTATTGATTTTAAACATTGGATAATGATAGTAACACTGTAAGATCCCAGTGTTATTAACTGAATGTACTCAACACCTAAATGTACAAACATGATAAAAGTTGTTCAAAGGTGGCCTGGAAAGATTATGGGGAAATATGACGACATCATTGTATAGGAGGAAAAATTCAGAAGTACAACACTTAGCTCGATGCATGTACATATTATGGTCGTTATTTCTGTATATAAAATCCCACTTAATCTTTTTCCTCCTGTTTTTTCAATTCTTTGCTCAGTGAACTGTATAGAAACATTCTGCTTGGCCGTTTTCATGAACGATTTGTTTAAAAGTATTTCAGTCTCATATCTACTTAATGTCTAATATGCAAGAAAAGAGCAACTTGCTAATTGAATACCAGTGTATCAAATTTCCAATATCAATTAAAAATCGTATAAGTATTTGCAGAACCAAATGAGGAGTAAGAAACTTAGAAACAACAATAAGACTCCTATTTAACTATTAGTTTGTAGCTTAAGTGAATCTGAGAGTCCCTAAAATGGAGAGGCTAAATTAATTATGAGATATTAAGTCTGAGGCTGTATTTTTAAAAATTATTTTGGTTGTGCCTGTGTCTGCCAGGGGGTTATTAAATATGTCAAAATTCTGTCAATATCTGCCACTAAGAATAACTGCAATGGTCTAGCTTTGAGAAAGCCTATAAAATGTAACTGCTAGATCTTCTAGGTATAATTGGGTACAATTGACAACCCAGTGTCTTCTATACATAAGCTCTCAGAGGAACTGAGAAGCCATTGTATCCTCTTTCTCCTTCATTATCCCTCAGGAGCACTGGCACGTGGGATATATAAAAAAAAGCTGATAGTTTTTCTTAGGAGACAGGGATTATCTACATTTACTGGTATTTGCATTTATTTAAATTATTGAACAAATACATGGGGTTTTTTTTTACTGTATGAGAAAAAGACTCTTGGCCTCAGACTGCTGTTTGTCTACCTATCTACAGACATCTCAGAACTGCTAAATTAAGCACTGTGTTCACTTTTATAATAAACTGTTGTTATCAAGACTAATCTTATCTTCTGTCTCATGATTTGCCTGCTTGTCAGACTACTTGCTTCATCTTCTTTTAGGAAAATTAGGTTTTGGTCTTAAACTTTATGTGGAGAGATATCATTTGTTAGGGTTTCACTTCATGTCCAGTAAAAAGTGGTTTTAATAATGATACGGTGAAAACTTTTGACTATCCCAATGCATGATACTAAAGATACATATGGAATTACTGGTATGCTTCAGGCCATGTGAGAAACTTGAGTTCCACTCTAGGACGTCCCAAGTGGTAACTGCCTGTGAATATGTGGGTGTAGCTGACAGTGTATCAGATTCCAGTTAACCAAAATAAAGCTGAGATTTCTGTATTTAATCTATGTCTTTGTTTTGATGTCTGTGTGTGAGCAGTACAGAGTTCTTCACATAGTCAAATATAAGTACAGAGCCAGAAGTATGAAATAGTAAAGTACTGGTTTCTTGAGGCGGGGCGAAATACTTTGTTGTGTTTTTCAAGTTAATTGGTGGACATTTATATATGCAAAAATCCATTTTTTCTTCTAAAATCATGCTAAGAATATAAACTTAGAATGTTGTGATAGTGACTATATTTTTCCTTACCACAAAATAATAATAGAATGGATATTTAAACAAAAAAATAATTAAAATAGTTAGTAACAGCCATTAAGTAGCACCACGTAAGATTGTTATTCATGTTAAAATTGAACTCATTGTTAACTTTAGTTAGTTACAGTTAATAGACTAGAAATAATTTTAAAGTCCTTTTTATTAATAATTTATATACTTGGGATAAACTAGTGGATTAAGATATTTTGAACTCCAATGTTTATCTAGAGATTTTGCTCAAGGAAAGAGCACTGATATACAGTGCTCTGTATGACTATTTGCTTGACTGTTATAATCAAGTTTTGAACTATTTCATGCTGTAAATATTTGAAGTACGGTCAGCACTAGCTAGAAGTCTGGTATTCCCCAGTTTGTTTCGGTCAAACAGAGATGTGCTTGTTTTTTGATTAACTTTTTTTAATGAACTTAAGCCAGGGGAAAGTATTTTTATAATTCAGATGGATATTATCTTTTGGGAATGTACATCTTTAATTTTACATTTCTAAAATAATTTGTGTTTGATTTTTATGGTTTTTTCATTGTTACTCTATTTTGCTGGAGCAGTTGACCACTCTTCACAGTCTTTTTTACATGGAAGGAAGACTGATAATGTCATTTGTCTGATGAAACCTCACTTTCTTATATACGCTGTCCTGTTGCCTGAAGTTGCATAAGCTTCTGTAGTCACTTCCTCAGGACTTCTTATGGATGCACTGCTGCAAATAAATGCATATAGTATTTTCTGGGCTATGCCTCTTACAAGTCACTCCATGGAGTCAGGGTTGTTGATGGACATGATCTGATTGTATAAGCAGTAGTAATATGCTATTACTATCCATTTTATAAAACCAAACTGTCTTGCTTTTGTGGTAACACAGGACTGTCATTTCCAAATGTCATTGATTCCTACAAAGCAGTAGAATCCCATAACAAGAACAAATTCAACACTGTGTGCAAAAATTACACTTTGCACAGTACTGGATGTGAGGTCAGCTCCTGCCACCATTGTAATAACCAACAAAATCAATTTCAGACCCTTCTCAGTGTTCAAGGTGAGCTCTGCTACTCTTGGTACTGTAGCACTCCAGCAACACAGCAAAACCTGATCAGCAAAAAGAATGCACAAAGTAGAACCGTTATTAGGGTAAATTGCTGCCCAAGGAATGATTTCCTGGTGGATATTATTTTCTGAGAACAACTTAGAGCAGGTGATATCCACATGAAATAAACAAAATCCTCAGACTGTGAGGAAAGCTGTAAAGATCTGAGAAGTTGGAGCTCAGGAAATTTCAAGACATCTTTATTTTAGCTCTGAAGTATTGAATTGCACAGAGTTGTATACATCTACTATTAACTCTGTAGTAGGCCAGGGTAATAGTTAAGTATTAAATCTCCATTTCAAATCAGTGCAGTTGCCTACACTGTCTTCCTAGCTTCTTCAGTGTTTCAGGAGAGGAGGTAATGACAGTGCTAGAAATCCAGGATAATATAGAAAATGGCCTCCATTCTCTTTTCTTTTTTTTTTTTTTTAAATCAGGACGTGTTACTTTGGTTGTTGACTGTCTCCTTTAGGAGTTTTTTTTCTTCTATGGACATGATAGTTCAGAAAGGTCTTTATCATTAGTAGGTTTTGCTTTTCCTGAAAGAAAAGTTACCTTTATTGGTGAAAGAATAGGAAGGACAGAATCTTAACTGTAAAGGATGATTGTGTTACTGTAGTCCATAGACACTAAAAAGTTCTTACTGAGTGAGGCAGACTGTTTCTGAGATCACTTAACTAGTTACAAGGGTGGGGAGCTAACAGTTTATTAAAACCATCTTTACTTTGTAATAAATAATGAAAATGTTCATAGACTCTTTGCATTTCAACTTATAAATTGTAGCAGTAATAAAACAGTAACTGCAGTAGGTCCATCATAATTTATGTGCAAGTTTTTTTTTATTTTATAGGTGCTTACTGAGTGTGTTGGTAGAACCAGTAAGAAAGTTTTGGGAGACAGGAGATGACAGTGATTTTAGTAGAAGATTGAACTGGTTTTCGTTATTCATAGTGAAACCTTTTTTTTTTTTTTTTTTGTAATTGAGTGAAAACATTATTCCTCATGCAATCTCATTTGTTATGATATTACACCTGCAAAGACAAAGCACCTTGCAACCTAAATTTTATTGTGGTACAGGAAGCTACATCACAGTACTACTTACTCTTCTTGCATATCTCAGTTCTTCATAGAAGTAATGCAGCTATGTTTGAAGCTTGTGGTCTAGCAGAATGAATATAAGAATTTTTGTCACTGGGATGTAGTTGAAACTTCTCTTCAGACTGGCATTTACAAAAGATTAACATATCTAAGACCTGATGAAAGAGCTAGCAGCATCAGGTGCCTAGCTTAATAGCTTTTCTTCTCTACTGTTTATTTTCCAGTGATATTTCCTTGAACAAGAAGCAAAAAAATGTTGCAATACTTGCCAAGTTTAGGACAAAGGTTTGGAAACTTTAAAACTTCCTTGACTTCTGCAAGCAGGCCAGATGCTATAGTTCACATGGTAACTATCTCAGGAAATACTATTATGAAAATTACTAACGTGCTGATTTGTTCAAAAATTACTTGTAAAGTCCATGAATGAATTGTTTTCTCCACCTTTTCATCTCAGTCCTTTTTAAGCCCATCTGTGAAAGTAAATTAAAAGAAAAATTTAGTTAAATACCACATATTCCTTGAATTAAATAGTTCAGAATCAATAATCTAGTTTTCCTGGATGTTTCTGAATGTAACTGGCGATACAGCCTAAACAATGGATTCTCAAATCCATTGCTTATACTACTCAAATTTGAGATAACTACTTTGGAAGGTCTTTGGAAGTTTTAAAGGATCAACTTGAAAAGCAGAATTTGTTTTAAAGGATCAAATTGAAAAGCAGAATTTAAATCATAAGTATATAAAATAGGATCTGGCTATACTATTGCTCTTACTGCTTATGTATTCCTTGTTTGAGGCTACAAGAGCAAGAAGCCTCTGAGGGCTTTTTACAGTGCATCTATAGCAGAACAGAGATTTCTGAGTCAGCTTGAAAATGGCTAACTTGGATATTGGTCATAGTCTAGTTGACCCAGCATGGAAATTAGCTTAGTTTAATTGGTGCAGTTCTTTTTGCAGGTTTGTTGATTGCACAGCACGGTTTCTTTTGTAGGTGTCGAAGGCCAAATTACAAATCCTGAGTAAGTCTTTCCCTCGTGTATTCTTTCAGTTGCCTTCTGGAGGAGCCTGTGTTTTTTGACAAGAAAGTTGTCAGGTGTAAAATCTTTGCTACTGTTCATACCCAGCACTTGGGTTGACAGAGTGAAGTGTAAGTACCTAAGTTCCATTTAGAACCACAAAATGAGCACCCCCTCATTATCTGGTCTAGGAAACTTTCTAGGATTCTGCTTAGACTATTGGTCCCACAGATGACAAGGATGAGAAAATTTTTCTCCATTCCTCTGTAATGCCTTTAGCATGTAGAAAAAAAATCCCTGAAATAGCCATGAAGTCACTGGAGAGCATAGTTTAGGATGATTTATTTCCTTAAGAACTACTGTTACTGTGTTTACTGTGTCTGCACAGATATAATGAATGGCTTCTGTAGATTTCATTCTTAGATGCCTGTCTTCCTGTTGCATGTATAGCCTCCTGGCCATCTACCCAAATGCTGTGGATTTACTGAAGAACTAAGTGATGTAGTGCTTAGTGTTGTGATGGTCCCTCTGAGGATGTAGTTCTTAATGCATTATGGCAAGTACATCGATTTCAGATACATAACACACAGAATTATGACAAGTTGCAGGTATAATTAAAAGTAGTGTATCTGGTGTATCCAGAACCATTCTTGAAGCCTTTTCTAGCTGACAGTGATTTGTGGTTTTGGTAGCCTTTCTTTCTTAAATAATGTGAAGTTTGTTCATATTTTATGTGCATCTCTGCATGACTCATGTCATCATTGTGCCTTCTGGATGCAATGTATAATTCACAGAGGTGTTGCCATTTCAGAATGCAATTGCTGGTACTGAACGAATTTGTGGCACTGAAAAAATCTGAATGGTTCTAAAGCATTTTAGAGGGAAAATATGCTTCTGTCTATTAGGGGATACATTTAATTATTCCAATATCCATACACCTTTACTTCACATTTTCTTTTCTTCCGGTATGTATAAAAGACAGATGTGGCAATTCCTGAAATTTTAAGCTGTTTGGTGTCCAGTGTGTGTTACTGCAGTTTTCTGCTCTGTGGGTCATTTGCACTTGCCATAATTGCTAGGACCAAGGACCTCCTGCTACAGCTTCAACAGGAATGTTATGGGTGCAGAGCGATCACGTTGCCCACATGCCTCTTTCTCTGCACCTGCACTGAACAAATAGAGCGGTTCGATTACCTATCATTTAACCCTGGTGACAACAGGCCTTTCTTTCCTCCAAAATATCACTACCTAGGAAAAGATAATGTCTACCCCGTCTTAAATATTTTGTTTTATTTAGCTGCAGCAATGGAATTGTCAGTGAACAATTTGTCTAGTTAAATTTATGTCACATCATATGATTTGACTGTAATTGAATGGGATGAAAGTAAATACTGTAAAATAAGATAACCCAACTCTTGCAAAGACTTTATTATACAATCCATGAAAGGAGATGAAAAAGGGTAGAGGCAGGGAAAAGTTAATAAAGATTATGAAACATCTTAACATGGTTAAATCAAATAGCTACAAGCCATAGGTTCTAAGTTCAGTAACAGGGTTGTAAGCATCTGTCCTCAAATTTAAGGTAATTACAAAATTGATATAGCTCCAGCTGCTTTTAAAGTGTTTGGGAAATTCTGCAATCCTGTGGAACCAAGTTCCATGTGCTGACTGCAGCTGAGAGTTATTATCACCTTGCATTTCATGTAGATGAACCCTTAAGCATTCCTGACACAGTCCCATTTGTGGATTCCTATCCTAATGTCCTTCAAGTGCTTCAGACTTTCTCAGGAGTATACAACATACATCAGATCACTCATAACTATATATATTGCTGTAAGATTCAATGTGAGATTTTTAATATATTCTGAGCTTATACTCCTGAAAGAAGCTTTTCATTTTTGAAATAAAAGAAGAACATTTTGGGAAATATTTTTTTAAAGAAAAACTGTACACTTCTGGCAGAATAGAAAAGAGTTGGCACAAGAAAAAGGATGACATACCAAAAGCAAAGACATCCTGAGTTTGTTCAGGCTGTTACTTATTAGCATTAATCAACATGTGCTTTTAAATACCCAAAAATAAATTTTGTGGCACTATAATTGAGCATGTAGATGTTAGAAGCGTACACATATTTTCTGATAAATGTTGAACACATGCATATGGAGCTGAGAAAAGTGACGTTTCAAAACCAGAAAGCTTAAGCAGTGAGGCACAGAATCACCTTGAGATTTGTTATCACCTGTAAGAAAATACATTTTCTTCATCTTTCAGAGGTACTTTAATATATATTGAAAACTCTTTAATTTTACTCTGAAAAATACAGTATCTTAAAATAACATTTAATGAGAATTCATTTGAAGGAGAAACCTCCCTAAATAATTTCTTCTATTTTATCAGTATAGGAATTTTTCATTGGGGGTAAAATTCACCTCTATGTATAAGGACAGTAAAAAAATCACCAAGTAGCTAAGAATTAAGTTGGATCCTAACTGTGTACAGCTCCCCTACAAAAGGTTGAATTGCTATTGGAAACATGTTTCCGTGTCTCTGGAGACAGTTGAGCTGTGCTGTGGAGTCAGGATCTCACAGGCACAGCTGTAATGCACAAAGGTTGTTGCTGCAGCACAGGGCAATGATGAAGACCTGGCTGGGGCTGCCTGGGCAAGGTACAGTTGCCACTTGGTCAGATGTAACCCAGGTGATGAGGCCATAAATGATCTTGGGATGGGTACACAGCATTTAGAGCTGGGACTGCTCTTTTTTCTTCAGTGCCTCATACCCTGCTGGTAATGGCAGATTTTTTTTATAAGCAGATATGGCTTACTTGTAATTTGTGAAGGACGCAAAGATTTGTAAGTAAACTCATAACCTAGTTGAAATTTTGCCGTTGATTTCTATTGGGCCACCAGTTCACTGCTGGTTCCTAATGAGTATACAATGGCTTTTATTCATCATCAGACATATTTTTCTAATTAACATATGAAAGGAATTTGTGTAACTACCTCTTCCCAGCTTAATTCATGATATCTCTCTGCTGAGCGCAGCTTGAATGTCTCCTGAGTTTTGCTAGAGGCTTGTCCAATAGCAGAATCTTCATTTTCATAGTCACAACGGAAGTGAAAGCTGCAATGTAAGGCTCTTGATCAATTTACAGAAAAAGATGATACAGAGTAGTAGAGCATAAATTACACAATAAAAGGTTAAAATGAATAGTTAAAAGCAGAGTGATTTTGTTGTGAGGCTTGAGAGCCCAATGAAAATATCACAGAGTTTAAGAATAGTTTGGGATACTGAGTAATATATATCAATAAATTAGGTATTGTTATATTAGAAATATTTTATATTGAAAGTTGTTAGAAAAAGATTCATTTGTTATGACTGTAAGCATAATGCATGAAATGCTTAAAGCTGAAGTCTCTTTTTAAAGGATATTTTCTATTGTATTAGCACAGAGTTGAATTATTAGAATGGAGAAAAAGCACACTTTAAAAAAAACACTTTAAAAGTTTTAGAGGTTGGGCTTTTTGTTTTGTTTTAAAAAAAACAAACAAACCCAGAGATAAGTGAAGATAACGAAAAACACTCAGAACATTTAGTCTATACACATCTCTCTCACCATGTCCATCCATACTGGATGAAAATCATGACTGACTGACACTTCAAGGCTGTAGTCCGAATGAGATTGAAGAATCTGATTCGAGGTTTACTAGGTTCACTGTGCAATCTCTTGCATCATTCAGCAATATCCATAACTTGATCATCCTCTAAACAGAAAAAGGTTTTGCATGCCACGTAACTGAATTTAGATCTTCAACTATGCCTGACTTGATGGATGTATATCAAACTTCTAGTGATTTACATATACTTCTAATTATGTCCTCATCATTGAACATTATTATGTATAATAATGTGGCATATATTTTTGTTAGAATGCTTTAGGAGCTAAAATCAAGTTACTTCATCTTTATTTATTTATTTATTTATAAATATATATTCTAATGTTTATGAATATCTTCTACAGGAAATAATGACTCAATAAAAAGGCAATGTTTTAGTATATTTCAAATATGTATGTTCTTGATTTTGAGAATCTAAGATGAACGGTGCATAGGTTTTATCATGTTGTAAAATACTAAACTAAGAGAAGTTTTGAAATCTAAACTTAGGATGAAAAGGCTGCCTTATCTTTGAAAGAGTTATTCTACATAGCAGTAACGTAATGACTTCTGGGAAAATGAGGTCTACAGTATTCCTGAAGCCAAAGAATTGCTTTGGAATGGTATGAAGTAAAAATGTCTCTTTTTCTTTGGTTGTGGTTTGTTTGTTGTTCTGTTTTTTGTTTGTCGGGGTTTTTTTTAAGTGAAAGTTAATTCCTGCTTCCATTTTTTTCCCCTCTCTTATTATGGTTTAGGAGTTTTACAAATGGATAAAGAAGGGATGAAGTCCTTAAATAAGGTTTTTTTCACCTGAACTGTGCTTTTAGAGAGTACAAAAGACTCAGTTATTGTCTCTTTGAAGAAGAAAAAAACCAAAACAAAGCCTCCCAATTTTTCGTCTTTTACAGTGTGAATTACTATGTTTGCCTTGTGAAATATTTTCCAGGATAAAAAAAAAAAAAAACCTCTCAGAAGGACCCTTGTTTCAGAAAGTTCTTGATGCTTTATTGTGTGCTCCACAAGAGCATCTTAACACAAAATCCAAAGCACCTGATTACTTGCATTAAATCAGTCTTAATCTCTTTATCTGGCCCTTCCCCATTCAGCTCAATTTGCTAATTTTTTCCAGTGCCATGTCCCAAAATGACTGCTCTGCTTCTGGCTTGGTGGGAGATCTGCAAGCTTGTAGAGCTGTGAGGCAGATCAGGTGAGAGATCCTTCGAAGGAGATGGATGTGTCCAGAAATGGATTTGTTTTCTCTTTTTGGCTCACAGTGGTGCTTGACTGCAGCTATATAGTCCTTTGAAATAAATGAGAATTGTTGTTCTGAGACTGAAAGTGTATTTTCAGTCCTTTAGCAGCTTCAGAGTAGAGAGATGGTTTAATTTACTAATTATTTTATATTTCCATGATAAAAATACTTTGTTAAAGCTAATCTGTTCTGAACTTCTGTATTTTCCACTGTCTTGACATTTCTTGACTATTGTTGGTGTTGTCTTTGGCAAATAACACACGTAAAAGCTGATTTGGAACAGGACAAGCTATAAATAGTTTGAGAATATCCAGTTACAATAAAGAGGGTTTTTAAAGTTAATTTCTTAAGGTTCAACTGATGAAGAATAAATGTGGATTATCTTATAAATACCTTGTGTGTGTATGCATGGATATGTCTGTATGTGTATTTCCATTTTGTATATAAATGTAAACTTGCATCTTGTGAACTCCATTTTATTTCAAAGTATTAGAGAACATTTTAATTTTTTTTTATTATTATTTTTATTATTTATTACAGATGTCCTAGGATCATCTTGATTGTTCATTTCTTTCATAATTTAAGCATTCATTTGCAAAATGGAGTAAAGAAAATCTTCAGAACAGCTTTAACTGTCAGGACAACACAATATGCAGCTAGCAGGGGAGCACAAACGTGCGACTTATGTTGGGATATAAACATATTAGTTTGGGGACTACTGCTTTCAAAGCAAGTATTAAGTTGTCAGAAGTTGAAGTATATATTTAGTGGTTTCATTATTAGAATTTGGTTACTATTTTAGATCTATAAATCTGTCTGTTATAATAATTTTAAAAAACAGAAGCACATCATTAATAAAAGTTTTCAGTTCAGCAGAGCAGTATGAAAAGTAAACATTATTATCTTAGGCCCAATTTGAAACAGGGAATAGATTTGAGTTGTAATGAAATTATTTTTTTAATGGAACATTTTATTTTCATGCTTTTGAAATGCTCCTTTCTCATAGCCTGAGGCTGATATGCCTGCTTTATCCTCTAAAAGTCTGAATAAATGGAGCTTGCTTGGCCACATGGGAAAGTTAGGTCTAGATGAAGATTCAAACTTCACCATTTATGTCTCAGGAAAAAGTAAAAAGGTCATGGAGATCATGTATGTTGTCTTATGGGTCATGGAATTCTTAATGACCTGTTCAAAGAGCAGCACCAAGGCAGCAATGAAAGCAAAGTTGTTTGCTGGCCGTGCTGGCAGGGGAACAAGTACTGAACTGTGTGACATTCTTTGTTTGAGGAGATCACTAGTGGAAGCTCTGGTCCCCATCTCAGAAATCCTTTACAATTTAGAGAAAAAAATATAAAAAAAAAAAAAAGAAGAAAAAAAAAAAAAAAAAAAAAAAAAAAAAAAAAGAGAGAGAGAAAAAGGAGAACAAAAAGAAAAAAAAAAGGGGGGGAGGATAAAATGGAAGAAGATCAACAACAGTTTGCAAATGGAGAATGAAGCACTAAATGACATACTTTACAGAGTACTCTCTTCCTTGACATTTTCAGGGAGTTGAAAGAAAAAGATAAACAAATTCTTTCCACCTAATTATGATTTCCTGGTTGGCTCCAAGTGGTACATGAAGGTCAGTGAGAGGGGACTGGGTCTGCTTTATGCAAAGGCAATAAAACTTACACTTTCTTATTAGTACAGCCACAGTCTCTGTTTGCATATATATTATTATCAGTTCTCATGGTTTTCATCCAAAAGTCACATGCTTTTACCTCAGTAGAAACAATTACATATATAGTATTTTTGGCTAAAGATGAGCTTTGAATTCAATGTGTTGTCTTCAGTGAGTTGGAGGCTGATGCACAAAGGCTGAATATTTGAAGTATATATAGAGTCAGCCAGAGAGGATGTTGAGTGAACACAAAGCTTAGGTGTCTTCGAAACAGCAGGTGTTCAGCTGCTAATCTAGTTGAATATATGGTATAATGGTCCTGACTCCCATCTTAGGTCTATGGGTCTCACTTTCCTGCTTGGTGCTATATGTTCTAGTGGTGCATGGGATTCGTGGCTCTGTCTGCACTTCACATACCCTGGCAGAACTGCCTAGGGATTCCTGCACAGGCTAGATTTATATTCAAGCACTGATGCTGATGACAAGTGTGAATGATGGTGCTGTTTAGTTTCAGGGTCCTTGAATCAACAATCTGGGTTGTAGCAAAGACTGAAAAAAACTGCAGGTAGTGTGGACTGATTTCAGACTCTGCAGGGTTGGTTTTTTTTTTCCTCCAAATGTGCAAAACTAGTGCCTCTTATTTAAGAGCCCAAGAGATAAAGTCAATTCTGAAAAACAAATAGACCTTAGGCTCATCTATGTGTCTGGAAGTACATTACTAAAACCAGAGGAAAAGAAATATTGCTAGCAGGATTAACTTTCTTTTGAAAACCAGCAATATCCCTTAGGAATCTCTGTGACCATATTAGTAATTGTCCTAAGTAATATTTAGTTTAGATTTCTTTACCTTTTATCATAATTTCATTTTTTCGGCCATTAGAATGGCTCAGGTCATTAAGGTCTTTGTGAATAATCAATAGAAAACACTAATCTGTTACTGAATGCTTGTGATATAAAATCCAGTAAAGTGATCTATATGAGTCTTTACTTATCTAGTGCTGGGAATGTGATTTATGCTATAAAGAAAACATTTATAAGGAGTGCTGTAGAAAAGGAAATTAATACAATAAACCTGTCATGAGGTATTTTAGTCAAAAGTGGAACCAAGGCAAAGCTGAGCTCTTTGTGATGGCAAAATGATGTTTTGAGGAAGTTGTAGTGATGAAACATTGTACCTGACCTTCAACCCCACAAGGATATAAAAAATGCCAAAACTTCACTTGCTGTTTGCTGTAAAAGCATAATTGATTTTGAGGCTGCAGATTTGTATGGAGAAAACAATTAGGATGGATGTGTTTTTATGATTTTATAAGTGCATCTTTGTAGCTAATGCTACAGAAAATAGTGATTTTAATGTGCTTGCATTGTTGGACAGTTTCATTTATCCTCTTATGGCCTTTGTTCCCATACATCTGCAGGGTAAACTGTCACTTTTCACTGCTGTGAAAACAGTCTGGTTTACAATAGACTTAGTCCTAAGGTGTTTTTAGGGCTATATTATTTTCTAATTTATTCTAATAGAATTAATAATTATATTAATCTGTGTCCTTTGGAGAGTTTGCTCAGACACTAATCCAGTGTTTTCTATCTGATTGTACTTATTTTCAGATACATTAGGAAAGGTTTCAGTAATCCCATAAGTGTTTCAAATAAAGAATTATGTGCCTGGAGATATCATGAGAGTCAGCTGTGGGCTATGGGATAATACTGATTATAAAGAATATACTCAAAGTACTATCTGCCTATATATTAATATAAATTTTTTTCTGCTTAAATATTCTAAAGTTTCAATACAGTTTTTCAGTATAGTAAGTATTGGACTATGTTTCAGAAAGAAATACTAACCAAGCTCCATGATAGTTCAGTAGGCTGATCCTTTGTGAAGACATATGACTGAGTTTATGCATGTCTGAAATCTGCTGAAGGCTTGGAAAGTCACATTTATGCAAGTATTATGAGCTGCTGCCAAAAGAACAAGGCATAATTTTTATTGAATGGGCAGCTTGTCCTTGAAAACATTCTAATACCTCATTAGGATGAAATCCTTAATCTACTATATCTATCTCATAGAAAGTAAGATTTGAAGGAATTGTGTAATTTCTTCCATTTTGCCATCCTAGAATGAACTACCAAGTACAGAAAAAAACCAGAACAGTAACCTCCTCCTTACAAGCTTAGAAACTACCATCTGGAGTCTGTGCCATTTCTTAATCCTAAATAAATTAAAAGCTAATTAATTCATTTATGTCAGGCTTTCTGCATTAGGCTAATAATAACCTTTCAAAGTTTGTCATTCACCAGTCAGCAATGTACCATATGCTTGATGTCATATGATGAAAAGTATTTTCAATTTGACATGCTATAGAGTGTCTTATCACTACTTAGCATTCATTTTTTTTCTTCTGTGATGTCTCGCTGACATATGCCACCAGATACATCAATTGTTTGCTAATATGTCCTCAGTTACATTATTACATATTTTTACCAGCAATATTACTCTCATAAATGTATTTCTTCTTGCCTTCCTTCTCCACAAGCTCTATTCCCTACTTGTTATTTACACCTAAATCCCACTGGTGCTTTTTGGAGAAAGGTGGGTTAGGCCTGCTGACACTTAAAGAAAGTTAATGTGGGTGTGATTGCTTTGTCCAGCCCTGTAGTTAATCCTCAAACAGATTCTTAAGAATCATCTTTTCTCAAAATCATATTTTTCTCTACATCAAAATGTGTTACTAAGGATTCACAAGTGTTTGCACTTGTGCAAATTAAATTAAATTAAATTATTTTAATTAAATTAAATTAAATTATAATTTCTCAAATGCTGTATGTCAGCATTTTTTGTGGGAGAAAAAAACAACACAAAACCCCAACAAAACAAAACCAAAAGACAAATCCAGTGAAAACTTTGTGGTCATTCATGTAACAGGTTAAAACTTCATCATCTGCAATGTGGACAGGACTACAATAAATATGAGGGAAGCTTCATCTTAAACTAAAAAAAAAATTGGGAATTCTCCTTCCTTGATATTGAATTGAAAAACAAATACATAAACATTTGAAAACCGCAAATCAAAAGCCTTTAACACTGCCAGGGATGGGGCATCCACAGCTTCTCTGGAGAATCTGTTCCAGTGTTTCACCACGTTAATAGTGAAGAACTTCTTCCTTATATCTAGTCTAAATCTACACTCTTTTAGTTTAAAACCTCTTGTCCTATCACTATACTCCCTGATAGAGTCTTTCCCCATCTTTCCTATAAGCCCCCTTTAAGTATTGGAAGATTTCTATAAGGTCAACTTTCATGAATTTACTAAGAACCTTCAACGAATTTACTACAAAAATTCCCATTAAATACTTATTTTCTGGTATCATAATTAGGATATGTGAAATTAGTCATATCCTAAAGGGTTTTATATTTAATTACTCTGTCTTCTTTCTCTGATAACCAGTTCCTCTCTTTATTTTCTGTTGTTCCATTCTATACAAGATCATTCAGGCTCAGCTACTTATTACTGTAACTCAACCATTTTGTGTTTGATTCCTAATAGAGGAGCGGTGAATATACTGTCACAGTTGCTGCCTTCTGGGATAAGGTCTTATGATCTTTGGTCACAATTTCGATTGATGTAGAATAAGTTGTGAGCAGAAACTGTTGCCTTCATACTGCTTTCTTTGATTCTACTTTGCTGAATGACCTGAGATCAACACCCTATAACCTCCTAAGAGGAACTCACAATGGTATATTCATAACCCTGGCCTGAAGAATTAAAACTGGCAGTGGCAGGCTGTTGCTGAAAGTCTTAAAAGTCATAGCTTGCTTGCCATAAAAGCAATGTGATAATGGTTAGGCTTGGGGGAGGGTATCCATATCAAAGCACCAACTTGTTAGCAGCATTTCTTTTTATTACTTATTATACTTTCAAAAATGATGAAACAAAGTTCTGCATGGCTATTTCTTACACACTTTAGCCATCTCCAGTGTTACTTAAATTTCAGTGTACTGAAATGTAGTGTCCCCAAATTCAGAAGAAAGAATGTTTACCCTATTATCAAGAGCAGATTAAGCTTTTATTGTCCTTTTTTTTTTTGTTTGTTTTATTTTGGTTGCATAAAGAATGAAACAAGAAGAATTTTCACAAAGGTTATTCTATCAGGTGGCTCAGAACAATTGATGGTAACTACTAAATGCTATACAGTCTGCAATGCATTTCAGTCATCGGTTTTAATATTTTTTTTTGTCAGAAATCCTCCCCCTGTATACTAAAGAAAGTTTTCCAGAAATTAGGTCAGAATAAAGTTTAATTCATAAGAGTCAAAATGATTAACAGCAAAATGTTAGTTTGATGCAACAATCATCATAAAAAAAAAATCAGTCTCTGGTTTCCATTTCTTGCTTTGGGATTAAAGTGTGGTCTTGCCAGCTCTCAGCCTTTTAGTCTTTACCCTGACGAGTGCTGGAGAGAGAAGAGTAGTCTGTTTTAAGTCTTCATGCATTTAAGTTAGTCTGCAGTGCAGCAAAACTATACCAGCACAGGATATTGCTGTTGCACTTCTCTTTTCTCTTGTTCCCCTCCCACCCTCTTTTCTGACTTTTTTTTGTAGACTTTGTCTCTGAAAAAGCAGCTGAAATCCCCTTGTAATGCAGCACTTCATGTGTAGCTGCTAAGAAACAAGTGCTGCAACTCAAGGAAGATGTTGTAGTTAAAGTTCCCTATGAAGCCTGATCTGTACCACAAGCATTTTGTCAAATGCTTCCTGGTGTTCATCTTCTGTTTTCTTGACATATGTCCCTACTATATGCAGCAAATGCTAGATGCACCTGAAGTAGCTGCATCAGCACAGTGATACTTTGACCTGTTCAGGAGAAGACTGATTGACAAAGTTCCTTGGGAGGCAGTCCTGAAGGGTAAAGGAGTCCAGAAAGGCTGGTCATACTTCAAGAAGGAAGTCTTAAAGGCTCAGGAGCAGATGTCTCACTGTGCTGAAAGATGACCCAGTAGGGAATACCACTGACCTGTCTGAATAGAGGGTTTTGGATGGAACTCAGGAACAAAATGAAAGTTTATGGCCTTTGCAAGAGGGGGCAGGCCTCTGTTGAGGACTACAAGGATGTAGTGAGGCTATGCAGGGAGAAAATTAGGTGAGGCAAACCCCACTAGAACTCAACCTGGCTACCGCTGTTAATGACAATAAAAAAATGTTTCTATAAATACATTAATAACAAAAGGAGGACTATGGAGAATCTCCATCCTTTATTGGATGCAGGGGGAAACAGTGACAAGGGATGAGGAAAAGGCTGAGGTACTTAATGCCTTCTTTGCCTCAGTCTTTAGCAGTAGAATTAGTTGTTCCCTGGACACCCAGCCCCCTGAACTGGAAGACAGGGAGGAGGGGCAGAATGAGACCGTCACAATCCAAAAGGAAATATTCAGTGACCTGTTACACCACTTAAACATACACAGGTCTATGGGGCCAGATGGGTTATACCCAAGAGTACTGAAGGAGTTGGCAGATGTGCTCACCAAGCCTCTCTCTGTCATTTACCAGCAGTCCTGGCTAACCTGGGAGGTACCAGCAGACTTGAGGGTAGAAAATGTGACTCCCAACTACAAGAAAGGCCAAAAGAAAAATCCGGGGAACTACTGACCAATTAGTCTGACCTTGGTGCCAGGGAGGGTCATGGAGAGATCATCTTGAGTGCCATTGCACACCATATGCAGGACAACCGGGCAATCAGGCCTGGATGTATTTAAAAGTCATATAGATGTATTGCTGGGAGATACGGTTTAGTGGTGGACTTGGTAGAGTAGGGTTGGTCTCAATAATCTTAAAGGCCTTTTCCAAGCTGGATGATTCTATGATTCCATGGTAAGATTCAAAGTAGATACTATCAGGAATGAGCAGGAATGTTCCCCCTGACACCTTCATCCAGAGTTTGTGGGTGCTTGGGGATTATGAGTGCGACAGCCACAGGTAGTGTCTAAGTTTCTCTGCTATCTCTATCATCTCTTGTGTCACTGGTGAAGGTGAAGACAGTTTACTATGTTATATCAACTGCTAGCATTGCACAGTGGGATATTTCCTGTTAGGTATGCAAAGCTGTATAATTACTGAAACACATGCAAATAGGTTAATTAGAAAAGAAATTAAAAATGCTATGTTCAACTTAGTTCACTGTAGGTTACAGCTAGTAATTTGTGTAGCTAAAAGGCCACTGAACCAGCATCTAAAAGCAGAGAAGATGGAAATAATGCTGTGTCTGTGTGAGGAAAGTTGACATGGCAAGGTCTGGAAAGGCATTGGCCCCCCAGTCTCTTGAAGGAAAGATGTTATGGGAGGGCTGAAAAGCTAAGCTAATTCCTATGGTTATTGTCAGTGTGATATGGTGTGAGCCATATATTAGATCTATTTGAAAAACAACATGGTACATGAACTTAGTATACTTGGGAACATTAATTTCTGTGTCATGAAGTTCAACACTGATGGCATTCAGTTACCTAAACTAGGCACCTTCATACAGGACTAAGGGTTTAAATGTAAAATTTTATATAATTTTAAGCATGCTTATTCATGGTTGAATATAGGACAATCATCTGGAAAGCATTTTGGATTTTTGCAGAAAAATGGACATTGTGACAGATTTGCATTTAAAAATGTGGCACTATTTGATAGAAATTCCTTGAAGTAGATGAAGTAGATCCCTCTTGACTTTTTTTTTTTTTTACATAGTACCTTTCAATTGTAACATTATTTATAAAAAGATGAATACATGAACTTTGAACAGATAAATATGAATCATAATTGATAGGACTATCAACCATAATTGATAGGAATATCATAGCAGTATCTTAGACTTTTCACTGTGTACAGATAACAAAGCCCAAAACAGAATTCCATGGGACAAGTGAAGTTTTGAACTACAAGGCTTAAATGCTAAAATGCAGGCTGGCAAAATATTATTGCTAGTTTCTGAGCCTACCTTCATTTTGTTCTTTGCTTTTATTTTTCTTGGTTTGCGGGTTACAATTAGTTAATGCCTTTTTGATGTATAAATGAATCTATTTCTTCCACTGGGCTTATTTAAATATTCTGGAGTTGAAAATGGTGAAAATTCCACTGGCTTCCAGGTGGAATAGTTTGTCTCTACTATGAAGAAAGGTTACAAGAGCGGATGCTGGGAGGATTAACAGCAGTTAAAGGGAGTGTTCTTAATGCTACTTCCACTTCTCCACTACCGTTCACATCAAATGCACATTGTGTTATCTTTTACAGGGTTGGGTACTGTGGAGGCTCCAGTAATACAGACCTGACAGCAGCCCTGATTAAAGGCCCATTTTGGCCTTGTCTACTCCAGCAGGTTTTTACTTATTAGCAATGGTTGGAGATGCATTGGTGTTAACAATCTATGCCAGAGGGATTCAACTGCTGTGTCATCAAGCTCCTCTTTCAGTGGGACTTTTAACATGGTGCAGAAAAGTTGTGGCTCTGGTTTGTACTGTCATTCTCATTGTTGCTAACAGCGGTAGAACTGCACTCATAGATAATAAGTAGTATGAGATTCTGCAAAAACTTACTGGGCTGTGCAGTGCTGGCTTTTTTTTTTTTCCCCCTGTTGAGAGTGAAGGCTCAGCACAAAGGACTAGATTTTCAATTGGTTTAGATCACTGTAGTTCTACTGAAGTCAATGAAGCTAAGCTGATTTGCACTATCGGAGAGTCTGTCCAGATGCTCTCTCAACCGATGGCATTTTAAAGCAAGAGACGTTTAAAATGAATCAGTGCTACTCCAATGGCATTGCTCTTCATCAAGTCAGTAGTACAATGTCTTCTTCTAGAAAGCCAGATTTTGATAAACCTCTTCCCCTTGAATTTTATATTATCTGGTGAATATATATATATTTTTAATACAGAGTCAGTTTCTCATCAAGAACTTACACAACTTGCCGTAGATAATCATTGAATATAAAAAAGCTTGTATTTTTATGAAAACTGCTGTAAAGTTTTGCAACAAAATACTGATTTTTGCTTATTTGAAGAAAAAGAGTTTCAAAATCTGCCCTTAGTGAGAGAGAGAGAAGGCCAGAAGCTCAGGCTCAAACATCAAAACCTTTGTACTTCAAACATTTTAAATCACTGTAGTTTCAATAAATATTTCTAAATATGGTTTTGAAACAAAAAGATCAACTGAGTGTAACTTGATGTGGGTTTTAAGACATTCCTGAATGTTGAGGTTGTTAATTATAAAATATGAGCAGTCACTGAATAGCCTGGCAGCAGGGAGAACAAAGAAAGCTAACCTTGGGCCTGCCATTGTTGGCAGAAGCACGTGGGTCTGTTGTTCCTGAGTATCCTGGTTTTATAAAATCTCTGGGAAGAAAAGCTGAAGAAAATGAAGCATATCAGGTTAGTCCTGAAATGTTTTACAAAACTGCAAATGAAATTGACTGATACCACAAACATAGTAGCTTACTCTGTCCTGAGCATTATTAATAAAAACCAGGTTTTCTATTAATAAAAATGTAGTTCTCTGCAGCACAAGACTGGAACTTTACAGATATTAGCTGGATATGCTGAGCATCCAACTAATTTCCTGTAATATAACATTTCAGAGCCATGGCTGAAGATAGTACTGTTTTGCTCCTTCCCACTTTCCTTTTTTTTTTTCCTTTTTTTTTTTTCTTTTTTTTTAAATACATGTTAACAAGTCTGCCAGTACATGTCAGTAGTTTTTCCTGTCTTTTAACTTACAAGTTATCTTTATCTGTAACATTTTTGCTTGGGTGCTTCTGTGTATATAATCAAATCATTATCTCTTATATCTTGAATAGATAAGGCAAGGAAAAATTAAATTATAATGAAAGAGTGGCAATTCTTCTGAAGATCAAAGTGTAATGATAACTGCAAATTTTAACACGGAAAATTATGTAGTGTTGCATAAACAGTATGGATTTCGTATAGCTTTTTTCCTGGCCTAATTGAGTATTTTGTATGTGTGTTAATTTTTATTTATTTCCAGTGTAAAATGACTAAAACTTTGACTAAAGCAAGTATAGAAATACTAGAAATATAAGGGATAATCCAGAGTGGCACTTATGCATATATGTTAGTGTTTTGATTCATCAAGATAGCAGTTAACACAGGATCTAAAATATTTTAGACTACTGATACTTTTAGTGCCTAAAATTTAGCAATGCAATACTGTGATACTAGGAGGGAGAAGGATTATGCAGTAATCACTGCAGGAGAAAAATGGGTGCTCAGTAAAAAAACCAAAAACAAGTATGTTGCAATGCATTCAGTTCTCTCATCCTGTGAGTGAGTTTGAAAATCGGAGTTTGAAGCCAATATTGTTGATCACAGGGTGATTCAGTTTGGGTGGTGTGCCTCATGTGTGCATCTAGTGTTCCTCTATGCTAGCTCTCCAATATTAAACCAAAGATATCTCCAGTATATTGAAATTTCAAGAAGTTTTGTCATCTTTACTTATTTTTAAACTTCAGTTATGATAAGCATACCATTTGCCCTCAGTTCCTTTGTTCCAGAGAAAGACATTCAAATTCAGGTCATGTACCAGAGATAGAGCAGCTTTGTTAATACCAGTCTGAACTGTCTATGAACATTATTAAAACTGATAAAGTCTTTGGCTTGCCTTTTAAGGGAAATTGAGCCTAACTCAAGTGTGATTAATCATCAACCCAGCACTGACATCATATATGGCTAAGTATCATGTGATATCTCAAAGGCTGATACCAATGTTCCTCATATGTCCAAGAGATAACTTAATGGTTCTGGAAAGATACATATCTGAGAGATATAAGGAGATTCCTGCTGATCTTTTTGGTGTATAGGAGAAAAGATCCTTTTTTTTTTTTCCTTTTTCCCACCCCCCCCCCCCCCAATTTGGTTTTTCTAACTGCAGTGTAGTTCTAAATCTTGTCAAATGCTTTGTAACAAGAGTGTAAACTTCTATGAGCTTGACAAATCTACAAAGGGAGACATGATTGCTGTATGAAAGAAGAAAATTATGTCTGAGTCACTACATGTCTCCAGCCCTTTAGAGTGTCCTTTCCTGAGCATTTAAAACACTTGAAACTGCAGGAAAGGCATTGTTCATTGTGTTGCATACTGATGCTTTTCTGATGAATATGTGAAGTTCAAAATAAAGCATGTTTTTGGTATCCATAAGTGAGAATCTTGATCAAGATCCTTTTTTTATGATATATGTATTGCACACAGTAACAACCATGACATTGCTACATTCAATGTGTTTGCATTTAGTGCATTTAGACCTACCTGTAAAGGAGCTGGACAGTTTATCAGATCATTACAAGATTTGTTTTTGACTTATGCATCATATAGATACTGAATAAATACCAGGGATTTTCTTACAGAAGTTTAGTCCAAGTGTACATGATTTCCTCACTATTCAAGAACTACTGGGCATTCACTAATTCACTTCCTTCAACCTTTTGTTTTGTAACTCTTGAAGGCAGCATCATTTGTACAGTAGACTGGAATACCATTCAATAAAATATTCTCTCAGAAGCACATACTCTGAGGCAGTTATTGTACAAACTGATTTTATCTTAATTCCAGGACACTTCATCTGGCCCCTTTCTCTGTCTGTGTGAAGGTATTCTCTTTTGTAAAACTGAAGAAGAAATTAAGATCCTGATAACCTTTTGGAAAAATAATAATAAGGTCTTTCTGAAAGATTATGTCACAGAAAAATCTTTAAGGGAGCACTTCTCATTTGATTGAATAGGTACAATTTATAGCTGTCACTGTCTTGAGTCCTGTCTGTTGTAAAGTTTTGTGCTTTCTAAAAAAACCCAAAGCCTATTATACTTTGTGAATTCATATAATCATCTAGAATGGTATATCTTGTAATTCAATGCATCTTTGTACTGTACTAAATAAGATATTGTTAATACAGGCAAAAACATGCAATGGACTTAGGTGAATAAAATGGACTACTTTGCCTCTTCAGCAGTCTCATAAATGCAAGCATTGCAAGTTGTACCTACATCAGTGTTGTAGCTCAGACTAGAAGTGTGATTTCAAAGAAATCATTTGAGTCATTATTGAGATATTTTGGTTCACACAGTGGAATGGTCCAAGTGTCAAAGTTACTTAGTACTAACTGATTTAATTGCTTGAGGCATCTGCTCTTTTTGAGTCATACTCCATCCTACTGTAGTCATAGATTTCAGGAGACTTCTGAGTTGCCTTCAACTGCTCGTACCTTAAAAGTATGGGAAACTCTAAGACTTGTCTTGTATTCCAGTTTACTATAGCTGTAAACTCATCCAAGGAAAAATAGTTAGTAGTGTTCAGATGTGCACAGGTCAGTTCAGATACAAGTTTTAAGTTGTTTTTTTCTTACTTATTCAGAGTTTGGAAAATCTTTGACATTGCTGTCTACTGCTTAAAGCATCGTGTTCTTTGATCTTTAAGTTGTCTCATCTTTATCCTCTCTGTTACAATTTCTCTTGCTTTTATAGCTTCTGTATTTTTTCTTAGGTTAAGTTTTGTAGCATTATAAAATGTCTTCAAGAATTACTTTGTTTCATGACCTCAAGACATTTGTCTTTATTCCACAATCTGTTATTACCTTCATATTACCATATTTCCTTTGCTGTCACTATTACAATCTCTGATCTTCTCTGTTTCTACAATGTGGCTTCTCTCTTGCCGATACTGACAAATTAATTTTCAGTCCATCCCTGTTTATTTTTTCTTATTCATTAGTTTTTTCTCTCCTTCATCTTAGTGTTCTCAGGCTAAAATATGGAAAAACAGAGTTCCTTCTGTTTCTTCCTGCTTTCCTGCAAAGAAACCAAATTGTTCTTCCTACCTCAGATGGACTACTGGTACCTAAAATAGCTTTTTAAGGATTTTCTTAATTTTTTATTCACTGCCCTGCAGAATGCAATATGGTCATCTAATAAATTAGACCAAAATTTTAGCTCTTTTCAAAAGGTTGCACTAGCTTTGAGTAGATAATATATAAAGCAATTCCATATTCAATTAATGAGCAGAAATTGAAATGAACAACAGTGCTATTGTCAGAGAAATGCTGAACATGGCTTATGTGTGTTTTTAACATAGCATCGTATCATGAGTTGTTAAATAATTCAGATTTTAGCCAAGGCATATTGTGTGTCAAGTTATATTTGGTAATGAAGGAAATAAATCCAGTCTGTGTATGCATCAGAGGGGTGATAGAAATGGTACTGTTTGCCTGTGTCTGTATTTGTATGGAGAGGAGGAGGTTCAGTTTCACAAGACAATTGCAAACAGGCTCTGAAGGAATATTGCTTCTCTCAGCTAATAAAAGAATGCAGTACTCTTTGTGCTGGTACAAACTGTAATCAGTTTTACTTGTTTGTGGATAACAGATTTGTTTCTAGACCTGTCAGTAATACTCAAAATATTGGTTAACGTATGGATATGGTGAACTAGGGCCTGGATTTATTACAGAGATGTAGTAATAGACTCATAGATTTTAAGAGTTCAATATATTATTTTTGCCTTCCTATCCCCTTCCAAATGTGTATGACATCAGTATGCTGTGAATGCACTGAGTGGATTTAAATCTTTATTTAGCTAGATCTTCTGGTGTGCTCAGGGAATTCTACAATGAAATATGTCAAAATTTTTCCATTAGTGTTGTGCAGATTGAAACACAGATGCTAGCTGTATACTGTGATCTAAATCTCTATCAGATGGTCTAATCTGGCTCCATACTTCACACAGACTTTCAAAAAACCCTTTAGCACTTACATTCTGATAGGGCAGCTTTAAGATTTGTTAAATAGGTTACAAAGCTCATGTAACCAGTTCTCATTTTTTCAGATTAAAGCAGTAACAATGCTGGTAGCCAATAGGGAAAAAAAGCCACAGCAGTGCACTGAAGAGGGAGATGGTCATAGCCAAAGTGGTGGAGGAATCATAGCTGTATCCCTAACTTTGTCAAAGAACTAGCTCAGCAAATAACACTGCAGTTTTCCTGCACTACTGATACTGCAACTGCTTCTTGACAAATCCCTTTATACTCTGTATTGAAAACAGATTCATAAATATGAGGAATTCAATAAGTTTCTTATAAGTCACACTAAGTCATTAAAATATTCTTGGTATATGCCTTCCAGACATATTTTTACTGTGGTATAAATCTACCGTACCTTTTGATGAAAATTCTGGTATATTCTTCAGAAAGGAAAATAAAAATAAATGTCAGTAGAGTGAAGAAACTGTGGAATGGCATTAGGTTTATCATTTATGCTACTGTTGTTTCCGCAGATATGACAGTGTGATAATTCTGAATTACTATCTTCTTAAGACTTATTAAGTCTGAATACACTGCTCATATTTAGGAATTGATTTTATATATTTTAAAAATAGACATGGTTAATTTTCTGAATTAATAAAGAATATGTAGATTTCAAAGCACTCTGAACTGCAATCCAAAGAGGATGCCTCTCTGAAAATTAGAGGATCAATGTGTACATATATTTTATGTTAATGGATGCTTATTGTGATACCACAAGTCATGGGATGTCTAGAGAACTCTTGGTATTGCTTTGAGTATTTTCAATGCTCTTCATCAGTCTGCTCAGTTACTCCTCTCAGTTTCTGAGGGCAGCTTTCAATACTGCAGATTAGATATCCTATTTAAGAAGAATTGTGTGTTTAAAAAGATAACAAACCCAAAAGCTCCTGGCCCAGACTTAAGACTGTTTTTTTTCTTTCTTTGGATACCATCCTTGTCATTATACTAACCTGCATCTGGGAATTCTGCTACAGATTTTTTAGTGTGGGATATTGTTTATTCTCATTCAGATGATATATCTTTGGATTGTACAGTGCTTTTATCTTTGATTCATGTATACTATAGGTCTATGTTTACATTAAAAAGCTGAGACTAATTCATCCACACAGTAATTGTGATATTTAAAGGCACCATGCACCTTTGTGATAAGCTACAATAAACTGTAATTTTAATTAAATGTTAGCCAGAATTTTGTCCTGGGACATTATTTAAACAATTTTTGTATCTGTTGGCATGTTAGTTTAGTAAAAGAAGGGAAGAGTGAGAGGAACAACATAAGATATTCAGTGATGTGTGACAGTGGTCTTACCAACTTTGATAATGGCACATATTCCTGTTTTGACAGGTTGTACTATTAGGTGACTTTGCAGAGAAGTAATTTGACTTGCTAATTAGTTGTGAGATGTTTCAATTATTCTGGTGTATCTCCACATTAGCTACTGCAACTTGAATTACCCAAAAGCAAGACAGATTTTTTTTTATGGTTTAAGACATTCTTGTAAAGAATGTACTTGTTTTGCAATTGGTCCCTTCCTAATGAAGAGCAGAACAAGGATGAGTGCAACGGTGCAGTCAGTGAGCCAGTACTCCAGCACTTACCAGTAATGATTTCCATGGAGCTACTCTTATGACATAGCAACATGAATATTACGAGACAAGGCTCGTAAGTTGCTTAAACCTGTAGAGGCACTGATCAGTTGTTTTAGGGCTTCCCTTGATCAAGGTTTATTATGAAAAGCAAGGCAATAGACTGTAGTGCAAGCAGACCTTTAACTAATATTCTACAAGAGTATGCTATTTTTCATAAGGATACCGTTGAAGGAAGGTAAACTTCAAGTACAACACAATAAAATACAAGTAACTGGTTAAAAAAGTCTGTGACTGATCTATTTGTAGTTATAAATTAATTGATTTCACATGAACATATTGCTAACTGCTTCACTCTTCATACGCAGCCCATGTTGCCCAGAGAAAGCCATGCTAATACACAATTGTGTATTAGCCTTTCAACAGCTAAAGGATTATTTAAGTGAGATATGTACTAAGCACATATGCTTCATCCTGGTAAAAACTGTTTAACTGCAGCACTCTAAGATCAGTCAGGTCTACATCATATTTATTCCAAATGCTCAGCAGTTATGTTCATTAAGGGGACAGGCTGCTTTCCAAAATGTCTATATGCATGTCTATATATAGCCTGTATATGATACATAGGCTTAGAAAAATACATGCCAGTGCCCTCCTCTTTGCTGAATAGGAAAGAATGTAGAAATGTGAGATCAATTTGAAGACATGAAGCAGTAAGTGTAAAATCAGGACAGGCTTAGAACTAAATTAGGGCTTTGGAGAAGTTAAATGTGAATGGGATGAAGCAGTGACAGAACCAGTCTGGGCTTTCAATAAAGGTCAGCTCTGTAGTATACTATCCTGTGCCTTTACCTCCCAAGGAAATGAAATTAAAGAGCCTTCTCAGAACGCTGTCTGTATGATAATACTTTGCAACAGTGTAGCTGTAGGCAAGAGGGACCAAGGACTTGTAAATAGTAACATAGCAGAATTGTACCATTACCAGTTTCTGTGAGTCTCTGAAGATTTTTATTTACATCTGTATCTCTTTAATACATTCTTAAAGGGCATGGTATGTTAGGGAAACAATCCTGAAATGGGTAAGAAGGCACATAGTGTCTCATGTAAGAAAGTAGTTCAACCCCTGGAAACAAAGTACATTTTAGTAGTGCTAAAATGATTTGTGCGACTTTTTATTTTCTTCTTAAGTTTGGATGATAGATTATATTTTTTGAGTTTATTCTTCAGTTTTATTAACTATGTTGAAGAGTCTAATTCTGTTCTGAAAAATGATCTTAGTAAAAGGAAACTCCTGCTTGCCCTAATGAATCAGTTCCTGGTAAATTGTGGGGAAAAGCTAAATATGAGTGGAATGTTCATTTCTAAAAAGTGAACATTGAAAGGAAGCTTTCAGTTACTCAGGATATGGGAAAGGTGCTTTTGAACATGTATCAATAAAACCAAGAGATTTCTAGAACAATTTTGAGAAAGGTACTTACCAGAATGGCTGGACAGTCACTGAACTTTAAAAAGATGCTATATGCATAATCTTTTAAAAGTAACATTTGAGAGAGGAAGAAATATAAAAGAGCAAATCTAACATATGGTTGGATGGTTAGCACTGACTGCAAGGCAGTTTGTACTGTAATATTCCTTACTGGAAGACTCCAAAATCTTAGAGTAGTAAGGATTTAGAGTCTTTGAGTACTACACACAGCTTTTTTCATCCTAAACAGCAAGCTTTCTTATTGTCACATATAAATTAGAACTAATAAGTCCCTGGCAGGAATTCATGCTGAATTTATTGTGCCATTGGCTGTGCCACTCTTCTGTTCTTTGTCCTACCTGGACCTGATCCAACCTATACTGAGTTCAAGGAGATATTTTTTCCCAGGTTTCTACTTTTCATCTGAGTTTTCCAGAACCTCAGTCTCAACCTCTCCGTTGCAGAGGGCCCACACTTGTTGCTCCACCTGTGTGGAAACCCTCCCATGTAACTGCTGAGCATGGGAAACATGTTATTTCTGTGTTAAAACTGTCTGTTAAATCAGACAGGAATAAATTCTTCCTGCTCTTAATATTACTTTGGTTTACCTGTGATACAGAGCAAAATGAAGATGTGTCATTTCTTGGTTCAATAGTGTGACCGTATTTCTTTATCTGACTGAACTAATGGAATTCAGAGGAAGGTTGGTTTGTTTGTTGTGTGCGTGTTGTGTCCTCCCCTCCCAGTTTACATTAACACACTTGAAGATGTAGTTTGTCCTATAGTCTAGCAGTTTTTATCTGCTTCTAAAAAATGCTAAGTAGAGATCATTAGGTACCTTGGATCTTCCACAGTTGAGAACCATTATGAAAGAAGAAAATTAGTTTCATGCATTGCTTTCTTAAAGATAAGGAATCTTGTTGGCTAAGGAATATGAGCAGTAGACCCACAGAACATGTATGACCTTAGCAGCAGCAAGCATTAAAGTGATGTCTCATTAAAAGAGTATTTGTTAAATCATATAACCTACCTGTTAACGTTTTATAAGAGTAAGGGATGGAACATAATCACTATTCTCCTTATTTAAAATAGTTCCAAAGTAGATATTCTGATCTTGCTGTCTTTTAATTTAACTTGTATCCAACTTAAAGCATGCTGCAAAACGTGACCATAGTTCTTGCCATTAAATTTTAGATTAAACTAAGTGTGCTTCATTTTACTTTAGTGGCTACAATTCTGGGTGCTTATCCCTTTTGCAAGTCTCACAGCTGTAGACATATTGTACAGCAAAAACTATTAACAGTTTGGGTTTTTTTCTTTGAGAGATGCACAGGCAATTGCACACATCTTTCTGACTACTTGCTTTTCTGGCATTCATCAGTCAATTTAGGAATAAAATTGAAATTTACTACTAAACTAAAATTAAGAATAAAACTAAAATTTACTACTCTGAAAGTAAGGTTTTGGTTTTTTTTTTATTTGAGTAACAAGTGACTCTGAAGATTAGACCAATTTTCAAAAAAACAAAAGGCACAAGTGCATCTAACCTGTTAAAGACTGAAGGAAGGATATTTTTCCACTTTTATATGTAATTGGTATTTTTAAAACATTTCTGTGCTAAATAACTCATCTAGATATTTTGATGACCTAAGCATCCAGTTTTATTCTGAGATAGTTTGGATGAATACTTCATTTGGCTACTTAGACCACATCTATTTATGCTCTGATCCCACCAGATCACTGAGTGTGCAAATTCTGATACTATACTGTTAACAATTTCAGGATTGTTTTGATGTATATAAGCTGTGAAGGAGGTGTGTGACCAGCACATCACAGTTAAAATAAGGAAATATGTATGATTAATAATCTTAGAATTGATCTTGGAAAGGCTCAAGCGTGTATTCCTGCTATACTTGAACTCAGGGAGATATTACTGTAAGTATGGGAGTGCTGTCTTTGAAAATTTTTTTATTTAAATCAGTCATCTCCTAGTTCTGTCTCACCCAGAGATTTTTAAAAATCTACTGTAAAACTCAGAGAAGTGCAGAGATCAAATAGTTCTTTGGGACTTTCAAAGACTGAGAGCAACGAAAAACACTAAAAATGTGGTTTATTCCATGAGAATGCATCTCTTGTTTCACTATTAAAACACGCCCTGGTTTCCTACAGTAAAATGTGTTGCCACGTGCCAAAAAGAAGAGAGGAAAAATTAGTCTTTTGCAAATAAGGGAAGACTGTAGAGCACATTTTTGAGACATATTTGCAACCAAAAAACCAGTCCTGCTCAGATATAACAAAACCAGAAAGATACATTTCACTGTGTGAATACTGTCCTGCACTCACTCCTAAATGTCCTATAACTAGCCTGATATCATTTGTACTAATCACATTATCTTGTCTTTTTGGAAGAAATGAATGTCTGAATGCAATGACTTAAACAAGTGATAAATTAAGTTTTAATTGATCTTTTTTTTCCTTATTTCTAACTCAGAGTCATTTCATTGTCACTGTGAGAAGAAGTGATGGTTGGTTCTATAGGGAATAAAAGAAGAGCTTCCACGTATGCACTCCTCTTTCCCCTGTTTCTACAGTTCTTAGGTTACTTTGGGCTGCAGCACAACAGAAGAGAGTGCAGGCATGAGTTGAATGCATAGGAGAGATGCTCACATGGATTCCTCTCCTAAGTAGATAAATTGTAGATTCCTCTGTCTTCCTACAGACTTATACAAGGGCCTGTTCTGGATTTTGTGTTCCTTTCCTTTTGATTCTCTAGCTGTTATTATTCAGTAAGATGCAGGGTATGAAGGAAACTTGTCCATTCTATTATGATTAACACTCATGATGTCATTTAAATTTTTTTTAGTATTTCCAAGGTAATTGCTGTGTCTTTGCTGCAACCAGTTAAGAGATAGTTAGGAGACCTTCGCTGCATGAAATACTCATGGTATGTAATAGATATGAAATACTCAGGTAAATGATTAAACTTAAAAATATAATTATCATTAATCATTATGAAAAGCAACCTTATTAGGAATTCATAAACTCCGAATAAATCTGTTCTGGTGACAAACCAAATTTTTCAATCTAACCAGTTCTGTGATTGATAGTGAATTGAATTATTTTCTAAAGAATTAAGGGTTTTTTTCACCCAAAATAAGTCTTTTCTTGTAACTAATTTACTGTTAAGATTGCTTACAAAAGGACTAATCACCCAGCATAATTTAATTGCATGTTATGTTCTACTATACTGAAGATAAAAATAAATCAAGTCCATTTATTTTGTTTTTATTAAGTTTTAAAACTGAATGCATAAATAAACATTTCCTTGCAAGAAAGGAATAATAAAACATCCTTGCAACACGTACTGGTGTTGTGCTTTCATTGAAGATGATCTCTGAAACTGGTGAGCTGCTGATAACTAGTATCCGACTCTGTGTGCTTCACAAAGCACTGTGAGATCTGTAGCAGCATTCTGTTAGTTTACATGCAGGCTGTAATGAACATACCTGTGCTGCCAGCCCTTGGCTGTTTTATGCGGTACCCTGTATCTTCAAGGGAGATGGATTATATTTGACGGCAGATGTGCATGTGTGAGAGAGAATAGGTAGCAGATATTAGAGCTAAGTAAAATCCCAGCTTGCAATTCTGTTTTAAAATATGTATATCTAATATAGTGCTCTCATTAAGAAACAAGATACTAATTTTAAAGAAGCTGCTAAGATAGCTAGCAATATTTGAAACTATTGACTGCGAAACACTTCTGACTTGTCAATGGGATGTGGTGTGGATGGACTCTACTACTACCTGTTCAAGGACTTAGGCACTTGTTCATCTATTATGAAGGCTCTTCCTTAGAAGGTTTCTGCACTCTCTTGCTCTCTTTCTCTGTCAATTTAGGCACCTGTAGAGTGTATGCTGTCGTATGTTTTAACTGACTTTTCTGTTGGGACGCTGCTAGAGGTGATAGTAGGAGATTCTGACTTGTACTGTCATCCATATACTGGCTTTGGACTAAGGAAAATGATAAAATAAATCAAAAAAGTTACAAGTTCCTTCTCTGAAGCACATTAGATTAAAACATTAATGTACTGTACCTACTATTGCTATCTGAGACTGGATATCACCATAAACTACAAGGAAACAGAAACATTTTTGTTGTTTCAACAAGGGAGATATTTTATCACTGATAAACAAGAAATTCTCCGTATTGGCTACTTCTATTTATAATCAAAATCTCACCATGATCTTTGTGCCTTGAAGCTTTTTACTTTTTACACTAAGAGTGGTGTAAGTATTTGTGGTGCACACATGCTGAATGATTAGCTGGACTTAGAATGACCAAAGATTAACAAATGAGAACTATAAATCCCCAAGGATTAAGAATAAAGAAAAGCATTTGCAGGGATGTCTGCAATGTCTGAACAAGTGCTGGAGAGAACATTAAGAAGTATTTTCTCTTTGAACACTGTGGTGGATTTACCCTGGCTGGACACCAGGTGCCCACCAAGCCCTTCTATCACCCCCCCCACCACCACCATCAGCATGGCACGCAGGGAGAGAATAAGATGAAAAGAGCTGTGGGTTATAATAGATAAAGATGTTATTCTCTACTTCCCATCCGCAGGTGATGTCAGGCTGAGTCCAGGAAGCAGGGCTCCCGAACACGTATCGGTTGCTTGGAGGACAAAGCCGAATGCCCCCCCATCCTCCTCCTGCCCTCTTCCTTTATAGTTGAGCTGACATCATATGGTATGGAATATCCCACTGGTCAGCTCAGGTCGGCTGTATTCGCTCCCCCCCCCCCCCCCCCCCATCTTGTCCCCCTATCCTCTGGTGCTGTGTGAGCACTGGCAGTCATAACACGGGTGTGTTATCAACACCCTCCAGCTCCCAGTGCTGCAGCATGAGGGCTGGATGGGGAAAAACTGTTCAGCCAGACCCGCTACAGATACAAAGCTGAACTCTGAAGTCTCTGTTACTGCTAAATCCAGTGCCCTTTTTACAAATCTAAAAGCACACTCTGCATTTAATTTAACCCCCTCTGCAAAAAACCACCCAAACAAACAAGACAAACAAACAAAACCAAACAAGAACAAACAAAAACACACACAAAACAAAAACAACCAAACCAAACAAAAAAAAAAGGCAGACAAACTCAAACCAACAACCAGCAAACCTTTGACCATACACGTTACACATGACAGACATTTTTCTTCTTCATCTAAATCTCCCACCTAAGTACATTTGATTCTTCATGCTGTTGGCATCTTAGCTGTATATTGTTCATATCCATGGTATAGTCCTGCAGTAGAATTACTTGGACTGTAAAATGTCTCTAAGACATTTTTAGTTTCCAGTTATCATACATTTTATAGTGTGAATTTTACAATCTTATTATCTGCTACTACTCCTTCCTTGTATCCTTCAGGTTACTGCACTACTTAGACATTTTTTCAAGTATTTGTGAAGTTACATCATATTCAAATCTAGGGTAGTATTTTGAAAATACAACCCAAACCTATAACTCAAAACCCCTTTGAATCCCCACCTGACTTTCAGTGCGTAATTCCTAGTGTAAAGTCTGCATCCAGCTGTGTGTCTAATTTGCACACACAATTATTTCAACTGCCCAATGAGAAGCAGATAACTGCACAAGCAGGTGAATGTAATTAGTGATTTGCATTTGTAACTACCTCATTTGCACATGCAGCCATAGCAGCTCTGCATTCTAATTAGTTTAAAAATGCCTGGTGCAATGCTATTCCCTCACTTTGTGTATTCAGACAACACTTTTGTCTATTACAGTGATAAAACAGTTTTGGAGAGATGGTGGTGTTAGTGGTTAGGGGACACTGCTCTGCCCTGTCAGGACAATCCAGAATCACATGGTGACAGAGGCAGGAATGAGAATCTCTGCTGAGGAAGACATTTTTCCTTTTGGAGTCTCTGAGATATTCCCAGCCTGGAGTGAGAAGGCTGCACTGCGTAAACTTGTATGATAGAGATGTGCTTGTGCTAAGCAGCAGCTCAGAGGCAGTGAGCTAACATTGGCATGATAATCCATGTGCTGGTTCTTATCACACCTAGAACGCGGTCCCCTCTCTTGGTAAGCCAAAGCATATTCAGAAATGGGCTTCTTTTTAGCCTGCTGTGGAGCCAAACAAGGGTTCGTATTTGCCTAATATTCAATGTAGAATCACAGTTCCTGCTTGTTTTCATGTGCTGTCAGGTTTTAAAATGTTATCAGTTTCTGTTAGAGTGAAATAATCCAAAATCTAGGTCAAATTCTTTCTGTGTAAGTCCCTCAAGTATTGTTTTTCTACAGGTTGAAATTACATTCAGGCTTTTCTCAGTGATATCAGTGCTCTTCTCAGTGACATCCAGTGATAGGACAAGGGGTAATGGGTACAAGCTGGAGCATAGGAGGTTTCAGCTAAACATAAGAAAAAACTTTTTCACAGTGAGGGTCACAGAGCACTGGAACAGATTGCCCAGAGAGGTTATAGTCTCCTTCTCTGGAGGCATTCAAAACCCACCTGGATGTGTTCCTGTGTGGCCTGATCTAGGTGATCCTGCTCTAGCAGGCGGATTGGACTAGATGACCTTTTGAGGTCCTTTCTAACCCCTACCATTCTGCGATTTTCTACATTATGAAATAGCATGAGTAGTGGGAATTGATTCTATGATTCTAATTTCAAATGCAAAATAGTATTTTTACTAAACTTTCTAGGTCTTTCGCGGCATATTTTTCTGAAATCCCAAATCCTGCAGATAAAGTACAATATATTTTCAGAGATAGTAAATCAGACAAAGGAAGATGATCATTAAATAAATTAAAATGCATTAAATTTACCTAAATGGAAACCATTAGATTATATGAAGCTACAGTATATTATCCTGATGACTCTAGAAACTTTATTTAGATCATAATTGTACTGATATTGTGCAAATCCCGTGATTAAAGAGAAAATAATGTATTTCTCATTCTTCTCCCTCTGCCTCCCTTTCTTTAAGAAATTGCAATTTCAATTCCTCTATGGCTTAGTAAACAGTTACCTCAATAAAGGCAGTGTTTTCATGAATCCATGTTTTGATGTGGTACAGCATGAAACCTTATCTTAATGTGGCATGTTTGGAGAAATAACAATGTTTAAATAATGACTGAAATGAAGCATAAAAATCTTTTGTAAATAAAATGGACATAATGAGAAATGTGAAGCCTCAGCTTCCTTTACTACTTTGGTATTTCTTTTCTGACACTGATGCTCATACATCACACCCATCACAAAGATGTGTTCCCAAACCTCATGCGTATTTTGAATTAGTTATCTGTTATATATTTCTCTGTTGTGCCAATGAATGTCAGTTTTTGGTCTTAATGCCCTGTTTCATGAAGTTTCATTAAAAATATAGATAATTCTATTTCTGTTGAAACCTCATAGTGAATTATGATTTTCCTGTGGCAGTGGCATCATATTTGCTGTATAATTTCTGGATTGTGAATTTCATTGTGCTTCTTATGTAGTGTATATAGTGTATGCACAGCTTCCTCAGCAAATTAAAAGGTCAAGCTTCCTGCACAAATTACTTGATCTTCCTTTTTATTTTAATGGATTGTTTCATTTGGGACTTGCAGTCATGTACACCCTGATACTACTGAAAGCTACTGTCCATAAACATAGTGTCCATCACTGTATTTTAATTTAGTATTCCTTCTGACTGCTGTGCTGCTCTTGCACATACCCTTCCTCTATCTGCATGCATACAGACACTGTATTGGAGCTTTTAGGGAATTAGAACGCAACAACGGCATGCAGTAATAGCTTCCTAATGGAGTAACCAATGGCTATTATTCTGTAACTTATCATATATTTGGAAGCCTAATTCTGATTGATTTAAAAATAATTAAATTAAAATGTCAGGTCTTTTACCTGTCCTTTTACCAATATTTTAAATTTGTCATTGTAATATCACAATTTGTAATGGACAACTGTTTAAAAAACCAGATTTTGCCAATTGGCATATGTAATATGAATCACATCACCATATGGAGTTAGTGTGCCCTAAATGCAGAATGCACTGTGCAATTTGAGAAGGAAAATGGTAAGGGAGGAGGAAGATTAGAGATCAGTGGCCCAAGGGTGCTTTTAGTTGCAGTGGACTAAATTGACGTCAGTGGAAGCTGCCAGTGTCTAAGTTGTTCTCATCAGCTTAGTAGTATTCATCTGAAGACAAAATTAGAAATGTATTCCACACAGTGCCACTGCGTGATCTGTGCTTTACTGTGAGAGGAAGTGGATGTGAGTAATTTATGTAGAGTTCAGAGAAAGAAGGTGTAAACCTTTTACAAAAATTTATACAATAGCCAAGAGGACTTGAACTTACCAAGGTGCAAGAACAAAATGAGACCAGAGGCTTCTCTGTAAAGAAAAGGGTTAGCCCAACTTCCTTCATATGGCACCACAAGATCAGCATTGTCTACTCTGATTTTGAATTAATACGTCTTTTATAGAGAAAGAAAGCTAAGAATCTTGGCCATTTGCTGAGCTACACAAGAGCTCAGAGAATGCTATTGGCAAAAGACAAAAGCTTTAAAATTGTTTTGTTTTTCCCTGCCAGTCTGCAGGCAAAAAGTTTTAATCTGTTCAAGTCTGCAGGGGTCTGGGGAAGTAACAGGTATGCTTTTCTCTACTCTGTGATTTCAGTGAATGCATTAGAGGCAGCAGTGAGTGTGGGCAGTATGGCAGAGCTCACACCGTGACTTCCCTTGCCCTATATTTGGCTTGGTTTGCAATGTGCACTGCTGGGCTGTTACTGCAGTGATCCCAGTGCAGAGCTGCTGGGAGGACTATGTGATACGATCCTATTATTTTAGTTATTATTAGCATCCTGAGAAGTTTTCATTAAAAGAATAATAACAATAATAATGACACTGCATTTCTGATCCTATCTGAATCACAGTAGTGTGTTCACAGTGTGAACTGATGCAGCCTATCCATTAGGCAGCCTCTGATAAAGATACGCACAATGAACTGTGCTCTTCCAGCAGGACCGTGTGAAGTATTGTGGTGGAGTCCAGTACACAACAGATTATTAGAGAATCTCATTCAATATCCACACACTGACTAGACCCCAATTTACTCCTTTTCAGAGTCCTCTCCAATGCTGTCTGCTGGTGCTAGGGTTTTTTTTGTGATCAGTTATACACAAACTTTTCATTCACAAGAGCAGCGGTTAATGAAGTTCAGTATTTTTATCGCTGCTGAACTTCCAACTATGTTTCTACCAGCGAATAAAGACTGTGTAGTAGTACTGTGGATTTGCTTATCTGCTTCAAGCCCCACTTAGATAAAAGTAATTTCTTATCTGTGGAGTAAGTATATCTAATAATTTTTATATTTGTGTGTACTTTAGAATCACATATATTAATGCTAATAGAACAAATAGAATCAGAGTTAAAGTCTGTTCTTATTAGATCATTTTTTGTAGCATTTTCTTCCTTTGCTGACATGGAACAATGGCACCATTGTAACTGTCAGGGCATCCTACCTTGGCCTGTACAGCCACTGCTGCCAGAGCATCCCTGGACCTGCTTCCTGGACAGCATGTGGAGCTCCCTGACTGACCTTGCACCACATTGTCACCTCACTTGTACTTGACCTACTCAGTCTGCCACTGAGCCTATTGTTGTCATAGGGATGTTGCTACCGGTCTGGCCATGCTCTGTGCTGGGTGCTGCTGGACAAATGTACAAAGGGAGGTGTAAGGATAAGGCATTGACCTTTGGAGTCTGTGGGAGGGCAGAGGCAGAAAGATAAGCTTGTTTCACAGAAATATTCTACTTTTTTTACTGGCGTTATAAGCATACAGAAGTAGAAGTTTCCTCAGTAGAAAGAAATGTTTAAACCAAAGCTGAAAGGCAGAAATTTCTCCTGCATCTGTAAAAAGAAACACAGAAACACATAATGCTAAGGCAAATAAACTAACAGCATAATCAGAATGTCTGGGCAGTGTTTTGCTGACAGTGCAGCAAAAAGTATGTGAGTTTCAGAACAGCAACTTTTAGGGAACTTTTCAAGAAAGTCAAAACTTGCATAGAAAGCTTCAACTATGTCTCATCTGATTACTTCAACTTATAGTTGGGAGAAACAAGTTGGATGCTGGCTGGTGAGGTTGTTATTTTTATATCTTAAGAGCAGGCTCTCCTCTACCGGCTTCATTTCAGTCTTTGGGAAGTCAGGGCCTGGAAGACAAGGTTTGTGGGTTTTTTCTTTTCTTGTGTTTGTTTTATTTTGTTTTGGTTTTTTCTTGTGTTTGTTTTTTTTTGTTTTTTTCTTTTTTTTTCTTCCCCCGCCCCAACAGCTGAAGTTGGAAAACTTGCAGCAACGTGCCAGCAGCCACAGTGAAATTTATTTCTTATTGCTCTGTACTTTAGGCTTATACTAGAAGTATGTAACTGCACTGTCACTCTGATTTGATTACTGCAGCAAATAGGCAAAACTGCTGGTACAAGATGGAGGGGCCGGGCTTGGCCTGGGAGCACTGCTGGCATAGAGCCTCCGGCTCTTGGCCCTTTATAGGGGATTAGAACAGACACTCAGCATCCCGCCTTTCCAGGTTGAACAAAGATCCCAAATGATTCTCTTGTTCAGCCTTATCTTACAAGGCATAATGCACATTAAAGAGGATGTTTATGTATTCTGAAAGGTTTTTAATATAGTTGGTGTTTGGATCCTTACTGAAAAGCACTGGCTCCCTTCTTATTTCCATGTGCAACAAGCAGCAGCTAACAGTGCATGTGGTAGCCTGAAGACTGTATTTCCAATGCAGTGTTCAGGGAATTTTATTTCATACATGATTTCTTAGTCACAGCTGTATAATCATATATCACAGCTATAAAGCATAGCATGGCATTGAGGGTGTATTCTGAATACACACTAAACATTGAAAAATCGAAACAGAGAAACCTGTATTTTATACTGCAGTTTGCCAGAGCCAATTTCTCAGTTCTTCAAAAAGCAACATGCTCTTCTAACAACTGCAGACCATTTATCAAGCAAAAATCTACCTGTATAAATTCAGTGTAGATTTGGTTTTCTTAAGTAGTATTGGGAGCTAATAAATAAATAACCAGAAAAAAAAGTTTTTTGTAAAATATACAGAGAAATGTTCTTGACTCTGTAATGGTCCTTAGTTGGGGCAGTCATATCTAGAACATCTCCTGTCATAGTGAGTAGTTTCATGCCTACAAAAAACCCAACCCTGTCATAAATCAGTAGCAAGAGAAGAATATAAAACATGTAGGAACAAAACCATACATCTCAGCTACAACCACCTGAACAAGCAGCACTATTTCTAATATTGATAGCAGTAATAGTTTTTACCCTTTCTCTGCATAGGCTTCTGGAAAGAGATGGTATTTAACCAGCCTGTTACAAATGCCCTGGTTTAGTGACTGAGGTCTGCAATAATGCTTCTGATCTAATTATCATTTATCTATTCAATATGTGCCAAAGAACGCTTCAGACAGCCTTATGTATTCATTAGAATCTGTTATTTTTTCAGGTCAGCAGTCAAAGCTGATGTACAGCATTGCTTTTCTGATCATTCTTTACTGGGGAAGAGCTCCCACAATGTGGACTGGATCACAGCAGCTGTTTCTTAAGCAGCTGCAAGGGGATTCACTAGTAAGAGCAGAGAAACTTAGAAAACTCACAGACCTGACACAGAGAAGTCCAGAGGAGAAGATATAGACATGACTACTAATTTTCTCTGTAGGATTGCTTGTTGTCTTTATGCCTGGACATGAGAATTTTTTATTCCAGGCCATTAGCCACAAAGATGGAGATTATAGATTTGAAGTAATTTATGAGCAACTGACATCGGTCATAACATGTTTGGAGTGGGCAGCCTGGACCATCTGTATTACTTATCTCCATTCTGTTTTAAAATCAGCTCTGTCTTTTTTTGGTGTTTGTGAGCATTTTGGAGTTACAGATTGTTCCTCAGAAAAAAGGGTCAGTCACTATCCTGAGGAACTAAAGCGGAATAAAAGGGTTTCTGTGTTATCATTCCCATGGGTGGCAGGGGATTACACTTGGTTACTCAGGAAATCCCCTCCAGTCCTGTATATTTTTTTTTATTTTGAAGGAGATAAATAAGGGAAAGATCATACAGTACAGATAAAGGAATAAGAAACATTAAAGCAACAGGAATAGACCCAATCCTACCGGTCCCAAGAAGGTTGCTTCACATTTCGCTTTATATACAATCATGAATTAATTCAAAACTTACTGAGTTCTCTGGAATTCTTATAGTCATTTTGAATCTGATTCTTTAAGAACAAACAAGTGCAACTTTTAGTGAAAGATTAATCAGAGCTTAGGTAGTGTTAGTACTTTCTTTTCCCCATTAGCTTGCTGTGCATTCGGTAAGATACGATATGCCATAATGATATATATGTATTGTCAACACTTAGCTATCAAGACTGTGGATTAATGGGCTGCATGATGCGAAGGCAGCCAGCTGGTAGTGCAGGATGTCCAGGCACAGGACAACCACATTCCTGTGGTGGTGTGGTATTTGACTCTCTTGGCTGAGGCTGATGCTGACTGGAGGATCTCTGCTCTTATGCACAGTCAACAGGACCTCTCCTTCCTTGTTATGCTCAGATGTTCTCAAGCTATGTTCTTTTAAGTTAATATAAATCCTAATTTGCATACGTTTTTTATTATGTGTGCTTTTCTTTATCTGGTTATTCCATTCCGCTAGCTACTTTGAAAATTCACTGGACAATACACAGTTCTAATGCAATGCATTAAAAATTGTTACATTCATAATATCCTCAGCTCTTCAACACCTCTGAGTTAAGTTTTAGAAAAAACAGTGTCTCTGTACCATAATGCATCTTCTTCTCCTCCCCCATCATACCCGGGAATGCACAGCCCTGCCCTGGAGACAGTGTAGTACACTTGTACAGTAGCTCCCATCAAAATAAAATCGCAACAGTTTTAATCTTATCAGTCTCAAGTAGTGGCAGAAGTCTGTGCAAACTCAAGTCCTTGCTGTCTGACAATGTCAGTGAGAAAATGCAGGTCATCCTCATCCAAGATATCAGTTGTCATAGCAAACTGACAGTACACAAAGAGCTGCAGTATATAGTGCCAGTTCTACAGCTGTAGATGATCCTTCACATACTTCCTCCCTGCATCCCCTCCCGGGAAAAAATAACCTTTACTTCAGGATGGTGCGGAAAATACAGTCTGAAACCTTATTCTGTACAATGTATCTAAGAAATTTTTGATGCACATTTAAAAATACTTTGCAATCATGTTTTGCTGCTTATTTCTGTTTAGTACCTTTTAAAATGTTGATATGTATGATATACATTATAGTATGCACAAGCTTTTTAAAAAGCTTGTGGCAGACTCATTAGGATTTTTCCTCCATGTATCTGGATATTTTTACTTTTTTTAAGCATAATTTTTGCAGTTTCTTCTCTTGTACTACTTTGACTATCTCAAGGTCCATCATTTGGGGTACTCAAAAATTAATGGGAAATAAAGTTTTTCTTAGATCACATGGATTTGATGTGGCTATGGATTTTAATACTTGTGTCATGCTAATCAGTGACAATGAATAGAATTGTTTACATATCCCTGGAAGCAGCTACTTAAAAAATAAATGCTTTAAACTCCAATGAAAAAGAATCATTAAAACTTTCTGCTCAGATGTTCTTTAAAAGATGTGCTTTTAGATGCAGTATAAGCTAATTCAGGTTTTTCAGGCGAATTAGCTATCCAGTTACCATAACTGCATGCATGTGGAAATAGTCAATTTGTATGTGGAAATGGCCAATTCCCTTAATTGACATGTGTGATTTCCAAACTAGGCATGCAAGTGTGTTCATATTCCTTATAGACAACTGAGTGCTAAATCCGTTTGAAATACTTTATGATGGGATACTTTGTCCTCTTTTCTTACCAAGAATGTGATTCTGAAATCATTCAGCAAGAACTAGAATGGGAGACTAAGTCAAACAAAGGGCATAAATGAACCAGAACCACATTTAAAATAATTATATTCCTGAGATCTGGCTTGAACCTGTGAGCTGGGAAAATCAGCCTGTTCAGTTTTGACCTAGAGTCAAAATTAGCTCTGTAGTTCCATAACATAAGAAAAAAAGAAGTGACTGATGGCCATAACATAACTAGAAAGGTTATGAATCACTGATAAAGTTGTGTTATTTTGAATTGATCAATCTTCTTTCATCAGCAGAGCTACAGATGTACATATTCTTTAAAAGAGAGTAATAAAGCTTTGTAAATTGGACAATTTTTAGGTTAGAAAATGTTCACACTAGAAGAAAAAGGAGAGCTGCTTGGATTTGTCCTAAAAAAAATTTTAAAATAAAAGTAGCACAATGTCTAGTTAGATACTTTAGAGAACAGCGGTTTTACCAAGAGCTTTTGATTTATTTTTTTCTAGTACCTTCTTGTCTGATATTTTTGAAAATAGGAGATCAGAACACAAGAAGTGGAATGAGACAAGGTGGAGCTGAAAGACGAGAAAGAGGAACAACAGGGAACTGCGGGGACTGAGGAAAGGAGGATAAATGAAACAGCATGGAGATGAGAAAAACAAGAGCCAGGGAGGGGGTGGAGGTATTGGAGTGAGCTGAAGGGAACAGAAGAACAAGGAGAAACTTTAGCCTTTCTGATCTGTAATACAGTCTGTATTTTGCATTTGCTGTTAAATATAGATGGCAACACATATTCTACAAGACAGAAAAATAAAGGACACCAGAAAAAATACTGTGAAATAAGTCTTTGGGTTCTGAGAAGCATAAAAGACTTTCAAGTTACTGGTCTTTTGATTTATTATGATGCTACCAGGATTGAATGGTGTCTGTGCAGCTCTGCATTTCAGATTTATGAATCTATGCAGTAAACATGATTTCAATTATCTTTGACTAATGTTTTGATTTTATTCATAGGGAAGGCAGCTTTCATAAAGAGGAAATGTTTGCCCTGCTGTCCTAGTTAGTTAGTCTTAGTGTGACCTACTTGCCTGATCCTTGCCTCTCTGGTTGAATTTGTCCCCTCTCTTTATTCTTGATCATTTCAAAAAACTGCCTTATGCCACATCAGAACTGGATACATTTGTTTGTCAGATGAAGTGTTTCCCAAGTGGAAATTGCTTGCAGGGTGTAGGATCTTTAGTTTAGATGCTAATTAAATCTAATGTACTGGTAATACTCTTATTGCTATTAATGTGAGGATTTTTGCCCAGCTCCAATTAATGTTAATGTGCGGAAAAAGGGAGAAAAAGGCATTCTTGACAAGCTGAAGAAAATTTTGTTCAAATGTCTTTGTGTTTCCTCTACTCATTATGTGTTGATATAAATGTAAATGTCTGTGAGAAATGTGAAAAGGAAAATGTAAGGCAATACACACTTATTTTTGGCTGGGAATAGCAGTACTTGTGAGTCAATTTAGTCTATCTAGCCAAAAAGACTTGGCAACTAGGGTACTGACAGCATTTGCACATGCTTTTATACATTTGCTGTTAGAGGTCGATCCTGCAGAATCCTGTGGTCTCAATTTATGGTAAACTGAATGGAAGGCAATAAGCTAACAAAGAGTATGCAGCATGACCTGTTGCTTAATACCTTTCTCACAGATGCAGACACTTGAATCCAATGTGTCACTGATCCTCTACTAGGCTTTCTTTTTTTTTTCAGTCAGTTACACAGGTTGCAGTCAAGAATTAATGAAGGAAAAAAATCTGAATTCTTAGTGGAATTTCATTTTCCAATTTCACTGGTTTGTTTTTGTATTTTTTTCTAATTGCCTTTCAGATTGATAATTTCAGCCTGTAAGAGGAAGGAAGAACTGTTACTTCAGAATATTCACCCTCAATGAGTGTGAGTAGGCTTTGTCTTCTCATAATTTTCCAAAGCAGTTTAGTACTGAAAGCTGATATTCCTAGAACAGTGGAGTGACTAAAATGGAAATATATGCCCTTTTTTTGAGAAAACAGCCCTAAAAGAAAGCAGCCTACTTAAATTAAATGTTTTTGTCTTTGCTAATGTAGTGCAGGTGGAGTTATGTGAAATTCACACTTAGGACTTTATGGCAGTTTTTGAATGAAATATGTTTTTTTAATTGAAGGTGAGCATTTTGATGTCTGAGGTTGATGTCTGTGTTGCTTCATATTGCAAGACCAGAGAAGAATGCATTGTGGAGATGCTAGGAGAGAGGGAAGAGATGATTTCCTTGAAAATATCTAAATAAAAAATAACCCTCTGAATTACCACAATGTTGTGTCATTTATAGCAAAATCAGTGTCTAGTCTTTTTCCTTTTCTCAGGACTGGTCCCTCTATTCTCAGAGCAATTCACGTGCTCTCAGAACACACTGCAGGCTGTTTGAGGCAATTGCTTGAGGCAATTCTGAGTTCGTGAAGGTCCAGTAATTCTTCCCCTCGCTCCTCCCCTCCCCCTCCCCTCTACTAAAATTTCAAACCTCTCAGCCCAGTACCATTCAATTCTGTTGAGAGTGTTCTAGATGATGAAAGCGATCAGCCTTCAGACTTAGAGCTTACCTTTTTCACTCTTGATTGTTATTAGAAGGGAATAAAAAGAACCCAATATTGACATTCTAATCTGCATAGCCACAGGTGGTATTTTTGAGTGAAAAAATTGGGGTTTTTTTAAGCCATTCAAAGTCTGGTTTCTCAGCCAGAGTTCCATTGTGTGAGTGATAGTAGGCTTTGCTCTTGGGCAGACTTTTTGGTAACTCAAATCCCTACTAGTGGGAAGAAAATATTGGTGCGGAGGCTGAAGTGTGTCCTGCCGAGAAAGATATGACTTTGAGGAGTATTCTACTCAGGAAAGGCTTCCTCGGCACTTCTCCTTGTCATTTGAAGGCATGTCCTTTGCATTTTGGGCATTACGATTATGGTGAACAGTTTGATCAAGAATTATATATACCCTTAAATAAATAGCAGTTCCACAGTATATATAGTAATACCTTTTAAACATCAGTTTGTATAGTACACTCTGTACAGATCTACAATGCTTCTTACTGACTCCAAGTACTTAGTTTCGTGAGAGTGTTCCTTCTGTGCTAGCTCTTGATAAAGGTCAGATTAATTGAAAAAATGAAATGCTTTCTCTTGAGTATTACAAGGTGAATGCAATTCACAGTGGGAATATATTTTCAATTTCCAAATTGTCTTTTGATTTTATTTTTCCCTAAAAGAAAATTCACCCAAGTGTCATATAACCTCTAGGGGTGAATATTCATCAGCTGTAAAATAGAAATAGCTATTTTCCTGTATCACTGGCAAAATATTCCTTCCTCCAACCTCTGTTCCCAGTAAACCTTCTAGCTGGCAATATAAATAAAATACAAAAGATTCTTGCTTTGGAAATGATGTTCTACAGTAGTAGAGAGGAATTTAGTCAGTTTTTCCCTTCATGTTGTCAGACTTTGAACCCCACTCATTCATGCATTGCCACAGCGCATATAAAGTGGTGAAGCCTCAAATGAGTGTTCAGCCCACAATCCAAAGATCACCTAAACAGACAGATGATACTGGATAACTGAACATTCAGAAAGCTAAAACAACAATGGCAATTGTGTAAAATTATTATTTTGTGGGTTTTTTTAATAAATAGGGGAACTGGAGCATACTGCATGGCGCAATAACAGCCAAAACTCTGTAATAAAAAGAGAAGTAGGCAAATGATACAAGTTGGATCCACATGCATTGTCTTATTACTTTTCTTTCTCTCACTTTTTTTTCTGTCACAGTGACTAAATTTACAATAGCTTAGTACTTCTGGGTATGGTGTGATGATTGCCAGTGTTCCAAGATGAGTGATTCCTAAATTTCGTTGCATTTTTTTTCACTCTTGCTACATCCAAGGCAAATACCTTACTTTGTAATGACATATTACCAAGAACAGTCCATTCTTTGACTGGAATATTTACAGAGGAAGAAGGGTGCAGAAGAAAAGAAAATTAAAAAATAATTATGGAGAGCAGACAACTGATATCTTTAAAGGTGGGGGGTTTTAAATATTTTTAAGCTGTTTTGGCTTTGGTTTCTTTAAGCTATTTTAATCTTTTCACTCAGTCCCCAAAAGTTTCAGGTCTGCATTAGAAATATGTTAGATGACAGAGACTGCACAAAATTAACTCCTGTAATAGCAGTGTTACTATTAAATGGTGATGCTCCCAGCAGCAATTCTGACTCTCCGTTTCCAAAGATTTATCTGTAACCCTCACTGTAAATTGTGCTGGGTTATGCCTCATACAGATGCTGTCAGCCCAAAGGCAATATTTACAAATTAAATTTTTAATCTGTTAGAATTACATTTTCTGTATAGCTTTGTGTTTCTTCACTCATATTCTTATCTTTATTAAAGAGAAAAATGACTCCTCTAAAGATAGAAAAAAGCACAGCTGCACTTGTTTGGTTTTTCCTTTCAAACAGATAAAGGATGAGATGTAAAACTGCCCCAGTGACCTGCCTGAGTTCTAGTTAATTAGCTAAGGTGGAAGAGATGATTAATGGCACAGAGATACAATGGTAAGGAAAAACACTGAAGAGGTATCATAAGTCTGGCAGCTTTCAGGGTAATGTTGAAGTAGTCTTGGGAATGGATACAAGGAAGTTGGCATTTTGAGATTATACCAATATTTGCAGATGAAGCAGTATGTTTATGTGCAGTATGTTTGCTGAGTGTTCAGTAACTGGGAAGGGTGCTAATGGAAGCTGGTATTCTGGAAGATCTGAGGGTAGCATGCGTAAAGAGGACATTTGCATCCTAAAAATTGTCTTGTATCTGCCCCAAATAACTGGGCCCACCACAGAAATTCAGATTGTCCCAGGGCCTCTGATGATGGGGGGCAGGGGCGGAATAATGCAGTTCCAAATGTCATTCAGAGAATGAAAGGGAGAAAGCTAGTGCCTATTTGCTTTGAAGTACATTAGGACAAGAGCTGCATACAGAGTTATTGCAGAATAGCTGATGTTCTGCAGTCTTGTACTGTTACTTCATATTAATACCTTTTAGTCTCAGTTCTTATAGGATGTGAGATGTCTTTTATAGTCAGCACAGAGGACTCAGCAGTTTCAGCATTACCACTTTGTGAATGTTACTACTGGAAATTATAGTATTCAAGCAGGAAGTTGGTTTTGTGTTCACTTCTCTCACAAATTCCAAATTCTCTGTGACCAACTTTGATGTTTTGCTAATACTGTCAAAATTAAATTTATAACTAAGAGGAAAGCAACCAACTTTATTCATATGGATCTGGCTATTTTTAAATGGTTGGACTAGTAAGTGGAAAATGCTGTTTAGTGTTTTAACATAGACTAATGTGAAATAATCGATGCGTAGGCAATGAACCAAAGTAAAGAGTGTATATACAACGGAACAACTATGCACCATAATGACAGGGAAAGGATTTAAAGGTTATTATAAACAAATCCATGAAGATATTAGCATGGCTGTGTGCATGGAAAAAAAAAGCCAACATGAAATGAGGCTGCACAAATGAACAGGATACAAATGAAACCAAGAAATATTGATATCGAGTATGGAGCTGTTTTATTGCTTTATTTTAAATAGTACTGTGAATTCAATTTTTAAAGGTGAGTATCATGGTTATGAACCTGTTTTGTATCTTAACAGTTATATTGGCATTTGTATTTCTAAATGAGATTCTCATTTTTAAACCCTGGTGAATATTTGCTCCTATAATTTCTATTAACTATCTGTATTTTCGAGAGCTTCTTTAGTGTACACATCACAGTAATTTTATGTACAAAAGACCAATTACATAGTTAGCTGACTTCTTGGAGGTACATTTACATTAAGTGGACCCACGCAACTGGAATAATTGTTTATACAAGTAATGGTTGAACACACTTGTGGAAATCTGGGACATTTTAAAGCCTGCTTCAGTACTTTGGTATGGACTTAATATACAACCTGTGAATGGTTTTCATATCTTTGCTTTTGTAGTTCAGAATTTGGTGCCTCGAACAGCTCATTGTAGTTGAATGTTTACATCATGCTTGTAGTACTGATCCATGGGAGACAGCTTCACAAGTAAATGAAAATGCTTTTTAACCTGTCAAACCCTAGTATTTTTATAGCGGGTTTTTTGTTTATTAGAATGTAGTAAGTAGTGGAGATCTGCGATGTCACAGAATCATAGAATGGTGTGAGTTGGAAGGGACATCTAGTTCCAACCTCCCTGACATGGGCAGGGACACCTCCCACTAGACCAGGTTGTTCAAAGCCCCATCCGACCTGGCCTTGAATACTGCCAGGGATGAGGTGTCCACAACTTCTCTGGGCAACCTGTGTCAGTGTCTTACCACTCTCATAGTAAATAACTTCTTCCTAATGTCTAATCTAAATCTACCCTTCTCTGGTTTAAAACCATTGCCCTTCATCCTTTCACTACATGCCCTTATAAAAAGCCACTCCCCAGCTTTTCTGTAGGCCCCCTTCAGGTATTGGAAGGCTGCTATAAGGTTTCCCCGGAGCCTTCTCTTCTCCAGGCTGAACAACCCCAGCTCCCTCAGCCCAACCTCAGAGGTGTTCCAGCTCTCTGATCATCTTTGTGACCTTCCTCCAGACTCTCTCCAATAGATCCATGTCCTTCTTGTGCTGGGGGCTCCAGAGTTGGACACGGTACTCCAGGTGGAATCTCACCAGAGCAGAGTAGAGAGGCACAATCACCTCCCTTGATCTGCTGGCCACACTTCCTTTGATGCAGCCCAGGATACCATCGGCTTTTGGGACTTCCAGCACACATTGCCGGCTCATGTTAAGCGGTTGTTAGTGCACACAGTGAGTTTTCCTAATATGTGACAATTGTTGTAGTAAAAATACCAACAGATAATCTAATTTAACAACCTGGTATAAGATAAGGAAGTCTAAATAAACAGGTGTCTCCTTCATCACAGTTTGTGTAGTCTGCTGTAGGTTGAAGAACCTGTAAGACCAGAAGAGACTGTTTTATTACAGCTTTGTATATGGCAGAAGTCCTGAATTTGAGCTAGAGGTCACAATTTGAGACATGCAGGTTTTAGTTCTTTTTTCTGTGGGTTGTATTTTTTTTACCTTTCAGTGATACACTGTGGCTCTTGGTGAATTGTTCCAATGGTTAGTTACACATCTGTGTTCTTATGTGTATTTCTTAATTGTAATTTGACAGTTTCTTGCTGTGAACACTTGCTAGAAGAACTGTTCTTTAGCAATTTTCTGATTTTCATGTGTATGTACTTAAGCCTGGTTTACTCAAAGGCTCTTAGCCTTTGCTTTACAGTTTGCGCTCCTGGGTCTTTTACAACAACTTGTCTTTTAGACATTCTTGTGTCTCTTCTCTGAAGCCTCTATGCTTGATCATCTTTTTTAATGAGTTGTGGTTAACAAAACTGAGCACCATGTGTCAGTACCAAGGCATCCATACCACACATGATGAGCCAACTACTCAGCAATTTGCCCTGTCTTTGGCTTTTATCAGACTTTTGGGTACAGCTGGTTTATTTCTGCAATTAAATTAAACGTGACTTTGAACCTTTCATTTATACCTACAAATGCTTACTGATGTTGCCCACACACTGTAATAGGCTGGAAGAGCAGCCTTTACCTTCTCAATCCCTCAAAAAGAAGGAAAATAATTTGATTCAAGGGGGTAGGTATGTGACAGTTTCACATGAAAATGTGGATAATGAAACAACACGAATGAATAGTTTTTGTTTCACTTTTTCCATTAAAAATTGAGTTTAGTGTATGGTATCTAAAAATATATTTAACTTTAAACGTATTTAATCTGAAATACAGCTGTAACATATAATATATTTTTTCATTTTTCCATTATGAAAACTAGCCAGCTCTGATATTCAGAATCTCAGATTTTTAGACTTACTTATCTGCCAACTTCTTCATTAATACATCTAATCTGGAAATCTGCAGGAACTTTAATGATATTTTCAAATATTATCCTCTTATAAACTGAAATTTAAGAAATATTTCCTGATAGAATGAATGTTATTTCTAAATTTCTGAAGTTTATGTGACTCTAATTTTGAAACTTTAATGTATTTGTTATTAACTCTGTAAACTTGAAGTCATTATTATTTCTACTGTTCTGCTACTTGGAGTGAACACAGCAGTTTAGAGATCATCAAATTTTGTGAACTTTTCACACAAAGATTAAAAGTAAAGAAGCAGTTCTATAACCTCAGTCACACCATGCACAACTTATTAGGGCTATATAGGAAGTGAGATATTATTCAGTGTCAATAAACATGGCAAAATCAAGATCTGAATTCAGGCAGATCTATGAGCAGTGAGAATAAACAGTAGTTTTTATGGATGGATGGGGGGGGGTACAGTTTGGGCTTATATTAGGTTGATGCCAATACAACCTATTTTTTTAATATATCCTTTATAGGGGTGGTTTTGGTTTGTTTGGGGGTTTGTTTGCTTGAGTTGTTTTTCTAGCATATGCAGCTTTAGAGCCAGGCAATAGTGTCTGTTGGAAATATGTGCTTTATTGAGTCTGGCTTAAGACAGGACAAGATGGAATTTAGAAAGAGTAATAAGAAGCTAAGGTAAGAAGGGTTCTGAAGTGTAGGAAAATAAATGTTGACATTTGAGGACAGTTGTGAAATAGTAAGTGAAAAACACTGTTGAAAACTGCAAAAAATATCTGTGAATCTCCCAAATGATGGTGCATATGTTATATTTAATGAGAAAGTTGATTAAGAGCTAGTGAAATGAAACTGGACAGACTGAAAGCAATACATGAAACAGGTAAAGTTCTGCTAGAATGGATACCTGTGCAGAAATCAGCAAAAAATGGAGCATGCGCTGCTCTCTCAAGCAAAAGAAAAAATTCCTGATCTCATTTTCACAACTATTAAAATGGACAAACAGATGAACAAGTCATGTTATTTCTCTGCAATGAAATTGTGCTAATTGAGTTGTAGGTAGGCCTGGTTACATCCGAATGGTGTAAAGTCCATGTAACAAGCCGTTGTAGTTCTCATTTACTCTTGGGAATATGAATCCAAAATGCTTATGACACTAATGATTTCTCCATGTCATGTTTATGGTGCATTAGTTGTTAAGTCTATACACCTCGAATACTGTGTTCACTTTGAGCTTTTCACCGTAAGACAGATATTGAGGTGCTGGAGCATGTCCAAAGAAGGGCAGTGAAGCTGTTGAAGGGTCTAGAGAACAAGTCTTATGAGAACTGTCTGAGGAGGAAGCTCAGGGGAGACTTCATTTTTCTCTACAACTCCATGAAAGGAAGTTGTAATAAGGGAGAGTGTAGGTCTCTTTTCCCAAGTAATAAGTGACAGGAGAAGAGGAAATGGCCTCAATCTGTGCTAGGGGATGTTTAGGTTGTATATTAGGAAAAATTTCTTCACTGAAAGGGTTGTCAAGCCGTGGACCAGGCTGCCCAGGGAAGTGGTGGGGTCATCACTGTCCCTGGAGAGATTTAAAAGATGTGTAGATGTGGTACTTAGGGATGTGTTCTAGTGATAGACTTGGCAGCATTAGGTTTATGGTTCGACTTAAAGATCATAAGAGTTTTTTCCAACCTAAATGATTCTATGATTCTATATGCTACTTATGTGGGTAGTATATCATAAAGGAGGGCAGCTTCTGTACCCTTTTGTGGATAAATGAAGGGAGGAGATAATTCTCTGGGAGACTGAAAGCAAAAATTCATTTGCCAAATTTTTAGTTAGAAAATTTGTATTTTTATGTTTTCAACATCTAAAACTAAGTTAACTACGTATGTTAAATATAATATAGCTTGCTTTGTTGATTTTCATGCAAGAAAGAAAGATCAAGGACAGTAAATCACCCTGATATCTTTTAGCTGTACATGGAAAGAACCTATGTCCCGAGAAGTTCAATGCAATCTGAGCTTTTGCTCTCTTACATGCTGAGATAATTTACATGTGTCCTTAAGATCACAGTGATTTGAAAGATTAACATTTTAAACTCCAATTAACACAAATGTTATCAAAAACATTTTGCAAATTGCAGTTTGCTACTGCAAAGAGCAAGGAAGAAACCAAGCATTTGGCTTCCTATTTGCAGCTATAACTAATGTCAGGAAAACCATGGGTATTGTGCTTTGCAGAAACTTTATCTCTAAAAACATATGGGAATGAATAAGCCCATGGGATCTGTCTGAACCCACACGGATTTATAGTAAGCACAGGCTTTCTTTCATTTTAATTTCTAATTGGTTCTGTGTCTTACATTCTTCATCAGATAAAGTGTAGATTCAGGTATGATCCTGATTCTGCCATCAATTAATTTTTGGTGGTTTTGAGGGTAATTTGCAACCAGAGAGGGTAAATTGTATATTTGACAGGTTGCTGTTTAGTTGGCCTACTTCCTACCTCAAAGATACCCTTTTCATTATTTTGTTCTAATGGATGGATTTATAAGGTGTTTAGATCATTTTATGTCAGTGGAAATTTGGAGGAATTTTGCACTAAAAGTACTGTTCCAGTTTGTCACCTGTTTTGTTGTTTGCTTTTTTGTTGGTTTTGGGTTTTTTTGTTTGGTTGGTTTTGGTTGTTTGGTTTGTTGTTGTTGTTTGGGTTTTTCCTATTACAAGTGTAACTTGTTTTTCAAAAGCAATTTAGGAATGTCCTTGAAACTGTAAGAGAGGGGCTGGGCACAAAATGACAACAGGGATGTAAATATCAATACCAGCTCAAAAACATTTAGAAAATCTGTTTTGAAAGGGGCATATATCAAGTTCAAAGATAAGTGTAGTGTTATAATTTGATATGGGGAAGAAAGGGTAGGGAATGGACTAAATAAGCCCATTTCACTTTGGTTCTCTGACTGTAGCAAAAGGGGAAAAAAAAAAAAAAAAAAAAAGTGTCTCACTACTTTCTCCTAGGGCTGAAATTGATATAAAATATTCCAAATATCAGGATTTCAAGGAGGGAGAAAAATGGGCAGAAGGAGGAAAGAAAAGAAGAGGCGGACCAGAAGAGATTACAGGATTTCAGGTCTACCCTACCAGGAATTTTCAGATGATGATACGAACAGTGTCCTGTCGCTGTCCACTTTAAATCATAATTTGTGATTGTGACAACCATTATATACTGAGACAAGCAGAAATCAAAAGAAGTATAAAAATTCTTTAAGATAAACTTTCAAAGGAGACATTTAAAGAACCCACATTTTCAAGTTGTTCTGAATTTGTAGCACCCAACTTAGCTTATTTTTCTATTATATTCCCACCTTGCACTTTAAGGTACCTTTATTCTAGTAAAAACTAATACCTAAACAGCTGTAATTCCTTGAATGACACAATTTCAAACACTGATTTTTCCACATCAGCTACAGTTCAACATAATTTTCCCCATGTGTCAGTCTCCAGAGTTATTTTTAGAGGCTCCTTAGAGAATGAGAGGCGATTGTTTGAACATGTTATGGGATGCTTTACCACAAATTAGTCTGCTCATTTTAGTGCAATGAGGTGCTTTGCTCTCAAAAGGGATGAGTCCTGTAAAAGGAGTGCAGAGGAGCCTGAAATGGTGGAGATATAAGTTCTCTGCAATTTAGGATCCTACCATGCAAAGATTTGTACTGAGTGGTTGTACATCCTGAGAGCAGCAGGATTACTCCTGAGATGCATGTTTGCTCATGTGAATAAGAGGTTGTGAGGGAAAATGCAATGTTGATAATTTTAAATACGCAAGGCACGAATAGTTGAGATGTTAGCCAAGGTGATTAATCACAAATTCCTTTCTTGAAAAAGCCCCTTGACTATCTTGTTGACAGAGAGACCAAGAAAATAGCTCTTCATTCTTGAATTGTCATTTCACTCTGTTCTTCTATCATCTCTGTAGCCCTTTGAGGTTGTTAGCCTCCTTATGCTGTAATATTGCCCTAATATTCACTAAGCAAATGCAGTCCTGTTGTGAACCTCCCTAAATATTTGTGGAAAACATCTTATAACCATAGAGAGAAGTGTTAGAACCTTGATAATGAATATCTCAATTTCCTGTTTCTCTTCTTCACCATGGTTCTCAACTATCTTTTTTCAATGTGTTCTAAAAGAAGTATCATAGAATTGTCAGGGTTGGAAGGGACTTTAAAGATCATCTAGTTCCAATCCCCCTGCCATGGGCAGGGACACCTCCCACTAGAGCAGGTTTCTCAGAGCCCCATCCAGCCTAGTCTTAAAAACTTCCAAGGATGGGGCTTCCACCACCTCTCTGGGCACCCTGTTCCAGTGTCTCACCACCCTCATGGTGAAGAAATTCTTCCTAATGTCTAACCTGAATTGACCTATCTCTAGCTTTAATCCATTCCCTCTAGTCCTATCTCTGCCTGACGACCTAAAAAGTCCCTCCTCAGCTTTCTTTTAGGCCTCCTTCAGATACTGGAAGGCCACAATAAGGTCTCCCCAGAGCCTTGTCTTTTCCAGACTCACGAAGTATGTAGTATGAATTGTGTAGACTCATATAGTATATAGTAGTGAACTGAAAGTATGTGAATCAAGGACCTGTAGGAAATGATAAGGATTTCCATGTTTTGGACTTTTTTCTCATTTTCTTGGTGTTGCCTCCTCATTTCATTACCCTGGGGGCTATTTCTTGCCTAGTCCACACAGATCGGAAGTAACACTGCTCTTAAATGCCAGGTAGCATTTCTCACCTCTTTTTAAAACATATGCAAAAATAAGGGAGTGACTTAATGAAGCTTTCGTACTATATTTACTAATAACCATGTTCATTAAATTATTAATTGCTGTGTGTTATGTTTTCTATTCAAAGTTATTTAATAAAACATGAAAATGGGGAATACATGTAATTTAAAAGTGTGGTTGCTAAGCACCTTGCAGAATTGGGCCTCTGGAAATGATAGGAAAAGGAGAAATAGGGTTCTTTGACTATTCAGCATTTATTTTTGCCTTTCTCTCTGTATCATAGGACTTCTCATAAATCCAGTATCTGTGCACCTTTCAAGTAAAAATAAGCAGCAACCCAGATCCTGTTGAATTTTCTTGGTTGTGTCTCTTAGTTTTGTGTACAAAGGCTCTGATTACATAGATTTTCTGATTTTATTTAACTATTATTCATATTGTCTGTCCCTTAATATTTAAGCTGGATGCATAAAATAATATGATTCTTAGTGTATTTCAAAGCTCAGAGTTGTTTGAAATAACCATGTTATAACTTTTCTTTTTAAAAGAGGTGTCAGTAGGTGCTTGTCTTGACTCTTGCAATAGTTACAGTAATGAACTTTAAACTTATACCATTAAGTATTTTAAATTTGATCATTGGAACTGTCAAACTCATGATGTTAGGAGCCAAAAGCAAACCTCATGAGAAAAAAAAAAAATGTCAAAGATCATTTTGGTGTGTGCCAGATAACTGGGTGTATTTGTAAGTGACAACTAGCTTATATCCAAATCACACAGACCAAAGGCAAGGCAAACATGTGGTGGGAGCTCAGGGAAATTCAGTGTCACCCTCTAGGACATGATAAAGTAACTTCCTGCATTTGAACATATTAAGTAAACAACTGCATTATGTCTTTTCTCACTTCGCCTTTCAATTCAGCTTAGACTTCAAATATACATGAGGGAAATCTGGTTCACTTGTCCTAAATAGTCCCTGGGGTGCTTAGAAATGAGACGCAGCAGAATTGGAATTTTGAGTGTGCACTAGTGTGCTGGATCATTCCCTTGCAGGAGCACAGAGCTGCTTTACCTGGGATACAAGGTCTACGTGAAGATTTAAGGATGATAAGGGAGTGTTATGCCCTTGTCGCTACATAATTAGGTAATAGAAAAAGAAGATACTTAAACTGCAGATTGGGGCAGAGACTTAATAGCTACCTACGGTGCTTAGAACAATGAAATTCCTTACCACCATGTTACACTAAATAACAATAAGGCTCTTAGGTCTACCCATGCTAAAATCTACTCTCTACAATGAGCATAAAAAGTTAGGAAATAGTGAATGCGGAGGCATTGCCAACCCCTGTGTTATCTGGTATTAACCAGTATTCTATCCAGTGGCACTAAATGGAAGTCACAGGGAGTCTGAAAGCCTTGGCTAAATTACTGTCATCTGGCTTCCATGTGGTCAACCCTCCATTCCTGTTGAATTTTCCCTAGCTGAAGTTGCTGGGCCTAAAATAACATTCTTTATCCGCACCCCCCCCCCCCATATCCAGAACTCATTTTGCTGTAAACCATTCCCTCAGCCTGGCCCCAGAATGATTGATGAAGTGATCTGCCAAAAGTTTTCACCCCCATCTTGGCTTCTTTACATAGCATGTTCTACTAAAGGGATGTAGAAATAGTGACTGTAAGTCAGGCTGCAGTAGGTAATTCAGCCCTGTGCTGTTGGCATGTGGGAACTGAAAACAACCTAATTGAGGAATGTAAAATCACCTGAGGTAATGTCTCCTGATAGTAGAATAAAAATGTGGTGATAAAATTGCTCTTCATAAAGAAGAATAATATTAATAATTTTAAAGACTATTACATCCAGTTTAAACTGAAATGAGCCGTTTATTGCTCTCCTGCAAAGCATAAGGCAAGGAGCTTGCTCACTTTCAGTAAACTCAGTGGTTTTAAAAAAAGAGAGAATTTAGTCATGGATCTTTCATTATCATTCCTGCAGTGAAAATATGGAGGTAAAAGTGGGGTTTTATTTATTTACTTATATTTATAACAAGATATCTAGATTAAAACCAGCTTTAGAACCATCCCCTCGTGTACTGAAAACGTCTTATTCTCAGTTACAGAAATAAAGTGTAAAGTAGCCTGCTCCGTGTTACAGAATTAGTGTATATAGTAAAACACAAATGTTTCCTGAGAAGTCTGTAACATTCTCTCAACCTTAACTGAGCCCAATCAGTATGAGGCTGGGTATTTACTACTTCTGTCTTCCTTTAAGCATTTGCTTATAGAAGCAGCTCTGGTCTACATCAAAGAGCAGGAACTTCAGCATGTGACAATAAATAAATAAATAACTCAGCCCTAATGAACACTGATGCTGACTGACTGGCGTCCCTTTCTCTTACCCCAAACTAGTTTATGCAAAGCCATGGCTGTGAAGTTGATTCATTAGCTGTTCTAGTGACAATAGTCAGGAGCAGAAAATAAGGGATCAGCCACACTTTTCCCTGTAGGTTTAGAAATGTAATGTTTAGTTTTCTTTTCTCCTTGTTCTTTTCCTAAGCTGCCCATTTTTGTCAGATGATATCAATGTTTTATTTTCACGAAGAACAAGTTTTCCTCTCTTTTTTTTTTTTTTTTTGTAAAGTTTATGTTTGCTGGTGATTATATTAAAAGCCAATTTTGAGTTTATGATTGTTTTTTTTTTCCTTAAAGAGACTATTTTTAAAAAAAATTTTGCTTGAAGTATTTTTCTCAGGGTAATCCAAAGCTGTGTCCATCTGGTGTTTTGTGGGTTGGATGGATGATTCCTTAGGAAAGAGTCCATTAAACTGCCAAAGTATTTTGGAGATTTTCTTGGTAGACAATATGTACCCAACAAATAAACAGCATAAGCTGGTCCTTTGCGGCATTCTAGAAAATGGATTGGGCATGGGATCATGGCTTTACACTAGCTCAAAAATAAAATCCTGACACCATGGATATCAACTAAAAAACCTTATACTAACTTAAAATGAACCATGATTTTACCTTCTAATGTTACCTCCCTGTTACACTGATCTGGAAAAAAAAAATTATCTTCTCAGACATAGCCATATTGTAAATCTTGATGCATATTTATTACGTGCACTAATGGAATTTGTCACTAGCAGTAATAAACAAAAATGCTCAGTTTTTCTGAACTGTTCAGTTTTAAAAACACCAAAGAACTCTGCATCCAGTAAGTTTAGGGCTGTGAACCTCTATTTAAAGGTAGGAAAGCTGAAGACCAAATTTTGTTAAATAACTTGACAAGGAAGCATAGAAAAATTGGTGGCAAGAGATGGATTACAGCTTCTCATGTCCAAGTCATGAATGTAGTGTTCGTTCCAGAATCCAGCCCCTGTAGTTCTTCCCTTACAAGAAAAGATATTAAACTAGCCTCTAGTATCTTCCACAGCACACTGGGAGAAAAATAAATAAATCACTCTTTAAATAAATGCCTCTAGCTCCTTATTTCTTATATCAATGTTCTAACAAAGAGACCGATAGTTCCAACTTTAAAAAGAAATCATAATAAACAAAATCTGACATAATATCAGTTCACAGTGTTCCATACAACATGCCATGTGGGCAGGAAGATTGGTTGCTCTGATATCTGGATGTTTGTAAGGTCTTTAATCAAGACATTCTTCCAACTCATAATTCAACACCACAGAGTGAAATACAGTAGGAAATTGAAACTGATTGATAAAACATGGAATTTCTCCCTTAGAAGAAAATTAAGCATACTTAAGGGAAAAAACCACAGAACATTACTAGTTCAAATGAAAAATATGCTGACATATTTCTTCCGGGGGTTGGGGGAGGGATAAAAAATAAAAGCTACAGGAAAGAGTAGGTGACAATAATTAGTTTGTTGTTTTAAATTAGGAGGTCTCTTGGGCCAGATGTTAGTTGTCAGGGAGTGATGCCCCCTTCTGAGACATGTAATGAAACTGAGATAGCCACAGGCCTAGGGAAAAAAAAAAAAGCTCTGTTTGGAGATGTCATTTTATTACAATGCTCTTGCCTTTTGCCTGAAGCATCTTGTGACTGGGGATAGAAGGAAAAAAGGAGAGAAGGAGAGCATGCAGGGATTGATAGAAGGGATGTAGACAGTATTTGTATTCAATCATAGTCTGGTCAGCAGAGCATGCATGCTTCTAATTAGCATAAGGAGGAAGGCAAGAAACCTGTCTCTGCCACCAGAGACAGAGCAGACAGGCACAATCTCAGGGCTGTCCGGAAGAGCTGCCACAAATGTCTGCGGCTCATTGCAATGCAGGTGACAGAATTTAGAGAAAGATATCAGCAGAATTATCCTTATTTTCTCTGCCATTCACTGTCTGCTCTTATTAAGCAAACAAAGAATCCAAGGTGCTTTCTGCATTTTGGAGCACTAAATACACAAGCCACAGCCCTGCAAATTGCTCTGCAGGGCCAGCTGCTGTCAGCCTTTGCCCCCACTGGACTGAGTTTTCCAGCTGCAACATGTTGAGACAGGACAACTCAGCAGCTGGGGTGCTTCTCGGGGACAGCGGGGGACATTTATTTGAGTGCCCATGCTGGTAACAGGTAAGGCCTTGGTGGCCCTTTAGTGCCCTGTCAAAGTTGAATGGGCTCCTCCGAAGCACAATGCACTGAACAGGACAAAACAGCAGCAGCAGCATGTGGCACAATGTGGTAGGGGAGCCTAACTGCACCCCAACTGCCCTCTCCATCAGTAGCTTGTTTGAAGGACATTCATTATATTCTGTGTGGTTTGGATGAGTGTTTGACCTTAAACCAGGTCAATGAATACAAACAGTACTATAAAATTTGCTTCAAAGGTGACAGATTAGTTCATACTTTGCTATATAGCTCCTACAGTACACAAGAGCATAATAAAAATAGCCTAAATAAAACCATTTCAATTGCAGTAGATCAAAGCTTTCATTTTTGTCACTAGCCACATTTATATCATTTACATTTCACTTTTATTCATGTCTCTGCATTTTCTTTCTGCAATAGAATAAGGACAAATATTAACCTGATTTCATATGAAGAATAATACATTTCCTAGCATTTGCATGCACTTCTGCTAACCTATTAAAAATAATTTTATGCCTTGTGAGCTACAAATTTAAAGGAATATGATAGGAAAAATATAGAAGTTTTGCAAAAGTTCTGTTATTTAATATTATTTTCCCAGACTTAAGTATTTCTGAGCTAATTAACTTTGAAAGAGCATTTGCATTTACTTTATCTCAGTGGGGTGAAAGACTGAATTGGTTTTGATTTATTCTTGTTTATAAAATGATTTAAAAATAAATCTTTTTAAAAATTACTCATTTAAGGTGCCCACATGATGCATATTTTAATATCTGCTCTAAAAGGTGTTCTAGCAGCATTCTGCATTTTAACGGCTTCTTACTGGTTTAATAAGGTGCAGTTTACATTTGTGACTTCCCAGCATGAGAACTGTATTGTATCAGATGACACAGCTTCTTACTTTTAATGAAATGACAATTTAAAATACATAAATACCTCCATCTCTTTCCCTCGTTAGAATTTCAGCACACAAGAGTTAAAGAAGGAATGTTACAGCAGATTATGGCACTTCTAATCTCTCAACTGGCTTCTGGTGGTGTTATGAGATCCTTTTCATACCCACCTGCTGTCCAAAAGTCATGAGATTTTTCCATTAATTATGTAAGATTACTTCAAATTTACCTAATTGTCTTCCGGGACTTTATCCTGACTACACTCTGGGTAGAAGATGCCTAGCATTTTGAAAGGTTTAATCCCTGGGTTTGCAGATTTCAAAGAACCAGAGAAGTTAATTAACTATTGCTATTCCTATTCCAGTTTAGTTGAAATATTTAAATGTTAGGAGTTGGAGTGTACCTTCCAGATATATTCAACATAGTCAAACCTAACCGCTTGTAGTTCAGTGAGAGTGTTTTGCAAAGTTGATAACTGTTTTAATCTCTGAAACACACAGCTATAGAATAAACTAAACCTGGTTTTGTCATTTTGTATAGGTGAGTTTATGGGATTTTTTTATTTTTTTTTTTGTCTTTAATTTAAAATTAATTTTGAGAATTTTTATGGAGATAGTGTTAAGGTCACAGTAATGTTTTATGAAGTGCTCATGTGATTGAAAAACCTATATTTCATTATAAAAATTGACTCTGACATTCATAGGACTCCTTGAAAATCCAGACAACTTCAAAGGTATTTTTTATATATATATATATATATGTGAATTGTACACAGAAAATAAAAAGCTGTGGAATCTCTTTCAGTTGAAAGTTGTCAAGCAAGATGCTGCCCATTAGAACAGGCTGAAAAGCACATGGACAAGCAGAAGAAGGTAATTTAAGCACTACCACACATTTTTTATCACAGGGTGTCACACAGGTTTAAGCAGGAGGTACAGACTCAGACTTGACTATATAGTCCATTATCATCTTCTAATGGTAACAGTATCACTATAATTCAGTGGACCAGATTCATTGTCACTGTGTCAGCACAGCAGCAAACACATTGCTAAAGGCAGCAACGCCAGGACTTGGTTTTTTACTGTTTAATTTACATATGGGAGTGAAGGGTTTCTTCAGACATTCCCCGGTTTTTCGTGGTAGTACTGGTAGTGTCTGGAGGCTTTGATCTGCTCAGATATCGTGATGAGTACTCTCCTTCAGATAAATGAACTGTCATATTTTTGTCTTTCTCAATAGGAAATACATTAATTCCCCTAAAGACTGTAGTGTGGGAAAACATACAGCTAATAGGAGCAGTGCAAATATTCCCTTATGCAACAGTGCGACTTTCCTAGTTAACTTTTTTGCTGCTTACTTTATAAATATATAAAAGGCGATTAGGATATTTACATTTCTTGTAAAGGAATGTCTCATCTCAGTCGTTGTCTAACTGCACCATAAAAAATTTTTTTTTGGCACCACCCCCCCGCCCCCGCCCTCTCCTCTCTTCACTGCTTATAACCAGACAAAAATCCTGTCTCAGAAGTTTGACTTCATGCCCACACCACATCCGTCTCATGTAGTGCTCAGTTTGCAGGCTGAAGTCAGCCTTCTTTCTCATTTTGACTTCCGTTTTTCTCCTTTTATTTGCTTGTTTTCAGAATGTGTCAGCGCAGAACACAGATCGGCAGTTCCACTTTGCAGTTAAAAGCAACAGCACACCTTAGAACACATGTTTATTTATGTTTGTTATGTTTTACTGCTCTGTATTTTGTGGAAATGCATCCTGTCTGATGAAACTTTTACATTCTATGAAGAGTTTTGGATTTTTAGCCAAATCTTCTTCCTGTGCCTGTTCACTGAACTGCAGTTGTTCTCAGCTTTTTCTTTTGTTTTTCTTTTTGGTGTACTCTGAAACAGACTCACTTTGGCTTAAATATCCCACCCACACAGACAGCAGTAGCCTCTGCAAATTCTTGAATGGCTTTCATGTATCTTCTTCCTATTCAGTCCTGATCCTAGCTGAGTATACACATTATGTTAAAAGGAGGAACAGTGTTTATATTTGAGGGAGCAGGATCATCCTTTTCCAAAATCCTCAGTTGTCAAAGGACACTGAGTTATGGTGCGTTTAGATGCAGTGTCATAAATAAGCTACTACTATGAGATGTTTTCCTTTACACAGCTGAAATAGAGTGTCAGAGGTCTTTCAAAAATGCCTGGATTCCTTATTCTTATTTTCTCTTGGTGGGAGTTAAGTCTTTGGACCATTTAAAAACCAGTCCCTCTAAGTACAATTTCTTTCTTTGCTGTTTCACATCCTTATTTTTGGTAGGAATTTGCTGATAACTGATCTAAGCATTGTTATGCCATTTCTCTTGATGGATTCTCTGTGCTTCTGTTTGTACTGGAAGTCATAGAAGATCTGTTGAATAAAGGAGAGGGACTACCTATGTGAAAGCAGGAGTAAAATAATGGAAAGAGAGAGAACAGCCTGCTGAGCCCACCTCAGTGGGCCTGTCTGTACTGTACCTCTTGAGAGACCTGACCAGCTTGGCAAATCTCATACAGCCTCTACCTAAATACCTCCTTTTTGTGGGGTACTATGTGTCTCAGTGCTTTCCCTTTTCTCACTGTTCCTCTCAAGTACTTGGTGCAGGGGAACCTATTTCTAGATTCCTCTTTACTCACAAGTTTAGTGTCAATGGTTGAATCAAGGGGCTGAGGCCAACTGTATGAGGTTTAATAAGGACAAGTTCTGGGTCCTGCATTTCAGTCACAGCAACCCCAGGCAATGCTACAGGCTTGGGGAAGAATGTCTGGAAAGCTGTCTGGCAGAAAAGGACCTGGGGGTGCTGGTTGATACCCAGCTGAACATGAGCCAGCAGTGTGCCCAGGTGGCCAAGAAGACCAATGGCATCTTGGCTGGTATCAGAAATAGTGTTTCCAGCAGGAGGAGGGAAATGATTGTACTTGGCACTGGTGAGGCCACACCTCCAGTACGGTGTCCAATTCTGAGCCCCCCACCTCAACGTCGAGTTGCAGGAGCGAGTTCAGAGGGGGGCAGCCAAGCTGGTGAAGGGTCTGGAGAACAAGTCCTGTGAGGAGAGGCTGAGGGAATTGGGATTGTTTAGTTTGGAGAAGTGGAAGCTTCTCTACAACTGCCTGAAAGGAGGATGTAGTAAGGTGGGTGCAGCCTCTTCTCTCAAGTAAATAATGACAGGACTAGAGGAAATGGTCTGAAGTTGCACCAGGGGCAGTTTAAATTAGATATTAGGAAGAATTTCTTTACTGAAAGAGTAGTCAGGTACTGGAATGGGCTGGCTGGGGAGGTGGTAGAGTCACCATCTCTGGAGGTATTCAAAAAAACATGTAGATGAGGCATTTCAGGATGTGCTCTAGTGGGATGGTGGTTTTTTTTGTGGTGCGTTTTTTGTTGTTGTTGTTTGGTTGGTTGTTTTGGTTTTGTTTTGTTGACGGTTAGAAGCAGTGATCTTAGAGATCTTTTCCAACCATGACAATACTGTGATTCTGTGTCTGTGTGAAAGGTCATGACTAGTTACGCCTATATCCAGGCCAAGTAGAAATAATGTTAGTATCTCAGGGAACGTCAAAAATCCTAGCACTCTGAAAATACATGTTGGACTCACTGACAATATTGCATTGACTGTTTTGTAGCTTTTTTTGGAGTTCTATTTCTAAATCTGCAATTAATAGACATTTTATGAAAATGGCTAGGAGTCATCATGTCCTTTACAGATGTGGTCACAGTGAAATAAATATAGCTTAATGTAGCTGCTGGCTCTACCACGTGAAGAGAATTTACCTGTGCATAAACTGTAAAGATCTAAAGGGGCTCAAAACTGGTTTGGTGACATTCTTCCAAATGGCTCAGTTTGATAGACACATCACCCCGGTACTTCGCTTAGAAATGGCTCTCAGTGAAATACTGCAGCCGCACTCTTGGTACAGATTTTTCAGGCAATTTCAGGGTCTGTTTTCAGGCCTTAAGATATAGTTCAGCTTTCTGATTGAAACAGGTCTCGGAGTGAAGGTGTAATAAAGGGAGAAAGGCTTGAGGCCACCTGGTCTGGTACATGCATGCTAGCACAGACCAAAGTGCAATCTCACACCACAGTGTTTGTGTTTGACAATGTTTTGAAATCTGCATTTGAAAAGCATTTTTACAGGCTACCTATTTTGGTTTCCTTGTATCACAGTTCTTATGTTCCTTTGCCAAGAATATAAAAATGTTAACTAATTTTTTATATTTTTTTTAACTTCTCAAAAGAACTTTTTGCTCTGTTGACCAGGTGAGAAACCTATTATTCCACATGGATTTTATCTCCAGATGCAGTCCCCAGTTCAGGAAACATATATCCCAGTGCACAGTATATTTTTTGAAGAGAAGTACCTTATTAAATCATTTCCTGAGGAGGGATGAAGTTAGGAATGTTTGTAATTGCTTTTCTGAACTGCTGCCATAGAGCTTGGCTGGTGTAGTTCATTCCATACTAAACCTTCTGATTTCTCAGCATCTTACTGCTTCACCCTCATCCTGTCTCACCAGCTTCTCCAGTCAGGTTTTTCTGACACAGGACTTGGGAGTGAGGAGGGGGAGGAAGGAGACTATCTCCGTTCTCTCCTGTATGTTGTGATGACCATCTTGATAGTTTCTAAGTTATAGAAATCTAAAGCCTAATTTTTTCCTAGGAATCAAGCCATGTTCAGTAAGATGGAGGGGTTACATGAGTACAGCCTGATTTGTAGAGAAATGCAACAGTTGAAAAAGCACTCAGGCCTTTTCGGCCTTGTCAAAGTGGGTACCAAGTTGAGAATTTTGAGAATTTCTGCCACTGTAAATGTTCTCTGATAGCATTCAAAAGTTAGCACAAGTTGATCTTTTAAGAAGTAGGAAAATATTTCATGCAGTATATATATATAAAAAGCCCAAACAAAGAAACAAAAAACTTCACAAAAAAACCCCAAACAAATGAAAGAAAGCAACCAAAAACCAACCAAACAACACCAAAAAAACCCACCCCAAAACCCTGAAAACCAACCAACCACTTTTCCCCTAAGTAGCTTGCCAAGAATGCAAGGAGGATAAAAGCAACAGGTCACTTTCTTTGTTCACTGAGCAGTCCTATTGAAAATCTAACTTCAGATGGACTATGATGCTATGAAATATTTTTTGTTGGAATAACATGTAGCTAGATAGAACAACGCAGTGCAATTTCTAGATCAGTGTGTACATGTGTTCTGGATTAGAAGTAAGAAGATTGAAGTGAAGAGTTGTTTTTTTTCCCTGTCTTCTCTCTGATCCTGTGATTAAGATTGTCATTCCCTCTTGTGGCAGAATGTGAGAGCAAGAAATGCTTCAATAACCTGAAACATCACTAATTATCATGTGAGATCCTGGAAGAAGAGAAGTGTGGAGAAACTGTATATTTCAGGGGAGAGTTTCCTCTTTAGTATATGCTTGCTTTGATGTTAAAATAATGTCTGCTTTCAGATAGTGATGGCCAGTGTATATTTAATACATGTATTCTCTTACTGATAAGATTCTTGCCCTGATTTTGGCTGCAGCAGAGTTAATTTTCTTCATAGTAACCAGTAAGGGGCTATGATTTGGATTTGTGCTGAAAACACTGTTGATAATTTAGGAATATTTTTGTTGCTGCTGCACAGTGCTTACACAGAGTCAATAGGAGATAGGCATAGATATCATTGTATCATGAGATAGAAATTAAAATATATTCTTACTTTTTCAGTATTGCATGTGGTACAGTAGAGTGAAGAAAATGCTTAGATCTCAGGGATAACCATTAAAAGCCAGAGCATAAAGGACAGATCATGCATGGCTGTGCTATTCTGTAGGCTACAGGTAGCTCATGTAGCTAAGTGGGCTGCAAGCTTTCCCATACAGCCCAGATCTCTCTCGGTGTCATACAATGTGCTTACTGTGTTCAGGGGATGGACTAGGTAACTGATGTTTGACAGTGCAGCTTATGTCTGAGTACTGCATTTGTCCAAATGGAGAACCTTCTAGAATATTTTCCTAATAGAGTTAAGTATACAGAGATCAGGCTTGTTTTAGAGTAACTCTCCAGGATTTTATACTACTTATACCACTTGGAGCAAATGAACGTGAAGCATATAGGAGCAGAGAAACAATGTGCATTTTAGAGCGGGCCCTTCCTATAACTTCTGATGAACATCAGTGGGAATTTGATTTAAGATAGGATGAAGTGTACAGAGAATGATTAACACGATAGTCAGGAGCAAAATGTTCTCCATCTGTTCATTGGTTCACTCACCATAAATCTTGCCATCTCAAATCTTCATCAGACCCTAATGAATATTACTTTATGGGCCGATTACAAGAGGCTTTTTTTAAAGGGGGAGAAATGAGTATGTGACAACAGGGAAGAATTGGTATGGGGTATTGCACATCAGACTTAGGCTGCACTAGAAATCATCTGCAGTATTTATTTCCTAAGTATAAAGATGATCTCAGTGAAAATAATTTTCCAGTTTGACAATTTCATTTTAGTGTTACTTGATCTACTTTTCAGACACTTGGGAAATCAGTGTAACATTTTACCTCTCCCCATTCCAAAATGTGAGCTTTTAGGTGACTAGCTTGATCGCAGGCAGTGAGGCAGCAGGTCTGGCTCTGGCACTGACCAGCTTTGTGGTGCCTGCTTTTTTTTCTTTTAAAGAGGGGGTTTCCTCAATGTGGGGGGACCCAGAGAGACAACAAGGAGTGTCAGAGTCTGCAACTCTCGCGGGAGCACTCATGAGAGTGATGCAGATGGGGGGCGTTGCTGGGAAGCTGTAGGACATTTAAACGCGGTGAAACCGGAAGCGCCGCCATATCGCAGGCAGCGAGGCAGCTATGGCCGTTACGGCAAAACAGCGAGTGTGTGGGGGCTGGGCAAACAAACAAATAGAATAATAAGATAAAAATAAAGATCCTTAAAATAAAACAAAGCAAACAAACTACTTACCAACACCTACAATAAATCAATACTAAAGTCCTAGAATAACGGTCTCCATGTGGCAAATGAAGGCTGTTCTCCTGACACTGGACAGGATAGAGGTGGAAACTCAGACAGAGCTCCCCAGAAGAACATGATGGTTCAGGTCGCAGGCTGCAAGGAATGCCTCAGCCTCTCCCTGGTAGCAGGGAGCTGTGCGTGGTGTCAACAGGTTGATCTGCTCAGACAAGCAGCACAGCTGCAAGGGGAGGTTGAAAGGTTGCAAGCTGAAGTGGAAAGGCTTAGGAGCATCAGGGAGGTTGAGGAAGAGATTGACTGGTGGAGCCAGGCTCTTCCCTCTCTGAAACTCAAACAAGAATGGGAGCACCTGCCACAAACCACCCAGGAATAAGGGGCCTCTGGACCATCTCTGAAGCAGGTTCATTGGGAGACACATCAGCATAGTACAAACCAGAAAGTCCATGGTCAAGGCAGCAAGAAAACTCCTGCCTTGTCCACCCCCCTCTGCCCCCTCGACAGGGAGTGGTGGCAACAAGTTCCTGCTTGGTGTGGCAGGAGTGTTGCCTCAGTTATCCCCCCAACCTCCCATGTGCCCTTGCAGAACATGTATAGCACCCTGCAAGTGCAGCCAGACAATGAGGGAAATGAATCATCTGCCTTGGAAGTATTCCCAAGATTAAGGAAGCCTAAGCCCAGCATGCAATCATTTTCCACCAAAAAACCCCAGAAGAGTCATTGTTATAGGTGACTCCCTTCTGAAGGGAACAGAAGGCCCAATATGCAGAGCTGACCCACTTTAAAGGGAAGTTTGCTGTCTCCCTGGGGCCCGAGGTAAGGATATGGTAAGGAAGCTTCCTACCCTCATACAGCCCACAGATTTTAATCCATTATTTACTTTCCAGGTAGGAAGTGACTATCTCAAAAAAAGAAAATTAAGGGCTGTCAAGAGAGACTTCAGGGCCTTGGGTCAACTGGTCAAGGGAGTAAGAGCACAGATAGTGTTTTCTTCTATCCCCCTTGTTGAAGGGACCAACTCAGAAAGGCTGAGGAGGACCCAAGCCTGGTGCCACCAGCAGGACTTTGGGATTTTTGACCATGGGTCAACTTACATGATGCTAGGCCTGATGACATCAGATGGGATGCATCTCTCTGCAAGGGGAAGAAGGTTGCTATCACAGGAATTGTCTGGGCTCACTGATCGAGCTTTAAACTAGATTCGAAGGAAGAAAGGGGAAAACCCTGGCTCGCAGAAAACAAGATGGGGACATCAGTGAGGTGTTGTGCCAGCTCCACTGCTACCTCAGGGTTGGTACCAGTCAGGAGGTACTCTAGTATTGCAAACTCGCTAAAATGCCTGCACACTAATGCACGCAGTATGGGGAACAAACAGGATGAACTAGAGGTCTGTGTGCAATCTCAGGACCATGATCTCATTGCAATCACTGAGACATGGTGGGACAGCTCACTTGACTGGAACGCTGTCATGGATGGTTATGTCCTTTTCAGGAAGGATAAGCTGGCAAGATGAGGTGGTGGAGTTGTTCTCTATGTGAGAAAGCAATTGGAACGTATTGAGCTCTCCCTGGGGGACAATGAGGAGCAGGTTGAAAGCTTGTGGATTAGGATTAAGGGGGAGACTAGTAAGGCAGACATTGTAGTAGGTGATTACTACAGGCCACCTGATCAGGATGAGAAAGCTGACAAGGCCTTCTACAGGCAGCTGGAAGTAGCCTCAAATTCAGTTCAAGCACCATTTCCTCCAGGCTCAAGTTCAGTGCATTCCAAAGAGTAAGAAATCAAGTAAGAGAGTTAGGAGACCTGCATGGTTGAACAGGGAGCTACTAGGTAAGCAGAAGAAGGTATTATATAGAACATGGAAGGAGGGGCAGGCCACTTGGTAAGAATACAGGGAGGTTGTCAGAGGATGCAAAGATGCAACAAGGAAAGCTAAGGCCTCCCTAGAACTAAATCTGGTGAGGGAGGACAAGGACAACAAGAAAAGCTTTTTCAAGTATGTTGGAGGCAAAAGGAAGTCTAGAGGAAATGTGGGCCCGCTGATGAATGAAGTGGGTGCCCTGGCAACCGAGGATAGAGAGAAGGCTGAATTACTGAATGCCACCTTAGCCTCGATCTTTACTACTCAGGCCAGCTACCAGGAGTCCCAGTCCTTCAAGACCACAGAGGAAATCTGGAGGAAGGAAGTTTTTACCTCTGTCAAAAAGGCTTGGGTTAGAGATCAGTTGAACAAACTGGACATCCACAAGTCCATAGGCCCCGATGGGATACACCTGCGAGTGATGGGGGAGGTGTCTGAGGTCATTGCTAGGCCACTTTCCATAATCTTTGAGAGGTCCTGGAGATCAGGAGAGGTGCCCAAGGACTGGAGGAAGGCCAATGTCATCCCAATATTCAAATAGGGCAAAAAGGAGGACTCGGGTAACTATAGGCCAGTCAGCCTCACCTCCATCCCTGGAAAGGTGATGGAACAGCTTGTTCTTGCCACCATCTCAAAGAACGTGGAGGAAAGGAGGCTTATCACGAGTAGTCAACATAGATTCTGTAAGGGGAAATCATGCTTGACTAATCTGATAGCCTTTTATGATTGCACAAGTAGTTGGATAGATGAGGGGAGGGGAGTGGATGTGGTATTTATTGATTTCAGCAAGGCTTTCTATACTGTCTCCCATGGTACCCTCACAGACAAGCTTAAGAAGGGTGGATTGGGTGATTGTGCAGTGAGGTGGATTGGAACTGGCTGAAGCATAAGAGCCCAGAGAGTTGTGGTCAGTAGAGCAGAGTCTAGCTGGAGGCCTGTGACTAGTGGTGTCCCTCAAGGGTCAGTGCCGGGTCCAATACTGTTCAATATATTCATCAATGACCTGGACAAAGGGATAGAGTGCACCCTCAGCAAGTTTGCTGATGATACAAAACTGGGAGGAGTGGCTGACACTCCAGAGGGTTGTGCTCCCATCCAGCGTGACCTAGACAGGCTGGAGAGCTGGGCAGGGAGAAACTTAATGCACTTTAATAAAAGCAAGTATAAGTGCTGCATCTGGGGAAGAACAAACCCCATGTATCAGTATAGGCTGGGGGCTGATCTTTTGGAAAGCCGCTCTGGGGAAAAAGACCTAGGAGTCCAGGTGGACAAGAGGATGACCATGAGCCAATAATGCACCCTCACAACCAAGAAGGCCATTGGCATTCTGGGATGCGTTAAGAAGAGTGTGGTCAGCAGGTCGAAGGAGGTTCTCCTCCCCCTCTACTCTGCTCTGGTGAGGCCCCACCTGGAATACTGTGTCCAGTTCTGGGCACCCCAGTTCAAGAAGGACAGAGAGCTACTGGAGAGAGTCCAGCGTAGGGCCACCAAGATTATTAGGGGTGTGAAGCATCTCCCTTATGAGGAGAGGCTGAGAGAGCTGGGTCTCTTTGGCCTGGAGAAGAGGAGACTAAGGGGGGATCTCATTAATGTCTATAAATATGTTAAGGGAGAGTGTAAGGATGATGGAGCCAGAGTCTTGTCAGTGTCGTCCAATGCTTGGACAAGAGGCAATGGGAGTAAGTTAGAGCACAAGAGGTTTAGGGTAAACACAAGGAAAAACATTTTCACTGTGAGGGGGACAGAGCAGTGGAATGGGCTGCCCAGGGAGGTTGTGTAGTCTCCTTCTCTGAAGACGTTCAAAACCCACCTGGACACGTTCCTGTGTGACTTGCTCTGAGTCATCCTGCTCTGGCAGAGGGGTTGGTCTAGATGATCTTTCTAGGTCCCTTCCAACCCCTAACATTCTATGATTCTATGAAGATGAGTTACACTTAGTGCTTCTTTAGAGTAGAATTTCTGCATCACTCTGTGGCCAAATCGTCTTTAATGCAAGTACTGGTGTAATGCAAAGGAGGTATCTAGCAGAGGTCCTCAGTACTTGCCTGCAATCTCTTTTCTATGTTTTCATATCAGTGAGACCCTATTGTACCAAATGAGCATCTGTGATTCCATCCTAAAAGAAATAGAAAAGTGAACTTACAAAACTTGTTTTCCAAAAATCCATATTCAGAAAGGCTATGACACTGCTTATGACATGACAGATTTTCACCTAAGTAGAATCAAATGTGTCCTACTCCAGGGTAAAGCGGTGTCAGTAAAGACTCACACTGAAAGCAGAAAGAGCAGCTAATAACCCTGCACCTGAAAAACTCTTTTTGTAATGTTCTCCAGGCTCATGACCTGATAAGTGATTAATTAAAGTCTCTAGAGAAGGTTAAAGGAAGTAGTTTGCAGGTGTACCTTGAAGGACTGTATGAAAATACATTTTATGGGGCTTTAGGGTTTTCTATGGGGGAAAGGGTGGTCCCTAGAGTTCCTGTAATTTACATAGCAGCCTAGCTTGCAGCACACAAGGAACCATGAAAACCTTGAAAGCTGAAGATTACAATCAAATTATAAAGGAGTGCATTTCTGAAGTTGTGATATTTAGGAGTATTCTAGTGCAACAGGCTGCTTAAGGTTCTGCTGCAGTGATGTGAGTGAAGGGTCAAACAGATTTGGTCTGAGGCTGATGCTTGCAAGCTCAATAAATACATTGGTTGGAGACCTCACAGTTATTGTTAAGCCCCAAAGTGCAGTTTTTTTAAAGGGTTTACATCTAAACTGACACCTTAGCATTGATCAGAGCTGATCGACCAGGGTTGTGATGAATTTAAAGGAAAATGTAAATAAATAAGAAGGTACATGCTGTTTCACTCACCAATAAGTGTGCTTGTGTACTTAGAGCTAGGCAGTCATTTAAGTAACTTGCTGGACTTGGAACAAATCAGGGTGTAAAAGCAATATAAGACTGGTTGAGCATCACATCTCAAGTGATACACAGAAGCAAGATGGAAGGCAGTACAGTAGTAGTTAGCAGTCTTGAGACAAATAAATTTTTTTTGCCTGTGAGAAGGATATTGCCACAAGCCTGCTCTGCAGGGAGATTTAAAAGAGGGGTCTTTTTAAACAGGGAGTTGGGTTACAGTGAAATAAAAGGTGTGTTTGTGACTTTTGAAGTAGCATGACTATACATGATTAAGTGTATTACATAAACAGGTGGTTTTGCAGATATTTGCACTGAAAGCCACTTCTGAAAATATGGGAAAGGTAAAAGATGCAGCATGGGGCAGTTAGAAGGCTAAAGGCATAGACGATAGTGAGCAAATGCTTGAATCTTTATCAAAAGGCTAGACTTTGCTGTACTATCATTGACTGCTGGATGGTATGATGTAATCTGAAAGTTAAGAGAACTCTTTATTGTCTCTAAAGATACAGAAAGTTAAATGCTTGAAATGGTACATATACTCTTAATTTGGCTTCATTAAGTGTTGGATTTTGAAAAATGTAGTGTTATGTGACTTTTGTTCGTACCTTGTTCTTTTAAAATAACTATGAAAAAATATCCAAGCATTTGTTTGAATTTATTCATTAGAAGCCAAGTAATAGACTATTTCTACTAGGCCTTAATAAAGTAGAAACTGTAGGTTACTGGGATCAAGAATCTTGTAATAATGTGTGCAAACTGGAACACGATTTAAAACCCAATTTTTAAAATACATAGATATATGTGAGGCCGTATCTCTTTTGTCTAAAGTAACTGTCAATGTCAGTTGTCAAGGAGATGAAGATCCAACTTGTGTCCTTCTGCTGGCTTATTTCAGCATAGGAGAAACCACAACAGTAATCTTCGTGTTTGCAGAAGAATTTCCTCTTGCTGCTGTGTTTTTCAGAGGACACTTTTTCAGAGAGTTTTCAAGCTCTGTCTCAAGTCCTCCCAGTGCCTGTATTGTTCCAGTCTTGACCTTCCCCTACCCATGCTACAGGCTGCTTCCCCTTTTCTCCTGAAACCTTTCTTTCCCCAGAGCCAATTTATTAGAAGCACCTTTTCTTAGTAACCTCTGAACTCCCACTTTTACCTCAATCTTGTGTATCTTTCCTCTTGCAGATAATGTACTATCTTAAAGAATTAATAAAATTACAGCAGTGTAACACTGTTCCATAGTTAGTACCAATAGCAATATTAGTGCCCCACTTGCTACTATTTCTCTATTTCTAACTCTGAAGTTAGTAAAATTAGGTTTGTTTTTTAATTAAAATCAGGCCTTATATAAAAGCTCATTCATATGCATAAGTGTTTCACAATCAAATCATTAGTGTTACTGCTTAACAAATAAGGGGGGAAAATTAGATTATAAGGTTTACTTTTAGGTGCTTACATAAAGATTGTGTCTGACTGTCTAGCCATGTGAAGTGCTAGAGTCATTTAGAGGTTTTGCACTTCTGCTTGTTTTTGAAGTTTAGATTGTCATGAGCTTGTTGTGTGATAAAGGAAGGTTAGTAATGAAATTGCAGAGGGAAAAATCAAAACACTATGGAAACTCTGTGTTCAAAGGTCTCTGGAAACTAATCAGACATCCTAGATTTAGAGTAGGCTGTATTTTGCTCCTGTTGCTGCTGTGCCCATAACCTTTGTAGAGAGCTAGTGAAAACTGTACAAAAAGCTAGCATCTTAAGGAAAGCACTATTGCTGCTAGTTAGGGACCACAATTCTCTTTTCACCGTGTATTCAGTTGACAGGAGAGCAGTGATGATGAGAACAGGGAGGGTTCATACTGCAGATCAAAGGACTTTTGCCATTCTCTGATCTGAACTCTGAGACCTTCCATAAAAGCATTCAGATTCTTTTCCATTAAATGTTTTTTTACTACTTCTATTAGGACTGGAGAACACAGGAAGAGTAATTTAGTAGCAAATTAGGTGGCCTGTTTGGAATGCAAGTACTAGAGAAATCTACACTTCTGTAAAAGCAGTTTCCCCTCCACAGGGTATTGCTGCAGAAAACTGCTCTGTTCTCTTCCATGCCAATTCAAACTTGATCACAAATAGCAGCAGATCACTGTTGTATGTAAAACAAAACCTTGTTAGATTATTTTACAGACTCACTATCTGAAATCTCATTTTACCATTGTTCTTGGAGGCATACATTGATAGTTAGTAGAGATGGTGTGTACAGTGCTATACACAGATGAAACTGCATCCATTTTTCTTACTTTGCTGGAATTCTGGGTATTTACTTATTGCATTATAGTTTCTGACAGGAAAAATACCATGACACTGGTTACTATTTCAGCAGAGTCTAGTTCTGCTAATCCCTCCAGTAACTACAGTTCAACAGAGTTTTTACTACTGGGTTTCAACCTTTTTTTTTCCTCTGGAAGTAGTCTACTATGTTTTTCCTCAGCTATAGTGGGTGCACTAAAGTGTTTCTTTTCCTCTGACAGGCTTTGGCAGTTTGTGGAAAATTCATTCTGTGTAATGAGGATTACACTTGGACATAGTTCTGACTATCAAACTAAAAGGCAGGCTATGCCACCCCATTACAAAATGAAGGTGATTTTTGATTGTAGGATGAGAATTATATTGCTCTCATCTCTCAAAAACCAAGGCACCTTTATGCTCCTGTTTTCCTTATAGGTACATGTTCTTAGGGAAGTGCTCTAGACCTCAAATCAGAATATGGCACACCGTTTTCAGTGTCACATGTGTCGTCTTCATGACTGACAGCTGAAAGTCTGGCAAATTTTCATTGTACATCTCCTTCCTACAATATCCCTGAGAAACTGAAAATTACTTTTATTCCCATTTAATAGCTACATCATTTTAATCACAGAGGTAGCAAGTGCCATGGCCAAATTTAGTGAGGATGCCTGTGGAAAAAGGAGAGAATGGAGGTGTGGTCTCCCAAGTTTATGTAACTCCCTGAAAAAAGCCACATCACGAATAAGAAATGACAGGAGGACACTGTGCCCGACCCATTTTACAATACATAAAGTTTATCTTGAAAATTGTTGTCAGTCTGGAGTTGACTGAAATCATCTAAGGAAACTCAGATTTTATGTGCTAAATGTCAGAGAGAATACATTTCTGTGTCAAAAATTTGAAATATGGCCATAAAACCCATTTTTTGTGATCTGAGAAGATTCCAACTGACTTTTGGTTAAGTCTGTAAGAGAAAGAAAGTTTACTCAGCTCTGCTTGTAGAGAAACCAAAAACTTTATAACCAGAACTCCCTTTCGTTATTCCTTGCAGACTACTAAATAAAGACTTTGCTTTGTGCTGAATGCATGGAATACTCACTTAAATCTGGGAAATTTCACTGGCTTTCATCATCTTCTTGACTTGTCAGAACAGGAGGTGTGCCAAGGATAGAGTACTTGGTATTTTACTACTATGTTCTTTGTCTTTTTTTTTGCCTTGTAAAACAACAGAAAAAGAGATGAGGTTGAAGGACCATAAAGCAATCAAGAATTTTATATATAATTTTTATGGACTTACTAGTCAGGTTTCATCCACAGACAGACTGTGACTTGATGAAAATAGTGAAAAGCTTTACTCAGACATCTGACACTGAAACCCTACACTAGTCCTTTTAAATGCATGGCATTCTGTATCTGTTGTGTATAAAGATTACATTAAACGGTAGATGCTTGGTAAAAGCAAAATTATGATAAGAAAGCACAAAAAATTGGAACTGTATAACTACATTCCATTGTTACCCTCTGTCCATTTCCAAGTGAGCATGCCCATCTGCTTTTTTTCAGTGCTGTTGCAACAGAACACATTTTGAAATTCAGGGTGAATTTTGGGGTTTTGATGTTTTCAAATACTTGCCTGCACAATGGTTAATCCCTATGGTCAAAATAATCAAACTGTCTCTTTCAAGCAGAAAATCTGAACAGTTTTCAGAACATACAGCTCCATCAGGCCCTTCCACCCAGTTGGCATCTCTGTATCCATCACATATGTTATACTCCTGCTGCACCAACCATTTCCCTACTCTTTTTTCTAGTCCACCCACAAATTACTTTTTTTTCCCTTTTTCAGTGTATGAGAAGAAATCTCAGGTAAAATCACATTTTTTAGGGGCCAAACTTGACAAAAACCAGACCTGCCTGATGCTTTCAGCTGTAACTAAAGCCTTGACTTTGAATCAATCGTGTTTAGTTGAACATTAGATGACACAGCATTTTAAGCATATTTTCAAATGTAAACATGATGGGTTCACATAGAGAAATGGCAGGTAGATAATCTGTTTTTTCTGTAACATTTCTAAAGAGGTAATTATATTCCATAAAGGGAAATGGTACCTGATTTTAGTTGTGAACCATTGTATTGTGTATAAGCAAACAATTGCCTTGCCTATTCAGGTCTCATGCTAGAATGAGTTACTTGTGAACATTTGAAAATAAACATTGATTTGATCCTCTCCATTTTCTACTTTGCACCTGTAGCTACTACAGCTGTTTAATATTTTATTATGCAGTTAAAAAGGGGAAAATATCATCACTTTCCTGTCATATCTTTTTTCTTTTTTTTTGCTACTTCGTGTAAAGCCTTTTTGATTTAACAACACTTGTCTGTGCACTTTCATGTTATTTCTTTAGAATCACTCCCTGTAGTGTGAATAAATGTTATTTGTGTCAGCAGCAAATCTTACTCTAAAGCCCATATTGTTATGAATGTGTTTATTCAATGCTGTTTATTCAAGCCCGAATTTATGTATTTTCAAGTTCTTTATTTATGTGTACCGTGTGTCCATCAATTGTAACCCTCAGTTGGGATTAGAAGGATGAAGGATTACCCATGCAAAACATCTGTCACTGTGACTGCTGGAAGAGTTGCATGAGTGAGGACAGAGAGAACCAGAGCTTGGATTAGCAGCTGAACCAAAGATTGGTGGTTCTTCTCATTGTGCTTGATTACATGTCCACGACTGCTGTATGCATTTGCACCACTTCTTTTTCATGCTGGAATATATCACAAGTGTCTGTGTTCAGCATTGCTGTAGTCAATTATAACCCTCTTACAGTGCCTCCAGTCATTGTTTAAATAGGTAAAAAAGCACAAAAAGTGATATTAATTTGAGTATAAATGCTAATGGTTTAATCAAAAAGTAACTTTGAATAATTATGTTAATTTATTTATAATATCATCTAGGTTTAGAAAAGCATTTAATCCACAGAGAATCTTTTGCTTAATGCCCCAGGGTGCAATATCATGTAATTTGAATACAGCTGCAAAAGGCAACAAGAGTTATTTCAAAGAGCTCAACACTGAGTTCTGGACAGCCCAACCTTGTTGCTGTAGATTTGCATGTATCTAGTACCATTCCTCCTGTGATGCAGCCTCATAGCTTCTGGGAGAACAAATGGAAATTTTCCGTATTACAAACTTTCATTCAAACTTAGGTTTAAGATCTTGAAGCATCAGCAACTTCTGGAGTGTCAGCTCTTGGTGTCAAAACTGACACTATGACACTAACTTCATTTACTCCTCCTGTGGTGGAAGAGGGTAGAGACAACTCATCTTCTAGAGATTTCTACAGTTTTCCTAAATGGTTCTTTGGGAGAGCCTGTGAGAAGCAGTATTGTTGCTTCTAAATCTTACATTTGATTCAACACAACCTTAATTTGCAATTACAGAAAATTTTCATAATCTTTCTATTGTTATTACTTTATAAATTTCTCACTTTTGTGTATTCTAGCTGTCACTGAAGTCAAAGCAATTCACATATGTACCACGTGTCACAATTTGTCTAGTTAAATATTATTTAGCTGGTTTATTTCTAAAGTGACTTCTAGTGCTTGAGCTCCAGGTGTTTCAAAATGGACACTTAAAGAGTTTTTCAAAAGTCTCTTTGATTATGTTTATGAATATCATGGAGCCTACTTGAGGAAGTAAATAATAGCATATATGTCCTCTTAATAGGAATAAAATATTGTCAGAAAACAGATTCTTACATAGAACTTTTTTCCCCCTCAGGAGCCTTTATTACCTTTCCTGTGCTAAGACATCCTCATGCTTACATAGGTTCCTGTGTTATAGGGAAAAAACTTAAACAGTAATTCATAAGCTATGTTTCTTTCCTTTTACTTGCCTCCTAGTTGTCACCAGCAGAGCTATTCTTTTAAACTTTTTTATTGTTGCATAATTAAGGAGGTATATGGGACAATAGCTTCCTATTTTAAAAAGCCATAAAGATTTAATGAGAACATGGCTCCAGGGCCTTCCTTGTTGAGCAAAAGAAAAAAAAAAAAAACCAAAAGAAAAGAAAAAAGAGAAAGGCACATGTATTCCTAGTTCTTAGAGAACCATGCTGCCCTGCTATAGTAGAGTGAAATATTTCCAGACTGCTGTGGAAATTACATGCTAGTATCTTTTGAAGACACAGCTAACAACAGGGAGAGAAAAGGACTTAATCAGAAAAATGAGTGTGCTTTGCAAGGAAAATGATTCGGGCAAAGTAAATCTGGTATTAGGCAAGCGCCTGTTGCTGATGGGTGAACCTTCCTGTGTTAGATCTGCTGCCTTCCATGTGTGTCACATCTGGTCAGCCTGGTTTATATCATTGTGACTTTATTGTAGAAACAGACCTTTGCTTTCTTGGTATTTTTGTCTGCCTAATTATTCTTAATTTGTCTATTATGATGACATTTCTCTTTTAATTTTCACTCTGGAAATGTTTTCCTTTCTTTGCTGCTTTGTTCCGTAAGAACTGTTCTCACATCCTCTCTCTGTAGCCCTTTTAATCTATCTGACAGGAAAGCAAACTGATGCATTATCTAAGAGTCCTCTCTGTGCTACTCACCAGACTGACTGATGTTCCAGAGGAACAGAGGGATGTATACCTTCCAAAGGTAAAATATAAAAACTTCACAGTGGTAAAGACAAAAACATCCAAGTTTGGACAATCCTGTCTTTTTAGATCTGCTGGTCAGGATATGCAATTCTTAAGATCTATTCTTTAGCTGGCCCCTTGCAGCATGAAGTACTGTTTGTTTTATGTGGTCCTATAATGTACAAAATTCCTTTCTTACAAAGTTCCTTACAGTAGTATTCATCATCATATGGAAATACTGATGTTTTGTTAAGATAATGTGGAAAGAGGAAGTGATATTTATAGAGCAGACGTGAAATTAACTGACTGCATTAACATGAAAGAGAACATATTTCTAACAACATCATTTGCTGTTTTAATATTTATTTATATATATAAATACAAATATATATATATATCTTGAAAGGTGCTGTGATTGACTGACTTTTCAAGGGAAAACAAGGTTCTTCCCATCCCTGCATAAGTGACAGCACAGAGGAAAGACATCAGACAACTACTATGTGAATCATGATCAGAAGGGAGTCAAAACCTCAGAATAAATGTGGAAGCTAAACAGAAACAGGTGGTGGCACTTTTTACCCCAAGGCATACATCAAAAAAAAAAAAAAAAATACGATGGCCCTGCACCTTCCAAGCAGGTTATATACAGAAAGAGCAGGGTAGGGCTGTACATTGTCCTTTCATGCTGTTCTGACTGTTTTCACCTACCTAGGTGACACTACCACTGGCTTCTAGCTATTCAAATATAGATGCCTGAATCTAGATTCATCTGATGCAACCAATTTCTGGCCCTTTGGAAGTTCTGATTTCTTGCAAAGCTAATCCAGAGCTGCTATAATCAGTGCAACTTTTCCATCTGTTATCACTGCTGATTATGGATCTAGGTTTTAAGATGTCCACTTCGCGAAATAGGAAACAGTTAACCTGTGCTCTTTCTTCTCAATATTTATCGTAAAAACATCCTCTTCATATGTTATCACTTTTACCATGTGAATTACCTTACCATATGCATTTCCACACATTTTTCTACAAATATTGTTTCCAAGATGGACTAATATCCTTTCTAAAAAATGTGATTGAATTGTTCCTACTGGACTCTGTAGAGATTCAGGAAGCTACAAAACTTTTTAGAGACTTTTTAAAGAGCTTTTCAGCTTTCACTCTGAAGTATATAGGTCTATTAAGTTTGATAAATATACATATGATCTGCATTTTCAGAAGCCTTTCTTGTGCTTCAAAAAATGTAGTTTCTTTTGTGTGCCTCTGTTGAGCAAATTTCCTGTTGGTCACTGTAGTTAGAATAGCTTGCAGTATGATTTTTACTGTTGTTCTTAAAAGATTCTGACCCTTGTAATAATGATAGGTAAGTAGCTAAGTTGGTACCTTGTCCATGTAGATGAACAGATGGATTCACTCACATACATGCTTATTATGGAATAGACACCACATTATTTATCCCTCGTTTCCTGCAGCAGATTCTGCACTGTAAAGTAATTGTAAAAGCTTTAGTAGTCTTGTAGTACATGGTCTCAGCTGTAGGATCATCCTTAGCCTCTAGAAACCCAAATGCAATGAGTATTTTGACATGTCAAGCTCTAAAGCTCTCTAGGAATCTGGAAATATCTGTGACTGAATAAAGGATCTGTGGAAGGTTGGAATGTAACTTAGAATGAAGCAGATGTGCTCTAACCTAGCTTGTAAAAAAATAACCATAATTTAGCCAAGGAAACTGTGCTTAGAGTTGAGTTTGATTTCTCTGTTTTATTTTCCTAGCACAGGTAGAATAGCTTCCCTGTGAGAAATATTAATGCCAGTCTGGCTAGAGACATTACATGAGATGTTACTGCTGTGGTTTGGTTTTTGACTGTGAGGAGATGAGGTGACTGCAGTTTGCTATCGGTCTGCTTAGTAACACCAGACCTCTCAGAGCTGTCTCTCAGTTGCCTTGTTAAGTTTGCACAGAACTTTTTTAGTTGTCTGCCTGCAAAAATAAGGAAGACTAAAGGACATTCCTGGGATGCTGAACCCTCTCAGCCCAGGAATGCAGAGCTGCTCTGCAGTAAAAGATGTGGTTTATAGCATGTGCAGACCCTCTGTGTCCCCTCTCCCTGTCCTCCTCTGATCGTGCCTTTTGTTCTTCTTCATCATATTCCTCCACGTGCACAGATGCTTGTATAGCAAGTCCTGGTTTTCTTTGAAACATAATAGCATGGTTCTTGTAGAATAGATCAGTATTTAATTTGTCCTAAACTGTATAGTGTTGAATCAGTGCAAAATTGTAGTAGAAATTGGTTGTCTTTGAAGTGTATATATTCCTTGAGGTGTCGAGGTCCTCAAGCATGAAAAAGTACATACATGGTATTCAAGAGTTCACATTTTAGAATGTGCCCTAGTAGCACTGTCTGCTGTTAAAGTCAAGTGATGCTTTCCATTAATAACTGTTTTTCATTACTTAAGATTTTTCCCAAAATTGTAACTGCACAGACTGAAAGTCTCTATAGTGGGTGCTAAATACTATACTGACAGTCACAGCAGAAGGCTCAAGATTAATTGTCTGCAGAGCAAGGTTTAAACAGGGAAAAATAAATAAAATGTAGGTGATACATTGAGCAGTGATGAGAAAACAAAATATGGAATAGCTGTTCATTAAGTAAGTGCTGCCTGTTGCACTGTGTCAATATGGCAGGGGTCTTGCAGGGAAAATATTTTGAAATTGTGTAATTGTAAATTATATCTTCAGGTGTTATGTGTATGGATAGACACTATGGACAGATATTCAAGTTACATGGTAACTTTAAAGACATTTCCTAACTTAAGCATTTGGTGTTACAATCTTAATAGTGAGCTCAGCGTGTATATTATGTGTGTGATATTTCATTCTCTGATCAATTCTTATGAAATTAGCTATGTCATCAAGTCCTGAAAATACATTTCAGTTAATACCAGTGTTTCTGAATACCTTTGGAATTAGAGAAAAAGAGCCAACATGCTTGGTTTCCAATGTAATCCTTTTATCTGGCAGTGCTAACAAGAAATGTACGCAAAGTCCATCAAATGAATGGTGTGATTGTAAACTGATTATTGTGTGAGAGGGGACAGAAATGGTATTTACATAGTATTGCTTTCCTTTATGTTTTGTAAATCTTAGTTCTAGGGAATACAGTAGAACTTCAATTTAAGCCTAATCGTGGGCATTTAGTGTTGTGCTGAAATGTCAATTTTCATTTCATAGCAAAGCTGAAACTTTAGAAACACCATGGGATTCCTTGCCAGCTTCAGTGGAGAAGCTACTGAAACCTGCACAAACTTGCTAAGACATGAAAACCTCTAGCTTAACATACAGCTCATGCTCAGAGGCAAAGCGTGCGTTATTACTTTGACTCAACCAGCGCAGCAAGAAAGATTGTTGTTTGGGATGTCTGTTGGTAAAACAGTTAAAGGCCAGACACTTCACTGTGAGGCAACTGAAATGACCCAAGCTTCCCTGAAGTTATTCTTCAAATGGATCTGGGAAACAGAGGACATTCAGGGCAAGCTACAGTATTTTCAGATATGCTGAAAATTATTGTGATTACTGTTGTCAAGGTCTGCTGCATCAACCATCAAAAAATAAGGACCTAACAGAACAGTTCCATAGGAAAGACAGGGTTAATGTCAAAAACTTGTGCTGCCAGTCAGTTAATATCACTTCTGTTTTGTAAAACTGGTATTTAATACAGTTAACAAAAGTGGCATTTAAATTGAAAGGAAACTACTTTGTGGCAGTTGTAACAAAGAATTCATGGTGACAAATTCTCAGAGTAGCTCTCTGCATTGCTGCTGTAGTGTTGTCAACATATGGTACTGGCCTACAGCCAGCTCTCATGATTTTATTATTCTCTTAGGTGACTTTTATTGCTTTCAGTGTAAGGTGAGTTCTTTAAAACCCCAGATCCCAGAGATGACTTTTGAAAATAAAAGCCAGTGTCTTAGTGGTACAGATATGGAGCAAAGTGTAAAGAACACATCTACCCGAAAAGATAAAAACTGCAAGACCATGTGACACAATTGTGGATACAACCCATGGCAAAAGCAATGGATGAGGTTTTTCTTCTTCCCAAATGTTTCCTGTGTCTGTGGCACAAGACAAACCCTGCGTTAACTCTCCTTAGCACCTACACAATCTCACTTTGTGGTATTCTGCCTTCTTGTTCCTCTCTGGCTCCAGAGGCTGAGCTGGTTGAATTTTCTCTATTCCTTCCTCCAGCATAGTACTGGTCTCTTCCTTTGGGAAGTACCTACCACTGACTGGTAGCAGGAGCTTGCTTTCATACCTCTTTGTGTCTGCTTTCTTGTACATTAATTCTTCTTTCTTCTTTTAACTTCATCTCCAGGTCCTGATAACTGACTGTGCAGCATCCTCTGCTTAGTAAAACCCTTCCATTTCAGAACTGCACACTTGGCAAAGACAGACTTTCCTGTATCAGCACAAGCAAATAACTGCATGTACCATCCAGTCCTCGTTTCTGCCTCTGTCCTGATTCATAGTTTGGAAGAGAAAAAGTAGCACCCTTGTCTAGAATGAGTCCTGCACTTCATGGCAGCACAAGAGGGCTGTTCCTTTCTCTTCCATGCTCTACTGTGCCATTTTATATGAGGACTGGCTGACATTAGAGACATGTAACAGCTAGGGCAGAGGACAGTTAAAACATGATTGAAAAGCAGTATGAAATGTGGAAGACGCAGAAGGGAAGGATGACATTGTAGAAGGCAGAGGATATTGTGTAGTCAGAAGCACTGAGGTTGTGAAATACCTGTGTCTACATGAAATGGCATGAACTGGAGAGGATATTTGTCATTCAGAAACAAAAAAAAACCAAACAAACAACAAAACCAACAAAAAAAAATTAGAAAAACAAAAGCAAACAAAAAAAAAAACCAAAACCAAAACAAACAAACCCCCACAACCAAACAACAAAAAAAACCCACCATAGTTTTTGTGAGAAAATGAAATGTCAGTATCCTGTTGATCAGAAGGGGGGAGTAGGATCATAATACCTTTTGACAGGCAGACAGAAGAGATTAAGATTTGAAGGTGGGAGTGAAAATGGAAAAAAAAAAGAAAATATGAGGAGGCAGGATAGTATGCATCTATTGTTGGAGAAAACAGGGCTAAAGAGATGTAGAGAAAGTAGGAAATAGTCCAAAAGTTCATAGTTGACATTGCCAATTTTTTTTCAATAATAATATAATTGGAAGTTTTTTCGGAGGGGTGGGAAAGAAATGGAATGGCAAAATGCTGAGGATCATCCCACCTCTTATTCTGATTTTAATTGTCCAGTAGAGGAGCAAGTCATCTCTGCACAGCTGGGCCTCTTTCCTCACTCCATAAAGTGGCTGAACCCTAACCTGTCTGATGTGCTTGGTAATTATAACCTTTACACATTGAAGTGTGGCTGGGAATTGCCAGCACATTTAGACACAGAAGGATGTAGATATTTTAAGAAGCCAATCTTTTTATTCCATTGTCTTTATTCTGAGCTTGAAGACTCCATGTGGCTTACAGCTGGAATGAAAACCATGGTTAAGATTTTGCTGAAGCTCTGTATATCCAATTTAAAACAAGATCAGTATGAAAATGGGGTCATCATTTTTATTGCAACAAGTGGGAATCAACCTTATAAAGTATGGCTATTTCATCTTTCATTTATGGAAATGAGTTAAAAGTGCATTTTGGCATAAGGCATAAAAATAACAGGACTGTTACAATTAACACAATGACTTAAAAAATGTAGAAGACTTCCAAAATGTGCTATTCAAGTGCCCTTGCTTCATAGAGAGAAACTTCTCCTGGCCCTGCAGGGGTTTAGCAATGTTCAAAGATTAGGCTTATTTACTAAAATATTGATTTGATTATACTATGATGTTACAATTAATATGGTGTACGTGAATATCTGTATTCTCTTTGGAAAGATATTTGATTCTGCAATAAGGAATGAATGTGCTGAGGGAGTTAACATGCTGATGTTCAGCTAACTACTTGTAGAGGCACAATACTGAGAAGGCCTTTTATTTTAGTCATGATGAAAATTCTTTTTTGCAGTGCTGTTAAGGTTTTGTTTTTAAAAAATTATACCCTATGCTCCTCTGAGTGTTTCTATATGACGGTCTCCCCTAACAATTGCTTTTAACTTGAGTTCAGATGAACAAAGCAGTCAGCTCTCACTGATTCTAAACCCAAGAGATTTCTCTTTCTGTACGTTTCTTAATTACATGGGTTATTAAATAGGGGGCAGAAATTCAGCAAATTGCATGAAAGGGCTGTACACGATGGAATGAAAATCGTGCTGAAGACTGACCCACATCCACATCATATACCCAGGTAAGTAGGAACAAACACAGACTACTGAAGGGCTTGGTACCTACTTGTTAAAATTACTGTCAGATGTCTCAGCAGACTGCCTGGCATAGGAATTACAAGATAGCTATATGCCTAGAGACTGTGCAATAGATATACTGAGACTTGTAGTTCACACAGGATATCCAGATCCTGAAGAAAATGTCCGTAGTATCTACATAGACACAAACCCCCACACCTTCTCCCCAAAGCACAATCCTGCCTCTTCATATTTCAAAAATCACTTTCCTGTTTTCTCAGCATAGGAAAATCCACACAAGGAACCATCCGTACGTACCCCTGTTTATATAGTCTGTCTTAATGCTTGGTTAAGTTTTTTCTAGTAGGTTTTGTTCTTAGTGTTTTGAGAGGTCTGGGAATTGATGAGTGCTTAGTCTGTTTTGTGGAATTTCCTGCCATCTATCCATGCTTGGAAAAATAAAAAATTCTATAGCAGCATAGTTTAGTTTGCTTAAGCAGTTTTCTTTCTGCCTGTCCCCAAACATATGTTCTCTCAGCACATGAGTAGGTGGCATCAGTATTGTCACACTGTATATCCTCCTGGATTGTGCAGTGGATTCACAGTGTTCTCATTTATTAAAGGTGCCTGCAGAGAGGGAAGGAGAAAATTGCTCTGTTCTTGATTAGGGAAAGAAGCAGTAGACATTTATAAATTGCAGTGCAGAAGAACTAGGTTAGATGTTAGGAAAGTTATACAAATAGCAAACAAGGTAAAGTATAGAAATAGATTGTCTTGGTCTTGGGGAACCCCCATCACTAATGATTTTTGGAGAGGATAAGGCACGTGTCTGCCAGGACAGGTATTGTTGAGCCTGCCTTGGGCAGGAGAATGGACTGGCTTACCTGTTGAGTTCCCTTCCAGCCCTATTTGTTATGATTTTATGCTCCTGGAAGAAGCTGTATTTAGAATTTCACTGAGTACAGGATCTCTGCCTTTTGGGCTTGCAGAACTGAAAGGACAGCAAAGCTTTAGTCTTAAAAATTCTCATGAGAGCAATCAGGAAATTTCTGTTCTATAGATTTTTGTTCCTCTCTTTTATTTTCATATTTTGTTTTAATTCTAGTATGAGTTAACTAATAAGACTATAAGACAAAATTATCTGATAGGCCTGTTTAGCTGCTGTGTTTAAACCAAAATGAATGCCTTATTCATAAACTCTAGTACTTGCTTCTTGAGACGATCAATGATTCTCTCTGCTCTTTCCCCAGACCCATGAAATTAATGACTCTATCATACAGGACTCTTTTCAGTAAGCAGTTCACAGTTATCTAAACTGTTGTTTCCCTGTACTCCTTTCCCTTTAACTTTTTGACTCGCCTGACTGTGTGGTTTTTGTGTTTTTCAAGAGGCCATTTACAGCCCCTGTAAGGTCAACTCAGTGTTTTTCTTGCCCGAAGTTCTGTGTTGTAGAGCTTAATAGATGTGATAACATTCTGCAAAAGTCTTAAGACTGAACACTGAAGAGGAGCAGGAATGAGTCCAAGGATGTGTGGGAAGAAGCTGACCAAAAGAGCATGTATATTGAACACTATGATAAGTATCTTCACAGCTGGATCTATGAGAATGGAATATGCTTCAGACTAGTTTAAATAAATGATGAAAACTGTTCTGCAGTGTCAGCTGTTGATGGTGCTGCGGCTCTCTTGCCACACTGTCAGAACACATATGCTCATTCTTTCCTCCAGAAAAGTAGTTAAAGAGCATGAAAAACCTCTACTGCAGCTGCTACATATAATAATGAAAAATTCCTTGGAGTTTTCTTTCTGGTTTGAAAATTCAAAAGCTCCTCATGGTCTTCAGTATAAGCTGAACATCTCTAAAAAAACAGCCCTCCTGCTCCCCCTGTTCGAGATTTCTGTGGGTCTCTGTTAGAAAGTTTTTCTCCCTTCCTTGCAGAATCTATTATTGTTTCCACTTCCTGGTATTCCAAACCCACAAGGTTTTAATGAATTCATGTACTTTTCTGCTCCTTGCAAGCACTTTTTGCTAATGCAATGTGAAAATGCTAATGACAGTAATAAATTTGGTACATTTACTATCCTCTGAAACAAAACCTCGCTGGGCTAGGTGATAAGAATGTAAGTAGACATGTTTGTAGGTTTGTCTTGCCTGCTTAGCTCTGAGAAGCTGGGTTGATATGGGGCATGACAAGGCAAGCAAGGGACAACATCTGCCAAAATTATGGGACTGAAATCTTTGAGGACACATGGATCTGTGATTCAGTAAAAGGTCTCCTCACCCTGCCTTTCTTCTAGATAAAATTTCCACAGCCACACTTCTCTTGAGATAGGCTCCCTTCTGCTGCTTTCAGGTGTGGTCTCAGAGACCAGAACACTGGTGATGCCTCTGTATTATTTCCTATGAGACTGTGAGCAGAAAAAACTAGTCTTCATTTTAAGTGATATTGTGGACAGTGTCCACCTACCCTTCTCCATGTGTTTACTGCAGATGGAGCCCATGGGAACTGGTGTTTGCTTTGTGTGCATTGCCAGTGGCTTTTCTACCAGATACTCTGCTCCTGTCCAGAATCTGGGGGCAAATGTTACCACTAATATTACAGCTCAGAATCTGATAAGACTTTTAGTTTTTCCCACCTCACTTTAAAACACCACTATTGGTTTTCTGTCACTTGACTTCAGGCCTGATTAATACTATGTAAAACTGAAGATTTCACAGCTATTCTTCAAAAGGATTTGAAGTCCCACCATTTCCCATAGTAAACCAAGCAACTTGCATTATTTCAATTTGAAGGAGGGGAAATTGAGATCAATATCCCATCATAAATACAATGCTGCAATTTGTAATAACAATGCTGATTTAATTTTTTTCAAAAGCCAGGGGACCAAATATGTGACAGTTACTGTGTTTTTTCATACCATATATTTATGTGTGAGATTGCTCCAGTGAGTTGACTTGATGTCACAGGGCTCAAGGAATATGTCTTCTGGATCTGTTCTGAAGAAAATCACAAGTAATATTATTTTAAAAAATTTTGGGAAAACACTGTCTGTCCCAAGCACTTTTGCCTTTTCCAAACTCTGGGGTGATTCAAGGTTCAATTTGCCTCCAGACTATCAAAAATGAAAGGGTTTTGGCAATCTGGAAAGCATTCATCTGAGGCCTGGTTAGCCTATAGGTGAAGATTTACATGGCTACTGCCAGATTCAGAAAAGGTAACAGTGAATGATGAGTGGTTTGAAGAATTAAGTTTTCTTGCAGATAAGTGGGGAGTTTCTCATGTTGTGATATTCTGCCATGATGCTTCATTTCAGAGGCAGCAGTAGCCTGGATGTAGCAGGACAGCAGCAGTGTCAATTGGTTATTCTTTTAGAAGTGATAAAGTTAGTGTGCTTTCAATTAAATCATGTGAGAACTGAAACTCAGTAGATGTGCTGATGCAGCTGAAGAACAAGGCTTTTACATGTGAAGACATTACTCCAAACACAGAATCTTAAAGTCTGAACAGTAAATCCTAGGAGGTGGGAATGAATATTAATACAAATATGAAGCAGAAAACTCTCTTAGGGACTTGTGGAAAGTGTAAGAGGCAGAGTAACTGTGCATTCAAAGTAAGAATAGAAACAGACTAGGGTACATAAATTGCCTTGTCAGATTAAATACATGGATTACCATGTATTAAAAGATGGTAACTATGTGTTTTGCTGTTATTCCTATTGACCTCAGAAAGGATTTTATAAACATACAGATGCAGGTTCTGTGCAGCTAAACCGTATGGATGCAGCTCTCTCTCTGAGTAAAAAATTCATATTCCTGTCATCCACATCCAGAAGGACTTTGGTTTCCATGATTCCTTATGTTCTTGAGAAGCTGCTGAAAATTTTTGTTTTGGGGATGAATTGGCTTGTTTTCTGTTTTCAGAGCCAGATGGGGGAAGGGCAATAAACTCTTTTGGGGGTGGAGGGATTTGGCTGGTGAAGTGTTTTGTAGGAATTGGAATTAATTTCAGATTCAAAGATGTTTGCATGTTATAATTTTCAATAACTCTAAAAGTCTGACTGTTGGAGTAGATTTACTTGAAGAGAATCTATGCTAAGGGAGAGAAAAAAGTTAGATGCCTCTCCCAGTGAGAGATTAGGGAACTGCAGAATTTATGGATCCGCCCTGTGGCTGAGATTAGATAGCCAGAAACAGTAGCCTGGGGGAAAATGTACTATAATTTGCATTCAGCTAGGTAATTACAAGTTCCTCCACTAAATCTTCACTTCTGCTTATGGATGTATGGTTTAGCTGGGACAAGTGCAATTACCTTCCTGCACTCTGCATGGAAATATACTGGAAGTTCACTTGATACAAAATAAGGCTGCCAGTATGTTAGGTAGTATTAGTTTTATGTGAGTGTACTATACCAGCTGGAGAACTGTGATGTGTTTCCATTTGCTTCCATGTATAATTCAGGATGTTCGTAAAGAGCATGAACATCCCAGATATCTGAAGGATAGTTTGTGGCCATCATGGGATTTCAATTGATTAGTTATCAGGGGAGCAGTTGCAGAAAGTTTCACTCCAGCTAGTGAAATAATTTCATGCTTTCAGTTAGTATAACATTCAGTCTGTTTCTGTAGCAGAGTTGCAGGAATAGATGCAGGTAATGGGACCCTGGATTTTTTTATTGGAATCTTAGTCCTTTAATATAGCTTTGAATAGCAAGGTGTCATCAGTTGTGTACATGGATTGTACTGTTCCTCCAGAAAGTATTCTTGAAAATTTTGCTTCTTTGTGTCTGTTGCTTTCTCTCTAACCTGCTTATCCTTCCAGTTGTGGAAGCTTTTAAAGTAGTTTCTGCTTATTCTTTCACAAGATCTTTGTTAAGACAAGGTAAAAACAAGATTAACATTCTGTCAAGTTCAGTTTTGCCAAAACTGTTTTTTCACTGGGTCTGGGCTGTGTCCTTGTAACCCATGCTCCACTGAGAAGGGACTAATTCATTTTTCATGTTGCTCTGGTTAAGTGATCTTTGGAGGGAGAAGCAGTCTGATGTCACGCTGCTGTCCAGTGATAGCTGTAATGAAATGACTGACCACATTTCACTACTCACTCATTTCAGCTTATTTTTGACTTCGTTATCTGAAAGATTAGGACTTTGCATTGAACTGCAAGATCTTGCTTTCTCTCCATCAGTCTCTCCTTGCTGATAAATAATAGATATGGAAGAATGAATAAAGCACTAAACTTGTTCCCTTGGGACTGAAGTTTCCATCTAATCAGTGGTCCAGTCCAGTGTGAAATCTATTTGGTGGTTTAGGCTTGGTCCTTCTGGAACAGTATTCTTCCAGTAAAGATATTAACTGTAAAAAATATGCAGCACAGTGAAACAATCACAGTGTCTGTTTGAGAAAGGCCAAAGATTAAGTTAACATAGAAGCAGATTTACCTCCCACTCACACAGAAGAATGTCTACAGGTCAAAATTTACTGGAATGCTACAAGGGAGTCAGTATTGTGCTCTCTGTCTAGGTTGTGTTCAATAGAAAACTTCCAGTTTTCAGTTCTTGGGCTTTCAAGTGAAATTATTTTTATGGATTGCCTTTATTTTTATGTATATATTCTGAAGTAGAATTATATATGTATGTATATATGTATAAATGTATATGCATATGTGTATATATGTGTGTACATACATATATAGGTGTATATAGAGGAAATTTCAAAATACTTCTCCCACTATTGGCTCACACAGGGGAAAACACCACCTAGCTATGACTGGGAAAGCAAATGTCTAATGTCACTCTAACATCACTTTAAGAAATGAAAAAAACCCTACAACTGATTCCAATGTGATATTTACAAATCTTCATAGTTTGTAGGCAAAAAATACAAAGGGTTTTATTTTTTAGTGTAATATATCATTTGTAACTTGAAATTTGAATCAAATTGGATCTAAATAACTCAGAGTTGGGCATTTCAGCTCATATTCTGTGCCTTTTGGATTCCTATGAAAAGTACAGTTCTATACAATCATTTGTCTTCCTTCAAATGAGTAGTGATAATTTTATGTAATTTATCTTCATATGCCAGAATGACCTTGGAAACGTAGCTAAGGTTTGGTGGCAGAAAAATTACGAAAGAGGGAACATTTAAGCACTCAGATACGAATGCAGAGACAGTTCAGTGGTTTCTAATGTATTCAAAAGTTGCAGGTCACAACTTTCTGAAATCACATGTGTAGTTTGTAGTTTGGGCTTGATCATTGGGGTACTAAATAAAAAAATGTTCATGGTGGTGCTAAAAGTATCTTCTTGTGTCTAAAAATTATTTTAGATTTGCTCTGACCTCTATAATCCCAAGAGTAATTGGTGGGAAGAAAACTATTTTTGCATTGAGAGTATTAGGAATGTTATCAGTAAACTAGTCCCTTCCCCCAGACTTCCACTGTCCAAGGCTTGGGGTAGGTACTGTAATTCCTGAGATTCAGTCAGTCTGCATAACACTTGTTCAGACACTGGAAGATGTTTTCATGAAGCCAATTAAAGTGGGTGGTGGGTGGGATACAAAGTTTTGCAATCATGCTTTTGTTTGTGGACAAGAGACTGCATAAGAAATTACAAAATATGCCAGACTGAAGAATTACTGGTAACATCTATCTTTTTGGTGCTTTTATAAATATTAATAAAGGAAAGAGAGTCTTCTAACATTCCCTGTAAAGCTTTGTTAAATTGCAGAATAAAAAAATCAAAGCATGCTGAGGTGAATGAGAGCTTTTTGTTGCCTTCAGTGTATATTGAAGCTGCTGCTAAATGAAATCTCACCGAAATTTCTACTTCTTGTGGGGAGAAGGCAGCAGATGAGAAAGGCAAGATATGTACAACAGCTATGGAAAGTATACTTCACTGCAAAGTAAAACCTCGTGAAGAGATTTTAGAAGAAAGAAAACAGAAATGGTGTCTGATGGAAGAACTTCAAAACAAGTGATAGCAACAGTGAAGTTTTCCGTCTTCCAGTAATATCAGTATGTCTGTCTCAACAGAAAAGTCTTGCAACAGGCAGTGCTGGCAGATAGTGAGAGGTCAGGTCCATATCTCTAATGCGGAGTCTGATGAAGCAGTGGGTATCAAATCAGTGTCTCTGTCTAAGCAGAACTTCTGAAGGGTTTCAAAGGCAATCTGCTTAAAAAGTGTGTGGTATGATTTAGAAACCCTGTTTATCTTCATCCTTGTGAAATCCCTTCAATAACAAACTAGGGTATTAAAAAATAGTGACTAAAATTTCTGACCAAAATACTGGATGTGCTACATAAACAGCTGTCCTATTGGATAGCTTGTGTGATATGTCCAGAACACAAATTTCAGCAAGTTCCTGCTCATCATCACCTCCTCTCTTGAAGGAAATAAATATTGACCTTTGGAAATATGTGGCTCAATGGTTTACCTTTGCTTTAGATCTTGCCAAACCTCATGACTATGTCTGAGAGGGTTGTTTCAGATATATCCCTGTTAATAAGATCTTCTGTGAGCTAAAATAACCAATCAAGAATGCAAGACTCAGTCACCTTGTTGACAGTATACCTTCATGCTAGATATATTTTCTGTTTTGATGGCATTTTCAGCAGATCCCAGAACAATGCTAGGTGAGTTCTAAAATTAATATCCTTTTTCATGGTTCATTAATTTGACTAGGTCTGGATAATTAATAGAGTTAGAAAAACTAAGCAAGCAAAAAAACCACCACATTTTATCTCGGATCCAATTCCTAAATTGAAGAATGTGGGGGATTAATAAATTTGAACTTTGATTGAGGAATCTGTATGGAAATTTTGAAAATGGCATGCTTATTTTTCTTTTCACTTCCATATGCCTACAGAGTCCCAATCAGTGTGATAATTAAAATGCTAAAATGCAATGAAATAATCCATCTCTGAAGTGTTTCTAACCGGAAAGTGAGATCTCTTGTAAGATTTACAGCTCAGTTTTGCAGACTGAGAGGATCTAGCTATATCTGATAAGCCCCAATAAGCCCTTGGACTTCTGAGTGGTTATCAGACCTAATTCAAACTCTGAGCTTGGTGAAAGTTCATTTGTCTCTAGCTTTAATGTTGTTTTATCAGCTGTCATTGTATATCTTTCCTTCCTCCTCTCCCCTTCAAACACCCTTAAAATCCTACCTGGCATTTTAAATCCAAATCCCACTAAAATATTAATGACTTCAATACAATAGTTATTAGACCAATATTTTTTAAATTGCTGTCTACAGACCCTGGTAGAGATCAACAACTGTATTAAGCAGCAAGGGTGTCCCAAACCCTCACAGGTTTAAAAATCTTTAGTAATTTGGACCACATAACTTCAACCCATAAATATTTATTTGATAAATAAGTAGTTCAATGGAAATTAATGTAGGTTTATGCATATACTTGCCTTCTTATAGACACTAATTTTTATTACTGTATTAAACACAATCTTATGTTCTTTGAATTTCTCCAAGACCTCAAAATATTATGAATGTTATTGAGTATTTTATAATCTCAGATTTCATAGCAAAGTAAACCTTCCTGAATGGTTTTAATGATTTCCCAGACATAATATATATCATGTTCTTATTTTAATTAGGAAAAATTCATTATAATAGTATAATGTTGTGGGTTTTTTTAAGAGAGTAACTTCTGTGTGCCAGTCAGAGAGTAACTTCTGTGTGCCAGTCTGTATTTGACAATGCTTATCACTTTTAATTTAGAAATGTGTAAAGGTAATAATACATATCTTGAGCTGTAGTGAAAAAGCATACAATTATAAGTTTGCTTAAGGGCTATACAATATTTTTGTTTTCTTTTTACACCATTCATGCTTCAAGATTTATAATCGTCCAGGACACTCACATGGTAGCCTAACTGACTTTGTTACCAGAATGATACTTGGAGATACATAAGCATAGCTCTGAGAAATGTGTTTAGAAATCTAACCACTGTCTAATCCAGACTCCTAGAGTTCAAGGGAGTGTCCCTTATGTTCATGATTTTTAGAATATCTGATTCCATGCTAGAATTGGCATTTCATTATTAATATTTGATGCCATAATTACTTGATATTTAACCTTTTTATCCCACCTGGGAAAGGTTGAAAAATGATAATTTTCTATGGGACAAAACTTCCAAATTCCAATCGGTTTGATATTAAGTTGATGCATATTCAGATACGAAATAATTTGGCTTAATTATTCTGTCATTTAAAATGCCATTTCAATTCAGTTGAATATTGTTTCCATTCCCTATTGAATTTCTGGATACTTTTAATGTTCTGCATAGTGCTTGGAAGGATATTAATACCAGGAAATGAGAACATACGTATTTCACATTTCACATGCAAGGTGCATGTGTAATCTTTTGCATTCTTAATTCAACTTAAATAGGAACATGAAGTTTATGTAAGCAAACATAAAAAGCTGACCTTTTAAGATGTGACATCAGATGCTGAAGAAAATATAAAAGGAATGGGGTTATATAACTTTGCAAATTCAAGATTTAGTGTGAAGAAATGTGCTTTGTCTAACCAATATTAGAAGAATAAGGTCATGTCTATTTCCAGGTGCTTCTGTGCCCTACAATGGTGGCAGTAATGTAGAGCAATTATATGTCCATGCTATTTTGTTTCTCTGAGAGTAAGTAGCAACTGTATTCTTTTTGGAGAAATTTTACCGAAATTGGTAACTAAGGACTTTGCTGATAAATACTGTAATACAAAGATTTATTCTCTGAAAAGTGTCAAAGGGAAATTTCTGGTCTGATTTTCATCTTTTGTTTGAAAGTAGAGGTGAATGTACTATATACACAGACAGCTTGGAGAGCTATATCTTTCCCCCTTGAGCTGTGCATTTGAAGGTCCTTACAAGATTATATGAAAGATGTTGACAGTTTGTGAAACACAGGAATGCTGCAGATTCATCTGCCATGTGGATGAATCTTTATTTCTTACAATTATGAAGTAATTATAGACAGGCAAGCTTAAAAAGCTGTAGAGTTGTCACTTACTGTGCCTGTTCAGCTGAAATTATTAACTGAAGACTTAAGTTTCTAGAACCCCCATCTCAGAAGACTTGAAGCAACTGTTCGGACTCCTTGTTGAATGGTGTTGCTTTAAATACACAATGAAAATATAACTATAATCTTAGTTATTCTTTATTGCAGAAGTTTTTTTTTTTTTTTTCTTTTAGCAGTAAATAACAAACATAGGGCAGGGGGAATAGGATGTTCTTCCCAGTGGAATATTAAGTAATTACAATTTTAACTGTAACTGTTAGATGTGGATATTTCATGGGAGGACCCTGCTTTTATCATGGCTTTTTTCTGCAAAATCATGTTTGCATTTTAGGTTGGAAAGGATGAACTCTGTGTAGTTACAAAATTTTACTCAACTTCTTAGCTTTGGGAAGGTTGACTCATATTCATATTCAGGTTCCATTATGAAGAGAACTGGCAAAGAGCAGCATGGAGACCAAAACGAGAAGACTCTTTCCTGCATGTGGTTATGAAAACAGAAGACAGGTAAAGAGCAAATACTGGTCAGTAGGATTTTTGGAGAAATGCAGTCTGGGGTTAGATTCTTATATTTAGGCTGAAAAAAATGTTCATATTCATTTTCAAAACTGTTCAATACTTTCTAAATTTGTTATTATCTAAGCTCTGCACTTCTTAAAACCTAGGCACTTATTTTACCTTAAATATGGACAAGAGACCAATTATAGACCTTCTATTTTACTCCGGGCCTAAGTGTATTATATACCATCATAGCATATTCAGTGAATCTCTAGCTTATGGAATACATTTTTCTACCCCTTCAGACATTTATAAAACTAATATAAACAGCTCTGCCTGGTAAAATGGTTTGAGTTACCCAGAGGCACATCTTGCTGAGGCAGTTGAGTTTTGTGAGCCTAAAATAGCCTTTGAAAGATAGGCACCTTATCCAGTCTCACATATCTCCTAGATGATCCTTGGGTAAGCAGTCATTTAGGTGACAAATGGGCTGGTTAGGCAAGGTGTTGAGCATTTTGGATTCCTGAATACCTAGTAGGATTGAGGGTGTCTGTCATTTTCTGGACTGGAGACAAACTGCAAAGGTCTGCTGTAATTGAGGACAGGACTATTTTTAATAGAGTCCGTGTGTTTGGTAGATATTGAATGTGATCTAAAATATGTTAGGTGTAAGACAGAGACTGGAAAGACTTTAAGAACCACATATGGAGAGATTTTCTTTGTTATAATTGACAGATTAAGGATGTCTTTACCTTCTTGCTAGTGCTGTAGCGATCACTTTCAGCTGGTGACTTGATCACTGATAGAAATGACAGACAATTGGATTTTTCTGGAAATGTCTCCTTGCAAAGGCCTTCTCCAAAGCATTCATCATGTCACTAATCCAGCTAGTGCCTGTGAAATAAAAGTGAGGTCTTTCTGGAAATGTTGAAGTCTATTTTTTTTTTTTTTTTTTAATATTTTATTTTCTAGTCAGAGAATTGGCTTTTCAGGATTGATTTCTGCTGAAAACTTGGATTTTGTTTATCCTCAATGCTCTCTTATTTCATGGCCTGAGATTTTCCTCTCTAGGAGCTGAGCAAGAGGGAAGGAAGCCTATTGCACATCTGGCTAAAGAAGTCAGAAACTGTTGATCACTTGAGGAAAACAATTATGTGCATTAATAAGCTCTCAGTAACTACTCTAGAAGTATTCTGGAATTAAACTTTTTCTTCATCATCTTATATCCCAAGAGATCTATGTCTTCTAGTGGAAAAAGAGCAGTCTTTAACTGATTATATTTAAATGCAGATATGTGGTTGCAGTGTGAATAACTGTATTTATTTGATGAATATATCATGACATGGAAGTTTACTTTTGACAAGTTTATTCTGAGAACAGAATAGAAGTGTGAGAGAGAAAGAGATGCAGTCTGCAAATCATCTGCTTAATGATTAAGACAAAATCCAGGTTACCTGGAGGACAGCCATAGGGCAAGTAAAAATGTGGGTTTAAGGCAAAGCCCTGCACAAGGCCGAAAGAACAGTCATCTGCATCTTAGCCCTACTTCTATGAAGCTTGGTCAAATTATGCTTTCAGAAACATGTCAATATTTTACACCTATTTCTGTGGCTTCTTCTCTGAAGGAAATAAAAGCATGCTGATTTATTTAGAAAAACAGAATGCTTTGCAAAAGAAATTTCCACATTCCTGTCCAGCTGACTTTTAATCCCTAAGTCAAGAATTGTTTTACACAATGCTATGCCTGCATGCAATACAAATTAGGAAAGACTGTGTTTTAAGCTTTTTGTACAAAGCATAATAATACTGACTGTGGCAGTAGAACACATCATTTATTTTGCATGTTATGCAGCAGCATGTTAATGTTTATTGTAGCAGGTATTGACTAATGTAGTTTGAGTAAATGTACAATTTTCTGGAGCAGATTCAGTGATTGTGCAGCACGTATCCTACAGAAATAGTTCTTGCTAATTGTGCTGGTAAAATACAAGGTGTCTTATGGACCACGTTTTCCTTTTGCCCCACCCCTGCCCCAAAAACAATGTCATGAATGATGATTTCTAGATCACATGATATTTTCATGTGTGTTTGCAGGCAGTGTTTTGAAGTTTGGCATATGGTAATGTATAGTACCAGTTAAATAAACAACAGAAACTTTGCCAATTTATATATTGCTTTTGTTCTAGTTTTGTTGTTTGTTTGTTTGTTTTTCGTTTCATGGTTTTCCTCTTTAATCTGAAATTCTGTACCATATATCACTATGTAGGAGTTCCTTTAAAAACTCCTCTTTATGGATGTCTTGATTATTAATGCAGAGATCAGGAGCTAAATGCAGGTAACTTCTGCCAAGAATGAGGGAAGAATATGACTATGCTGCACTGCAACCATTCAATATGGCAACTTACACCTGGTTTGTCATCCCACCTCAGGTAAACATTCTCAAAACTGACTTGACATGTGATGAATGGGCAGAATGCAGATTCACCCCTTAGCCGTATCATCCTGTAGTGTTATAGATCTAACTGAAAGTCTAAAAAATGCCCAAGATTTTCAGATTTACTATATTGTTTTCAAAATACAATTTGATTATTATTGAACAAATATGTAGAAGTAGTGAATGGCTTTAACAGTTACCCAAGGTACCTGTATTTATAAGATATTTTTAAAATATATTAGCCATAGATGAAAATAGAGAATACCTACATCACTGTATTTTATCATTTATGAAATTGTCTTGAAGTCAAGTTAGTCACTTATTTTGCTGTCACCTCTGCTCATCAGTGGAAAAAAAATAGAAATAAAGAAGCAAAATTGTCCTAAAAAGTAATATTAAATAAATGTGTGCTAGTGTATCATTAAGACTATGCTAATGAGAACTTTGCTGTGTTCAAGTTGAAACTAAAATAAAAATAAGATAATAAAAATATTTCCTTCACATTAATTTATCTTCCTTGAACAGAATATAATGTGTAAGATATTGAAGGCCTCACATTCCCTCCTTCTGTTAGCACCTTGTTTACCTCTGTGGCTTTTCACAGGTTTGGTTGGCCTGAATTGTTTTTGACCCCTTCAGGAAACACTGTGTTCTTATTTTCTGACATGAGATGATAATTTTAATAAACTTTATCCTCAATTTCAAAATGATTTGTTATTGGTGTGGAGTAGAAGAAACAGGAACAGGAAATTACTCTGTTTTTAAAATAAGATTTTTATGAGTGCCTGCAAGGAGTGCATTAAGCAACATGACTTACATCTGTCTCATGTGTTTTGTTCTCTGAATCTCTCCCTAAGGGAGAATGGTATGTGCAGTGGAGCATTTTCTTTTGGTAAGGTTTGTCATTTGACTTGCTTTATATGCAAACTGTCGCTGCTTATATTGGAAAGGAGTGTACCTTGCATTTGGGGCACAGGTGGTCAAATTTCTGATGCCTTTTCAGCCCTGTAGGAGTCATTGAAGGAAATACCATGATGCTGTCCCAGTGACGTCACTTTAAAGAGTGTCTTAACAAGACAATTCTTGTTAAACATTTTGAAAACTCATTTATTGATAACATTTTGTTGGGACTTATCTTAGTTTTGATTTGGGCATTTTTGTTTTCTTAATTGCATTAACAATTCCTACATCTGAGTAAGTAGAAAACCTCTGTATCCAGAGTGGACACTGAATTGTATCATCACCCACAGAATGAAGGAATTTCAATTTAGGAAATGTCAGTCCTCTTAAAGACTTGCAAAACAAGCCAAATTTTTCATTTATTAACAGAAGTATGTTTTATCTTCTCAGTGAAGGGCACAAGAAATAATAGGAATAAAAGCTAAAGGAAATGAGCATGATTTGCTATTATTACAATCTTTTATTAGGTTTAGGTGGTGTCCAGAAAGATCAGTTAGAATTAGACTCCCCTTGTATTAGACCCTATGTAAACTAGAATAAATTTTACAGCTTTTTCTCAGTTGTATATCCTTTATAAGTACATTGCATGATATACGCAGACAGGTTGGATACCAGGCAACACAGACAATGCAGAAAAATCCTTTACAATATATGTAACTATGTCATGCAGTATTTGTTTCTGCTATTGTGTTCACCTCTGTACAGCAGAGAAATACATATATATCTGGGATGGGATTTTTCTGTGTCATACATTATCTGCTAGACAGCCACAGTAATTAGACTAAATTTAGAATCTACAGAGTGGTGAATATAAGTTTTCAAAACAAACTTATTCTGGAGTTATGCACACAAGAATGCCTTAAATTGAGTATTGAAAGAAAAAAGAAATGGACTAAATTACTTCCAATTTTCTGGGGAAAAAAAAAAGGACTGTAAAATATGCTAAAGGATACAAATAGGCAGAAAATACCATTGTAAACTGGGATTCAGATCTGATTTAATTTCTTGTCAAGCTGTAAGACAAGGAAGAATATAATTTTTATCAGATTGATACAGTCTTGTCTGTGTCACTGTGATGCTACCACTGCTGCAATGAGATGAGTTCATTTTTTTATCCAGCAGATGCAGAAAGGATGCGTATCTTTTTCTAAAGAATCTAACATGATCTGTAATCTGTTGTGGGGAAACAGCATTGCTCCTGCAAGTGGTATGAATATGTGAAAGTAAAGAGAGAAGCACAGTTTGCTTTAAAGATGTGTTCTAGAAGGGACACAGAATTTTTTAATTTTTTTTTCCTTTTTTTTTTTTTTTTCCCCCAGGGGGGGTGTGTGTGTGGCAGTTTATTGAAAAAAAATGTACATTGGGAAATTTCATCTTGGTATAACTTTTGTCCTGTTTACAATTTTGACACAATTATGTGGCAAATTTAGTCAGACGTTTGAATGGAACAGAATGCCAAATAGCTAATATAGCTATTTACTTTTGGAAAACTTAAGAAGAATAAGGAAAACTCAAATTTTTACTCAACATGCTTCAGCTTATAATTGAATCTCATCTTATAATTGTATGAAAGACCCATCTTCTTAAAGAATACGTTACTAAAAAGCTACTCAGGGCAAGTGGATCTGTATTTAGAAGTCTGTATATGTTTCTCTAACATTTGAAAATTACCTCTATAAATCATATCATTAAAAGGCTGTCTGAAAATAATAAAAATACCTTACATCCTTATATCACTGTTAGTTTTGAAATCAAAAGGCATAATGGTCTCATCTTTCCTACAGTAGGCAAAGATGAAAAGTAAACACTGAACAAATGATTCATGTGACTTCTGTTGGGAAAGCAATGCCCGAAGGGTTACAGCCTAGTGCCAGGGAGTGGCAGATTCATCATCCCCTGATAGGCAGTTCCTTGCTGGTTTCTATGTTGGCAGATATTAAATATTCTTTATTTTGATTACTGTACTTACTTGGAAGTCATCAGTTGCTTTATCCTAACTAATTAGGGTAGTTACATGTAATAGGGATTTAAATTATTATCCTTTTGTTCTGTGGAGTTTTTTTTTTGTTTTGTTTTTTTTTGGGGGGTTTGTTTGGGGTTTTTTTTTGGGGGGGTGGGTTGGAGGCAGGGGAAAGCATATATTTATTTTACCTTTTTAGAGAAATAAAAATTATTTTACTTGGGGAGCTGGGAACTGTAAGATAAATATACAGTATGTCAAAATTTGCAGTGAAGTAATGAGCTCTCATTAACACTGCATTCTACCCAAAAGTTTCTTACACTGTGTTATACCAACACAGTTTTCCCCAGTACAATTAGAGACTATGTATAGTATCTAACTTTAAAATGATAGATAGATTCAAAGACATGTTGCTGAGATTTTTACTTACCAATTAGTTAAAATAAGTACACTTATCCTTCTAATTTCCATATCCAGCCAAATAAAGACACACAATTGCATCTTACTACAATGCTGTTTTTCCGCTTTTGTTTTTCCCTTTTTCTAATACACAGATTTCTCAGAATGTATATTATATTTAAAGATATGTTAACTAAATTCTTGCAATAGCTTTCTGCAATATTTCCATGGGGAAAAAAAAAAAAATTGAAAAGGCATTTAAATAAGGGTGGGTTTTTTTTTTACTAAAGTCATTCTAGTTGTTTTCCTGCAATCCATCACCAAAACCACACACAAATAGAGGATTTAAAATAATATACAATACACAAGGACTGCATGCACATGTAGATGGCAGTGGTCTGTTTATTTAGGTCTTGGAAACTAAACAAAACGGAGTTTGTAGTGGGGTAGGCAGTGTGTGTGGGTGTAGGTGGAGTGAAAGAGAAAGTGGGTGATAGCTTGTTGCATTATAAATGTTTCAGCAGGAGGTACTTGGAATGGCTCCCTCACTTCCATGTTGTGAAATCGTAAGGGAGTTATGCTGCATCCCAAATGAGTGCTAATGAAACCTTTATACCAAGCACCATCATGTATTCTGCATATGCTACATATGATGTGGGAAAACTCAAACTAAAATTGAGGGAGAGACAGAATATGCAATGGAGTGGCATAAAGGTTTTATCAGCATGAGGTTGGGAGGGGGTGCCTTACTCACAAAAGCAAAGCTCACTTTATTAGTTCACATTTTTTCTCTCTGTCTGAGCCCTCAAGCTTGGCACTCACTGTAGAACTTGAGTTTATGGGCACAAGCTACCAAAATAATCTATTTTTAAACTCCTTTTTATCTTTCAGTAAATACTTTTTTGACAGAATGTATGATATAGCTCAGGGTACAGAAGTCTACTGGAGCTTTTTTGGAATGTTCTATGTTTTTCCTAATTTTATAGTCTGGACACATGTGTGTACATTTTGAGTGCTTTCAAACTCCCATATCTGAGCTTCAGCCATTAACATAGCCAACTGAAACAAATACTTCCTTATAAGAAGCAACATTTCTTCCTTCACCTTCCCTCTTCCTCTTCTCTGCAAAACAAAATGTTTTTTTCCTTCTCACTACATGTATCTCTTGCTCATCTCTTCCGAACTCTTAGCATTTGGACACTGCAATTCTGGATTAGAGAGTTTGATGTTGTTTCCCAAGAGTGGCCAAGCTCTGGACATGTGAGAGCATGCTGCACAAGGTCTCCCAGGAGTTTAATCTCAGTGATGTAATGCTCATTGTAGCTATTGGAGGTAATTTTGTAAAACTATTAACACTATTGCCTTCCCAGAGTTTCCAAGGTCAGTACAATTTTGAGTCATGCTGCCTTTGCAAATCAATAAACATTTAAAATATGATTAAAAAAAAAAAAAAAAAAAAAGAAGAAGGAAAGAAAAAAGACTGAGATCTATGGTTATGCATAATTTGGCTTGCAGTAATGATAGAGTAATATGTGAAAAATCGAGCTTTTCTAAGAAGTAACCACTGTGAAGTTCTTGTATCCTTAGTACCTTCCTATCTTTACCTTTGCTTTGTGCAATATTATTTCAGATCTCTCTCTCTCTCTCCATGACACTCTGTTTGACCTGTCCATGACTGTAGTTCTAGAACAAGTAGTAGTAGAATTTTTTAATATATTAGCTGACTTCCAATTTTCAAACTAGAAATAGGCAGAAACGGTCTTTAATAAAGATGACCTTTAGTTACACTGGAAGATAAGCAGTGAGAGGGAGGCAAAGTATACTAAAGCATGAAGAGTTTGTGGTACTTGTTAGTGACAGAAAAAAACAGTGCAAGTCTTTTATTACTCATTAAGGTCAATTGGTCATTATGTTCTTGCATCTATTGTCTTTGAATCATGGAAGAAAATCTTTTCCCCCAAGGAGAAAAGGTAGCATGGAGGAGGATTTTTCCTCCCATGACTAGTCTTCTTTCTGACATAATGCTTTCTCACAGCAGGAGAAATTTTTACCTCATTTTTTCCCTGCTTGCCCTGACCAAAATGAGTGCTCTAATACACCTCCCCCACCCCCAAATAAAATAAATCATATATTATTTACCAAGAAGAAAAGAAAAAAAATTTTAAAAGGCAGATAGGAAGTCCAGAAGATTTGTTCCTACATCTGATAAAGTTTTAATATTTTTTTCTGGTTACTGTACTTGAATATATTCTCTCTGATATGTGGAAAACAGGGAGGAAAAAAAATCAAATCATGGAGAAAGAAATGGAAATTATTCTTGCCATAAATCTTCCCCTTTTCTCTATTTACTGAAATAGAACATTGGCTAGAAGTTGAAATGTAGTGTGTATATGCGTTTGTGCATGCTTCTGAACCTTTCTTACCAATGTAAGAAGTGACATTTTCCTAATTTCAGTTTATATAAAAAAAGCTTTGCGTGACTTTGATTTTCATAACATGAAGGTCAAACAATTCAGAATGGAAACAATAATATTCTTCAGAAATTGACCCATGAAAATGTATTTAAGTTGTTTCTGGAAAACTGCCCTTCAAAGCTCCTTCCCAAGTAAACTTGCAATGACATTTCAAAACAGAATGTGGATCCCAGTAACTATGGGGAATTTTTGGATTGTTTCTGATAATTTGGTAACCACATATAAAATACCTGTTACACAAATCAAACTCCAGAAATTTACTATCCAGGTGCCTGATCTTGTAACAGCCAACATGCTGAGAAAACCTTTGAGGATATTCAGCTTAGTTTATATATGTTTTGTATTGCTTTTTCTATTACTTTGATTGCTGATCTAACTTCCCAGGGCCTTTAACATTGAGAGAGATAAAGCTGCTACCCTGTTAAGGCACAAGGAATTGAAATATCAGAGTAACTTGATGTCAAATTGGTCATTCAGTTAAGAATTAAGGTTTCATCATGGTTTTATATCATTTTCTGTTCTTTTTCATAAAGAAACAAAATGTGCTATTGTCTAGCTGGACTTAAGTGTTTGGGTAAGATAAATGTACTGACTGTGTAGATATAACACCCCTATGCCTTTAGCAATAAGAGGGACAAGAAGGATTATAGAACTGGAAAATCGCAGGTCTGGAGTGTCCAGGGATCTGTGTTATCTTTCCATCTCTGTCAGACTTCATAAATGCAGCTTTGCAACAGCTTTCAGAGGTAAGTGAAGATCATTCTCCTTTTACAGAAGGGAAAACTGAGCAATGGAGTGATTCTCAGGAACTAGAAGGTACTGTGTACATTTTACCTGAATACACTGAAGTAGCCTGGCAGAGTTAGGAAGCTAGCTCAGAACCCCTTCTGAGGCTTAGGACAGAGGATTTGTGTGGCAAGTTCACCCACAATTTTCTTTGAATGTAGAGAGTCAAGTTAGGAGGCTTTGCTTTTTATCAGAGACATTGCAAAATGGTGAGAAGAGGAATGGGTTTGGGTAGAAAATGTACAAGGAAGAAATTTTTTATTTAACCTACTGTAGATGTTCTCTGACCTCTGTCTTGAGAGCAGTCTCCTTTCTTGCAGAATATTACTCAATACTTAAGAAGTATAAAACATATCCATAAAGTATTCTTTATATTTAAATACTGTATTGAAAAACATACAAGTCACAATAGGGATGAAGTTCTGCTGAAGATTAAAAACCACCATCTCTGATGAATTGTTCATAGGTATGGAGGAGTTCATATGCTGAGAAAGCTCTGGCTAGATCCCCTGCCTTGTGCTGTGAGGACAATGGTGCAAAACCAAAAGGCCTCATTCCTAGGGGAAATCTTGCTTAATGTCAAGGTAGCTTTGCCTTCATAGGTAGCACAATACTGGCCTGGTGATTCTTTTTACATAATGTCTTAATCCTGGAAAACAATTACTTAATGCCAACTTTCATTATTATTAGTCTTGCTACTATACCTTAGATAAAAGTTGGAGACGGTCTATAGAGTATCTGGTGGAGTGGAATGTTATTTTAAATATATATATATATAAAAATATCTTCTTAAAGACTAAATGTAGTTGAATGAATATATGGGTCCATTAGCCCTACAAAGACATACCCGTGAGAACAAATGTTGTGCATTGTCTATGTTTCATTTTTACATTTTGGGAGTGATTACACCATGAATCTCTTCTATTCACCCTCTGGTTTTAGTTCTTTAAACTTAGACATTTTTGTTTCTGCATTTAAAAAAAAAATCTTTTCAGACTGAAAACTATATGAAATTATTTCTAAAGGAAATACCATTTTCATGTGGTCTGTTGTGGCTGGCATCATTTTATTGCCTAGGTTTAATGTTTTTTATTGGTTGAAGCTTTTAGTCTCAAGTCACAGTAGCTATAAGGGAGCACTGTGAATGTCTTGTGGATGTAAGTAGGGTATTAGCCTGTCTTGTTTAACTGCTAGCTCATTCCTCTAGAGGCATCATGTTTGTCAGATCATTTTTCAAATGTGCCACACAGGTCTGTGTGTGGTATTTATCCTCCCTGTAACAAGTATAATTAATTTATAGATAGGGCACTTAGAAGCTTCATTTTCTTACTTACTTATTACTTATTATAATAATTTCTAAAGTTTTGGATAAGTCTTCATTTTGTCAGGTTTGTTTTTTGTTTGGTTTTTTTTATGAAAGGGTATATTTTGCACTGAATAATCCTGTTATGAACATGCAGTAACAGAGTGTTACATGGTTCTGCTCTGGTTTAAGTGTGAGACAATGTCACCAGATGGATGTCAGTAGTCAGTGTAATTTCTTTTGTTGCTGCTGAATTTCAGCCTAGCTTCCTGTAGCTTCCTTCAGGTACTGTCAAAGGCTTCTCAGAGGGAGCTGGAATTCCAGGGTTATCACATAGCTTATGTGAAACTAGACCATGAGGAGATAGATGTTTTCCCCAAACCTTTCAATTTCAGTTTATTTTATATATAATCCAGAGCCAAAGTTCCTCATTCCTGGCTCCAAACCTTGAAACTGTGCACCCATTGCACAGAAACAATCAAATGGAGACACAGCTGTGTTAGAAAATCTGAGGAATGGGCCCTAGCAGAACAAAAGGACAGGGGTTTTGTGTCTGAAAAGAATATTCCTGAGGTGAAGACAAGGAAATATTTCTTCACCTTGAAGTATTTTGCTGCATCCTTTTAGCTCCTGTCAGCCACCTTTATCTATCTCAGGTATTTATAAGGCACCTATCATTTCAGGATCTAAATGGCACAGGCCTTCTATGGAAGGCAGTTTAGATAAAATAACCACATGGAATAACTAACTGACAGACTGCAGAGTCACTTCAGATGTGAATTCACTTCGGAGAATGAATATATCCCACAACATTTAACTACTAATACATAAAATCTATTGTAAATATTTATACTTTTCAGTGTAGCAGAGTTTTGGCACATTGTCCACATACTAGTCTCTTGATATTTTGAAACTCTTAGGATTTAATTTTCATATATTTCATGCAGCTGTATTTTTAGTCAGGTTTTCACAGAACTGTAGGCTGACCTGCAGCAGAAGTAAAGCAAATACTAATGAAAATACATTGGACATAATCTTTTAACAATGAGGATATACTAGGTGATACCAGACTATATGTACACAAAAATATAATTGGCTAAATTCCAAAATAATACTGCAAGATACTCCAGAGCCTCAATTAGCAGATAACAAGTGGAGGAATGACAGATTTGAGGTAGTACATTTTTTCCTGTAGGTACAAAGGATGATGGGTAGAAGCATTTTGCAGAATGTTGCCTGGGTATCACTGAAGTGCTACTTTCTGCAGCAGTAAAATTCAGCATCAGATATCTATTGGTCTTTTACACTTAGCCTGAATTACAGTGAGAAGTTTATCTTTAATAGAATCATAGAATATCTCAAGTTGTGAGGGACCTATAAGAATTATTGAGTCCAACTGCCTGCTGCTTGCAGAACTTAGGGCAGAGTAGCATAGTTGGGCCACTTATTTCAGGTAGCACACTGTATCTTAGGTTTGAAAATTTTCTAAAAACCAAAATTCTATTGAAACTAAGGATTATTTAATGAATAAAGTTATTCCTCACATTCAGCCCTTTCATCAGTCTCAGTAAGACAAAGACTAAGCCATTTCTTGAAGAAAATCATTACATTTTTAAAATATATAGGAACCAAAACAAAATAGCATGGAAGCACACATCCTTTTTTATCACATTGATTCTGATGCTATTCCCAGTGAAACCAGCAGAAATATAATAAAATATCTGATAATCATTTTAGTGTAAACCAGAACTATTCAGAAGATAGTTACTTTAAGTGGAATATGGTATGGGCAGAGGTAAATTAAAGAACTCCTTACACATTCTAGTGGAAATGCTTTAGAACTATCTAAATGTGTGCATATTTTAACTCTAGTTTCTGGCTCACAGTCCTTAATTTTACTTAATACTGTTGTTCCCAGCAATGTTGACATGATTGATGTAACTGTAGTGAATATACAATGAAGAAATAGGTACATTTAGTTAAAATCTATAAATCAAGGGAAGGGGAAACAAGTCAGAAATTACCCACTGTTTTGCTGTTATTAGAAAAGCAAAAGTTGTGAGGTTTGGGGGTGTTTTTTGTTGTTTGCATTGAGTACATTTCATATGTTCAGGTGTTCTATAGGCAAAAGTACTACCAGGCACTGAGAGAGCTTCAATTTATCTCATCCTATGAGCTCTAAATCTGAAAAGGTGACAAAAAAATGTTTGTTGCAGTGAGTTCTTTCAGTGTCATGCCAGACCTAAAACCTAGAGTCTATATAACATGTGTGCCATGCAAGTAGAATACATGTTCTGTTTCTAAATAGAAGTTTAATATTTTTCATCTGGACTTGGTTTTCTAGTGTCATCAAAGAAAAAGAAGACCATGGATGCATTTGTGTATTTATGAGCAAGTTTTATCTCTAAACAGATTTGTAACTAAAAACAGAAATATCTTTTTATGGGAGACAGCTGGTTGAGAGATTAAAGAAACACAGCAAGGGAGGGGAGTTCAAATTAACAAACATTCCTAGACAAGGAATGCCTGTAAGCATTAGCAAGCTTTTAGCTTGTGACCTAAAAACATATCTAATCTCATCCATGGGTCTGTACTGATGGGTTTCACTTTGGTTTTGCTGATAAAGAAATCTTTGCAAAGCCTAGCATGGAGCCGTAAGTCTTATACATCTTTAAGTATCAAACAGACCCTATAAATATGTGTTGATTGAAAAATTTCCAATTATGCTGTGAGTTGAGGCTCAAATGGTGTCATTCAGTTAAATCTAACAGACCTTGTTCTGGTTAAGTTTTCACTGGGACAAACTGTTCTGAGTCTTTAGCAGCTTCCTGGGAAGCTTCAAGGTCCTTGAGCAGTCTTGCAGAGACATTTTACCAGAACAGGCATTTTGTTCTAGGGAAAGCAAATTTACTTTCTGAAAAGCAAAATATCTGAAGATGGGTAGAGAGGAATCAGCTTGTCCACAGCCCTCTCAGTGTGTAAGTCAGGTCATAATTATTACATTTTATTGGTCATTTAAAACCCTTCTGTCCCGAGGAACTGCACAAGACTTTTTGCATCATGGTCCTGCTGGTATCAAGATGGTAGCCCTCAGCTGGGGCGCATATTTAATAACTACACATTTTTAATGACTGCACAGAAAGTCAGCTCTTGAAGAAAGAGGCAATTGTTCTGTGCACTGAGCATTTAAAGAGTTAAACCTTGAGGTATTTGACAAATTTGGTTGAACTTGTCTCATAAAGTATACAATAATATGTCATTTAAAAATAGTTGGAGTATGCCTGTGTGTATTGTATTCCATCTTTCCTTGTTTAAATATTATTATTAGGAATTCTGCCAATTTCTAACAGAACTGTTGTTTGTTTTTAATAAGTATAGCTACATTTGGAATTTTCTTCATCCTTCATATTGTGCTAATTTTTATATGATTTCTCAAGTTTGTCTTACAAGGGCACATCTGATGAAGTAAGCTAGCTCAGATTTACTGAATTCCAATTGCACCACAACAGAATCTTATCTATGTTCAGAAAATTTCCAGATATGTTTAGGCCAAGGAGACCAAGTATCAGCATTCTTAATACCAACTACTTTGAAGACAGGTTTTTTTCTTCTTAAGCTTTACCTGATGCATGATTGTGTTTTTGTGCTATATCTCACTCCCTCAATGTAGTTAGTTACATCCAAGTTTCCCAATATACATATGTTCATCGTATATTCTTTACTTGTTTAAAAACCTGAAGTTTGCTCTGAAAGAATGAAGAGGAGGGAGACTAAAATTATTTTTTTCTGATTGCTAATAAATGCATGAAAGAGTGAGAAAAAAATGGCCAGTATGTGACTTTTTTTGTGTTGCAGATAAGAACGTCAAGAAAAATTTTGAGGAAATTTGTATGCTGGAAAGCATGTGCTTTCACATCTTTGTGCGCTGAACCCAAATCCCCCAAGAAGCTTCTGAATGCTGATATTCAGCCATAAGATATGGCTTAAAGAAGGGGTTGTAGTTGAGTATGAGCAGAAATGTTTTGAGATACTTTAGCTCTCTTCCCTGGTTTCTTGTATTCTATTTCACTCTGTGATTTTATTTCTCCTGCTCCACTCAGGATTCCAGGTACTATGTGGAAGACAATTTATCCCACCTACGTCTGACATGCATATTTCTCAGTAGAGGTTTGTGTGTAAACTTGCAAAATCAAACCTTCCTAGAAAATATCAATGATTATTTGAGTATTGTACCTCATACAAATGCTTAATCTGTTTTTTTTTTTTTCTGGAAAATTTCTTATTACTGCCTTTTATATAGAACAACAAAATAAGTGGCTGGTGAAAGACATGCAAAATAAATTTTAAGAAGAATTGTAATACTATATTCCTGTCAAATCGTAGATCCAATGGAGAATTTTTTAATTTTTTTTTCTGTATATTTGCTTGTTTGGCTTGTTTTTTTGGTTGGTATTTTTTTTTTTAAGAAATGTATATTTGGCCACTTAGGTATATTTTAAGAGTGGATATTTTTCCCACAGGATTGTGCTTAAATATTTGGGGGTTAAATATGAAATTTTAGAACTGTCCTATTTACTTTTTAAGGTGGAATGAATGCAGGTGTTTGTATCAATTTATGCTTTTACCTTCATAGTTGCAGTTATGTATGTATATTCCAAGGTTAGACTCCTATCTCTGAAAATCCGTTTTGTTCATTGCTTTGTGAGAGTATCATCAGTTTAGACCTTTCTCGCACATGTTCAATATTATATCTGAGTAAGGAAATATTTTTCAAATTCATCAGTTAAAAAAGATTCTGATTCTTCAACCCAAGAAAGTAATGTGAGATTTTCTTTGTTTTGACTGGAATTCTTTCTTCATTATGTGTAATTCTAATCCAGAACACATTTTATTTCCCTCAAACCAACAAACTTTAAGCATTTGCTTGGATGTAGATCTGCATAAAGACTGAAATACAGTGTGAAAGCACAGATTTTTATTTTTTTTTACATAAAACCATTATTGGTGAATATATATTCCATTTATTTATGCAGGGAATATTGCCCTTTTCATACTCATTTCTGTCAGTTTTCTAGTCATAAAAATTGAGATGTAAGGGACTCATAATTTGTTTGGTGTATTTGTCTGCTATACAAAGATATTTACTAGGTATATCAAAATTATATTTGTTGGTTTGATTGTGGCTTGTTAGTGTTTTTATCAAAACTATATAATTTGTCTCTTCTATTTACATTTATGCCATATTAACTCATCTTGGAAAGGCACTTAGATATTTCTGTAGATGGCATTTAAGTCCTAGTTTTGTTAATTTAAAAACGTATCTTAAAAGCATCAAAGTACTTCCTTTTTTTCCGAAAAAAAATTAAAATGTCAAAGTGGAATATTTTTCATAAACATTAAAAAAAATATTGCATAAACTTTTAATTTGAGTAGTGTTCTTTTTTTCAGTGTTAGTAGCCTTTGCCTGGGGCACACTGTACAACATTCACACTCTTTGTTGGTGAGGAATATTAATGTTGAAAATATCAGCCATAAAGCAACTAGTTCTATAACTTGTACTACAAACAAACAAAACAGGACAAAAAATGTTAATGGACCTCATTTGCTATCCTATTTCTTTTCCACTAACAAAAAAAAAACCCAACCCAAACCAAAACCAACCAAACAAAAAAAATAGTATGGACAATAGTAACTGCAAATAAAGGAGCACTATGAAGGAAATTCCTTCTGTAATACAGTCATTTATGAAGACATGCCTGTCTTCATAGAGTTTAGAGAGCAAGTAATCAAAAAGTGTTTTAATTTCAGGATTTGATACAACCATTAGATTATCTGGTTTGACCTTTTATGTGCAATAAATCTTGGCCTTTTAGTTTACTGTACTGTGCTCCGTGATGTGAATGAGGCAATAGCATTTTAATAAGAAACACATCTAGATGGGAAAAGATGAAGGCACCATCTTTCTTTAATTATTGCTGTGTTAGTTACCCATTGCAAATATATGCCCAGCTTAGATATGTCTGATTTGAGAGTGTTTTATGTCAGGTATGTTTAGGATTTACGCAGGTAAGTTTTCTGTCTATTAAGTTCATTTATTCCTCAAGGATATTAATACTCTTCTTCTGTAAAAAAAATAGTGTTTGGTCTCACATGTCCTCCATTTGTCACTGGAAGTTCCCATTGTCATTGTGACATTACTGAGACAAAGTAACGGTTTGTTGGTACACTTCTAGCAACAAATCAAACTGTTAAATTCTAGTCTTGCTTGTGTATTTCAGTGTCTTTGTGCGGGGGATCTGGTTAGAATAATGTTTCCTAAGTCTTTTCTTTGTGCTATCTCATCTTCTGGAATACACACCATTTTCAGCATGCATAGTCAGCTTAAATGATTTTGTAATAGCATTTCTGTGAGTGAAACTCAAGGATTAATTAAAATAAAGACCCAGCAGAAAAATTCTTATTTAATTTCACAGTTTAATTTATATGCAGTTTGTTTTAAACATTAATGTTATTATTTTTAGTGCTTTACAATATTTTTGCTAGTACTTTCTTAGTAGCCATAATACTTACAGTTATTAATTCAGTTAAGATGATGTTTATACTCTGCAGAACTGAAATCATAGAAGTTCCTGATAATAGGTAATATAATAGGATATCCAGAATTACAACAAAACAGAAAAGCAGGTGTGTTATTTTTTTCTTTAAGCTTGTACTTCCCCTTATTGACAGCAACAGTATTCTAGTATGTCCCTGTCACCTTAGAAGTGAGAATTCCAAGGACTTTTATTTCTTATTTAAATGTTGAAGGATACAATGGATTGAACAGTTGCTGTCATACAGCCAGGTCTAGAGTTCTGCATGGTTCCAAAATAAGTAATTGTCAGGATGATGAAATTAAGTTAAGGATCCTGTCACTGAAGCATTTTTCAGAATTTGGAAAATAATTAGTAGAGTTGCAGTAATATTAGAAAGCACTGCAAATAATAGAAAATACATTCTTATAATACTGGAAATATTACTAAAGCAATGTTAGAAGAAGAAAAACTCCTAACATTACTGCAAAAAGCAGGATGATTATATGCCACACTATGAATTTAATACAATTATTATTGCTGTTCAGTAGTTGTGTAAATGGTTAGCTGACGGGTAAATATGAGAGGAAGGAAGGAAGGAAGGAAGGAAGGAAGGAAGGAAGGAAGGAAGGAAGGAAGGAAGGAAGGAAGGAAGGAAGGAAGGAA